>JAINUG010000032.1:4827500-5495000 GCA_029706075.1 Aldrovandia affinis
GAACACTGATTAAAACATTGGCATTAAAACATCCTTCCAACTCGTATGTCTACGATCCTGAGTGAATGATTGTGTAAAGTTATTCGCTGATGTGAAGAAATGCTTTCTTGGTGTCGGTGCATCTCCAGTGCAGAGTTCCCCGGGCTCAAATGGAAAAGCTTGACCACAGATTCCTCCACTCACGTATCACAGGCCCCAAAGAGGGCTGCCGACCGTCGTTTTCGCTGAAAGCAGAGTCCTCGACTCCCCCTAATTACCGGAAACTTCCGTCGGGCAAAGTGGAGATATAAAGGCCCTCTGGGGTTCCTCCAGACATTCTCCCGACAGCTCCATCGGAAGAGAGGCAGAGAGAGAGCACGGACATCCAATACACCTCACTTCAAACCATTTATACCACATATTTTTTGGTTGTGTGTGTGTGTGTTTTTTTCTATCAAGAGGAAAATCACTTAAATGAGACCTGCCTGTGTATAACTATGAGCTTGTTCCACTAGGACATTGCTGAGATCAGACATAGTCTGAAGAGCCTTCATTGATCCCGGTACTGCAGCTCTGGGTGACTTCTGTTCTGTTGCCAACGCATCAATGCTATTCCTACAAATGACTGCCCGCCCACGGTGACTTGGGCAGTTTAATAAATGCACTCTCTGAGGCTGTCTGGCACAGGCCTGTTGCTAAGAGAGTTCTGTCAGAGTGGAATGTGATTGATTGACTAAGAAGCTGCCCTGCTGAAGGCCACATTGTCACGATTGGTCCCAGGTGCAGTGAGAGTGCAGGCGTGAGGTGGCGGTAAAGCTGGGAACGCCTGAAACAGGCTTGAGTTCACACAATTCATCCCTACCTTTGACCCACAATTTAATTCCCGAGTTAGCTTTTGTCTTCACCCATAATATCCACAAGTTCAGCAATAACCAAAATGAACCCGGACTGTTAATTGGAAGAACTGTTTGTGAAGGAAAAAAAACAAACTCAAAGTCAAAGTTTAGGACAAATCTTGATTGAATTTATGCCACAATCTCTCTCCATCTTTATCTGTTTGTTACTTTGACCCAGTTAGGTTTAAAAGAAAAAAAGGAGTTCATTTTTAACAGATATAACATATTTATATAAGTATCTTCATGGCAGTTTCTCTGATATTTGAACGATTTGTCACATCACCGAACCGTCCCAGGGCTCTAAAAACAGCAATGCGCAGAGAGTGATGTCACCCTGAGATTAAGCCAAAGGTACTTATTGTACAGCACCACCCCATAATCCTCAGCAAAGCATTCAATCCAATTCAATTGATTGTTTGGCTGTGCAGTTAGGATCACGAGCTGGGTGACAGTGCGTTTTTTCTTAATGATTCCAGAACTGGGTTTGTGAGGTTTTCAGGTTCTGTTGCCTCGTGGGTTCTTAAGTCCAGTTCAGATGAAAGATGCGAGATGAGACAAAACCGATGATTTTTTAAATGTTTTGTTCTTAGGACATTCTAAAACTCCCATTTTAAGACTTGACACGTTGAATCTTAGAGACACCAACAGAAGTAGTTCGAAAACTTGTAGACGTGTTATTCAGACCAATAAAACTTTCTTCTGAAGCATTTTAAAACCGTCTCGTCTCTTTTCGCCTCTTTGATCTGAACTGGGCTTTAGGTGGCAAGGCGCACTCTTGAGTAAGGCATTCAAACGCAATCGCTTCAGTAAATATCCGTCCGGATAGATCAACGCGTATGTGCATGTGTAAAACATATACTGTTAGTCATCCTGGATAAGGTTCTGTCCAAGGCATATAAATACAAATGGGCTATGTTTATATAGCACTGTTCAACTCAGGCTCTCAAAGTGCCTATGAATATATAACAACATAAACAGTAACGGTACATACAGTGAGCACTTTTCAGCACGTCAAGTTTTGCGAGTGAAAATGCAGGAGGCCGATGCGTTTTTGAGCAGGCTAATATATGCGCTGCCCCCTGCAGGGCGAGGGCGGGAATTATTCATGAGGCCAGATGTGATCCTCTGTTGTTCGTTGCCACGTCAGGGTCGCTGGATTACACTAACCGGCCACTCCAAACCCTCCCCTACAACCTCCTACCGGGTGACTAAGCTGTTTCTGGAACACGTCACAGTGGCTTGAGCAGACCAAAGCAGGCTGTAGATCAAGGGTGCACAACTCCAGGCCTGGAGGGCCACTGTGTGTGTGTGTGTGTGTGTGTGTGTGTGTGTGTGTGTGTTGTTTTCTTTCCAACCAACTACTCTGGCTTCATTTATTGAATAAAAACTCATGACCTTGTCAAAAATATCACATCAAATTGGACTAGTTAAATAATTAAGAGCAGAAGTTGGCATGAAATCCCGAAACGGATCGGCCTTCGCTGTGCGTCCCGGCTCTAGATGAAGGCCACGGTGCTCTGCCTCAACCAGAGAGGATTAACGTGGAGTCATCACTGAAAACCTGTCCGCGAGAACTACAGACACAAGCCCCGATGAACGCCTGTCCACAAAAGCTACAGGCAGAAGCCCCACTGAATCTGCCAGAGGTACAGAAACAAGCTCCGGAAAGCAGGACTCTCTCTTTGAAAGGGAACCAATGAGATTTCCCCCAACCTTTTCACAAGTAAGCTATTTGCTCACAGTCTAAAGGGGAATTATTTGTTTGAACAGTCATTTTATATTGGCTATGCAATTCGGAAAATATTCTGCTGAAAAAGACTAACTTGATTTTCACTGAATGTTTGGAAAAATCATTTCATATGACATTGCCCCCGTTAGAACACAACGTTTCCTCATGCATATTTATGAAATTAATTAATATTTATTTAGAGCGTTCGCAGACATTGGAAGAGCCAGCAGCAGCAACGCTAAAACAAATCTTGAATAAACGTGCTGTTCAGCTCGTAAACTTTAATACATTAAGAGCGACCTGTCTCAACACATGGGCAGCAAGTTCCCTGATGTACCACAATCTGACACCATTCATAGCCAATCCTATGAGAGCTGACTTCCTAGTCCAATATCTTTGACTCGGTCCTCTGGGAGATGTCCAAGAGGTCAGAGGGTCAAGAGGTCAGGAGGTCGAGAGGTCAGAGGGTCAAGAGGTCAGATGGTCAAGAGGTGCAGCTGAATGGAGTCTGGGAAGGTCCAGATACAGTATGCTCTGTTGCAGAGGTCCTGGGGCCCCCTGTGTATGATCGAGCTACAGCCAATTTGTGCATGAATTAAGGTTGTTGAAAAAATGTATTAAAGTTATACCATCATTTTTTCCTTAAACTTATTTTAACACAATGACGATTTGGCTCTTTGCCATTTGCTCTGTCTTAGGACTTTTCAAATTCTACGGATGGCTTCGTTTCAATGATCAGGTGTTCACACTTTTAACAAATAGGACCCCACTGATTTCACCTCCCAGTCTATAATTTAATCAATTAAAAAATATAACCTGTTTCATAAGGAATCATTTGCCATATAACACATTATGGAAAATGAAAGCATTAGTTCTGACTGATTAAAAGCCCTTGAACGTGAATATTGGATATTCATTCTTCACAGCATGCACCACTATTTCTGACATAAAGTGACAATAAGAGGGTAAAACAACATCCTTCAACATAATTCAGTAAAAGTCTATCTAATTAATAACAATTTAGGGACTGTAATTATGGTTGGAACAAAAACTCAACATACACAGGGGGTCCTCAGGCTCCAGTTTGAGAACCACAGTCTTAGAGTTTTTTCAGAGAGAGATAGAAATCGCATAACACACCTTTTGCATGCACGCGCACACACAAATACATCCACACACACATGCAGGCACACACACACACACACATGCACCAACACACATTAATACATCCACAAGCACACACACACACACACACACACAAATATATCCGCAAGCAAATGCACGTGCACATGCACGTATGCACACACACACACACACACACAAATACATCCATAAGCACACGCACACACAAATACATCCACAAGAACACACATGCATGCACACACACACACACACACACACACACACACACACACACACACACACACACACACACACACAAATACATCCATAAGCACACGCACGCACACACACACACACAAATACATCCACAAGCACACGCATGCATGCACACATACACACAAATACCCACATAAGCACACATACACACGCACACACACACACACACAAATACATCCACAAGGACATCCACGCACGCATACACACATAAATACATCCATAAGCACACATACACATGCACGTGTGTACACACACACACACACACACACACACAAATACATCCACAAACACATGCCCGTTCGTATGTATTTAATTCTTCTGAGATGGAGTTGCAGGTTCAGGGCAGGTGGGTGACTTATTTCATCAATAGAGTACTGAAGATGGCTAGATCAGATGTCTGATTGACTTGATGTATTGCTGGCAAAAACATGCAGACACTCACATTGAAGATCTGTAATCTAGAGCACTGACCTGACTACAAAAGACTTGTTTTGGCATTTGGGATGTCTTTGAAAATGCCGCAATTACTCCTATATTGCAACGTGAGATGACGCTGACAGCATGAGGCACAGAAGAACTTACAGTTGGGTAGTCAAAAACGTGAAGAGAGTACAATGAAGATGACTGTCATCATCTTCCTCGTCAGCATAATTATCTTATTAAACATTTGACAGGAATTTCTTTGCGCCATCTGGAGATGTTCTAAGAAGTGCAGCGTATGTGAGATGTTGTCTTCAGGGGGGCTGGTGGGAAAGGCGAGGAGAGTACGAGTGTGTTATTTTCCATGATGCATCTTTCATATTGGCCCATTCTCTGGAAGGCCTGTCAGAGAAGTGACACTTCTGTTTCATGATTTTGTTTAAAAAAGAAACAAAGAATGGCTTCAGAGCGCTGGCTGAGACAGAGAAAAAATAGAGAAAGAAAAAGAAAGAGAGAGAGAGCCCACCAGCACTAATTCCTAATAAAGGGATAATAAATTAAACAGACATTATTGTAGACAAAATTTCAGCAATTATTAAATCTTTATATCAATGTAACGTTACAATGATCATTGTAACTGCAGACAATGCAATTCCAATGAAGCATTTTGAATCAAAACTGACAACGTGAAAAAGAAGAGAGAGAGAGAGAGAGAGAGAGGGATGATAGAACTAGTTAGGTGCATCATGGGATGGGTGCCATAGGCCAGAGATAGAGAAAGAGTGAGAAAGTGATATGAAGGAAAGATGGGCCAGTGCAGGAAGTGATGTCAAGTCCAGAGCAGACTTCAGTTAAAGGCTCAGTCAGCCCAGAAGTACAGATCCGTGCTGGAACAACACACAAGCTCGGTCCACCAGGAACAGCGCTGAGAAACACAAGAGCCAAGAGGAACGGTCCACCAGGAGGCATGGAGCCAAGAGGCACGCTCGAGGCAGAAGTTTCCCGTAAGCACTGGTACAGGACCAGGGCTAACACTAAACCGAAATCCTAACCATTAGGAAGAAAAAAAAACGCAAAACGGACTTCAAACCAGCCCTCGTGGGCAACTTCCATGTACACCGAGAGGCACAGTCCAGCAGGAAGCAGGGCTGAGAACCACAGAGCCGCGGGCATGGTTGGCATGGCAAATCTCCTTTCAGGTGATTTATTTTTCCCACCCAGACCGCCGCCGTTGCTCTCCCAGGATGAGCGCGGGCCGTGATAGAGAGGGCTTTGCTCATACGTCACCAGAGGCAGGAAGAGCCGTGGGGCTGAAGCACGGCACATTCATCAGGCAGTTTAGTGTCTCTCCTGGGACTAACTTCAGTGCACGGTCCCAAATTAGAGGCACGTTGACAAAAGGGTGTCGCATGTGGTGGGGGGGGGGTGATGTGCTCGTAACCAGAGGCTAGCGGGTTCGATTCCCAGATGGGGTGTCGCCATGGCGCCCGCGAGGAAGACGCTTAACCCAAATCTCTTCAGTAAATATCCAGCTGCACGGCAATATAATGCCTCAAATGTAAGCTACTGTATGCAAAGCGTCCAGCATATGGATATCTGCAGAAGCGCATTAATAATGCAGCGGTGCACATTCATCATCAAAGAGAGGGTGAGCTGGCTTTTTGGTAAGCGCTTCAACTGGACCTTAGCGCTGCACTTCCGCGAAGAGGGCGAAGGTGAGACAAAGGCGATCTAATGGAGTATCAGTGTGGCGTGTCAGAGGCTGCTCTTACTGGATTCCAGTTAGGAACGTGTCAGCCCTCTCGGACTCTCCGCCCGGCACTTCCTGCCTTCTTCCTGTCATCGGTGTTTGAACTGTTCATTATGTTATAATTCACGGGGTTCATTATCTTTTTTCTCAAAGTATGTATACACACACACACATAACATAATAGCATAACATACGCCATTTAGCAGATAAAATTGTCTCTATACAAACCCCCCCACACACACACAAACGATTATGCATTAAGACGGCAGCATGGCACCATAAACTATATTTATCAATCCACAGTAAGATTCACTATATGAGAAATATGAGTTTTTGCACACTGACATGGTGATGCGGGTTAGCCTCAAACCCCTCACTGATACTGATATGTGTGAGAAGAATGTGCAAACCTGGTTTGTTACAGTACAGGTATGTAGCAGCTGCTCTTATCCAATGGGATGTACAAGGTTTACATTTCTTTACATACAATCCATCTATTCAGCAGGACATTTACTGAAGAAATTCAGGTTAAGCACCTTGTTCCTGGGTACAATGGCAGTGCGCCACGTGGGAATTTAATCTGCAACCTTTGCGTTTCAAGCCCAGTTCCCTAAACCTTTACACTACACCGCTGCCCAGAAACTCCCCAGTGGCCCCTAATTCCCATCATACACGACATCCATCAAAACCCATCCCACGAAAATATTTCTCTGGTTAAATGAGAAAAAAAATGCATGATATAGTTGTTATGGTCCTCTTGACATTTTGAGGTGAGGAGCAAAGAAGTACTGGTTTAAGCTCAGCTCTAGATTTTAGTGGAAGTGCAGAGAGAGACACTGCTCATACAAAACCTAATGCAAAAATCTGCTAATGTAAAATCTCATTAACTTTCCCGTATTTATTTATTTTTTGTCTGAGCTAATAATTTTTTTTTTTTTAAGAACACTTTGGGAAGTGTGGACATATCCGTGCAGGTTTGCTGGTTCTGGCTGTCCACACATTTCAGAATCTTAAAGCCTCTCATTTGAGACGGAGATTATTTTCCTCTCGGTGTTGAGATGTGGCGTGCGGCGCTCACCTGCGATTGTCCTCCTCTGACCCCACCGCTTGGCTCTGACACCTATTATTCAGCGCAAACCAGGTGTCAGCTCGTCAGATCGAGGGCTGTGGGAGAAGCGTTTCGAGCTCGCCTCATAAAATCTCAAAATAATTGAATGTTGGAATAATCATTTGGCGGAGCTCGTGCTTGTCAGCTTCGAAAGCAAAGCACCCTTTTATGCAATTTGCAATCGGCTGTTTTTGTATAAATGTGTAACCGTAAAAAAAAAAAAAAAAGAATAATAGCAGAAAAATGTTTCCCCTGGAATCTGAAGACAGGTAGTAATTTGTCAGGTTTTGTGAATGTTTGGCTCTGATCCTCCACAGCTGGCCGATTGGAGAGGTTCTCTCAGCAGGCACGCTCTAGCGGCCCCGGCGGACTCCAGAGACGGTGGAGACAGACACACCTACAGGTGCTCCCTGCTTACCACGATCCACCTCGAACCCGGGCTCCTGGTACCCGACATGGGGTCCCCCTGAGTGGGGACCTGACCACAGATGGACCATGGGTGTGGCCAATCATTATCAATCGTCGTGTTGAGGGATAGGCACCAGGTGGCGCTCTGTAGCAGCGAGGTGCCAGGCGACATAAGTACATCAGATGACATAGTCTCAGTGACATCTAATAAGAACATAAGAATACTGATGAAACTGACATAATGATGGGAACAGGCCGTTCGACCATCTAGGCTCGTCATTTCCTAGTCAAAGTATTAGGAAATATCCAGTACTGCATTAAGCCTGGACTTGAACACCCCAAGGGTCTCTCCCTGCACTGCATGACCTGGCAAGCTGTTCCACACATTGATGAATGTGTGTAAATAAATACTTCCTGATATCACTGGTATCAGTCAATTTGCCAACTGTGCCCTCTTCTTCAGCTAACTGAACTCAACCTAAAACATCTTTGGTCGTTCACTTTGTAAATCCCTTTTAGGAATGTAAAAACATCAAAAAAAACCCTGCCTTAGTCTCCTTTTGATCAGCTTGAATAGATTACATAGATTATTTGTCCGTCTCTGCAAGCTTGCGTGATGTCATCACGGGTGCCTGTTCTCTCCTCAGGGCAATACATGCAAGTGACAACTGCAATGAGGGTCGAACCCACACACACCACACAGCACAGCGCCCCTGCAAGATGGTCAGCTCACTGTGCTAAAGACCCAGGTCCCTCAAATGGGGAATCATTTGGCTATTTTTGACTCTGTTTATGCATCAATTATACCCATAATTAATAGAAAATGTAATTGTAAGTGTTAAAAAAACACCTGCAGAATTCTGTGGAAAACCACCAAAATTGTATGCAGATTTTCCACTAGGTCTAAATTACAGAAGCAGTAGAGTGAAAAAGAATAATGAAGCAGGATTATGAGCCAATAGGCTGAAATGGTACAATAAAGCACAAAAATGAAGAAGTATCGTGAACCAGTGCAATGAAGGAGCAAAATGAAGAAATACAATGAAATAGTATGATGAATAAGTTCACTAAAACAGCACGTTGATAGAGAGCAGGTATGTACTGAATGCCTTTACTTCTGGGACATAATCGAGGAGACAAAAGCCCTAGACACAGGTGTGTTCGGGAGATGAATACGTAATTACAAAATACACAATGATATAAAATATATAAATAAACTTTGGAATACAAGCCAGGTTTTCATTAAAAATTCATGGATCCAATTAATTCATATATCCACCTGCACTTTGATCGCCACAGAGCAAATATTGATGGCACTTTGCTGAGCATTTTAAATATATTCAGCCTGTCTGAATCTGGTTACCCTGCCCACCACTGGTTGACCACTAGAGGCGACCTACTGTGCCACAGCCCTTCCTGAGAGGAGCCGTACGGGATGTGAATGAGCCATATGCTGATGACTATACTTTCACACTTACACCTGTTCTGCCTCGCAGTGGATTGTTCATGACTCAGTTCACAAGTGTGACCAGTGTACGTGACTCAGTGAGGATCGTGTTGTAGAGTATTATGAAGTGGAAAATATACAGATAACTGCCAAAATAAAAGAAACTCTTTGCTCAAAGTAAATGAAGGGTTCTGGCAACTCTGTTATGGTGAGGGGTGCGTTTTCCTGTCAATAAATACAAAGCCATTCTGAGTGATCACCTTCATCCTATGGTGAAGCATTTATCCTGATGGGAGTGGTCTTTACCAGGATGACAATGGCCCCATCCATGGGGCACGAGTGGTCACTGTATGGTTTGATGAGCATGAAAACAATTTAAACAATATGTCATCACCGTCTCAGTCACCAGATCTCGACACAATTGAACACTTATGGGAGATTCTGGTGCGGCGCTTGAGACGACATTTTCCACCACCATCGACAAAACAACAAATGAGGGAATTTTTGGTGCAAAAATGGTGTTCATCCCTCCAAGAGTTCCAGACACTTGGTGGCCCAGCACCCTATTAAGACACGTTATGTTGGTGTTTCCTTTATTTTGGCAGTCACATGCACATACGGAAACTAATGTCACACATGTAAAAGACACAACCACCCTCAAGATCCTTTTTGAGACATTGCTATTTTACGCAGCGCACTCGGCTCAAGGTTAAATGAAGGAGAATCAGTTTGAGGCGGCCACAGTGAGGCCTGTGGAAATGGCCACATGATCTCGTTTAGTCCCACCGCTCAAACGACACCGGGCCTCCCTCCATGAAAATGAATAATGAAGAAAACGTGAGAATCAATAGCAATCTCACACCAGGGCAGAAATGTGGATGTTTTTCAATGAAGAGATACTCATTTAGCCCACCAGCGCTGTGTCACTGTGTGTCAGCTCCCATTTCACTGGTCAAAAGGGACTGCGACTGGTCCACAGGGAAAAGTGTTCTGTGTTTTTAAAGTGTTCTTCACAGAACATTCACCGAGTCACTCATTTAGCACATATGATTTCTGATGGATGGAAATACACAATCAGACATTAAAGACTGAGGCTCAGGAAATGCAAACAGCCCATATCCAGTGGAATGGAGCGATTTTGTGAACGTGCTGTGTTTATAGTGACCCGACATCACAAGTCACGCACAATTTTCACCCACACATGCTCAAAAAATAATTGCCAACATTTTGCAGTAAACTGGGATTGTTTTGGGGACAAACGTATAAGTGTTTATGTGTATTGCCTAACTGACTCACTCTAGGTGATTTTCTTTTGCCGAAAATGCCACTCGTGTTACGTTACAGTACATAAAATAAAACTTGATTGATCAGATGCTGTAGTTGTCACTCTCCTGATGTAGTGACCCCGACAAGGACAGAAGCTCCACCCAGGACATAATGTCACATCCTGTTCGCGATGTCATCGCTCCCTGTCAGAGCAGCACATTTTACAGCAACCAAGCGACATTTACATCTGGCAGTTGCTGGCTACTTTTATCCTTTTTAAAAAACTTTTTTCTTTACCCAGCCATTGAAAAAGTAAATAGCTATTTGTGTTCATTATACCCCAAATGCTTATGCTAAAGGAAACACCAAGTAGCAAAATTTCTGCATGGATAAATCTCCCAGCTCAGCAGCCAGTCTGCATGTCATGTGCATAACTGCAGGGCTGCTTGAGCAGCGATGATACTGCAGAAGAAAAGCATGTCACTTATTTAATAATAATAAACACATCATAATGAGAGCCACTTCTCCTGTGGCCTTCGGTGAGACACACAAACCTGAATTCCTTCGGTGTGACAAGTACAGCTGTATAAATGTATAAACTATAAACTCTGTCAGTCACCCTGGATAAAAAAGTACTGTCAAAGCAAATAAATAAATAAATTAACAATAGTACCAGTGACAGTATGACAGTTGCACTCTCTCCCTCTTTGGGCCTACCTTCAGATGAAACAGCATTTAAATGGGATGCCATTTTTTATCAGCTTATGAAGATGTTTTTTGGGGGGCTGGAAACCTGCCCTGTTCAAGTGCCTGGCAGCACTGTGGATTGAGGCTCAAACTAATCGGGCTGTATTGTGTGTCCCAGCCGTACTCCCCCCCGCCCATTCTCCTCATTAATCCTTCTGAGCTGGTCTCTGGAGAGGGGCGAGCCGCCAACCTGGGACGTGAAAAGCCACTGCTCTGTGAGCTTCTCAAACAGACAGAGGGAGGGCAGAGGAGGCAGCTCACAGGAACCCACCTGCCTCTCCCACATCCCCGATCGCCCCCTGTCTCCATCGCTCCTCAGCCCTGGAGCCCTTTTATTTTATTTCTGGCCCCGGCGTCCAGATGCATTAAGTGGGAGAGTGGCGGGAAAAGGACACGGGTACAGAACCTCGTGTGACACTTTCATAAAGTTTGGGCACCGGGGCTTAGGGTACTGCGTGTGAACAGAGGGGGAGATGAGTGCTGTTTTTATCTCTTCTACACTGTCACCTCCCCCTGTGTTGGGGCACACGGTTTGAGCAGAGTTTGAGTGGAGAGAGTGAGGAGGGGCAGTTGTTGTTAGATCGTGTCGGTGTGGTCTGAGTAAAGTTTGCCAATCCTATCTTTATCAGCGCTGTGAACGGCCTCGCGAGAGAACAGCCCGATGAGAACACAGTCAGGCGAGAGAACAGCCCGATGAGAACACAGTCAGGCGAGAGAACAGCCAGGTGAGAACACAGTCAGGTGGAGTGCACGGAGGAAAAATTTGTCAGTGCCAATCAGCAAAACAAACACCCCAAACACCCATCAGTCACCCTGCTGCTGCTCCTGTTTACATTCATGTTAAAATGACACAAACTCATGACTCCCCCTCATAAGGGGGATACAGCCATTTACAGCATGTCTATCCCACTAAGCGCTGTGATGTTTAATTTTAAACTGAGGTGGCAGTACAGCCTAAACAAGGTGGAGCGGTGTAGTGGTTAAGGAGCAGGGCTTGTAGCTTAATGGTCGCAGGTTCAATCCCCAGGTGGGGTATTCCTGCGATAGCCTGGCGCACTCTTAATTGCTCCAGTAGAACTCTCACCCGTACCAACGGATGTTGGTCAGCATTGCGAGCTTATTCAACTCCCCTGGAAAAAGGAGACTACTTCACAAATAAATAATGTGCATCACAGAGAAGAGCACTGTAGTGTATACAGAAGTGCGGCATTCCCTTTTCTCTCTCTCCCACACACTGTCTCTGTGTATGTTTTTGGGAGGGCCTGGGGAGCACACTACCTGAGTTTTTGGGAGATTGTGATGCGCCATTAGGTAGGCGTGGTAACAAGGAGGCCTTGTTTCTCATGTGCTGTGCATTATTAATGCCGCTATCCCTTTCCATGACATTTAACCACTCAGATGTAGTAGCAGCCTGAGAGCCAGCGCGCTGCTGTCAAAGTAAAAGTCTCCCAATCGATCCTGGCCCCCACCGCTCCCCACTGACTCTCAACACTGCCGGAATAAAAAAATAAATATCATAAAAAAAAGTGCTTTGCCGAGTGTGGCGTGTCTGAAACAGTGAGGCTTTTGTTAAGCAAAAGGTTGTAAAAGGAAAGACAAAATTAATGGCTCACAAAATCGATATCAAACTCTGCTGGGGGACGGTCCACTTGAGAGAATAGAAGTGTCTTTAGGGACACTGAGGGTGGCTGTACCTGGCAACCTGCCCATGCGGCTGCTGGCTATTCCACACCAGACAGGTTTCAGGTCACCTCCTGTGACTTTTGGCAGCACACACACACACACACACACACACACACACACACACACACACACACACGCATGCAGAGGTATGCACGCATGCGAACATGGACACGCACAACACACGCGTGGACATGCACATATACAACACACACGCGGACGTCCACACACACACAGCCACAGACACACGCTCACACACAAACACAGACACAGACACACGCTCACACACACACACACAGACACACACACACACACACACACACACACCCACAACCAGATGCACAGCAATAGGGGCAGATCTGATTGTTATACCAACTGAGTTATTCTGGAAGAGCTGAAGTGAGCTCATCGTTAGCATTTCATGTTCAAACTCAATCAGTTAACAGAGTAATAAAGGCCATAAATGACTGTGACATGGCTGTCAGAGATGCGCACAGGGAAGGGGTATGCCGTGTCAGCTGGCTATCCACCCGCTCCTCCAGGCAGATCTAGGTGCTGATATTGGGGGATAAATTTCCACATTCGAAAGGAAACAGACATCAAAGAAACAAGCAGAGACGAGGCCTGCATGCCAATCCTTCAGAAGCCAAACTGATTAGAGTAGAGCAGAACGAGTACAGATTGTGTAGACAAGAAATAATAAAATCACTTGCAAGCAGGACTGGCTGCCACTGCACTTGTGGCATTCAGGTGGAACGTTTAGATGGAACGTTCGACCGGAATGTTCAGCCGGAACATTTCGATGGAACGTTCGATCGGAGTGTTCAGGTGAAACATTAGGATGGAAGGTTCGGTCAGAACACCTTAAGTTTTGAGCGACTGTACAAACACATAAGTAAGAAAAACTTATCCGAAGTCTATCCCCTCTGTCAGTCATTTAAGCATCATAACTCGCTGTGCGATGTACAAACTCTATTAAAGAACCACGGGAGGTCCAAACGCTGCCAACAATCAGCTAGCTCCCTACTCAGAACCTCCAAATGAAATGCAACTCTTTAAATTACAACTCTGCATGGTGCTTTTAATCAAACCCACAGTGCTTTCATGGACTGCCGTATTGTGCATGTGACAATTCGGTCGGGTACGGATGTGCATCTAGGCAGGCGCTGGCACCTTAATAGTGGGCTCATTGTAGAAACCTCTAAGGCACACCGTGCAACGGCAGATACTCGTCGACTGTATTGCTACTTGAACGTCACAGGCATCCCTGCACTAATAATTCAGCTGTGTCATTCACCTGGATTTACCTGACAGAACTAGGAGGTCCAATGGGCATGAGAACGTAAGAATACAGAATGAGGAGAACAGGCCATTCAGTAAAGCACAGAGAACATGAAGCTGGGAGGAGCATGAATCAAACCAGGTCAGACTGAGTCACTAAGTCAAACTGAGTCACAATGAGTCAAATTCAGTCACAATGAGTCATATTAAGTCAAACTGCAAAGGGAGAGCACATTTCTGTTCCATCACTTCCAAGGAGAATCCTGCTTTTATTATAATTTTTTTGCAGCATGACACCAGTTATGAAAACAATCCTGTCCTAATGGAACATGCTCAATATTTCATGGCTAAGCATCGGGTTGTTGTGGAGTTTCTGGTTTATTGCTGCGGATTAGAAAACAGCGGAGACAGCTTAAGTGTGTTGAAATGGGAAGCGCTGAGTTTCCCCAGGGAAAGAATATTTAGGATCGCAGACACTTCAAAACAAACCTGCTTTCACACTGGAATGAGTTTTCCGTAGAAGTCTTCAGTGCTTTCAGGTTGAAATGAAAATGGTATTTTACTGAAGAGTAGATGTACAGTATTCATATATCAACAACATCTTCAATTAAGAAAACACACTGAAAACTGGGAGTGACTGCTATTCATAACATATTTTTTAAAACTTGTTTTGCAAGAACAACAGCAAAACATACAAATGCAAAAGTTCATTCTCATCAGTAATAATAAAGCTTTAAGAATATGTGAGGAAATACAGGAACTCTGTTGTGTGCAAAATATCACGAGGAAAGGAAAAATCCCAACGAGACAGTAAAGAAAGCATTTTAATTTACCACATAGCTGACTCTCCCTGCTGCCTGCTCATCAGAAAGCAGGTTATTGCATCAGCGGCACATATAAAGAAAGAAAAATCCTTAAAGTAACTCCGCTATCGACGTTCGTTTGTCATCAATCAACGAGCAGCTGGGGCTAGGCTGAGACGAGCCTCTGTTCCGTTGATGGATGTTGAGGCGATTTCAATGCGCGGTGGCGCGACGACCGGCAGACTGCTTCTTTACATCGTTCACCTGCTTTACCCAGCCCTCTGCCCCACTTTGTGTGTCAGGTGTGGATCGATCTGTGGCATTCTGCAGAGTTCTGGCCCCAAAAACCTAGCTCACCGACCAACCTGGAGCAGCGCATTCCCTTCGGACGCAAAACATTCGCCCCCTCACTGCCCGGAGAGAGAGAAAGAGAGAAAGGGAAAGACACAGCCTCCAAAGCATAACTAGTGATTAAAAAAAAGATCATAATCCCAACTACACTGAAAATATATATATATTGCATATATATGGGTTAAAAGTTAAAGGTTATATACATCTGATGTGGTCCAATACACACCAGCAGATATCGAAATACAAAAGTCTTAACATGCCTTTATGTTCAATGATGATTAACAGTTTCCCTCAGAAAGGCTTGTATTACTATGTGTGTGTGTGTGTATGTGTGCGCGTCTGTGTGTGTGTGTCAAGCCTAGCAATGAGACAAGCACATTGCAATGTGAATGCGGGTGTGATGTGGGTGTGTATGTGGGTGTGTGGGTGTGTGTGTGTACGTGCGTGTGAATCAAGGCTAGCAATGAGACAAGCACATGGCAATGTGAATGTGGGTGTATGAGGGTGTGTGCACATGTGTGTGTATACATGTGCACGGGTGTGTGCGTATGCGTGTGTGTGTATGTGTGTGTGTGTGTGTGTGTGTGTGTGTACATGTGTGTGTGGGTATGCGTGTGTGTGTGTGTGTGTGTGTGTGTGTGTGTGTGTGTGTGTATACATGTGCGCGGGTGTGTGCGTATGCGTGTGTGTATATGTGTGTGTGTGTGTGTGTGTGTGTGTATACATGTGCGCGGGTGTGTGTGTATGCGTGTGTGTATATGTGTGTGTGCGCGTGGATCAAGGCCAGCAATGAGACAAGCACATGGCAATATGAATATACGTGTGTGTGGGCATGGAATTGTGAATATAGAACGTGGACATGCCAAGCTCTATCATTCTACGTTATTCTAGTGTTACACCAGGAGGAGTAGAGAGGGCTGCTCCTCCTCTTTGGCTGCTGTCAGGTGCTGTTCCCTCCCAAAGCCTGGGAGCCCACAGGCCCTTGGACAGCAGCCGCCGCACACACAGGCATGCTCACTTTCGGCGGATCTGTAATCAGCTCAGGTGTTGTCTATTAGACCAATTAAAGCTCAGCCTGCCATGCCTGGAGACTTTGTTTTGGATACTTTGAGGAAACAGCAGTTTTCGTGAACTTGGCTGTCTGGCCCAGGGTGGGGGGAGGGAACTGTGTGTAGGAGTGGCCCTGTGCGTGCGTACCGGAGTTATGGTGGCGGCTTGGCGGGTTCCGGCTCGAAGGAGGCGAGGCCCAGCCTCATGTCACTGCCAGTGTCAGGACTACGGCAGCAAACTCGTAAGATATATGAGGGAGTGGGGTAATTGACGTGAAAAATGAGGGTGTAATTGGATCCTAAAAATGGGGAGAAAAACAGCAGAAAGATAAAGTAGAAAACCCCCCAAAAACATGCCTTTATGGAGTCTTTGAAATACACGAGGATGTGGACCTGCGACAACCACAGACAATTCATCGTTTAAATCGTTAACCCATAGACTGACCCAATTCTATTCAGGGGTACTGGCCTAAATGAAAAATCAAATGAATATCATACGTGTACATGTATACATGTGATCACGTGAGGTAAATGTGACAACATGTGATCACATGACACACGCAATATGTGACAATATGTGACATGCATGTGGAAATGTGTGGTACGCCCGTGATTCACGTGTGCAGAAGGGCGGGGGCGTAATCGGCTTTCCCCCGAGCACCCGGTCGACCAGGGAGGACGGCATTTAGATGCACGCTGCGACACGTCGGCTCCACGGTGGGTCTCGGACAGAGCCGGTGCAGGGGCGAGAGCGTGGCTCCGATCCTCGCGCTCGTTAAAGCGAGCCGACGCTCCGCCGAGAGGACCAGAGTAAACGCAGAGGCGTGTTCCCCCACCCGGAACGCAGAGGATCTTCCTCACTGGCAATAACTTCACGCTGACCCGTGACCTCATTATCGGATACAAGCTCTCTTGGCCGCGTACCCATTACGCAGAGGAGGACTCTGTAAACAGCAAGCTGCGGGGCTAATAACGGAGCGAAGGAGAGCTTAAAGTGGGGCACGCTTTTTTTCATCGCGTTTCGCGAGATGAAGAGAAAAAAAGAAGCCTATTAGGAGATTTGCAGCCATTCCTTATTTTGTGAAAAGTACAGGAGGAGCAGAGAGAGGCATTACGAATGTTCACTCGCCGGCTCGGTGAGCCGCTGCGTCTCTGCGCCTGTGTTTCTGCTGAAATAATTAAAAGCATCGTACTGCAAGCAAGCTCCAGGGCAACGTTAACAGAGCATCTACTGCCACAGACAGAGAGAGAGAGACTTTTTGACTTTTACAAGCCTGTTCTAACATGTCTTACTTATCCCAGTCCACAACAACCACAAGAAAAAGACCGTGCTCAAATATTCATCCTCAACCGACCCTCCTCCACAGAACACAGGCTATGCTGTATCCACCTCCAGGACAACATCTGTTGGGCCTAATCCATTTCTCTGGTGTTTCCTCGTTGTCAAAATGGCTACTTCAGCTTGACCCATTACAAAAGTACAACCTCTACTTTGAGATGTGATGCCAGAGAGTATGCTGCATTACAAATGTACATGAGCTCTCCAACTACGACATCAAGAGGTTCAGACAGGACCGGCAGAAAACGAAAACGAAAATGACAACAGTGACAATAGTGTGCAGCAGTCTAAAAAGATGTTTTCCACAGTCTCCTCCTTGCTGCAGAACACACAATTAGAACTAGTGGTGGGATCAACTTGGCACAGAAAATGCCCGGTGGAAAATATCCTGTGGAGGACACACTGCTGTAGGTCACCAAACCTTTTTGGCAGCAGAGTTTGTGCATTGTTCTCCAAGCAGGAGTCCGTTCATCGGCACCATCAAACCTCTCAGACCATTTTGAGCTGGGGAGAGAGCCAAGAGAAGCCGCATGCATTACCTTCAAACTCCAGCGAAACAGCAGCCTCTTCTCAGTACTGGCTGGAAAAGTCTCCCTTTCAAGAAGGGCCCCTGAGTGAGCTGGACAGACCCACAAGGTGGGGCATGCTGTATCTGGCGCCATCCGGCACCCCCTGGCTAGAGTCTCCCCGATCACCTAGACCACACACAGGGAGGGGGCAAACAGCTCCTAAACCCTGACAACAAATGTTCACACCTTCTGATAGAAGGAACTGCCTTAGCGAGTCTCAGCCAGTTCCACTGAAGACCACATCATAGAGGAGTGCCCAATTTACAGGGCCTGGCCACACTCCACACAGCAGGACCAGAGGCAACTGCTTGACTTAGGGACTTTGCATTCGCTAAATAAGTCAAAAATAAACTGCAGACTTCCACATCCCTTCTCCGGGTGCGAGAGGTGTTCAAGCCTTGTAACGCACGTAAAGGTGTGGAGCAGCCCTAGAACAGCCTCTGCAAACAGAAAGTTAACAAACAAACATTCCTGGAGAAGAAAGTCTCCAGTCGCCTCCAGTCTCCAGTCACCATGTCTTCCCACCTTTACACTCTCAGCAACCCCCAGGCATTCAGCACACTGTAATAAAACCCAGGCAGTTCATCTGTGTAGGGCTTGGAGCGGCTGATTCCAAACAGCTGCCAGTGACATCCTAAGCCCCCCACCTGTCTCAGGAAGGCTCAGTTCTGCTGTGTATAGTAGTCTTTTTGCAGCTTGCAGCCTGAAAGCAGCTGCCCTGCTGTGCAGATCTACCAGGCCTTGTCCACCCTCCTCCACACACAGATATACTGTAGATGAATAGATATAGATATACAGTACATGCAGGGAGGGAGAGGGACACTTTGACACAACTCCAAGTGTAGGAAGCTGCAGTGACACGCTGAAATCACAGGTTTCAGTCACAGTGGGAACTCTTTGGTCTGTACTCTGCCACACGGCAGCCATAGAGGTGGATGCTCTCCTTGGTCCTGCCAGCTGTGGTCCCCCCTGCTTCATAATGGCCCATTCACCATCCTTCCCTATGACTCGTTTTAATGAAGCCCTGCCCTGGGACAGGGTACTGAGTTTCATGTGTCCATGCCTCGCTTATCAGGGAAGGGACACCACCCTTTACAAACAGGAAGGTCGTATTATCCATTTACTGTGTGTAGATAGATTGTGTGTGTGTGTGTGTGTGTGTGTGTGTGTGTGTGCGTGTGTGTGTGTGCGTGCGTGCAGGTAGGTGTGCGTTGGCGTGTGTGTGTGGACCTGAGGATGGTACCACCTGTGTGTGTGCGCGTGCGTGTAGGTGTGTGTGGGTGTGCATGTGTGTGTGGACCTGGGGATGGCACTGTATGTGTGTGTGTGGGTGTGTGTGTGTGTGTGTGCATGCGTGTAGGTGTGCGTGGGTGTGTGTGTGTGGACCTGGGGATGGCACTGTGTGTGTGTGTGTGTGGGTGTGCATGTGTGTGTGGACCTGGGGATGGCACTGTGTGTGTGTGTGTGTGTGTGTGTGATGTGTGAGGATCCTGTTGCACCTGAGGTCTTACCTGAGGTGACCAGTTTCATTGCTATCAGAGTCCAGTGTAAATCATAATAAAAATCCTATATTTAAATCTTATCTATTGTGATTAAAAACATGGCAGTCACTGGTTCAGATCATTCCGAGGCCCAGCTCCTACATATTGAGCCGTTAATATTCCTGAGAGAAGCGGCGAGAACGAGCGCCTGCATCACTCAGCAGAGCAGAGTAAATCACCCGCCAAAAACGCTCTGCTGTTACAGCCGCTCAGCGATGGAGCGACAGATCCGCACCCCACCTGCCCTCTCTTACCTATACGGGACCCCACCCCCCCCCCTTACCCTCACTGAGGGATCTGAACCCAACCTCCCCCCCACCCTCACCCTCACTGAGGGATCTGAACCCCACCTTCCCCCTCACCCTCACTGAGGGATCTGAACCCCACCTTCCCCCCCCCCTCACCCTCACTGAGGGATCTGAACCCCACCTTCCCCCCTCACCCTCACTCACCTCCCCCCTCACAGGGATCTGACCCCACCTTCCCCCTCACCCTCACTGAGGGATCCCCCTTCCCCCACCCTCACTGAGGGATCTGAACCTTCTCCCCCACCCTCACTGAGGGATCTGAACCCCACCTTCCCCCCCTCACCCTCACTGAGGGATCTGAACCCCACCTCCCCCCCCTCACCCTCACTGAGGGATCTGAACCCCACCTTCCCCTCCCCCTCACCCTCACTGAGGGATCTGAACCCCACCTTCTCCTCTCACCCTCACTGAGGGATCTGAGGGAACCCCACCTTCCCCCTCACCCTCACCTGAACCCCACCTTCCCCCCCCCCCCCCTCACTCACTGAGGGATCTGAACCCCACCTTCCCCCTCACCCTCACTGAGGGATCTGAACCCCACCTTCCCCCTCACCCTCACTGGGGGATATGAACCACCACCTTCCCCTCACCCTCACTGAGGGATCTGAACCCCACCTTCCCCCTCACCCTCACTGAGGGATCTGAACCCCACCTTCCCCCCCTCACACTCACTGAGGGATCTGAACCCCACCTTCCCCCTCACCCTCACTGAGGGATCTGAACCCCACCTTCTCCTCTCACCCTCACTGAAGGATCTGAACCCCACCTTCCCCCCACCCCTCACCCTCACTGAGGGATCTGAACCCCACCTGCCCCCTCTCACCTAAGTAGGGCTTAGCATTGGCCCGTACCTCACAATATGATTTATGTCACGACACACGTCACAATTCAACACATCACGATTTCTCGATTAAAGCGCAATAACAACAGAATCACTATTCAATACCTCAAAAAATATTACTATAATATACTGCAAAGGACGAAATTGAATCAAAAATTAATACCCTATAACAAAAAAAATGAGTCAATTTGAAATTACTTTTATATTCCTTTTTTATTGAGCCTTTAATGGAATGGAAGGATCTTCTGCACCTTCAGATTCAACAGTTTAAGTAAACACACACAGACTGGACAGCGTGTAATTATGTAATCTTAACAGAGCAGAACAATACTTGGGGGCGGGGGGCAGAGTATCGAAATGACAAATAGAAAAATAGAATCACAATAATATACAATGGGGGAAATAAGTATTGAACACATCAACATTTTGTCCAGTAAATGTATTTCCAACGAGCCTATTCAAGTGAAATTTGCACCAGACTTTAGTATTAACTCAAAAAATCCAGACAAAAAATCTAAACATTAAAGTCCATATGTAAATAAAGTTATGTGTAATAAAGTGGAATGAAACAGGAAAAAAGTATTGAACACACTAAGAAAAAGCAGTACACCACAGCAAGGAAAGGCAAGGAACCAGCTGAAAACCATAACTAATTAGGAGGCAACTCTACCTCCAATCTGTGCTAATTAATGTCAGCTGGGTTAGAATATTTTGATGGGCTATAAAAGGCTTTTTTTGTTACCAAGGTGCCACACAAGAAACATCTAATGATGGGTAAAAGCAAAGAGCTCTCTCAAGACCTTCGCAACCAGATTGTTGCAAAACATGAAAATGGAATTGGCTACAGACGTATTTCACAACTTCTGAATCTTCCAGTAAGCACCATTGGGGCATTATCCGTAAGTGGAAGCAACATCACTCCACCATCAACCGGCCACGCACAGGAGCTCCTTGCATGATTTCTGATCAGGAGTCAGAAGGATACTTAGAAGAGTAGCCAAAGAGCCAAGGACCACTAGGAAAGAGCTCCAGAAAGACTTGGAGGCAGCAGGTACAACTGTGACAGAAAGGACAGTAGGCAATGCACTCCACCGCCATGGTCTCTGTGCACGCTCAGCCCGCAAGACTCCACTACTGAAAAAAAAGACATGTTGAAGCTCGTTTAAAGTTTGCCAAACAACATTTGGACAAGCCAGTGAACTACTGGGAGCATGTACTTTGGTCAGATGAGACCAAAATTTTACTTTTTGGCTGTCACACAACACACCATGTTTGGAGGAGAAATGGCACTGCACATCACCCGAATAACACTATACCAACAGTGAAGTTTGGAGGTGGAAGTATCATGATGTGGGGCTGTTTCTCCTCTCGTGGTACTGGCAGACTTCATATCATTGAAGGAACAATGAATGGAGCCATGTACAGAGAGATTCTTGAGATGAACCTGCTGCCATCCACCAGGATGCTGAGGATGAGACGTGGGTGGACCTTCCAGCAGGACAACAATCCAAAGCATACAGCAAAGGAAACTCGCAATTGGTTTCAGAGAAAGAAAATCAACTTGTTGGAATGGCCCAGTCAATCACCTGACTTAAACCCAATTGAACATTTGTGGAAGCATCTGAAGATCCAGATTCACAAGAGGGCCCCCGCAATCTTCAAGATTTAAAGACAATCTGTGTAGAGGAATGGGCCAAAATCACACCTGAATACTGCGGGCGATTAGTTACTTCATACAGAAAGCGCCTTGAAGCTGTCATTACAAACAAATTACACATAACTTCATTTACATATGGACTTTAATGTTTAGATTTTTGTCTGGATTTCTTGAGTTAATACCAAAGTCTGGTGCAAATTTCACTTGAATGGCCTCATTGGAAATACATTTACTGGGAAAAATGTTGATGTGTTCAATACTTATTTCCCCCATTGTATATACACTGCCTGGCCAAAAAAAAAGTCACCACCTGGATTTAACTACGCAAATAGGCAAGAGCCTTCCATTGGATAATTACTGCAGTGATTAATATGTGTTAGCTGGCAATAAGTTATTTAACCCTAACTGATGCAGTGAGTAGCTTCTCATTTCTTAAACAACCATGTTGGAAGACATATCCTGTGGTCGTGGAAAAGATGTTAATCTGTTTCAGAAGGGTCAAATTATTGGCCTGCATCAAGCAAAGAAAACAACTAAGGAGATTGCTGAAACTACTAAAATTGGGTTAAGAACTGTCCAACGCATTATTAAAACCTGGAAGGATAGTGGTGAACCATCATCTTCGAAGAAGAAATGTGGTTGGAAAAAAATCTTGAATGATCATGATCGGCGATCACTTAAACATTTGGTGAAATCATATCGTAAAAAATCAACAGTAGAACTCACGGCTATGTTTAATAGTGAAAGTAAGAGCATTTCCACACGCACAATGCGAGGGAACTCAAGGGATTGGGACTAAACAGCTGTGTAGCCTTAAGAAAACCACTTGTCAGTGAGGCTAATCAGAAAAAAGGCTTCAATTTGCTAGGGAGCATAAAGATTGGACTCTGGAGCAATGGAAGAAGGTCATGTGGTCTGATGAGTCCATATTTACCCTGTTCCAGAGTGATGGGTGCATCAGGGTAAGAAGAGAAGCGGATGAAGTGATGCACCCACAACCTCAAACTCACCTCAACCACCACTGATGTGTAGCACCCACCTGGGTGATGCACGGCAGTCATTTTGCGCCAGAACGCCAGAACCTCAGCTGAGGTGGAGGAGGGGGGTATTTTCGAGCCAATTAAATAATATCAGTTACATCCAATCTGCATTTTCCTGACAGGGAACATTGGACATGTATCTAAAAATCGATTTTTCACATAACGCAAGTACATAAATTGACTTTAGCTCCAAATTTGCCTGAATGTGGAGTTCCCTGTAGTCTGTCACAGTGCAGGTGTTTGCCTTGCAGTCCACAGGGCTAAGTGCGGAAAGCGTCGAGTCTCTCCTCATTATTCCGCCGGTATTCCGCTCCACAATGGCAGTCATTTTCTGCTCACTCTAAACTCAGTTGTTTAGGGGCAGGAAAGCTGTCAAGCGGAAGCTTTTTATCCCTTCAAAAGTAAAGCTGTCATTGGTGCGTTTACACATAAAATCTATCTATCGCTCTTCCCTACCTCTGTCTCCAGCCTCCTCTCTCACTCTCTCTCTCCTCCTCTCTTCTCTCCTTCGGGCTTAATTCACCACCATCCCCCTGATGAGATGCAGTCGACGGCATGATCCTTCCCGCCGGGCGATGTCTGTCACACAGAATTTAAATAGCACAGAAATACACACCAGGCCTGTCGATTGCCTGCCCACGGTGTGAGTTAGCGTTTGCTTTTCTTTCCCTTTTTTCACGGAAAGAAATAACGTTTTTTACGAGTGATGGAATGCTGGCCTCTCCTCTCCAGACATCGATTTTCACTCCATTCTCACGTTCGCTGAGCGCGTGTGTCTGTATGTGTGCGCGCGCTGTGCATTCTGAATGGCCCCGGCTCCAGCAGATGGCTGAGTGTGTGTATGTGTGTGTATATGTGAGTGAGTGCATGTGTGTGTTTGAGTGCGTGCGCTGTGCGGAATGAGAAGCAGAAGCCCTTGTAACTGGCTCCACACAGATGAACCGTTTGGCTCATACACTTGAGCAGCATCAGGCCTGCGCTCCCTGGCCGCGAGCCGTAGTTAGAATGGCACAGGCCGCCACGTCTCAGTGGGCAGCGAGAACGGCGCCTTCAGCTCACATAAACGAACTGTTTCTTAGCCACTCGCAGTGAGATACTTGAGTCCTTTCTTTTCTCTTAGAATGAGCTCCTTCCCTCCCTCACTCACCCCCTCACTCCATCTACTCGCTGCCTCATTTTCTCCCCCCCCCTCTCCCTCTCTCACTCCCTCAGGAGCAATGGTAGTGTGATTGGCTCCAGCCCAGACAAGAATCAGACCCCTCCCTTTCACACAATGCAGTTCCCCAGCTAAGGCCTTACAGCCAGACCAGGGCTCGTGATGGTAAGAGTTTGAGGACTTCTCTGAAGCTCAACTCAAAATGGAACGGAAAACAAATTCATTATTTAAACCCACCTCCCGGTTGATCTGTGGCCTTATGTTTTAAGAGATGCAGAGATTTCATGGCCGGGAGACACAGAAACTGCACAGTAAGGTTAAAGCACATTGGGGGTTTGACGGGAAAGAGATCAGCAGTTCCGGCTAGCGGCGGCTGCCACGCTGGCGTATTGACCTGGGAACTGTGCGCGTGAACAACTATGCTGAAACACTCGAACTCAGGGGCCCGGCGAGCACACAACTCCACCCCACCCACACACCCACCCACACCCACACCCACACACACACACACACACACACACACACACACACACACACACACACACACTCAAGCACACACACCTACACTCACTTACACCCCCACACACACCCACACACCCACACTCAAACACACACACACACACACACACTCAAGCACACACACCTACACTCACTACACACACACAAACACACCTACATTCACTTACACCCCCCCCCCACACGCACACACTCAAGCACACACATCTACACTCACTTACACACACACAAGCACACCTACATTCACTTACACCCCCCCACACACACACACACTCAAGCACACACACCTACACTCACTTACACCCCCACACACACACACACTCAAACACACATACTTAGACACTTGCACTCACTCATGCATGAACACGCACAACTGCTATCATTTACACACCCACAAACACCCACTCACAAACACACACACACTCACACACACACACACACCCCACACACACACACACACTTAGCCACTTGCACTCACTCACAAACACAAACACTCACAAACACACACCCACACACACACAAACAGTGAGCAGGATGTGAAGCCATACGAGAGTGGATGAGCGCATCCCCCCCCCCCATGTTGCTGCACACGCTCAGTCCTCTGCAGGGAGAGGATTTGGAGTCTGAGCTGCTGATTGGTGAATAGGGCTTTGTACCCCTCACAATGGAGCTACCATGTTCTGCCAATCACTGTCTCGTATGCGCCATTCATAAGGCCCCATCATATAATTCCTTCTTAATTCTGAGTCTCTGATAAGTAGAGCACGTAGAAATCGCTGACTTGTATTGCAACCTGCAGTTCCCTCCTCCCAGCACTAGGAGGCCGCTACAGTCTTTTCCTCAAGACTCTTGTTAAACAACTGCGGTACATGAATCATCTCAATGAATTGTCTAATTACCACAAGGGAAGCTTGTAAGCATGTGGACTGACCTCAAAGTTAATGTGTGCCGACGCTTTATTGCTTACTGTTCCACTCAATAGAAGGGACAGACAATGCACCAAACTAAAATCAAGAGGAAAAATATTGACATTGAAAATTAAGAAATATTTCTAAATTACACTAACCCATGAAAAGAGTGTGGAAATAAGATAGTTGCTCAGAGCATGAGAATGCAATTAAAAAACGTGCTTGCCGAGGGCCACCATGTGAGCATTACAAATTAGAAATACAGAAATTTGCCAATAAACCCTGCAGAATATTATCGTGTGCCTTGATCATGTAGCTCACATTATCTGATAAACCCAGAAATATTTTTTTAATCCACCTCATGTGCATCTGAACATTTCACAATGCCCTCTGTCATTAATGATGACTTCTTTCTTTATTTTTATTTTTCAATGAGATTTCATTAAATTTATGAAGTGACTTGAGGCATGAAAATAAACAGCCTAAGATTGTAAGATGCAGTATACGTACAGGTACAGGTAACTGCCAAAATAAAGGAAACACCAACATAAAGTGTCTTAATAGGATGTTAGGCCACCACGAGCCACCAGAACAGCTTCATTGCGCCTTGGCATAGATTCTATAAGTGCCTCAAACTTCTTCGGAGGGATGCAACACCTCTCTTCTTGGCGAGTTTGTGCCGGCTCACACCCCCCCACCGGTGCCCGCAATAGGCAGCTCACACTCACAAAACACCAGTCAATGTGAACGCGTTAGACCATTACGCTATCCGAGGCCCCTCGGTTTACATCGTTTTCATGCTCATGAAACTATTTGGTGATTACTTGTGCCCTGTGGATGGGGCCATTGTTATCCTGGAAAAAAACACTTTAATCAGGATAGAAATGCTTCACCATAGGATGAAGGTGATCACTCAGAATGGCTTAGTATTTATTGGTGTTTACTTTGCCCTCTAAGGGGTTGAGTGGAATTAAACCTTGCCAGAAAAATGCACCCCACACCATAACAGAGCCGCCAGGACCCTTCACTTACTCAAGGGTTTCCTTTATTTTGGCAGTTACCTGTAAGATACAGTATAAGTACAGATACAGGTAATATACAGCATGTAAAGAGAAGGCAGAACATGAGAAGACAAAACAGTGGAATAAAAATGTGTCTATCTACCTATTGTGGCAGACGACCGAAGAAGATGCAAGCAATGGTGATAGAGGGGAAATACGTGTTGACACGCTGGCTCCACCCCCAAACCTTATATGGAGGTCCGGAGGAAATAAGACGCACCGGGAAGCCCTTGACAGCTGACTACTTGGGATTAAAAGGGGGGGGCGTTACCCCTAGTCAGGTGCCAAGGACTGTGAGGGAAAAACGTGGAGAGTGTGTGTGTGGAAAGAGAAATTGTTATTGTGGATTGGATTTGTGTATGACCTGGATTGTTATGACTTACTGAATTGTTATCGACTGGAGTGCCTCAGAACAAAGTATTGGATAAAGACCTGGGAAACGAACGAACAATGACGAACACAGATTTCAGATTTGGACTGCTTGCCTTATCCCCCCCCCCCATTGTGAGTTTATCCCCAATAAACCTTGTTATACTTCCATTGACCGTCTTGTATGGTGTTTCGTTATCTAACTTGGTTGAGTGGAAACCCCACACCCCTGTTCTCCCTACACTATCTATAGGTATACATGTGTGTGTGTGTGTGTGTGTGTGTGTGTGTGTGTGTGCGTAAAGATCCAACAGCTAAAATGGTTTACAATATTAGCTTCCTTTTTACTTGCTTATTTTCCCTCTAGATTTTTTTTCAAAACAACCTTTAGAGCACAAATCATCACTCTTAGCCAATGAGCTTTCTCACATGGATAAGGACAAGAAAACATGGACGATAACCGAGGAGCAGTCGGCCAATAAGCTTCCGTGCATGAACAACACCATAGCGGCAGCTGGCCAATGGGCTGTCTAACACGGATTACGACAGAGGGGGGACTAAAAGGCAAAAGAGGACTCGCATAAAAGCATAATCCAGCACAAAGCTTCACCACAGTCCAATCCCTCAGCTGCTCTGTAGAAAATATATTGGTCACTAAACAAAATGGCCTTTAGTGAGGTGTGTCATCTCTAACATAGACTCAATATATTTTAATTCCATCTATTTTCTGATGGATTATTTATTGTTATTTTTTCAAGTCAAAGACTGGGCATTTTCTCCAAGGAATGTGTGTGCTCCATATTGAAGGGCAGAGCGTCCTCATTTTTACATCTGCTCTGGCACATAGCCATTGTTCACAAAGTTAATATTCACAGGATTATAGGGGTCCGTTTTTTTGTTTGTCTCATCAATCAACGGCGCCATGATTTCCCATGGAGTGAGTGAACCCCTCATTCAACAACTGTGACACTGCACCACAACTCAAGAGCTTAGAAAACACGCAAAAGCTCCATTTTACACTGCATTTATCCCCTAATCCCTACATCTCCAGTTCCTATCATTTGAGGAGGATTAGAGGGGGGGGGGAGGTGTAGACCTAGTCAATCTAGGTAAACCTAGAGCGGGGCGCGAGAGAGACAGGCACGGAAAGGGCGTGCTTCAGGTTTTAATTCTGATCTGCGCTGCCTGCCATTTCCAAGGTGAAGCCTAGACTCCTGCAAGGTTTTCTGACCATTTTGCAAATCCTCTGTGGCTTTGAATCTGGAGTCGTCCCGATGCAAACACTGACACACAGCCCCGAACCACTGCCCCGAACTATGCCCAGCTCACACTGTGAGATCTCACTCTGCAGGAGGAGAAATGTCACAACCAGGTTCACTGTGAATGATTCAACTTCCTCAAATAGCTTTTTTTCCCCCACTTCCTTCCTTTTGCTTATTTTTTAGTTAAAAATCTACAAAGCAAATCCAAACCAAATGTCATGACTGTTTCTGATTGGCAGTCGTAGTTGATGGAGGAGTAATGGTGCACAATCATCTTTTAATGGGGTGTGCTATTGCTATTTTTCCATCTGCGTTGCGGTTATGGTTCAACGTGTGCATGAATGGTGTGTGTCAGTGTGTGCATCATTGTTTCTGCAAATATACTACTGTGTTTCCAGATATGCATTCATGTTTTTAGCCTCCTTGATTTCTTTCTGCTTTTCTTTGATGTTTGACCTCAAAGGGAACTGAAAGAGCAACTTCAAAGCCGTCTCCATCTACTAGGAAGCCTTAGGGTTGTTTCTGTGAGAAATGATCAATACTCCACCTCGCCATCCTCATTTCATATCATTTTGTCAATATATTCTTTGATGTATTTTTATTAATTAAAATATGTATATTCCAATACGAATTTTAGTTACTGTAAGCCATGTACACCTATACATTCTCATATATAAATACATCTTTCAGGTGCAAGGTAACCACAGATAGAGAGCTCAGTGGTTTTTAATGAAATTAGTGCAGGGATGTGAGTGTGTAGAGGCGTGGTATATAGATGCGTAGTGTGGACTTGGCATGTGCATGTAGGAGCTTGGAAGAGGGTGTGGTGGTGTGGGATAAAGGGTGTGGTGTGGAGGTACAGGGGTGTGGTGTGGAGGTACAGAGGTGTGGTGTAGGTGCAAGAGGCATGGTGTGGGGTGTGGAGGTACAGGGGTGTGGTGTGGAGGTACAGAGGTGTGGTGTAGGTATAAAGAGGCATGGTGTGGGGTGTGGAGGTACAGGGGTGTGGTGTGGAGGTACAGAGGTGTGGTGTAGGTGCAAAGAGGCATGGTGTGGGGTGTGGAGGTACAGGGTTGTAGTGTGGAGGTACAGAGGTGTGGTGTAGGTATAAAGAGGCATGGTGTGGGGTGTGAAGGTACAGGGTTGTAGTGTGGAGGTGTGGGGTGTGGTGTGGTCTCTCTGGTCCTGGTGACGAGACTGCATGCTGTTCTCGCACAATAGTAGAGATACATGATAATGGTGGGCAAACATGCCTGGACAACAGGTTCCCACCCAGGCATATACAACACCACACAGACCGACAGAACAAATGAAATGGATTCACTCCAGTGCACACATCCCACACGGCACAACATTTGAATGGAACTCCTGTGGTGGATGAAGTGACGTCAATAAAAGATAAAATACATTCGTTTTACTATTTTTGACTTGTATTAATGCCTGAGGGAAAAATAACATGGTCGTGCTTTTTAATAATCTCAAAATTCCGTTACCAGCGTGAGCATTGATTGTAAAAACAGATATGTTTCTCACTCCAGCGACCCTGGCCTTATCACAAGCCTTATTCTGCATGAGTAGATACATCATTGCTGCAGCAGTGATAGATGATACAGCTCCATGCAGTTAAAATTTATGAGGATACGATGTAAAATAGACCCCGTAGAATATTAGTTTCTGTTTGGTTTCAGATGCACCTCTATGGGTATGCTTGGTGCTGGCACTGTGACCCGGTTCTGGTTCTATACTGGGTGAAAGAGTTGGGTTCTGGTTCTGTACTGAGTCAGTGAGTCAGGTTCTGGTTCTGTATTGGGTGGGTTCTGGTTCTGTACTGGGTCAGTGAGGTTCTGGTTCTGTACTGGGTCAGTGAGGTTCTGCTTCTGTATTGGGTCAGTGAAGTTCTGGTAAAGCCGGTCCACATGGTTGTTTGTCTGATGTGCTGATTGGTTAGACAGCTTGGGTCATGATTCTATTTGAGGCTCTGTAGTAAACAGCCGTGGCTTAAAGGATTCAAAAAAGGCTATTTCCCAGTAGCTATCAATAAAAACAGATTAAAATGCACGTGTGTGCGTGTACCAACGCACGACACACATACATACACCGGCCCAACGGCACACACACTTGCACACATGCATACATGCACTCCACTCTCACACACACACATACACACATAGCAATTAGCTCTTTTAAAAGTAGACATAAGTGCAAGCAAAACCATTTTTTTAATTCATCAGAAATAGATTTTTACATCTGGCTGCAAACCTGCATTGACGCTGCAAATAATTAATTTCAGACAGGCCATCGTGAGCGTAATCCATACGGAACAGCACAATGTGTGCACAACCTGCCTCTCTACAGCCTCCAGTCAAGCAACAACTGAGCCTTTCCTGTGACAAACATATATTACCTTACACTTTACATACTATCCATTCACACAGGTTGATATGTTCTGGACTGGTGCCCTACCTGGGATTGAAACTTGCCCTTGTCATCCATAAAAGGCCTCATTAACCTGTCTGCAGCTCTTACAGACTCCACAGGGGGTGCATGGTCAATCATCTTAGCTTAGTTCTCGTAAAGAATAGAACTTTGTACTCAAACATGTAGGTCCATTGGTCAAATTTGACCACACCCAGCGGTCAAAGCCCAGGACTGCCACCTTTAAACACAGTTTGAGAACACTATATTCCTACCCTGAGTAGTAAAGGATATTCACTTTTATTCATAATTCTTTGTACAGACAGGGCAGGTGCAGGGTATGAGAGGGGCATGCTGGGAGACACTGTCTTTTGTTAGTCCCAGATTCAGGACTGGATTTATCTGTAGCTTCATCCCGTCCTTTCTAAAAAAATGAAACAATTCGGGGAAGCGTTGCTCTAGTGGATTCTAAGCACAGCTGCGAGCGGCACGACAGCAGGGTATTAGTAGAGTAAAACACGCAGCAGACAACCGGACACGGTTCTGTCTTGTACAAAGAAATGAATGTGACGTCCGTGAGACAGTGGGAAGGCCCCGAATGACAGCGTGATTTTATGCTTGTTTTCAGTTAGTTCATTAATGTTCCTTCTATCATCTTCTCATACACTCACACTCTCTTTATATATAATCTCCCTTCTGTTGTCTTCCTCCTTACTCCTCTCTCTCTCCCACCCTCTCTCACTCTGTCGCTCTGCCTGTGTGTGTGTGTGTGTGTGTGTGTGTGTGCATGTGGCCACTACATATCAATTCATGTGTGTGTGCATGTGACCATCTGTCTGCCTGTGTGTGTGTGTGTGTGTGTGTGTGTGTGTGTGTGCATGTGTACGTATGTGTATGCATGTGTACATGCGTGTATGTGTGCACGTGTATGTATGTACAGTACCAGTCAAAAGTTTGAGTACACCTTCCATCTGGACTACGGCTAAGCGGGCACTTCATTCTTGAGCAAGATAACGACCCAAAACACATCTTGAAGTTGTGCAAGAACTATCTGGTGAAGGGGGAACATGAAGGACAACTCAAACTAAGGACCTAGCCTGCCCAGTGTCCAGACTTCAATCCCATAAAACTTGTATGGGATGAACTGGACAGAACAGTCAAAGCAAAGCAACCCACAAGTGCTTCTGGGAATTGCTGCAGGAGAGCTGGGAAGACATATCGGGTGATTTCCTGCTGAAACTTATGAACCGAATGGCCCGTGTTTGTGAGGCTGTTATCACAGCAAAGGGTGGCTATTTTGAGGAATCCAAGATTACATTTTCAATTAAATTTTATTGAACATTGCTTTGATGTTCCTTTTGTTTATCGTTACATGTGTTTTTTTTGTCATTTTCAAGTATTTAAAGAAACGTATATGGTGTAAAACATTGTTAATTATGAGATAAACCTGACTGGTTGTGTGTGTGTGTGTGTACATGCGCGTGTATGTATGTATGTGTGTGTGCATGTGTAGGTGTGTATGTGTGTTTTAGGGTTCAAACCCTGTTCTGGTGGTATGGGTTCCATGAATTTGTGAGGGTTCTTATCTGCTTCTTCACTCGTGCGTGCGTTCTGAAGGTATGGGTTCTGTGTATGAGTGAGGGTTCTATGAATGTGCTTCAGAGGATGTGCTTCAAGGGAGAGCGCGCACTTGTCTGCGCTCCTGAATTGGTGGGAGGACATTGCAGTGATGAGATGGGCCTGCAAACATGACTGGGCATTTCAAATTGGGGGAAAAGAAAAATGGAGGATACAAATCAGTCACCAGGCTGGAGGGTTTGCACAGAGTTTGCACATACGTGCATTTCCATTCTGGTACCAATCCAACCCAAGGTCACATTTGAAGCAATGCCCAGTTTTTGAAGATATCCATGGTAATGGACAACATAACTTTCCAATGCATCAGACGCTTGTGGGAGAAATGCCAAAATATCATGCGTTCATACTGTAAATCGACCCTTTGTGAATAATATCAGATTAATATTGACTTGGGAGGCTTGTGAACGATGCGGAGACAAAAGCCCTGTGATACATAAACTGTTTACCGCCTCCCTGATTAATTTGCTTTTAATGCTGAATAGGAGCGCAGAGAGAAAGAGAGAAAGAGAGAGAGGAAATCACGCTTCATCAACATGCAGTTCATGCATTGCACCACTTTTCACTTAATTAATATGGAAGCAACGTATAGTAGGAACCCATGGCAAATAATTCTATAGAGTATTCCGTAATTAGAATTCCTAGCAACACAGTGGGAAAAGGCTTCCGTTTTTACTGGCTAAATTGGCTCTATAATAGGCAAGATGAGAGAAGAGAGTGCTTTCTTATGAGGGACCCTCCTGAGTGCGTGTTTTTCACAAACCGTTTTCTCTGAGCGAATGCATTTACCGCAAATGTCCGCCGTAGCTTTAACATTAATGGAGTCTGACTGGGCACGGCAGCCAGCTTTGTCCCCAGCTTCCGTTCAGCTTCCGTTCTCCCTCGGCAGCGAGATTACTCCAAGTGATGAGAGTCACTTAAGCATTCTGCACATCCGGGTTTGGAACGCACAAAGTTTTGGCCAGAGGTGCGTGAGAGAGAGAGAGAGAGAGAGAGAGAGAGAGAGAGAGAGAGAGAGAAAGAGAGAGAGAGAGAGAGAGAGAGAGAGAGAGAGAGAGAGAGAGAGAGAGAGAGAGAGAGAGAGAGAGAGAGAGAGAGAGAGAGAGAGAGAGAGAGAGAGAGAGAGAGAGAGAGAGAGAGAGAGAGAGAGAGAGAGAGAGAGAGAGAGAGAGAGAGAGAGAGAGAGATACCAAGGTGAGGTATTTATGATGTGTTTTCCAGGCACAGTGGTGAGAGCTATGACACGAGTAGTTAAATCTGTTCATGAATATGTATGACTGGGGTGAACGCGCAACAGGGTGGAGATTTTGTAAATTAGGTAGATTCCGTCTGATTTACTAAAGCATGCCTTAATTGCGACTCTCCTCTGTGAGAATTTTAAGAAACCTTGAAACCAGGCAGTGATTTATCTAGCGCTGATGTCGCCTTGGTATTTCACAATTCCAGTTTAGTATTGCGCTTTTCGAGGTGCTAGTCGCTGCCCCAGCGTTGCAAAACAAATAATCACAAATGTTGTTGCAATGTACCCCTGTTCATGTCACGGCAACTTTAGTCAGAATTACAAATATATGTTCTATATAGCATACATATTATTTACTAGAACTTAAAATAAAAAATTATATAAAAGGATACAGGGGCGGCACGGTGGTGCAGTGGATAGCACTGTCGCCTCACAGCAAAAAGGTCTTGGGTTCGAATCCAGGCCGGGGCCTTTCTGTGTGGAGTTTGCATGTTCTCCCGTGTCGCGTGGGTTTCCTCCCGGGTACTCCGGTTTCTTCCCACAGTCCAAAGACATGCACGTTAGGCTAATTGGAGAGTCTAAATTGCCCGTAGGTATGAGTGTGTGAGTGAATGGTGTGTGTGCCCTGCGATGGATTGGCGACCTGTCCAGGGTGTATTCCTGCCTCTCGCCCGGAACGCATGCTGGGATAGGCTCCAGCCCCCCCCCGCGACCCTGACCAGGAATAAGCGGCTTAGATAATGGATGGATGGATGGATGGATGGATACAGGATTTCTATAGACCAATTTGCCATCAGCTAGCAGTCAGTATAAAAACGCAGTTCTGAATTTGAACAATTATCTTATTGTGCGTAAGCGGTCAGGAGTGTATAGAATGAATCGTTAATAGTTTTACATTCAAAATCTCTGTGGCCTTCTTCCATCACAAGTTTAGCAGTTTCTATTCTTTATTCTTATTCTAATATTCTTTCATTGGTTAGACCACCGCCGCATTATGTTGTAGGAAAGGTTTTTTTGGACACCGCCTAACGTCATATGTAATATATGTATAATATATAATATATTATATATCATATTTTCTTTGCATCAATGGTTATTTGTTTTCTTTACATCATCTACTGTTTGTTTTTTATGCCTAATGAATGCCTTTTTGTGATGCCACTTTTTCATGACTGTACCTCATTGGCCATTACCTCTATTTCTGGATCTGCATATTTGAGTTATTTTTCTCATGGGCTGCTGCATATCCATTTGTGATCTGGTCCTGTAAGCGGGCTGTTTCTGACCCTTTTATGGGTGTATCCTACCACAAATTGCGAATGAGGGCGTTTCATTTCTTTGATTTTAATTTTCTTTGATTCCTGGCATCATTTAAATCAGTCTTAGTAAATTCACTCACACACTCATTACGGGCGACTCTCCAATTAGCCTAACGTGCATGTCTTTTGTGGGACTGCAAAATACGCGGACACGGGAGAACATGCAACAAAATAGTGACGGTCTTTGCACGTGCTGCCCATAATTTATCTTAGTAAAATCTAGTCGCTATTTGCGACTGCAAAATAGCCGCAACAAAATAGTGTCTTTGCATGACTATCTTAGCCTCATTCACTCATTCACACACACGTAACACAGTGCAGCTAATGAAGGCGGCACAGAGTGGGTCTGCTGTCAAGAAAGATGTAATGCGCTACCACAAAGTGTGTTTAACCTTTAAATAAAGTGGAAAGGTCCGGTGGAATTGGACAGTGCCAGTATTCAAAACAAAGCGAAACAAAACAAAACAAAGGAGACATTTGAAAGAAATCATTTCTGTCCACTTTGCCCTTTTGAAGATTAAGGCTGATAAATAAATAAGTTCTGTACATTATAGAATGGAAAACAAGTAATTTAATACAACGGTTTGCGAATGATAAAACTGTGAACAGAGAGAGAAAGAGAGAGAGACAGAAAAGATGCAGAATACATCCAGTTAGGACAGAATCCTCTGAGCTCCTTACAGTAGAAACACTATGAGAAGCATGCATAACCATAAATGGTTTCATAGTTTAGTAAATAAATAAATAGATGAATAAATGCAGTTTTGGGTTTTTTTCATCACAAACATAACAATGATATATTGCAGTGGTTTACTATGTATTTATGTTCATTATGTGCAGTGTGATATGACTGGGCTTGTAAATCACAGGTTGTTGGTTTGGTTCCCAGGTGGGGCTCTGCCATTGTACCCTGTGGAAAGGGACCTTTAAAATTGCTTCAGTAAATATCCAACTAAATGATGGATTGCATGCTAAAAAATGTAAGCTGTGTAAGTCACTCTGCATAACAGCATCTTCTAAGCTGCTAATGTCAGATAAAATATACAGGTAGTGGCCAGAAATGTGGAAACACTTGGGTAAATGACGAACACAAAGTATATTGAAATCAGATGCTTCCATACAGGTGTAGATTCTGAGTTAATTGAACAATTGAAATCTGAGAATTCTCAGAGTCATGTGCAAAAATACTGGGCAGGCCTGGTTGCCTATAATTATGACTAGCATGGCTAGAAGACGAGACCTAGGTGACTTTGAAAGAGGGTCGATTGTTGAGGCACGTTTGGCAGGAGCTTCAGTGATGAAGACTGCTCAACTTGCTGATTGTGGGCGTTGGACTCGGCAACAGGGGAGTGGCAGGGTTGCTTTTGTTTTGCCACAGCATGGCTGTGGAGGCCTTTGGAGCAGTGGAACTTTCCGGGGGCAGGTTTGGCACTCTCGCAGGGTGTGAGACTGCGAGAGTGTGAACTGTTGCCCAGAAGGTTGTTCCAAAGGCCATAATGGATTATTATTTAATTAGTGTCACTTGACTGATTGTGTTTGTGTGTGAGAATGTGAGTGGGTGTGGTTTGTCAATTGTGAGGAATCAGTTGTTAGTCTTGTCTTGTCATTCATGTGTGCATATCATGGGAATTGGTAGTCTTGTCATTCACGAGTGTGTGCGTGCATACTCGTGTTCAGTGTTCCCTGGAAGGAGGACGTAGAGTCTGTGTGGAGTTGGTGTGTGTACTTTTGTGTGTATTCGTTAAAAGTGACTGAGTAGAGTGCTTCCTGTGTGTGTGGGAAAGAGAGAGAGAGGGCTCACACGGAAGAGTGAGGAGTCTCTCCCTCTCTCTGTGCTTGTGGAAGAGAACTTGCACTAAAGCAGTGCAGAGTGTCTCGGGGCTGATTGTCAGAGAACTCTCACTGGCAAAGAGTGGTGTGTGTGTCTGTGTGTGTGTGTGTGTGTGTGTGTTGAAAGAAGACTCGGACTGAAAAGTTTGAGTGTCTCTTTGTGCATGAGTTCGGAAGCACTTGCCAAGTCACTGAATATGTGTATGCCTGGTGAGGTTATAGTGGAACTCCGGACTGAAGAGGTGCAGTGTCCTGTTCGATGTGGATGTGTGGAAGCGGGATGGAAAGCCACGGATTGTCTGCGTTAGTTGTTTGTTCCCCGGAAGGGGATTCGGAGGAGGCGGGCTTTAATTTGTTTTTGTTCATTTAGTTTGTTTATTTTAGTTTTGTTGTTTTCATCCAAAAGCTTTGCAGCAAGTATGGTGAAGACTTTGTGTTTTGTGTTTGTTTTATTTAACCTGCTCTCCCGCTGTTTCTCTCTTCCGGGTCTGGGAAAGAGATGGAAATAAAGATCCGGTCCGGAGAACGGCAAACCCCATTCCTCTGCCTCTTCTTACCATCTGCTGCTCGGCTCACATCTGGGGATTTGTCACGTGGCGTGTGACACTGATGTTTCATGAGGAACAGTGTAAGGTGATGTCGGCATGGAACTCTGAAGAAATAGTCACTCTGGGTAAGAGCGTATGCTAAATGTAAAAATGTAAATGTAATCAACATCATCAACAAAGGACAATTGTGATGGGAAGCACAAACTCCTCGATTGTGATGTCAGTGCATTAGTTTGAGGTGCAAGACAAAACAAACATGCAACTGGATCAATCGAATGCAAATATCAATCTAGAGCGTGAGCAGCTAGTTTAATCAAGAACGGTCCGTCAAGAACTCAAGAGAGCAGCATACCACAGCCATATCATATTCCACTACCTGTATATAATACACACACACTGCATATATAAATGCCTCCAGCCGTGGTTATTGCACCCTCTTCTCAGATATTTCCTGTGTAAACACAACGTGACACGAGTACCCTCAGGGAGGTGCATTTTGTGATCCTGCGCGGATACAGAATTTGGCCCAGCCTAACCTAAATGCTCATAAACAAACACGATGCCTTCACTGACAGGTTTAATACTCCTTGAATGAAACCAGGGTGCTTAGGAACGTAAGTCTAGAAACAGACTAATCCATATTACATAAGCCTAGCCTTATTTACATAAAGGATCTTGATAGGGATGTTAGTAGAAAAATAGTTACATTTGTAGGGCCTCGGATAGCGTATCGGTCTAAAGCACCTTGCCTTGCATCGAGTGCATGCTGCCTATAGCGGTCACGGTTTGAAACCCGACTGTGCCAGACCGGCCTTGACCGAGAGCCCCAAGAAGTCCACCCGAGGGGGAGGGGGATGTCCCCAAGTTTGGAGTGTGCAGGGTTGTCCCCAGGGAGGAGGTGGGCGATTTCCATCTCGAAGGAGGCGAATCATCGTAGGCCTCAAGGAATTCACTTGACCTGGAGGATGGGCAGCTAGTTCATGGGGGAGGGTGAATTGAAATAAATAGAGAGTATAATTGGCCAGTAAATTAGGAGAAAAACTGGAAAAAAATCTGAGACAGATTACATTTGCAGATGATACTAAACTTGGGGGTTTAGCAAACACTTTGGAATCGACTAAGGTAATCCAAGATGATTTTAACAAAATCCAAGAATGGAGGTTATATTGAAGTTGTATAATGCCTTTGTCAGACCTCACAGAGTATTGTTTGCAGTTCCACACTACACTACAAGAAAGATATAAAAGCTCTTGAAAAAGTTCAAAGAAGGGCAACTAAATTTGTACTTGGCATGAAAGGTAAAAGTGGATAGACCTAAGGCACTAAATCTATTCAAGCAAACAGAGACTTAGGGGGGATTTGATTGAGGTTTTTAAATTCCTAAAAACAAGAAAGTTTGGTTAGCAGAACAAGAGACCACAGCTAGAAATGAGTTAAAGGCTAATTCTGCACGGATATTAGGATGTTTTTTGTTTTTTTTTTAAACACAGAGTTGTAAATTCCTGGAACAGCTTGCCAGGTCAGGTAGTTGAGGCAGAAACACTTGAGCTATTCAAGTCCAGGCTAGATGCAGTGCTAGATACTCTTTATATTAGGACATGATGAGCCTGGATGGGCTGAATGGCCCGTTCACATGTTCTTATATTAGATCAGCACACAAAACGTATATGCTTATGTCACATACCACAATTTTGGGTTTCTACCAATGAGCTAAAAATGTAGGCCCACCAGATTATAAGCGGAGGTCCAAGGTGTTACGATTGGCCTTTGTAGCGATATTTCTTGCCTGAGCATATTATGTATCTCTAAATATCAGCTCAACCACATCTCAGTATAAACCAAGCTGTTCTCTCCAGGCCCTATTGATGTTTGGTGTCATCACGATTATAATTATGAGAGGATAATTCCAATGATTACCTTGAAAAGATATCTTGTGGTAGTAAGTGACCCAATACAAAAATATAAAAAGGGGTCTGAACCTGGCTTGCACTGGACCGTCCCCCAAATCCTAAATTAAGCATGCGTGGGCTAAAGATGAAGGGAGCCAACCCCCCTCCTCCAAAAACGTAATGTGTGACCTGTTGATGGCTTGGGCCTGTTTTTTTGCCAGTTTTACAGTAGCTCTTTCGTGATTGTTACGTGTAATTTTTATGTCTAGGATTTAGTATTTGTTAAGGTAGTTGAATCTACATCTGTAGATTGGATGTTGAATATTTTGTCCAACTTAATAAAACAGCTCTCAATTTTAACTGAATTGTGAGTTTGATTGCTCTTTGATTGCACCAGATTGCTCTGCCAATTAACTAATTGGGGGATTTAATTGACAATTGGTGTCGTAATTATTATATTAAATCAAATAAATATATTTTACATGTAGAATAAAAGGGGTTTTGACAAGTAATAACACTTGTGTTCAGTATTCAGAGTGCTGAAGGCTACTGCATTCAGAGAATAGACATTTGTTATTCAAATTAAAATTCTCACTGTTCCAACAGAGGGACACAGGTGCATGATGGTCACTCAGACGTCTGATCTAAAATTGAATTTATGTAAAACCGCCCCATCCGTTTGGGCACCAGGAACAGATGCCTGACATTCAGTGCCCGTCATCGTTAAAACATTATGAGGGTCTGTACAACATGGCTGCCTGCCCACTGAATGCATGCAGTCATTCTGCTCTTAATGAGCAGGACCATTCTTGGAGAGATTTCACTGTGAATTACCACAATCCACCATTACATGTCCGATGTTCTGGATGGCACAAAGTAGTAAACTGAATTATTTTAAATGTTTATTTTAAACTGCCTTGTTACATTTGAACATATTATATTGTATTATTATCTTTTTCCCTTTGTCCTATCGCTACTATTGCTAAGTGCAAAGCAAACTGCCACTCTTTAACCCCTGATGCAGAGAAGGCAATAACAGGAAAGATTATGCTGGAGATGCATTTGAAATGACTCCAGAATTGTAAGGACTCCCCCGACATCTACGGGTTACATAAGTTATTAAACCATTCAGAGTGTGTGTGCATGTGTGTGTACCCATGTGTTCCATTGTGCAGGCGTGTGTATGCGTGTTGGTGTGTGTGTGTGTTTCTACGCGCTCACATGTGCGCTTTAATCTATTTTTATTGATGGCTACAGGGAAATTGCCTTTTTTGAATCCTTTAAGCTGCGGTTGTTTACTCGAGAGCCTCAAATAGAATCATGACCCAAGCTGCCTAACCAATCAGCACATCAGACAAACAGCCACATGGGCATCTGCTTTACCAGAACTTAATTGACCCAATACAGAACCTGAACCTCACTGACCCAGTACAGAACCAGAACCCGACTTACTGATCCAGCACAGAACCAGAATCCGAGTCACTGACATAGTACAGACCCAGAACCCGAGTCACTGACCCAAAACAGAACCGGAACCATTTTAATGTTGTCTGGGGAAACAATGGGTGTCATCAATGTTGCAGCTGAGTTGCAGTTTGTCCAGTTGTAGGTACTTTATGGAACCAAAAGTTTGGAAATATTTATTCTTTTTTAAAAGCGATCAAAAAAACAATTTCCCTGTGTATGAGCCTTAGAGTAAATCTAAAATTGATCTTAAAGACTATTATTATTATTATGATGTAATATTTCACATTTTACACTGGAAAAACTCCCCTCTATATGTTCACCAGTCTCATAAAACACTATATAAGAAAAAATATCAAAGCAGATTTACTTTTGTTGGATTATATGTAAAATAATTATTAGAGGTGTGAATAATTGTGGCATATCTTTTTTGGGAAAAAAATATTAAACATGACATTACATAATCAAACAAAATCGTTTTCTATGGGCAATTGTAGTAGTATGAAAGAATACAATTCCCAATTTTTTCAGCATACAATATAGCTCATCACCTGTATTGTTTATTTTATACAGCCATCTTTGCTCATCTTTATCAAGGGTGTGAATAATTTTACAGTTAACTGTATATTCTGATTCCTCTGTCTAGGCCGGAGAGTTATTTAGCCCAGGTGGCGTCCATTCATCACCTTTGTTTGCAGAGGAGTGAAGAAAATTAAGAGATATTGCCATGCCTTTCTTCTCTCTCCATTGTATCATATTTCAGTGAGACACCCCTGTGTAAGTACATCTGTCTTTCTGGGCCCCGGAGTGAGAGCTGGGCGCTGAGGAGCCTTGTAAGCCATCTTTGTGACCCAGTTAGACCCACACAGTCCGGTCCAGCACCAGAAGCACAACCCCGTAACCCACATCAGTCAGTCCAGTGAAGCACGGCCACCGCACGCCAGAGGGGCGTTCAAATTGGCAAGGAAAGGCAAACATTTTTTTCTGCTAGCTTTGTGTTCACTATGAATGCTTGCAAGCATTATCAAATGGTCCAGAAGTGGATTCAAAGAAGATTCACCGTTCAAAGAAAACACGTCGCCAACATTCTGGACTGTTTGCTGAATTTGAACACACCTCAGTCATTCCACCAATCAGGACAGCGACAGCACTGTGGTGACCGACCATTACTTTGTGTAATGTTTCCGTTACAGGGACTGTGGAATAACAGTGCGACGAGCTCTATATGAACAATGTCTTCATTATACTACTATCACCACAGTGTGAACAGAGCCAGAAAAATGCTGGCGTTTAAATTCATACCACTCTGCTGCATGAAGACCATGCATGAAGTTGACCACTTGGATTGAACATACAGAGCTCGAACAAAAACTGCCAACACTTCTAGAAAGCAAAGGCTCATAATTCACTTAGTTCACTCCTGTAAACAGGTGCAGGAACCCCATTGGGTTCAAGAAAACTCAGTCTTTTATTTCAACAATAAATTTCACAATGAAACTAGACCCAAATGATTCTGTTTTCTATCAAAGCCATGTGATTTTACACACACTATTCAGGATGCAACCATGACTTTAAACCTTTAAATGTATCTTGCAGTGCAGCAATATTGACACAGGACCAAAGGCTTGCGTTACATATTACTGCATTGTATAAACAATTATCAAAGCATTGTGTTTGCTCCAGTAGAGGAAAAGGTATACCCATTCCCTTTCTCCTGCACATCTGAAGTTCTTTATTGATCCAAAGCAACCATTCACAATCACATTTTAATTACCAAAATCACAATATGACCTATTTATGAGGTTGAATGGTTGATATATGCTAGGGCAGGCCCAGGAAAAGCTTGCCAAATAAGAATGAAACTATGAGTTAAAATGGACACTTCTGAGGAAATACGATAATGATGCATTATAATAAAGCATTTTTATTATAATGCATTTCTATTATTTATCTTGCTCTAGATATGAGCATCTGCCAAATAAATAATGATAATAATAAACAAAGATGACAAGAGGAAGAAGTTGTTCACATTGGAGGAGGGAACCGAGACTCAAAACAGCAAACTAAAACAGGAAGTAATAATTTCACATCTGGAATATGTGATATTGTACCAAAAAGCAATCGGGTGGAAACATTGGTCGGCGGGATTTGTAGGGTATCTTTGGTGAGACACTAACTTAAGATTCAATGCAGAAATAAGACTCATTGCTGGGGCCCCGGGGGGTGCAACCACGCAAAAGGCACTTGTTCTAAGAATCACAGTCGTCGGCTTGGTGAGTTTTGACTGCCGTTCACAGGGTAGTAGCTGATCCTGTAGTTGCGGCGGGCTCATGGGGGGGTGAGGGGGTGGGCAATCAATATTGAATCAATGCAGAGCACAACTGACCACCAAATTGGGAGGAAAATATCAGAAATACATTTTTAAAACTTGTGCTGACAGTGTACAGAGAATGTGAGTTACAGCAACACTGGACCTTGAGCAAAGATATTAAAGACTTAAATATCAAAAGATAAATACTGTACATATTTCCACTGCATATAGAGTACATGATATCAATATTTATTAGATATATAAATACATGTCCATCTGCCTCAGAATTTGTTTCTATTCCATTTGCTGTGCAGAAGAGGCCGGGGTGTAAATATTTGCGGTGCCGAAATGGTTTATGGAGCACCACAGACACGGCCAGTCTCCAGCTCAGAAACAATTCCGCATCATAAATCTGGTCTCTGCTGAGAGTATGGAGAGGTGCTGGGGGGGGGATGTAATCATTATTTTCTGTCCCATTTCACCAGGCTGATGAGCCCCGCTCCTGAGGAATCGAGAGAAGATAAAGCGTCGCCGTGCCAACAGATTCACGGCTGCGGAATATCAGAGAGATTGGGTCCCCGTGCGCTCTGAAGTAGAGGGGAGTGAGGGGGTTGAAACAGATATTCTATTTACTGGATAGATACTGGTGGGCCCAATATTGAAAAATGTGTCCATTATTGAAACTAAACAAGTTCCGATTTACTGGCTTAATTAATAATATTCACAAATATTATGAGCAAAAAAAACACCTTCTGGATTTCAGTCGGTTTTCTCCAGAGCCTTCACTAATTTGCCACAGGTATCCTGAGATTATCTGTCACTTCACACTAGCGAGGGGGGGCAATATGCTCCTGGATCATTCAAAAGTGCATATAAAAGAGTAATAGCTCAAACCTATTCTTTATATGCAGGGGTGATGCCGGGGGCGAGGGGAGGAGCAGAGAGGGCTGCTCTTCCTCTTTTGGCTGCTGTCGGACATTCCTGCGGTCAGTCACAGCCTGGGAGAACTTCAGGAGCCTACACAGAGCTGACCTTACCCGACACACATACACCTGAGGGAGATTGGTAATCAGCCCAGGTGTGTCTCCGCCTTTTATAAAGTTTTATGAAGACACCTGGCCTACGGTGCCCTAGGTTTATTATTAAGATTATGATGGACAAAGCTACAAAGTTCAGAATTTTGTTCTTGATCTTTGCTAGACTTGTTTTGTCTTTCTGTACCTCTTAAGATAATAAAGTGCAAAAAGGCACTTTGGCATATTTACAGCATCATGTTACTAACCTAACCTCTGTTAGGTTACCAAAAACTGAAAAATAATGTTCCTTTTCAGGGAACAAGTAATGGGTTAACAGTCACTCTGTGCAAGTAGTCGACTCTGGATCCAGCAAAAGAGCCCCAGACCATCACGCTTCCTCCTCCATGTTTGACAGTTGGTGGTTTTGATGGTGTAGGAAGCTACTCACTGGCAAAAAAAATACATTATTTTTCAGTTTTTGGAGACCTAAACTTTTTTTTTTAACCTCTGGCAGTTTACCGCTTACCTTTGTACCATTTCAGGTTATTCACTGGACTTGAATCTCTTAAATTTCAGTAAAAACTGGAAAATGGGGGTGTTCTAAAACTTTTGACTGGTAGTGTACATATGATACATATATGTTATACTGTATATGATATAGCGGTATTGTGAAATTCTTGGATCCAACAATGCCGTCTGTATCCCTGAAGGCTTTGTGCACATGTACAATTACTCCAAGCTTGTTAATAAAGACATAGATTACAAAGGTGAATCAACATTTAGATTTAAATCTGAAAACTAAAACCCCTCTGCTTTCATGTTGAACACACTGATTTAAAGCACTGATGTGGAGCACCTGGAACAGCTCCACCTCTGGTCTAAATTAAATAAAGGTATCCACTGATTGGATGGAACTTGAATCACCTGTTGGTGTCCAGGTGTCCATCAGCGGCTGATCCAGGTGTGTCCTCATGACCGTGGACAGACGAGGCCAGGAGTGGTCACCATGGTTACATGTAGAGTTCACCTCTCACTAAATCTAGGGCCCACGCAGTTATACTAAAAATGCCAAACCCACCTACACTTGATGCAAAGCATTGCTGTAAGAACATATTTTTTTCAGATTTTTTCCTGTTTTTCTCCCAATTTGGTAGTCAATTACACTCTATATTTATTTCGATTTACCCTCCCCACATGAGTCCACCACTTGTCTCTACGAGGACGGAAATGCCCACCCAAGGGAAGACTCCCTCATGTGTTTCACGGCAGACCCGAGCCAGCTCCCCCCTCCCCCATCCTCCTGGGGTGGACAGCCAAATGCTGCCCCCAATCAGGGCTGACGACCAGGGCTGGTCTGGTACAGATGGGTTTCGAACCGTGTCCCTGACAGGCAGGGCACACTGTAACAGACCAGCCAAAATAAGATGCGTTATATCATATTTTAACAATAAATATGTTTCTGTGTGTCCACTTAAACTCCACTTACAATGGAGTGAAAGAGCATAATCCCATGCTTCTGTGGCTGAATCATAATAATGACAGTGGAATTTCCTAAATTTGTGGATTGTAAAATTATTACTTTAGTTTGTATTTCACAGCGTGACCTCAATCACACAGTTGACATATTCAGGGAACTGCATTGTAATAATATTATTATATATAATATTATATATGATATAATAACTATTAATAATATATTATTATAATCATTATCTTTCAGCAGTGTGTTTTGTAAAAGTAAAAAAAACAAAAAACAGAATAACATGAATTCCTCTGAATGTTACATGGGCCCACAAGGAATTTCTGTGACTCATTTTCAATCAGTCTGTGGAAAAAATCTTAAGAACTCTAAAGCACACTTTGCACTTTGTTTAATAGTTTAGTCTACAAAAAAACAAAGGTGATTTAGGTTATCTTTGAGTATATTTGGAGACAAATTTATCTAATCCTTCCTGTTAGATTCCAGTCTTACTCTTTGCACAAATCGATACTGGGCAAGGCGCAGAGAAACCCTTTTAAAGTGAGCCGGCACTAAATCTAATGAGCCGTTATCAGGCCCGGCCTTGTGTTTGGCTCAGATGGTAGATCTTCGGGGAGATAGCGTGCCACCTTCTTTAATGGTCTATACATCTTCCCAAGCTCCTCTTTCACATTCCTGCAACAATCCCTTTTTAACAATGGCTTTTAATGAACCTCGGAGCATGGCGCCCTCGCTCTGGCAGTGACGCTGTCTGCTAGACCCGCGCCAGTGCAGATGATCGACTAGAGGACAAGAGGCTAATCTAAAAATACACCCCCCCCCTCCACCCCCAGATTGGGGAAACTACACTAGGCACACCTTTTTAGGGTGGCAGCGTTTCATAAGAGCAGCTATGAGCACCCAGTTGCTTGGGAGGCTTTGCCTCGGCTCATTTTGCAAACAACGCTAAAGCTTTTGGGGCCGAGTTCCTTCAGTAACAAGAGTCTTTGGCTCAGTCTGTTTCCGTGTCAACCAGATTCAGACGAGCGGTCTAATAATGTGCCTGACCTGCTTGGCTTTGTGTGTCTCTGATTTCCCGGTGGGGAAGCTTCCTGGATTTTTTTATAATGTACCGTGAGCTCTAAACATCATTACCACATGGCTATAAAGCGTTAGCCATGAGTACAGAAGGGCTGTAAAGTGTTGAATATTAGTACAGCGTGGTTGTAAAGTAGAACGGCTGTAAAGTGTTAAAGATGAGTACAGCATAAATATGAGCATATTGTGAGGCTTTGGAGAACTCCCCCACATTGGAGTGCCCGCTCTGCGGTTTGCCTGCAGGGCATCCTGAATTGCAGCGATGTTATTTTCCTCCATTTGGATGGGGCCATGGCCTCTGTAGCTGTACACAGTGTTTCATCACCCAGACCAGCCAGGGACACAGCCAATAATTGACCTTGTGGACTGGACGGACTGCAACATGGATGTGAATTAATAAAGCCACAAAAATAAATCGAATAAAATATTTTTTAGTGTAGTCTGAATGAGCTGGTGATTTACTGCTACAGTGTGTGCCAAAATAAATGAAACACCAACATAAAGTGTCTTAATAGGGTGTTGGGCTACTATGAGTTGTTGGAACAGCTTCAATGCACATAGATTCTACAAGTGTAGAAACTCTATTGGAGGAATGCAACACCATTCTTCCACAATAAATTTCACCATTCTGTATTTCGTTGATGGTGGTGGAAAATGCTGTCTCAGGCGTCGCTCCGGAATCTCCCTTAAGTGTTCAACTGGGTTGAGATCTGGTGACTGAGACAGCCATGGCATATGGTTTACATTGTTTTCATGCTCATCAAACCATTCACTGACCACTCTTGCCCTGTGGATGGGGGCATTGTTATCCTTGAAGAGACCACTCCCATCAGGATAGAACTGCTTCACCATAGAATGAAGGTGATCACTCAGAATGGCTTTGTATTTATTGGTGTTTACCTTGCCCTCTAATGGGTTAAGTGGACCTAAGCCATGCCATAAGAGGACCAGCAGAACCTTTCATTTAATTTATACACATAAATAAATTGATGTCATTCTTACGCTTAGAACTCAGGTCAATACCAAAGACGCACAAAAAAAGTTTGAGTCTCATAACTTCAGTGTGAATCTGCCCTGTAAGCTGAGTGCCACTTTAGACGACACCGATGCTGTAACGACAGGATGACCTCATCATTGAGCATCGAGGCGCTCTGGACTCTGTGAGGATCATCCATCACTGTCACTTTTCCTCTGGATGCCCAGATTATGTGAGTTTACTGAGCTGAATCACTTTCGCCCGGAAGGCTGCAGTGGGCCCATTCTCTGGTGACAACCTTCCTCCATCAGGTGGACAGGCAAAACCAGCTGTAACTGGAAGTAACCTGGTATAACTGCATGGAACCATGCATATTGGGGTGCGTAATGAGGTGTAACAGGCCGTACCTGCGTGTAACTGAGTATATCCAGGTGTAACTAGGTGAACCCAGGTGTGATTGTGATTGGGTATATTCACGTGTAACAGGGCATATCTGAATGTAACTGGATATATCCAGGTGTGACTGGGCGCGATCTGGCATGACCGGCTGGCCCAAACATAACTCACCAAACTAGGTATGCGGAGAAAACAAACAACCATTTATTTGTGAGTTGAAGTTAAGGACAACGGTTCATTGGATCCAGGCCTGTATGTCTATACAGAAGACAGGGTTATAAACTTTTGAGAACACCGCCTCCAAGAAACACGTTACAGTTAAGCACTAGAAAACTTTGGCCCAGAACATGAGTGTTGTCTGAATTTTCACCGACTGCCCCCTCAAGAACGAGTCCCCAGACTATCCGGGCTGAAAAACAAACGCTTAGCAGAAAGCACACCTCCAGCAGCAATTAAGATTCTCTGTCAACACTGTTTACTGCACTCTACACAACCGCCGTGCGGGGCCAGAGCTTGCACGTAAATTCCTCAAGTTTAAAGGGGAGTTTTTTGGCTTTGAAGTCTGCATGAAACAATTGCGTCAGCGCTGGAGGTTTCCCGTAAACACTGTGAGATGGGAGCCACAGTGCTCCGAAATCCCTTTCCCATGAGAAGAGAAGGGGCGGGGGGCAGCGGAATAAAAAACAAAACGGGCAGATGGAGGAACAGATGTCCCCAAAAATTGTCATGGGAGGGAAGGAAAGCGGGGGAGCGCAAGGATTCTGTGAATGCCTCGTTCTTATTTGGGGACATTCTGGGACAACGGAGTGTGACCAGCTCTTTATATAGGAATATTGAGGCTTTTGATTCTGTGAATCACAGTGAAAAACAGAGTGACAGGGTTTGGGTTAGGGTTAGGGTTTGAGATAGATCTTCCTTTCCCAAGTTTCCCCCTTTGTTTATGACCCTTGGGAAAGGAACGTTTGCACTGGCCATCACACCTGTCTGAAAAACTATGTTTGTTAGTCGGTTTCTCCTATGAAGGGCAGTTCTGTGAGTTAAAGCCCTTCGGGACTTGTGTGCTCAGTTTGTTGATCCACTCTTTTTCCTTTCTCTTTCTGTCCTCTGGTGTCCAGTTTGAATTTGTTTGTAGTCCTGATATTTGCAGTGAATTTAGTCCGTGATGTAAAAAGTGTGCAACTAGATATGTGTGGGTATCTTTCTGGTTGTATACGTGTTGTACCAGTCTGGTTTTAATTGTGTTCCCCGTTTCTCCAACATACTGCATGTCACAGTTTCTGCACTTTATGACATATATGCAGTTGGTGGTGTGTGCTGTTACAGTTTGTTTAATTAGGTATGTGGTGTTTGTGCTTCCATCCTTCTGTGTAGCTTGCTGTTTGGGTTTGGGCTAGGGTTAGGGTTAGGGTTGGATAGTGTAGTGACAATAAAAACAGCCAACATCACAATCTTTTGAGCAAGCTAATTATGACATCGCACTGCTCAAAAAAAAGGTGGCACCATTCCTTGAGAAAGATAATTGCATTTTTGAACCTTGCATTTTATTATTTTGAATAAAATATTTGACTCAACAGGCCGCACTTCGTTATAATGGGCTGATTGACAAGTGTTTCAGGGACAGCTGCTTGACGAACATCACTGTTAATAGTTATATTCCTCACATCGGTAACAACCAAATCATTATTTACAACCACAAACTGCCAGAATGGCAAAAGGATCAAAAAGGCCTAGAATATGAGCAAGAAACCCATCTGGTTTTGATGATTGTAAAATAGCTCTAATTGAGAGCTCTTTTTGCTATTTGAGCCATCCTGATGTGATTGTTTTGATGGGGATGGTATCCAGAGGACAGAAGAAAAGATTTCAAGGACAGTTTTCTTCAGAGCACTACCGATACCTGTGGGGACCCAATTCATGCTAATGAACTATATGAGTTTTTCCAGTTGTTTTTTTGTTCTCTAAAACAAATATAATTGACTATTTGCTATTTAACTATTTAACTCCATGCAAGGTGTTGTATCACACCCTTGCCTTTAATACCATCCTTCTGTAATTTGTTCTCTTGGCATTGAATTGGTATCCCCCGAGATAATGGCCTTCCTTTAAATTGTATGCGCTCTGTTATGTTCTGTGACAGTTCCTTCTTAAGAGGGCTATACTGAATAAAATGTCATTTTGCTTTTGCTTTCACTTGAGCTGTTGTTTCAGCTCAAATCTATAAAGCTGTTGAGTCTCCGCTTTAAATACAAATGCGTCACACCTCACACATATTTTCATCTGTATTTGGATGCTACACTAGTGCAGTGTCAGATCCAAGAACAAGTGCATTTAAGCCACTGGAGCTTTGTTATTTTTCTCATTCTTAAATTGCTCTGTTGATACTTTTTGAAACGGTGGCTAATTTTCAGCAGCCCTTAAAATCTCCAATAGTTTGCCTAAACCAGTGGAAAAAAGGTCATCAGATGTAAATAGCTTCATTATAATTAGCTCTACTCCATATCCAGTGCCTCAGCACAAATTCGGCACCAGGAGACTGCCAGCGGATACAGAGGTCAGAGCAGAGTCTTTGCAGAGGTACAAAATGGCCGTCTCCTCCAGAGAAGGGAGTAGCACAAGACCCAACGCAGGGGAGCCAAGTTTTCATCCCACACACCGGGCATGTAAACATGCCAGCTCAGGGACTGCAATGACACTGGGTTTGAGTGTGTGGTGCCAATGCCGACTGGGGCTGGGGGTCCAGTTAAAAAAAAAAAGTGAAAAAGAAAAAAAGAAGCCTGCTCACTGTAGAGTAAGGAGCACGGTCTTTGCACCGGGAATCGGGCGTGTAGAAACACTGGCGGGCGTGGAGACTACAATACAAAACAATACAGTCTACAAACCCCCTGGCCGTTCACCCCACTGCTCTCTGAGTGAAGCGAAGGAGCCAGATCAGATTGAGGCCCAGTTCCCTAACCATTATGCTATACTGCCGCCCTGACCACATGATACACACACACACAGACACACACACACACACACACATACACACACATGCAAACACTTGCACATACATAGATACAAAAAGGCACACACACACAAAAACACACATGCTCATACCCGCATACTTTATTGCAGTGTGGACTGTTTCCTATTACTTTCAGGAAATGTGTTTAAAGGATCCTCAGAGCTGTAACAGGCTCTCTGATGTGCAGTATATACTCCGAGAGAGGCCTTTATTTAGCTCTCCTCCCTCAAGCTTTGATGATTCTGTCATGATTGATTTCGAAAACCACGTCCAATATGTAAACATGAGCATAACCTTTTTTGTGTGTGGGAGGGAGGGGGGGATGTCAGTTTGCCTCTATGGATGTCTGAATCCATATTTGATTAAATAAAGCTAGAAATAAAGCCCCCTCCTTCCCATATTGATAACATTACAGGTGCCAGGACTAGCCATTTGCATTCAGTGTGGGGGCGATATCAGCAGTGTTATTAGTTTTTTAATAAAATCGTTGAAATTGACCAGCAGTGCATGTTTCTAGTCTATTGTAATCATGTATGCAACTCACTGAATCAATGTAACTCAATAGAACTCACAGTGAACAGAGCTGAGTGAGAGAGCAGCTTCTTCTAAGAGTAACCAAGGCCTCTGCATGTTCTCAGTGTGCTTTGTTTCTCAAATTTGACTGAGTGAATTTGAACAAGCCTGATTTTTTTGTTTTGCTTTTTTGTTTGTTTGTTTCTAAATATCTGTCATGAATCCCAGTGATTGTCAAACTCAGCATTGGATTAACAAGCCTGCCCCCCCTAGGCCACCGCCACCCCACCCCCCAACACACCTCATTTAGTTAAGGGTGCCATTGCTGTATGAGGTTAAGAGCCATTCCCACCAAACAGATAACTATAGCAATAACTATAAAGAAACCAAAATATGACTTCAGAATTCAAAAACATTTCTGTACATTTTTTTTCAAATTTTTCTGAATGGCTGTGTTTCTCCAATGATAAAATATTTTTAAAAGATCATGGACCCACCTCCTCTTGCTAGTAGAAAGTCTTTGGCATTCAAACTTTTCTTTTTGTTTTTCTACTTCCAGAGGCGATGACGGACAACAGTTAATGATGCGGTTATTGTCATACATCAATCGCGGGGGCATGCGAGTGTTTCTCTTTTGATTGACGTGTGCAGTGCATTAATGATGAAAAAACATCCTCGCTGTAGATGTAAAACAATGGTGCCTAGTTGTCCCTATGGTTACCTGTTCTATTATTTTTCTAAATCAAGGACGAGGAACAGTGCACATTCACAAACTCTCTGCGCCGCCTCCCGTAGAAAGAAAAGTTCATTTCGGCGCCGTCATCAATCTTTTGATTATTTCCACTCCAGCTCAGCAGTGAAACCACAAACACGACAAAGCCGTTGGGTTTGTTCTGTGATTCATTACGTTCTAATGAATCATCTGATGGTTGTGCTGGATAAAATGCTCTCACGCAGCGCAGCTGCCTTCAGGAGTGAGTGCAAGTGTAACTGTGTCATTACTAATGAACGCTGTGTTGGAGATGCGCCACTTTGGTCTTGAGATGTCCAATCTTGTGATGTCCAATATTGTGGTTTGGTGTAAAGCAGGGGTCCCCCCAACAGTGGAGAGCCACAGGGATCTGCTGGTTTTTATTTGTACTCAGAACCTTGACTGATCAATTAAAGCAGCTGATTACACAGCTAACTCACTTGGCTTCTTGGGTCTGAATTGGTTGCCGATTTGGAAAATGAAAACAATCAAGCACTGATTTTTGTTTTACCTAGGCAGGAAGAAAGTTAAAAAATGCTATGCGAATTATGATGGAGTAGGACAAAATGTGGATGTGACTGAGGGCTGCTGCTGTTGCATGATCTTCCGATGTTCCAAAAGGTGCAGTGCGACCTGTCTGTACAATCAGTGGGAACAGCTTCTCCCTGCGTTGCACAGAAACACACCACCGCGAGACATGCATGCTAACTCCACACAGCATCTCGCTGAAATAAACGGCGCAGGTGTTAAAACGCATCCATTTATTCCCCAAACAAAGCCAACGTATTCTCTGAATAAAGGCCTCCTGGCTTCAGTTTACAGCACAGCAATTTATAAAAATAAAAAAAGACAAAATGTAAATATGAAAAACAAAATGAAGGGGGAAAAAATGTATAGCCCGTATTTGACAGATTTGCACTTTGGCTGGCTGATATCAGTTATGTTATAATCACAACATATTGTACTCAGGTCATACAGTGCCTTCTGGGTGTAATGTTTAAATCAAGACTTGACTTTTGGACCACTTCACTGACCTCTACCCTTTCAGGGCTCTGATTGGCCAGAGAGGGCACTGAGCGAGAGCCAAAGCCTGCCTGTGAGATAAGTCCTGTAATCCTGTATCTGTGAGTAAATAAAGTTAGTTTGACACACAGAGATTTTGTATGCGATGTTTCCTTGCTCATAATTTGGGTTTGAATGTTTAAAGCACAGCGATGCAATACCTCAGTGAGATTTTAGAAATACCCTGGCTTTAAGACAGAAATAGCCTAGCAGAGCTCTGAGCACCTCCCCACACACACACACCTACACACACAACCACACACTGTATATGCACCTACACACACACCTACACACACACACACACACACACACTGTATATGCACCTACACACACAACCACACACTGTATATGCACCTACACACACACACACACCTGCGCACACACACTGTATATGCACCTACACACACACACAACCACACACTGTATATGCACCTACACACACACACACACACACACACACACTGTATATGCACCTACACACACACACACACCTGCACACACACACTGTATATGCACCTACACACACACACACACACAACCACACACTGTATATGCACCTACACACACACACACACACACACACCTACACACACAACCACACACTGTATATGCACCTACACACACACACACACACACTCTATATGCACCTACACACACACACAACCACACACTGTATATGCACCTATACACACACACACACACACACACACACACTGTATATGCACCTACACACACACACACACACACACACACACACACACTGCATATCACACACAAAAGTGTAAAGTGTAAAAACACACCCGCACATGCACACACCCACACACACATACACTACATACACACACAGCCACATACATAGTTGTACTGGAATAGTTATTTATGGCCTGATTAGATTATACAAACAGTAATACTTTCTCAGAATTATCAAGCCTGATATTTGATTACCAGGGTAGGGTTTCATAATCTTCCCCAGAAGGAAGCCCCTATGCAGGTGCCGTACGATAAATATTCAACAGATTTACATTTGTCTGTTTGGCACATTTGACTGGAATCAAAGTGCTTTGGAAAAGTCTAAGGGGCATGATTTACTGAATAAACTGTTGATCTCTTTATTCTCAATGTAATGTTTTTCTGATAGCATCTCTTATCAAGTGCTGGAAAAGGTAAGAGTGGACTTCCGGGGGACTAATGCCTTTCTGCCTTAATAATTCAGAGCACTGGATGGTGTGGGTTTGTGTGTGCATGCACGTGTTCATGTGTGCATGCATGTGTGTGTGTGTGTGTGTGTGTGCATGTCTGCATGTGCGTGTGAAAGAAAATAGCTGATTTTATTTGGAATTTCCAGCTTCAAAGGTGGCGGAGGCTTGGCATTGCGATTGTGGCTTTGTGAGGCACCGTTACAGAAGGTGGGGGATGTGTGACCGATGCGTCCCAAGACCCAAGCCGTCCACCGAACCCCCGGCTCTGACTGTGAAAGAACAAGAGATATATATCAGCCCAACGGATCCTGCTATCTTAATTGAATTTTCCAACAGACCCCGGGATTAATAATGTTTCCCCAGCTATTTCTCAGACAGATGGAGTTACTTTTATAGGAGAGAAAAGGACAGCCATTGAAAAGGAATTCTTCCGTCTCAATCATGAATGCCACCAGAGTGAAGTCTGGAACAAGTCTATTAACAGCCTGATTTCAAAACTACACACACGCCACACACCACACACCACGCCGCACGCACGCACGCACACACGCACACACACACACACACACACACACACACACACACACACTGTATATGCACCTACACACACACACGCGCACGCACACGCACGCACACACACACACACACACACGCACACGCGCACACACACACACACACACACACACACACACACACACTGTATATGCACCTACACACACACACGCGCACGCACACACACACACACACACACACACACACACACACACACACACACACACACACACACACACACACACACGTGTTCTTAAGTAAGCAGATTAAATATTGTGGGAAGTTGTAACAGTCCTTCTAATGAATAGGTGGAAGCTGCGGGTGAAAAGTGCATTGAAATCCCAGCCTGTCTTTGAAGAAATCTCTCTGTTCATTGTAGTATTCAAAGCGCTGCAGGGGAGTTTCCCTCTAGTCATAGAGAATCGTGGAAAAGACATGAAATACTGCCAGAAGCCAAGAGTGTCACTGACAATGTAGATCATTCTCTTGCATGAAAAAGAATCCCACTTTGATGTATGCCTTCTTAATATGTGTTGAACAGCATTAGTAGGAGGATAAGATTCCACATTTAGAGAGATAGAGACAGACAGAGACACACACAGATCTGGGAGACATAAGAGCTGTCAGAATTTTGGCGGTTGGGAGTGTGTGCTGATTTTTTTCTCCATGTTCTGCTCATGTACCCAATTAACCAGTTCATTTACTAATTTGGGTTTTATCAAATATAAAATTATACATTACATTTGAAGGCCGAGAATGTGCCCAGCACTCGATATTCGATTGCATGTGTATTTTGGGAAATGCACAAGTGTACATTAGTGTACAAATGAACTAGGCGAATTAAGACATGGTAATAATACTTTGGAACAAAATAAAAACCAGCATATTAACTTTTATAGCATGTTGGCACTTGTTATATATTGCTGTTGTTACTACAGAAGAATGTGAACAATACAGTATATTTACATTTAGGGGATGCTCTTATCCAGAGCCACTTACACAGCTTACATTATTTTTTACATAGCATTAATTTATACAGCTGGATATTTTACTGAAGCAATTCCGGTTAAGTACCTTGCTCAAGGGTAAAACAGCAGTGCCCCACCTGGGAATTGAATGGAGTTAAAAGCCCAATGCCCTAACCATTATACCACACTTCAGTATATTTTACATCACACCTCTCACCTGACAAAAAAAATCAGTAGTATTCCCATTCAAGAGAATGAATGGTGGGGAATATATATATATATATATATGTGTGTGTGTGTGTGTGTGTGTGTGTGTGTGTGTGTGTGTGTGTGTGTGTGTGTATCAGGGGCAGCTGGTGCCCTACATTAGGTCAAAAACACAGTTAAAACATATGGTGATTCCTTGTGGTGATTCCTTTTTAGTGATACACTGTTGGAGGCCTGCTGTACATGAGCCATTTGCAGTTAAATGGTGCAATTCGGGAACTGCTTTGCTGAAAACCTGACACAACTAATAAGAAAATAAGATCAATTAGAAAAAATTACTAATATGCAATGATGGACCTCTCTGGAATTCCTCAATTGTCCAATGTTCACATTCTGGACATGAAGCACTTCTCATTCTCCAATACAACCTTTCCTGCTATGAACACTGTCCTCTTACTGTAACCTGCCGACAGAAACAAATAATGGAACTGTTAAATATATACTGAACGGGGTAGCGGATAGAGTAGCAGTCAACTGCACCATATTTTGGCCGGTCCGATACGGTGTGCGAAACCCACGTCTCTACCAGACTGGCCCTGGTCGTCAGCCCCGATCGGGGGCGGCATTTGTCCGTCCGCCCCAGGGGGAGGGTGAGCCGGCTCGGGTGAGCCGTGTGGGAGGGTAAAATGGTGAGCCAAATTGGGAGAAAAACAGAAAAAAGCAAACGCCAAAAGGAGTCTCAGATTTTACGAACTGAAATAGCTGTGTAGAAAAGCCACACTATGCCTCAACTAGATAAAATGCTGTTAGCTCCCTAGCTAGCACTGTAACACGTGGTAAACTAATGTTAGCGGAGATACAAATAAGATATTTTACAATATGAAATGAATGCTACAATGAATCACCCCAAGTTGACTCCTAATTATATAGTGAGGGCAACCAAAATGAACAAATCCCTCCCTCTTTAGAATGAACCAAATTAAATGCAACTTGGCTAGCCGACAAACCTCTTAACCTCTTAATTATGGGGTTGAGCGGACACATCCCAAAGGACTAAAGATCAAACACACAATAAAATAGGTGTTGTATAGTTTTCTTGTGTAGAAACTAATGTTTTAAAAGCAATAAAGGAGTCACCAATGATATAAAACATTATATTGTTGTAAAGGCTAACCCATTGGCTAGGACCATGGAAAAAATTCAGTATATATGGAGGGAAAGAGTATCAATTATGCCCCTGGATCATGCCACATGATCATATTACTGGTGGTGCTGGTTGCCATTCAGGGGGGCTGTTGGCCAATACTTGGGTGGGCTTATTTTGAAGTAAGGATTTACCATCACCAGGATACAAAACCTTCCTATGTGAAACATACTCACATATCTCGTAAACCCAGGAGAATGACATATTTGCTGTTGTTAGCGATACAAAGTGTAAACATTGGAACTCTCTCGATTTGGCCTGCTCTTGTGACCAAACACGATCACTACTTTTGTTCGTTAGACCCTAACGGTGATCAGGAATGCCCATATTATCAATTTCTTATTTTGGGATGTCTAGACTTCACTAAACGTAAGGAGCAACTATTCTCCTAGAGTACCCTGCCTTGAATGCCTTTTTTTTGCGACATCGCAGTTGACGTGAATTAGCATGCATTGTTGAAAAGATGAGATTCCACCCAGTTTGTGCATATAACATGTCCATATTTTCGGTACATTTAACCATGATATTTCAAGGAGAATGTGCTATGTGATGGCGGGCCGGTGACAGTTATGGGGTTAACACTACTTAGCTTTGCTAGCTACTCACTAGTTTACACGTTAGCTGCTACCGGCACGTTAGACAACCAGTAGCTAGTGGACCAGCTTAGCAAGTTAACTTTCGGTAATGAATTACTTAAATGAATACTACAAAGACAAGAACTCCCAAATTATTGAAAAGAATATACAAATGACAATGACCTTGAAAGTGATGTTCATATACTACAACAACTAGTTACAATGCTCAAAGGTTTTGGTTGGTGATCTGTTTGTGAATTGCCATTGTGTATGAATGGAACTGAGAAGGGTAGACCCAGAGCACATATAAAAGGATCTAAAAGGAACTCTTTCCCAGTCTGGTGTCGAATCCTGACTGTGCTCGTGCCAACTTTGGCAGGCAGCTCTGCGGGGTGGCGCATAACTGAACATAGCGTTGGCATCGTGCAACAAAAAATGAAATAGAAAGACCTTTTTTTATTTTAGCGAATGAACTGGTTTATGATTGTTATCTATTCATTTGGAGAATGCGGTCAGAGGGGGACAACCTTGTTAATGTGTTCACTTTCGATCTGTGCTGCACGTGAAAAGGGCAGGTTTATAAACTGCAGGGTTACCATGAAGAGACAGGGCATTTAACACTGTGAGGTGGTTAGGGCTTGTGTTTCTCTTTACACTGATATGGTCTTCTGTCCAAGAGTGCCCCATTAAAATGATCACTGATCTAATTGCCAATCGCCTTATCTCACAAGGGGATACTCAATTCACTAGAATGGCAGGATGGCAGAGACAGGGAGATCTGAATAGCAGAGAACGGCAGGCAAAGAGGGTAGAGGTGCGGCTCATGCCGTTTTCCCTGTTTGTGACTGCGGTAGTGACTTCACATCCATCCCCTTATCAGTGTGTCTTGTCTGGGGCAGGATGGATTACTAGTGTGTGTGTGCGTGTGTGTGGGTGTGTGAGTGAGTGAGAGTGTGCGTGCATGTTTGTGTGTTAGGACTGTCACTCTAACCAAAAATTGGGTTTGATATTCGGAGAAAACATGTAGATTTGTTTGAATATTATTTGAATACTCCTACTTTCGGTAGTTTAAAAACCGCTTCAATATTATTTCTCAGAAAAGACTCTTCAATTTCATTGCAAAGCATGAGAAATGATAGTTCACGGGGGCAAACTTTTATTGGCTCATTGTCCAAATACTATTGTAGTCTATTCTAGTCTAGTCTGTATTATAACTACTTTTTAACTGAAGCTTCATTTTTGCATAGTTTAAAGTGACAACCATTACCCGCGAACCTTGAAAAAGCAGATAATCTCCCACTGTAGAATTTATTTGCGCAAAATGCTAAATATGAAGACAAATGTAACACCGTCATAAACATAACATCTTTAAAAAAAACAGCAATAAATACAAAGCCATTCTGAGTGATCACCTTCATCCTATGGTGAAGCATTTCTACCCTGATGGGAGTGGTCTCTTCCAAGATGACAATGTCCAACCACAGGGCTCCAATAGAGTTCCAGACACTTTTATAATCTATGCCAAGGAGCATTGAAGCTGTTCTGATGGCCCAACACCCTATTTAGACACTTTATGCTGGTATTTCCTTTATTTTGGCAGTTACCAGATTGGATATTCTAATATGTGACAGCCCTAGTGTGTGTGTGCAGGTGTGAGCATGTGGTTTCTCCTTTTACTATGAGTGAGGGTACAGTAACTCCACCACCCTTATTACTATACTCTACTCAACATATAATTGCTGTTCCAATTCAGTCCAGACAGAAATTGTGCCATCCATCAGTCAATGTGAACTCACAATTACACAATTACTATCAAACATACAGATGACCCCTTCCCGGGGATTGTGGGGATTACAGCTTCGTACAAGGGAAAAACAGTCTGACCCATATATCGAGAATCCAATACTATGATGGCACAGCCTGGCTGTGGGTATGTGAGCATTAACAGGTAGCAGCATATTTGTGGCCAGAATGTTGTTATATCATGATAGACTAGCTGGCTATAATGTTGGAGGTCACACTAAAGTCATTCTCTGGACATGAAACGTTAGCTAGCCAAAACAAAACAGCTAACAGATTTATATATTCTACTGATCTGAGCTCTATTTTAGTTGAGTGATATGCACAGTGTAAGCTGCAGAATGTGTGATGCCATGCTGAAGGGTCTCTGCTACACACATTTATATGTATATATTCCTCAAGACGAGGCAGGGCTTTCAAGCTTGACTGATCCCACAAGCCACAATACAAAAACACTCATGCACAGATCTTTTCCTGTCATGCCATCTTTTCCTGTCACGCGAAAGAAAAAAACACTGCATTTCTCATAGAGGGCACAACCAGTGTCTATAATTCAACGGTCTTTCACAACTGTGACTACAACAGGGTCTAAACCAGGGGTGGGCAATCTTACCCTGTGTGGGCCGGTGTGGGTGCAGGCTTTTGTTCCAGCCGAGCAGTAGCTCACCTGATTTGACTAATCAGCTAATCAAAGTCTTCAATCAGGGCTTTGATTAGTGGAATCAGGTGTGTCACTGTTCAGTTGGAACAAAAGCCTGCACCCACACCGGCCCACACAGGGTAAGATTGCCCACCCCTGGTCTAAACCATTGGCGGCAAGCACTTGTTTCTCATTCTGACACAGGTCAGCAGTCACAGGCAGGTGCACATGCCATATAAGATCCACCTGTAAGCCTCTCTACGTGAAGTCATACATCATAAATTATCCGCATGATAGTGGATGTTTCTGCCGGAGGAAATGACATCACAGGGTACTCTACAAAGAGACAGCCTCCTTTCCCCCGTGTGAATAAAAGAACTTCAGGCCGTTCCGCTAGAAACCGATTCATTAGGTCTATCGATTGGTTGTGTTTCCAGGTACCGCAGAGACTTGCTTAATTGCAGTATTTTTCTTTTCTAAAAAGTTAGCAGCGTATTAAATCACCGCACAAAGACACTGCCCCACTTTCAGCCGGTGTGAGCGGTCGGCTGCGAAGGTCACAGAGCATCCTTCTTTTCTTCCTACTTTTATGACTCCCGATCACAGGCGGGCAGGTTCTCTTGTGCCGGTCCTTGACAAACAAATCGAAGAAATCTGACAGCACAAAGAGAGAGAGCGAGAGAGAGAGAGAAAGAGATGAGGAAGCCCTGCCGGGGTTTTTTTTTTGTAAACTGAAACAAAAACGAAAAGGAGGGTGTTTTTTTAGTTTTTTTACACAGATATGGGTTTAGTATGCTAGAGAGAGAGACAGAGAGACAGAGAGAGAGAGAGAGAGAGAGAGAGAGAGAGAGAGAGAGAGAGAGAGAGAGAGAGAGAGAGAGAGAGAGAGAGAGAGAGAGAGAGAGAGAGAGAGAGAGAGAGGAGAGAGAGAGAGAGAGAGAGAGAGACGAGTGCGAGAGCCACATTATTATGCTCCTTGCAAGGTTTGATCAGTGTTGTCGTCGTCCGTTATCAATCTTCCAGTCTGACTGTCTGCATGGCCCGGTATGTCTAATGCTCTTGCTGTGACTCTGTGACATCCATCCTCCCAGACGGGTATTTCCAGAGGGTCACTGGGAGAAATTCAGCCCCCCGCCCTCCCATGCCCACCTCCCCTGTAGGAGCCCAGTGAGGATAAATAATATGACTTCACCGATATAGCAGCATAATTGTGGAAGACCGCACTCATACACTAGTTATGCTCCCAAAACCTTCAATTTTGTGACAATGTAAGGCCTAGCTGAAACATTGTCACGCGATTGTTGGGCCAGTGAAAGACATAGTAACTGTGCATACTGCTACCTTGTATGGGATTAATCAAATCTGGAAATCTCTGGCCTCCTCATGAACACCATATTTCCAAATATTTATTATGGTTGGAATAAAAATCGAAGTGCTGAGAGGCATTGTTGCGGTTGTGTTGAGCCGGTACTAGATTGAACCTTAGCCCGTCCGCGGACAACGTAGTAGTAGTAGATTGAAGCTAGCGTGCTAGCAACATGTTAGAGGTCACACTAAGGGCACATTCTGGATATGTAACGTTAGCTAGCAAAAGGTTCAAAAGCGCGGTCTCCGATAGCGTAGTGGTCTACTGCACCCGTACTGGCTGGTCCTTTACAAGTGTGAGCTGCCTATCATGGTTGCGGTTTGAAACCCGACTGCACCAGACCGGCCCTAGTGTGGACTCCGGATCAGGGGCAGCATTTGTCTGTCTGCTCCAGGGGGGGAGGGTGAGCCAGCACGAACTGGCTGAAAAGCGCGTAAGTGTGTCTCCAGAACATGGATGGGCAAATTCCGTCTCGAAGAAAGCTCGGAGAATTAGCTTGCCTCGTAGAGACAGGCGGGCGAGTTTGTGTGGGGAGAGCAAATCGAAATAAATAGAGGGTATTAGTGGCCACTAAATTGGGAGAAAAACTTGGAAAAATATATATAAAGAAGCTAACAAATCTTGATTCCAGACATAAAATGAGCACCACATATTTATAAATTCTACTGATCTGAGCTCTATACTAGTTGAGTAAATACATGATATGCACAGTGTAAGCTGCAGAATGTGAGATGCCATGCTGAAGGGTCTCAGCTACACACATTTATATGTATATATTCCCCAAGACGAGGCAGGGCTTTCAAGCTTGACTGATCCCACAAGCCACAATACAAAAACACTCATACACAGATCTTTTCCTGTCATGCAAAAAAAAAAAAAAAACACACTGCGTTTCTCATTCTCATAAAGGGCACAACCGTGTCTATAAGGCGATACAATGGTCTTTCACAGCTGTCAATTAAATTAACAGGCATTGCTGCGGTTGCGTTGAGTTGAGTACTAGATTGAAGAGATATGAGTGCTAGGGGACCAGAGGGGGGTGAGTGGGGAGATGGGATGGGGCCGAGCACAGGGACAAGAGGGGTGAGCCCGGGGGGGGGTGAGCAGGGGGGCAAGCAAGGGGACAAGAGGGGGACGAACAGGGAGACGAGAGGGGGATGACTTTGCTTTTTTTTTTTTTTCAGTGTTTGTTTCTATTTCTGATTCTTTCTTTTGGCAAGCTTGTCTATTTATACAATTCTGCAATTCCTTTACTTAACACAGGCTTACTGCTTTGTACGGGGCCGTTCCTTTTTGCAAGGTTTTTCTATTTGGCAGGCCTGTTTCCGGTCACTGCCTCTCAGCTCCATCAGACACTGGTTCCTTCACCGCGGGGATCTCTGGGCGGCCCTCCAGCTGCCGTCTGCATCGCTCTGGCTGGAGCAGATCAGAGGCGGCCCGCTGAGCAGGGCGACGGTGCCAGCGTCTGTTTCCGGGCAACGGTGCCAGGTAAGGGGCTCCTGCCGGCAGAGGGGGCACAGATGCCCCCCAGCCTCCCCACACTCTTCGTTCGCGCAAGGTAGGCTGTGCCAGGTTCTGTTCCCTAGGGGGGGTGGGGTCCCACTGAGCTCCCCCAAGCTGAAGGGGTTCCCCTCTCACCTGCAGAAGGGGCAGCATAGGCACATGCCATTGGTGCTTCTCTGGAATTACATCAGACGGTTGCGCTGTTCCGCGATCGCCTTTCCTAGAAGTGGTATCGCAGGCTCCTCAGTCAATACGGATGGATTCATTGTTGAACGTCACCTTGCACTTTGTTTGAAGTGACTGCATCCCAATGCACTCTTTCCTCACGGGCTCCAGCTGCAATATTTCAGCCAGCGATGGGGAGTTTAAATATGATCATAATAGCTGCTGAGATGAGAGTGGAGGTCTTTGTTTGGTTTCCAGAGCTGTGAGCAGAAGGTTGGCAGATGATGCACGGCCCATGTGTTAAATTACTTCCTCCAACGCACTGCCTGTAATGGCCATTCTATCAAATCAGATTCAAATCAATACTCACAATTATAGTCTCTTAATGTCTCTGGAAAGGACAAATGACCAAGCATAAGATGTTGTAGCTGTAGTACTGAAAAACTAAATCAAGAAACATCTTCCCTCTTAAATGCATTTTACATTTTTGGGGGCTTTCTTTTCTGTCATCATCCTTTCTCAGAGGGTCCTTATATGTAACTGACATGATATTCTGTGCTTTTTTAGGTGCCTTATCTGAAGGGGCTACAGACCTATGAGTGTCTGTGATGACCTGATAACCTCAGCTGACCTTTGACCCCCTGTCAATGTAACAGGGCTGTTACTGTACTGCACCAAAATCCCAAACAAACCGAAAAACCGAAAAACCAAAAGAGTGGGGAGCGTGGTTTGACTGTACTGGTAGTCACAGAAAATACCAAACAAAGGCACAGAGTAGCGTGGGGTGGCAAATCAGGCACAGAAGAGTGGGGTGGCAGTCGGGGTTTGACAGAGTAGCGTGGGGTGGCAGTCGGGGGTTGGATCAGGCACAGAGTAGCGTGGGGTGGCAGTCGGGGGTTGGATCAGGCACAGAGTAGCGTGGGGTGGCAGTCGGGGGTTGGATCAGGCACAGAGTAGCGTGGGGTGGCAGTCCATAAATCACAGCTCCACGTGGCGCTGTGAAAATCTATCAGAGGTAAGAAAGCACTTCCTCGTTCACACACCTCAGGGTAAACCAATCGCAGCGATGTCATTACAAACAAAGCCATACCCTGCCACCCAAGCTTCACCAGCTCTCTACTAGGGGAAGTCTTTGCTTGAATATCCATTAGTTTTTTTATGCTGGGAACGTTCTAGCTTAAGCTGAGCCTCCACGACAGCGTGTTTGTTCAGAGACATGCGATGCTTCAAAATAGAAACAATAAATAAACATGGAGCCTCCCGGGTGTCTAGCAGTTACAACGTTTGACGCAATGAGACTAATAAAGGATGAGCTTTTCAACATCCAAAATGATGGCACAAACTTCCCAGGTCTAAAGATTTCAGACACCTAATTAGATCATTAATGTAATTATCAATGTAGGCATTGGGAGATAGCTTATCAGCACCTATTCTGCTTCAATTACAAGTCAATTAAATCCCAATATCGTGAGCCAAACACATCCAGAATGTCTCAAAGCATCATAACCATTTCTCTCATGAACATTCGCAGTGCCGTCACTCTTCATGCAAAGTGTCTATTCCTAGTGTCTTCATGAAGCATTTATAACACTGCAATTAGCACAACTTTACATCGTCATAAAGCACTCCAAAGCAATCCTTTTGATGACATGGCACATGTTAATGAAAAGGCTCCGCTCAGATGCAACATGATGCCACATGACTTAAGGTCAAACCTTGGATGAGAATTCCTGCGCAAGTGGTCATGAATGATTTATGAAGATATTAGGCAAATACTGTGGCATGTCCGTGTACACAAAAGGCAGCAGAAATGGCCCTCGGTTCTATTGGTATTCAGTGGCTGTTCTCTATTCATAGAATCAGAGTGAAATTGTGTGACATCTAACAGCTTGTCTGCATGACCCCTGGCTCTCGTTGGAATAGCATGTTTTTGGTAATACCCGTTTGAAGTGCAAACTGTTTATTCAATACAATCTCACTCAGTAATAAGCTCTTTTTTGGAGTGGGCTGTATGAAAACTCTCAGCCAACAAAATCATTTTAAAGGAATTCATACTCCGTCCTTTCCATGCCTTCAACGTTGTCAGATCTACAACCTCTTCACTTAGAGTGGATTTAAATCTAAAAGCCGAACATTTGAAATGCTTGTTGATTCAAATGATTCGTATGATTAAAATGGTTATAATGCATTTGTAAATAATTGAAAACCCCACCACAATATTTGATATTAAAAAAGTGGTTATTGCTTATTTTATCTGCTTTGAATATTCCTGAAAAAATGTGCACAATTGAGTCCCCTGTCTAATCCCACAGTGTATTTGTAATTAATATACCTAAAAAGAATACCTAGTATGGTGCAAAGTACAAACATTTCTTTTTTTAATACAACAAAACAAATTGTTGTGGGTTTGGTGCAGCTATTTACTGCTGTTATTTTGTGCGAACATCATGTTTACAAACAGAGAAGAATGTCATCCACGCAATGGCACAGTGACGAGATTCTGAGAAGCACTTCTCTTCTGAGAAGTGAATTCTAATATGAGTGGAAACATGACTGATAATGCCATCTGAATGCCGGAGCACTTGATTGTGAAGGAGAAATCAACGGTCACATCAGAAGTGTTGCAGCGTACTTTTCAAAGTTGTGCCTCCACCACATTACGAGTCGCTGTTTCCTGATCCGCTTCACACTTCAGTGCAATTTGTTAGAAGCTTTATTTATCAGATCAAATGTGGCATTCAATCCCCTCTCAAAAACAGCTAATAAGGTGTTTATCAAATTATGTTCTTTTGCCGTACATGACAAAAAGCCTGAAATAAGGGCTGCTGGGTGGCTCATCCTGTTAAGGCACTGTTCTAATGTGTGGATGAGCCCCACAGTCTGGTATCAAATCCGGACCGTGCCAGTGCTGACTGCAGCCTCACAGGATGATACATAATTGACGGTAGCGTTGCCAGGGAGGGAGGGAGAGAGGCTTAACTTGTAGAGTGCGGGGTGAAAAGAAGCAGCGGCTGACATCACACATTTCAGAAGGAGTGCGTGCTTAGAATACAAAAATTTAAATTTAAATTGGGAGAAAAATGGGGAAAAAGCATAATTATATATTTTTTAAAGACCTGAAACAAAACACACACAACGCAGAGTGCTTCGCACGTAGTAGCCAATGTGTGTTTCGAGAGATATGGCTGCAGAATGCAAACCAGAAAGGCAGCACGTTGGAAGCTTCAAAATTACAGTTTGGAAATTTCCAGCCACTAAAATGTGTTTGGGAACTTATTTAAATGAGAACTCGGTTAAACAAATTTGCACGGATGAGTCAACTTCATTTGGAGTCTGTGGTGGTATGAGTGGGGGGTGGGGTTCAATGTTAATACGAGCGACTCCCGGGGGGAACGCAGTCTCAATTCAGAGACGTTCCTTCACATCGAATGATTACATACCAGGCGTATAATTGGCAGCAAATTGTATTTGCAAATTACATGCAAATAAATGCGCAGGACATCACAAGAAACATCACACAGATGACGTTCAACGCAAAATACAGGAGAACTCCAGCCCCTCACCAAACTTCCGTCTGTCTGCTGCTGTGGGCGGGGGTGGGGGGGTGGGGGTGAACACCTGTCTGAGATGCAACATAGTGGATTAAACCTACACATTCAGAGGTGTTAAAGGCATTGAAGCATGCACAGCTTAGCCTTGTGCTGGCCTCGTCTCATGGTGTCCTTTGCATGGCTTGTATCCTCTGAGATGCTGGATGTTTGTATGCATTTTATGGGGCCTTTCATCACTTTGGAGATGTTATTTCCCATGTTAATTATACATTTTTGATGCAAAACAGAGCACATTTGGACATTTATATTAGGAACCTATGTGTTGAGCATAAGAGGTGTGACTTATGATCCAAAAGGCGCTTTAATCAATGTATGCAATAGGGGTGTAACGGTACACATATTCATACCAAACCGTTCGGTACAGGACTTTCGGTTCAGTACGCGCAGTGAACTGCTGTGAACAAATGCAATATTGCTTTAACCACGAATGCATGTGCAGTACTTTTTTTGTTTGCGGTTGCAGCAGTATTGACAGACTTTTTTAATTTTTTATTTAAGAAAGAAAAAGATGTGCCTTACTTTGTTCAGTAAATTATGGCCAATAAGCCACTGTTTACAAAGTTAATAATAAACCGCTGTATCAAAAGCGTACCGAACCGTGACTTCAAAACCAGGGTACGTACCGAATTTAGATTTGTGTGTACCGTTACACCCCTAGGATACAATGATTATTTAGTCATAAATAGCCAAATTTAGCCAAATAATATGCCTAAGGTAATTGTCAAAATAAAGGAAACACCAACATAAAGTGTCTTAAAGGGACGCTGGGCCACCACCACAGGCCGGCAGAACTGTTTAAATGCACCTTGGCATAGATTCTACCAGTGTCTGGAACTCACTTCCCAGCATGCTTTTATTAGAGGGATGGAATGCATTCTTCCACAAGAAATTCCATCATTTGTTGTCCTGTTGATGATGGTGGGAAATGCTGTCTGAGGTGCTGCTTCATAATCTCCCATAAATGTTCAGTTGGGTTGAGATCTGGTTACTTGACACAGCCATGGCATATGGTTTCCATCGTTTTCATGCTCATCAAACCATTCAATGACCACTCCTGCCCTGTGGATGGGGGCAAGGATAAAAATGCTTCACCTCCCATCAGGATAGAAATACTTCACCATAGTATGACGATGATCACTCAGAATGGCTTTGTGCTTACTGGTGGTTATTGGTCCACTCAACCTCTAAGGGGCTGAGTGGACCTAAACCATGGCAGATTTTTTCTGAAGGGACCGCTGTGGGCCTGCCGAAGGCTGCTTGCCTTGCCGTCCTGTCTCGTCAGGCCAACTGGCCGCTGCGAGCCTACTGGAGGGTCCCCTTGCCGTGCCGTTCCGTCTGGCCAACCGACGGCGCCAAGCTGCCCACCCCAGCCGGCCTTGCTGAGGGCCCGGGTTACAGGACCCAGCCAGAGCTCATGATGAACTGCCTCTAGGCTCGACAGTCCAGACATTCCTCCTCAGGTGAGGTGCATTATGAGAGGTGGGTGGATAATGGAGCAGACGAGACAAGGTGGCTTTTGCATGGAGGGATCAAATGACACACGCGTGACACGGGTGAAAGCACAGAGCGGAAAAGAAGAGGACATCGACTGGAGCTGGTAATTAGCCTGTAAGCCAGAGAGACAGCTGGCAGTGAAATACTGAACAAATTGAATATGATAATTTCTCGGAAAATCTGTAACGTCTGGTTTGCAGCTTTGGCAGCTCGGTTTAAAGGGTTGAAAACGGCTCTAAACTGCAAGGCCATTTTAATGATGGCCAAGGGCCTTGTGCACACAAAAAAGCACCTGAGAAACAATCAAACAACAATTTAATATTCATTTATGCGTGTTGTGAGGAGAGTCCAACAGACACTCCATCAGAGGAAGCGGCAATGACAGTTCATTAGCAAGACCGATCACACACACGCTTTTAACAAAGATGATAGTGCTACTAGGCTCAGTAGTGCTACTATGGTATGCTTAACAAAAATATATACTTTTTTATTAACCTCTGGAAGATTTTAACTTCTGCTTTTCATGGTTTTTTGCTTTAGTGGAAAGGTATCAGGTATAGAGGCAAAATGAAGAGGGTATTGATGGTGGGGGAGATGAGAGCTGAAAATGCCTTTAGCCCGAGAGGCACACAAACCCTAACTGGGGAGCGCTTGTTTGTGGATGTAAATCACTCTCCGAGCGGGGGGGATATAAAACCACCACCATCGCAAAACTACAAATGAGGAATTAGGCCCAGCTGGGGCCCTCGTAATCGACGCCAGGAATGGATCAGTCCCTTTAAAGATTAAACATGGTCTTCTTGGCATGTGAGATAAATCTCCCACACTTAAGATGGCTATAATCGGCCTCTCGGGTGGTGTAGCGGTAGAACATCGGACGCTGCCCACTGCGACCGGCGTTTGATTCCACCAGGCCGTGCCAGTTTCGTCTCTGGCCAGGAGTGCCATCAGGGGGCGGCAATTGGCTGTCCGCCCCAGGGTGGGGGAGGGAAGCCGATACGAACCCGCTGCGAATAGGAGTGGCCCTGTGTGCATACCAGAGTTACGGTGACGGCTTGGCGGGTTCCGGCTCTGAAGAGGCAGTGCTCCGCCGCATGTCGCTGCCAGTTTCAGGTCTACGGCAGCGAGCTCTCAATAGGAGGGAGGGGATAATTGACATGAAATAGAGGGTATAATTGGCTACTAAGAAAAATAGCAGAAAGAGAAAATAGAAAAAAAAGATGGCTATAATCAATGGGGGTGTGGTTTTGGGGGGATTGGGAGGGGTATAAATTCTCACTGACAATCTTTTCTCAATCTATGACGTTGGACCGAACAAAAAAGACAAAAGAAAGAATGAAAGGGGGGTCTGAGTCATTAAGTGCACGTTGTGAGTCAGCCAGTCGACGGGTGGCTAACGCACGTCATCATTCCGTCAGATTCAGCTCTAATCTACCCTGAACTAATGCACATACATCATGATCCAGGAGCATGCGCGTCTGACCATAGTTGCCCATTATTTATGACGTCTTTCCCTCAGACTTCCATGCTGAAATCACCTTAGACACTACATCAGCAAGTTGAGCTGTGTTCATCACTGAAGCTCCTGCCAAACGTGCCCCAACAATCACCCCTCTTTTGAAAACACTGAGGTCTCATCTTCTCGCCATGCTAGCCATAATTATAGGCAACCCGGCCTGCCCATCATTTTGTACACAACTCACGATTCTAACTGCTTAACTAACTCAGGTATGACACCTGTATGGAAGCACCCGCTTTCACTATACCTTGTGTCCCTCATTTACCCAAGTGTTTCCATCTTTTTGGCCACTTCCTGTATAGTCCTCCATACATTACAATTATTTGGATCATGAAATATGAATGTGTCTGCATTAATATTGTCACCTTGTCCTCAACAGCATGTACATCTCAAATATGACATTCACACTCTCTAGAGAGAGTAGCGAAAAGTGGCGGGGAGCATATGTCCTCACACGTTATGGTGTAGAAACAAAAAGAAGACAACAAAGTAAAGGAAAATGAAAGAGCTCCTTTGTAGCTACTATGGCCTCCTCTCCTCGTTGTAGAAAGCTCTCACGTTGCATATGCTGTGAAGAAAGGACAGTGGCAAAGGCCAACCCATAGTGTCTGCATAGCCGTATTATGTTCTGCCCAACATTTCCACATTGTCATTCAGATTCCATAGTCAATTTAATGAAAATGTGCTAACGAATGGAATATTCTGCAGAAATTTGTTCCATAATACCTTTCACAGCGTTATAAACCAAGCCTTTAAGCTCCTTATCAGTCCAGTCATGGCACAAAGAACTTACACAGAAAGAGAGAGAGAGAGAGAGAGGGGCACACCAGAAACAGAATGAATAAATCATTTCTGCCATGACTGTCAATGTGTCACCTTTGTCTTGATGGTCTGATACTTTTTCAATGGAAAAAGTGAATATCTGTAAAACAACTATGCCCACAAACACACGCACTCATTCCTATACACACGCATATACACACAGGTATAAATGTGCATGTGCACACACACACACACACACACACGCACACACACACACACACACACACACACACACCCCAACACACTCACTCCTACACACACACACACACACGCATAAATGTGTTCACAAACGAATGCATAAACACACACACACATCATTACAAACAGAAGGCTGGTTCATATGCACCTCCAGCTGGCTTAAACAAAACAGCAACAGAGCAACCGTTGTAGCAGGACAGGCTCTAAACTGCCACCTACTGGTCTATCTGCCCCTGGTCCTTCTGAGCACTGGATTGAGGGGGTACAGAGTATAAATAATGAGATCACTGGGTATATAATAATGTTGGAATATAATGTTGTTGATGACATACAGGTAACTGCTAAAAGTAAATACTTGAGTAAATGAAGGGTTCTGGCAGCTTTGTTATGGTATGGAGAGCATTTTCCTGGAACAGTTTAGGTCCAATCAACCCCTTAGTGGGCAAGGCAAGTGCCAATAAATACAAAGCCATTCTGAGTGATCATCTTCATCCTATGGTGAAGCATTTCTATCCTGATGGGAGGTGAAGCATTTTTATACTTGCCCCCATCCACAGTGCAGGAGTGGTCACTGAATGGTTTGATGAGCATGAAAACGATGTAAACCATATGCCATGGCCATCTCCATATCTCAACCCAATTGAACACTTATGGGAGATTCTGGAGTGGCGCCTGAGACAGTGTTTTTGACCACCATCAACAAAATACCAAATGATGAAATTTCTTGAGAAAGAATGGTGTTACATCCCTCCAATAGAGTTCTAGGCATTTGTAGAATCTATGCCAAGGTGCATTGAAGCTGTTCTGGTGGCCCAAAGCCCTATTAAGGGATAAGCCCTATTTTGGCAGTTACCTGTATGTAATATGGAAGCTGACCAGTGCTTCTGTCCATGTTCAACAGAGGAAACACAAACGCAATCTCCAGATGGATCCGGCCAGCTACTCGAGAACAGCGTCCGAGAGCGACGCAATGGCTTTGGCTGGGACATGACCTGTCCAAGGGCAGTGAGCAGAAGCAAAGCCAGACTACAGCACTTTAGGAAGAGAAAGCCATCTACGCATTCAATAAGAGAGAGAGAAGAGGAGGCGAAAGACGAGGACTCTAAAGTCGATGATGGCTTCTATATATAGCAGGATCAGAGCATGGTTAAGGCCCGCACTTTCAGTGGTGATGCCATGTTATTTCAGTTGAAGAGATTTGTACAGAGGGGGTGTGTGAGCATAATGCCCAGATTACACAGTGCACAGCTGCAACGCATGGGGAATGATAAGCGCGGAGTAACGGGCCCTCACACAGTCGCTGGGGTGACGGTCCTTTGAACAGGCGGCGGGTAGTGAACAGTAGCTTCGGAGGAAAAGGCTAGCGTTTGACCTTTTTTTTTTTTTTTTAAACATATGAGTGTACACATTATTTGCATATATGTTTATGGTGGCAATACAGCATACAGACACTGAGTGAGAGTTGCACCCCATTGTTCTGTTCTGTATACAGTATGTGCTCCCCAAATGCTGAAAGCCCATGATCCAATTAAACTGTAAACTGTCACTAAACGAGTGCACGGCCCCTTTGCTTCAGCCTCCAGTGTTAACTGGTAGTAGACAAGACAGACACACACAAACCAAACACAATCCCCTCAAGGCAAGGGGAATATTCCTTAGAAATATGGATAGAGCTCTAAGATTGTGTCACTGTCATTGTGTAATCTGTGAAAAGATGAGTGCGGCACTAAAACTTTCCTTGTGTGATGTGTGAAACGCTGGGATGAAAGTGCGGTTTGATAAATGCGTCGAGAGACACGAGAGTCCCCACTGTTTACGCCCTCCCTCTGCAATCTCCAGTCGTCGACTGTGTGCCCTACACCATGATTTAGTGCATACACAGCGGAGTATTCATCAAGTGTTTTATCAAGTGGCTAAAATTATGCTGGAGTAGATTTGGAGTGTGCACGCAGACTACAGAATAAGCCGAGAGCCTCTTTCCCTTCACCGCCTCTGAATAGCTTGAAACACAACGCTATATGCTGGAGAAATTAAGCATAGAGATGAGATTGTGCAAAGCCACACCCTCAGTGTATAGTTTGTCAGTGTACGTGTATGTCCGTGTGTGTAACGGAGTTGGTTCTGCCTGCAGCGAGGTTCGAACTGAGGATCTCGACGCGACAAGAAAGCTCTTTAGCCCGCTGAGCTAAAGAGTCAAGTCCCTAACTCGGGGAACTAATCACACTCTTATCCACGTCACTTTCTGCTGCGGTCGCTCCACGTACCGGAGCACCACCGCTACATGTGCACGCATATGTGTGTGTGCCTGCTTGTGTGTGTGTGCGAACACATGCAAGTGTGCATCCGTGTCTCCTTTTGCACCTGTAAAAAATTTACAAAGTGTGTACCTGTAATCAGTTCCACAGTAAAGTTATTAAACACATTAGGCTGAGAAAAAACTGTCTGTGAGAAAAAACCCTCCTCTGGCCTCGTTTCAACTCCACGGCTTAAATGTGTTCCATTGCGCCTTGAGTGGGAGGACAAAAATCTGTCCTGAACCCACCCAACCTCGACCGTGCCCTGGCCTCTCCAAGCTTTCACCTCTGGGCGACGCGGAGGAAAGTAAGCGTCAACCTCGGATCAAACGATCGATGCTTTCAGCCCAAGCCGCTTGCAATTGCAATCGTTTCGTGATGGCTTCTATCAATCGTCTGTCTGGTCACTCCTCGCCTCCTCTTTGGTGTGGAAGCTAGACTGGAACATCACGCCACCCCTCCTCTTCACCACCCCCCCCCCCCTCCCGCCCCCGCCAAGAGCAGACACTTAACCGTTCATCCAAGAGGGCTAAGAGCCTCCCCCCTCTCGCACTAATGAGCTGTTAAATTCAGCATGTTCTCATTTGATATTTGCACTCTGTTTGAATGGAGCAGAGATATCTTATGAGAAACTGTGATGAAGCATGAACCAGCAGGACTCTTCTGGACACTTAGACTTGCAGCCCTGAGAACAAGCACAGATCTAAGCCACTGCTGCAGTGTTTTTCTCTTCCCACTGGGGAGTTTTTACTCACTCTCTGGCTTCTTGGGGGCTCAGGCCTGATATTTTCATGTTTTCTGTTTTCTGTAAAGGGTCTTTGTTACAGTGCTCTGTAAAAAGCACTTTACAAATAAAACTGAATTGAATTGAATTATGTATAAAGAATCTCAGAGTATAGGAGTGCTGATCTAGGATCAGGTTTCCCCTGTCCATATCCTAACCTTATCCATTTTGAGCTAAAGGGCCAAAACTGATACTACAAGATCAGCACTCCTACTCTGAAATGCTTTATACTTATGGCTATGATCTCTCCTGTGATCAGTGGCGGAGAAGCTGCGTCTTAAACCGAAGGCCAGCAGTCCAAACTTCCTCCTTCAGAGTAACGTGAATTCAGAGGGGTTTTTAAAATGTTTTTATGAGTTATTCAATGTCTGCTTCTGATTAATTACGGTCCTAATCCTTGTGACAGAGCAGCAGGATGTTCAGCAAAAATGGAACTTGTACGTAAATCATAGAGATATGGTAGTTCTCTTACTGGAGATGTATAGAAGTGTTTTTCTTTAATTTAGTAAAGTGCAGACTCTCATACAGCCATGTCCGCATTCTTAACCGATTCCAGCTGGCTTAGAGCCCAGAGATGAGGGCAGGCCCCTGATAGGTCTGCTAGCTGAAGCCCAGCATTCTGATAGGCTGGTGAACACAAGGCATTGGTGTGACAGGCAGTAACCTGAAGCCAGTTAGGTTGATTCAAACAAAGCCCATGACTCAGCATCTCTTCTACTTTTTCAAAGAACACTTTCTGGCTTCTGTGCAACTGTTCACAAGCTGTAACAAATAAACACCAAGACCAACTTTTTAAAATCATTTATTTCAGATTTTTAACCCCGTCTTTCTCGCAATTTGGTGGGCCTCGATTTCCTTAATTCACCTTCGGCCACGAGCCCGCCACCTGTCTCTACGGGACAAGTCAATACCCGAGGCTGGCAATGATCCGCCTCCTCCGAGACAGAACTCTGATGCTCATGCAAGCTTGTGCCGGCTCTCCCTCCCCCCTCCCCCTGGGACGGACAGCCAGTTGCCGCCCCGAACGGGGCTCCTAGCCAGAGCAGAGCTGGTGAAACCAGGGATCGAACTCCAGTCGCAGTGGGCAACGTGCACTCCGGGCGAGTGCTTTTACCATTACACCACTCAATGTCCCACCAACACCAACTTGGTGCTGAAGGTTACCTCAGGGGAATAAAAAAAGTTCAAGCCATTTGAAGCCCACCAAAGGCCCAAAGAGGACCTTTATTGTTACATGTGGAGGCATAGATTATTCTCTTGTGAAGTCAGCCTAGCATTACGGGTCCATCCCATCTCCTGGTGCTCCAGCTCCAATAAACCTCCCCTTACCCAATAGCCAATCAGCACTGGCCTGAGGACAGCATTACATCAGGCTGCTGTGTGTGTGTGTGTGTGTGTGTGTGTGTATGTGGGGGGGATATTATAATTGCAATAAAAGAAAAAGCCATGTTACGTAAGCCTGAGTAGGGGGATGTTTTTACTGAGAGTTGGGCCTTTCACAGCTCTGAAATAAATGTATTATGGGGGCGGGGGTGTTCGTTGCTTCAACCACCACCAATGTGTAGCACCTATTTTGCAGCAGAACAATCGCCACACATCAGCTGAATTGGAGGGGGAGGGAATTATTAAGACAATCAAACAGGGGGATGTTTAAGAGAGGTGGGTTCCGAAGTTGACCAGGACAACAGGAAATCCCATACTCAATAAGTGTATGGTATCTTCAATAAGCAGTGAGTGAGAACCTCCGTTTAACATCTGATCTGAAAGACAGCGGTCTTAAAATGCCAGGAATGCATTTTCGAGAACAATCAACCTCACAACTAGAGATGACATCAGGGAGTCTTTCTGCTCCTGGGTAGATGAGCGTAGTGATGGGAGAATGACACCAAAAATGGGAGCTACAATTACTTGTCAATCACTGACTTGTTTCAACCAAACAAAAGGTTTTACTCTTCACAATATATCACAATGACTGGTTCAAATCAGTGAGTTTACTGGTAGCTCCATCAGCTCTATCGCATAGATGTATTATAATGGGCATAACTCCCTGGTTATAAGGACATAAGGATTTCGTTTAAAAAACGTGAGACAGTTCGATTCCACTGGCCGCACCAGAGTCGGCTCTGGCCGGGAGTGCCCCTAGGGAGGGGGGAGGGAAGCCAGCATGAGTTTGCTGCGTATACGAGTGGCTCTGGAGTACCGGTCAACGGCTTGGCGAGCGCCATCTTGGAGTTCGCCTTTGTCACTGCTGGCCACAGGGCTGCGGCAGTGAACTCACAATACGAGGGTGGGATTGACATGAAAAAGAGAGGGTGTAATTGGCTACTAAATTGGGAGAAAATGGAATAAAAATCTGAAACAAATTCTTAAAAAATATATATATATATTAAAACATGAGACAGGCAACAGATACCATGAAAGGCCCAACACATCGGCTGTGCAGCCTCAAGAGTTGTTGACAAGCCCCAGGTCACTTAGCACCAAATGTGTTTTCTTTGTCAGCAGCAGCGAGCAACTCAACTGCTGTGAAATATTTGAAAAACTACACCCTTGAGGTCTGTGGTGTCTGCAGGTTTTTGTAAGCTAATTTAGGCCTTGAAAAGAAGGTGTGTGGATGGGCAAGTCCAATTAGTGACTTCAATCAAAAGTGACTTCACACCAAAAACAGCAGATGCTCCAGGACTGGAGTCTGACACCCCCTGTTGTAGGCCCATCTCATCTCTGCAGCGTCCTGCTATCAATTTTAGTGCCGGCCACTTCTGCTTTTTTTTTTTCAGATAGTGATCCACCAGCATGAACCACACAGCATATCAGGCTAGTGCAGGTAGACCGCATCTCCCAGACAAATTGAATGACAAAGCTTCGATCTCATTTCACATTCAGCATTTTTAGTGTGCGATTGCTTTCTCGTTTTCATTTATCATTTTTCGCCCGGCACCTAACCAATAAGCTGGATGTGCGTTTGTTTTTCATCACTCTTTACTCTTTACAGTTTTGTACTGATTCATGGGACTCCCGCCCGCAGTTGGAAGTGCTCAGATTCCGGACTGGATCGAGACCATGAGGTGCACCACTGCACTGAGCGCGTGTGCTTTAGCTATGAGCGTTTGACTGACACCTGCTCATCAAAAGCTAATGACGATTCCACAAATCACACCCCTGGCGCTCAATTTTTCCATGGCTAAATAAACACCTGGAACTCATATCATGGTTTAATTATGGTTAACCAAGACTTTTTTGCCCAGGGACCATGGCTGCAAACGCAGCTGTGAAATTTGAGCGGCAGTTAGGCGGATAGCGAGGTCGCGGGATAAACAGGAGTGGTGAAAGGCAGACGGGTCCTTCGCTTCATCCCATTGGGGCGAGCGGGCGGGCAGGTGCGTGGTCGTGGCTTACGGCCAGACCTAGCTCATTGCGTTGGCGACAGATGCCGAGCAGACAGTGGCGCTCATTGTCCCTTGTTCCTGTGGGAGGTGAATAAATAAAGAGGGGGGAGGGTAATGAGCTACAACTTTCCTGGGGAACTCAAAAACATTATTCAGGCTTGAAAGCAGGCAATGATAAGGAAAGCTAAGATAGCAGAAACTCTGTTCTGGTGGGTCCTGACAAATCCACCTTCACGGAACTGTGACATACTTACTTTCAACAATGCAAGTTACTTTCAGTGCTAACTTTCTACATGCAGTACGGCTGCCGTCAGCCATCTTTCCCTTAGCGGATACACATCTTTAATTCTCCTGCCTCCTCACCGAGGATGCTGACATCAGCACATTTCCACTTTTGTGGGTTAATGAGAATGTGGTGGGTGGCGTGTCAAGGGTTCAACCAGCGAGCGCTCCCCTGACAGGCTACACAGGCACATAAGGCTCCATATACACATCCCTGCAGCTCAGCAAGGGCTGAGTCCTGATGTTTACAGGAATAAAACACCTTTTTTATTCCACACAGCGTTTCATGACCCTTCTGACCTGAGTGACGGTCAAGCACATGGGTTTCCCTCATTGCACTGGATGCCGACTTCGAATCCCAGAATGCAGTGTGTCACAGAGAGGCATGTGCGATTGGCCAAAGGGTCACCAAGGTCGGGTCGTCTGCAGGCTCGTCGTACGAAAGCTATTCCTCTGGTCAACCGTAGCGGTAGTTATTAGCCAATAACTCACTGTGCGATACAATGTCACAGCACACGTCTCAATTGAATACATTGCAATTTCTCGATAGAATCACGATAGCAACAAAATCATGATTCAAGTCCTCAAATAATATTATTATAATAATACTATAACATACTTCAAAGAACAAAATTGAATTAAAAAAACCCATTAACACCACATAATAAAAAAGCAATTACTTTACTTTAACCTTCTATTCTTTTTTTATTGAGCCTTAAGAAATTTCATGGAATGGAAGAATCTGCACCTTCAGGTTCAACAGTTTAAGTAAACATGCATAGACTGAACAACAGTGTGTAATTATGTAATCTTAACAGAGCAGCGTACATTAAATGTCACCCCTGTAGCATTATTGCAGTTCATACATTACAGGCATGTGGTTCTCTGTGGCTCTGTTGGTAGAGCACAGCGTTGGCAACGCTTAGGTTGTGGGTTCAATCCCCACTGGGGCCACATATACTGAAAAATGTATGCATTCACTACTGTAAGTCGCTTTGGATAAAAGCGTCTGCTAAATGGCATATATTATTATATTATATATTGCATAGAAAACGTTACTTCACAGTATCGATGCGACATCATGAAAAATAGAGTCATTTTCAACTGAATCGATACATTGGCACAGCCCTAGTCAACCGGACACCTGCGGTCTGCCTGCGCCAGGTGCACGAGGCATAGTCCTCCGATATGCTGACTGCGCAGTTCTGCTGCCAGACTGTGGAGTGAAAAGAAGTAATGTCTTTGGCTTCGGAGGAGAGCGTGTGCATGTCTGTACTCACGCCAGAATGCATGTCTGTACTTTAACCAGTTCCAGGCGATGCGCAATGTGGCGACCAGCAGCAACTTTGTGCTTGTTTGCTTCATTGTTTAAGCATACGTTTTATGTTGTTGCCGTCATTTTTTTATCCATCCACTGAACGCAAATAATAGGAGAGTGCTGAAGCGAAACGGCTGAGACATGGAGCTGACAATTGCACTTGTTTTATGGACTTTATTACATACATGGATCACCAAACAAACAAACTTCACAAATCCAATACAGCAGGGAGTTTCTTCTCCAATGGCATCAACCTAGTAGCACTAGACATCCAGTTGATGCTTGCTACCCGAAGAACGGGTCCGTTTTTAAAAATGGACTGTCTGTGTCTAGGGGTGTCAAATCCTGAAAAAGGGAAAAAGTGTGCCAGAGACTGGAAAAACTGCGCCTTTCTCAGATTCCCTTACGTACCACACTCTTGGCCAACGTCCAATCCCTCCGTCACAAGACTGATGAACTGCAAGCCATAGTACGTGTTCAACATGACTACAGAGATGTATGCATCATGGCTTTTAAAGAGTCCTGACTCACTGACAATGACTCAGATAATGACTGTAGTATTGATGGTTTTGGTGTGCATCTGCGCTTGGACCGTGATGCGGGAGTAACAGGTAAAGTGCAGGGAGGGGGAGTGTGCCTCTATATTAACGAACACTGGTGCAATTCCATCATTACGAGGGAGAGACTTTGTATAAAGGACCTCGGACTGCTCACTGTGTCACTACGCCCTCTGTATTTGCCCCGAGAGCTATTCGTCACGGTGGTTTATATACACCCCAGAGCAAACAAGGTAAAAGCAACGGTTGAAATCGGTACGTGTAGTGCACAAGCTACAGTCAATCCCTACCAACGCTTCCAATATTTTGGGGGGGATTTCAACCATTGCACCCTGAGAAACAAAAATGTTCATCGTCAGTTGCCCCATGCACAATAAGATCATCTAGGACTTGTGTTACAAGCGGGTCCACCAAAGGCGCATACAAGTCCATCGCTAAACCTCCCCTAGGACGGGCTGACCACAACGCTATTCTCCTCATTCCGGTCTATAAAACTGTTCTGAGAAGGGAGAAAACACAGACTAAAGGGGTGAAACTGATTGGACTAATGATTCCATCCAGCACCTACAGGGATGCCTGGAATGGGTTCATAGACTCTTGTAGTGACATTGATGGGGTTACAAGTAGCTATGTCACCTTCTGTGAGGATATGTTAATCCCAGAAGAAAGCATTCAAGTTTTCACAAATAGTAAACCCTGGGTTAGTAAATCTCTTAAGTCACTGTTGCCTGAGATAAACAAGGCATTTCAGGACGGAAATTTGGATGAGTGGCATAGACTGCAGAAAGAAATTAAATGGGAAATAAAGGGCAAAACAAACCTATAAGGAAAAGTTGGAGAGGGAACTGAGTATGAATAATCTGGGTTCTGCTTGGGATGGGTTGCATACAATCACGGAGTCAAAGGGCAAAAGTAAAAAGATGGTTAAATTAGATGGGTACAGTTCTGACAAACAACTGGCTCAAGAGCTAAATTAATTTTACTTAAGGTTTGATGTACTTGATTTTAAGAGAGAAATTGGTTTTCTGAAATTTCAAACCACTGCCATTGGACGCAGCTTCTTTGATGAGGGTAGTGTTATTAAGATCTTCAAGCACAGTAAAGTGAGGAAAGCCCCCGGACCAGACAAGATAGCAGGCTGCCTACTAGGCATGTGCTGAACAGTTAGGCCCAATTTTCTGTAGTATTTTTCAGATGTCACTTAGCCAGCAGAAGGTGCCCAAACCATGGAAAGAAGCTGCAGTAATCCCTGTTGTTAAAGGATCAAAACACCCCAAGACCCTGAATGATTTTAGGCTAGTCCCCCTTACTTACTTGGGCTGTGTTCGAAACCGCTCCCTATTCCCTATATAGTGCACTATATAGTGTGTACGCCATTTTGTAGTGTTGTTCGAATTCTCAACTGTTAATTTCGTTCACTATATAGTGAACGATAAAATACCCACAATTCACAGCGATTTGTAGTGAACAGCGAATGTACCCTACAATTTCTCCCGAATACCACAATGCAATGCGGTCGTGTCTTAGTTAGCTCACGACTTCCATAACGGTAGCTATTGGTGGCTAAAGCAGTGGCTAGCAGACAGCACCACAGTTGACAAAACCACACTTGCACATCATTAGAATTTCAACAATTTATTTGGGATTTAACATTCAAAACTGAACATGCAAACCCGATACTACCTCAGTACATTTCAACCTGCTGTCATGAGTGCTCGGTTTGTTTACGTGATACTGGGCGCATCCGCTTGCGTCACCTGAATATCCGGCACATTTTTTTGACGCAAATGACGTTCAGTTGTAGTGTCTGAAAACAGTTTAATTGTTCACTACATGGAACACTAGTGAACACTATATAGGGAACAGGGAACGAGTGAACGGTTTCGAACACAGCCTTGGTAATGAAGTGATTTGAAAGATTGGTGAGGGAGGAGCTACCGACAAAAACTCAGGGCCTTTTGACCCTTTAAAATTTGCATATAGGGAAAATAGAGGAGTAGAGGGTACAATTGTAACACTTCTTAATATGTTACTTAAACACCTGGAGGGTTCAAAAACATACACAATGCTGCTTTTTATTGACTTCTTCTCCGCTTTTAACATGATCCAACCTCATGTCTTAACAAAGAAACTCATGGTTGATTTTGGTTTGAATCTTAACACATTCCACAATTTTGGTGAAATTGTGGGATGGATTGTAGACTTTTTAACTCAGAGAACACAGAGGGTGAAGGTCAATAACCATGAGTCTGAAATGCTTGTGACCTCTACAGGTTTGAGGCTGTGTCCTCTCTCCCCTGTTGTACATCTTGTACACTAATGATTGCCTCAGTCAGTATGAAAATGGGCAGATACTGAAACTTGCCAATGACATTGTTAGTCTACTAGGAGAGCAGGACACAGGTCATGGCCTTGTGGTAATTATTTTGTGAAATAGTGTGATGCTTCCTTTATGCAACTAAATGTTTCTAAAACTAAAGTATTTTTCCCTTGCTCAGAACGCTGATGCACTTTGTAAAAAGAGTCAACAACGGATGTACTGTTTGAGAAAGCTCAGGCCTTTCAATGTTGACAAGTCCCTGATGACAATGTTTTACAGATCCTTTATTGAATCTGTACTTTGTTTTTCAATGATATGTTGGTACTCAAGTTTAAATGGACTAGGACTGACTGAATCCAGTTGTAAAGCAGACTTGTTTGTCACAGGACCTGTGTGAAATTCAATCCATCCTTTTGGACTGTGACCCTTGTACTTGAAATTCCAAATCTTTCCCTCTGGTTCCTGGTTCACAGCAAAATCTATTAATCTGATTGGCCATTCCAAATTGTGTTGACACAGGCCTATGGATGTGATTGGCCATTCCAAACTGGGAAAGAAAATAAAAACTGAATGATCGACAAGCCATTCTCAGTGTTCTTGAGACATAAAAATCAAAAGAACAAAAGGAAGATGTGCTTGCCCTACGTCGACCATATATTTGTGGTGAACACGGGGTGTTTTCATATGTGGAGTGTCTCCGTGAGGAGGGAGAGAGAGAAATGGACTGGGCAGGAAGAGAGGAGAGGTGGTAATGATTGTAATTATCCAACTCTAAGGGCACTGAGGGACTGAGAGAAAGGGAGAGAGAGAGAGAGAGAGAGCTGTAGTCTCTCTCTGGGGAGCTGGTAGGGTAGTGTTTTTACATCATCACTGCACACTCTGTGCAGGTTCACTGATCTTTATATTTAAATCTTCTAGGGCAGTTTATCCTGTTCAATCTGCACTCTGTGTGAACTGGCATGCATGATGTAAAAAAGAAAAAAGGAATCAGTGAATCTACACAGAATATGCACAGAATTAACTCAAAGAAAATGCAAGAGCAAGCCCTCCATCGTTTTGAAGAGGAAAAGGAAGAAGAGGATGAGGAGAAGGAAAAGCTCTGGCAGTCAGTCCTGAATGTGATTGGCAGGCAGATTGATCCCTTCACAGCCACTGGGGGGCATCAGTGTAAAGGCCTCTACATGCTTCTGCGTAAGCAACGGGACTACAGCGTGCCCTGTTGCAGAGCACTTGGCAATACATACTTCTGAGCAACCTACACAACATGGTGTCCTTACACTTCCTGAAGCTGGTTCATTTTATACCGTGTTGAGCAAATTATGCTAGTTATCTATATCGTTAGCTACTGTTAGCGAGCTTTATTTGGCCGTGATACCAGGTTCCTAGCTAGCTAGCTAGCTAGCTAGATATCGATAGTTTTGCTTAGCTAACGTTGACATAGATACAGGTATGGTATGCAGCTGCCAACAACGATGTCTATTGCTGTATTACTTCACTGATCTCTTGTGCGAACTATGATTGTTCTTACCATGTATTAATGCACATCTAGTAAATCGCTCTGGATAAGAGCGTCTGCTAAATGCTTAAATGTATATGCACCCTGCTCTTTCTTTTTGTTAGTTGAATATTCTGCGCATTAAGTGACATGTTACATTTATATGTAATCTAAAGCACAATAAAAAACATCTGGATATTTGCAACCTTAAATATATAATTTAGAATGGCGTGAAGACCACAGTCGATCGTTCGTTGTTTGCAGAATCTCTGAGTTTAATGTACTGTCAGTACAATAGACTAAAACCTTTGAAAAAAATGAAGTACACCTGTCATGAAAGCAGCTTGTGTGCGAGCAACTCACCTTTATAGCATTAAAATAATAGAGTAAATTCACGTGGAACAAAGGAACCAGCAGACGACTCTTGAAAATAATGTTAATGTATTAAGGGAAATGAAGGATGGTCTTTTCACAGAATATAAAAAATCACTGCTTTTATCTTTATCCCCTAATCTGGATGTCGCTCTGGATAAAAGCGCCTGCTAAATGCTTAAAATGTAAAATGTAAAAAAATGATGTACTAGCTCAATGAACTATGACCATGACAGCTCCGCCTCCATTCACTAACCAACCAATCAATGCTGTGCAACATCTACGGGACATGTTGCGAGTTAGATTTTTGTGCTAGGTACGCAACATCTTCTGCAACACCCTCTGCAGCATCAACGCAACCTCTGCAAGGTGTTGCAGAGAATGTTGCGTTGCAGTCGCGCGAGCATGTATAGGCCTTAAGCAAAGAAAGCAGGGATGTAGTCGTGGGCAGTAATGGGAGAATGAGGTGTCATGACACCAAAATTGGGTGGAGCTACAATTAGCTGTCAATCACTGAATTGTCTGAACTAATCAAAAGGATTTGCTCTTCAAAACAAAACACAATGATTGGTTCAAACAATTTAGTGATTGACATCTGATTGTAGCTCCACAGGGGCATTGGTGATGAACCACAAAGCTATTGGTCAGTGACACCCTCAGACAGGAGACTGGACACTCATCATTGGTAAGCAATAGACCATCACTGCACTGGATACTCATTAGTTACCTACAGAATAGACCATCAGACAGAATATTGGACACTCATTGGTCAGTGAGAGACCGGCACACAGTTAATAGGGTACTGATTGGTCAGATATATACCATCAGACATGAGTTGGGATGTTGTTTTGGAGTTGCAATTTAGAGTCAGCAATGCCTAAACATCAGCAAAAGTGGCAGGGGAAAAAATGAAGAAAAAAATACATACTGTCTCGGAGAGGAAGGACATTTCCGAGAGATAAGGAAAATGGCCTTGCCTAATTATGAGATTAGTGTCTGTTTGGGAGATAACATGAAGTGTTCAATTTCCCCAACTGATAGCACATCATTTTTGTTTTAACAGAGAAATGGCATTATGCCTCAAGAATTAATGAGTGCTTAATCAAATTTAAGCAAGTTTATTTATTTACACATGCAGTTGGGAAACACTTCAACCAAAGCAAAGTGAATAACTTCATTACTCTGTCTAAACCTTCAGCATATACCAGAGGAATTTTAATCAATAAGCCAATTGGCATACTCAAATACTTCAAACACCTTGAAATGTTGATTATGATTATTAATATTAATATTATTCATCCTCCACATTAACTTACTTCAACAAGCTTTTGAAATAAAGCATTAAACATAAAGCAATCATTATGTATGACTACATTTGCATACATTCAGCTTTGTCTGAAGCATGACCTTGCATGCACATCAATAAGATTGAATCAAGTTAGTCTTTTTTGACATAACGGCCAGGAAAGGGTTGGAGCTGGGTTAGCTGATCCTGGATTGCTTTGACATGGATGGCTGCCAGTGACTTGTTCAAAAATGAGCATTCATTTTGCTTAATGGTGCTCATTTTTAAATATAATAGTCTGATTGTGACAAATTAATATATAATATATAATATAATATAATACTGATTGTGAAAAATTGCACAAATTCTTTATGAACGATAAAGAGAGCTTCTCACACACAAGCATGGAGGACTGTGCTGCTCTTTCGAGTTGAATCGTGTCCCTCCCATAATTACCCTCCCAGGTGAATGAAATAACACAGCACAAAGCTGCTAATCTGCTGCTATGTACAGGCACAATTCCTGAGCCGATCTTGGAGCCTGTAAAGGACGAGCACTCAGTCCAATGACTTGTGAGGCTGGGGGCCTTTAAAAATCCAGAGTGCGATCAAGCTTAACGAGCTTCACTGGCAGTCTCTGTCCCTCTCGTTCTTCTCTGAGCGTGGTCGTGGTGAAGCACACGGCACTGGTTGAGAAGGTCTTGAGAAAGTCAAGTAGGGACCTGTCTAAGCGTGGGGACTGCTCTTTGTGATGTCAAAGGAGAGATGAATAAAAACTTAAGTGTCTACCATTAAAAACTCAGCATCTCGGGGTGAGATATTGCCTTCAGATTTTATGCACGGTTTTCCTCGGCACCTGTGAAATTCATTCATTGTCACACAAAAAAATGTGTTTTTGATCAATGCGTACGCTTTCATCTGTGAACCGCAATCGTTTCATTGGGGAAAAAAAGATGTGCACAAAGAATACTGTAAATCATATGGATGGGGGTTTGAAGTCAGAAATCAGGAAGTTTGAGTGACAGAGCTAAAACAGCAGTCATAACAAGCTTGGGGTGTTCTCATTCCCACAGTGCTTTTGTTCATGCAGTCTCCCTTGGCATTACAATACATAGTGCCCTTATTTCCACACTTCTCCCTGTCTGAGGCATTACAAAGCTTAGTGTGCTTATTCGCACACTTGCCCTAGTTCCTGCAGCCTTCCTCTTAGGCTCTGGCTGTCCTGCAGCCTTCCCCTCTTTGGCTCTGGTCCCCTCCCTGGGTACATAGAGCTTAAATTGATTGCTGCCAGCACTTAGTGAACAATAATCGATTCTTTAATTAAATCTCATTTTCTCCCAATTTGGCTTCTATTTTTGGTCAATCCCCCTGAACCCCTCGCTGTCCCTCTCGGCCTGGGTCCGTAACCCGGTACTACAGGGCCACTTAGAGTAACGTCACGTCGGCTCCCCTCCCCCTCCCTTAAATCGCCCCCTTGCTGCCAGCACTTGGCGAGACGGGGTGAACAGTAACTCGAGGCCTTTAATTAAATCTTTAATTAAATATAACTTATGACATAAAAAATACTGAATTCAAGCTTTATTGAAAATTTGAGAAATAACATAAAAAAATATTATGAAGGCCGTTTTGGTAGGATAATATGGTTCAGGCAATTTCGCTGTCTCTTCTCACGCAAATCAATGAACTAAAATTAACCTGCCACAAGACAACAGATTCAAAAGATGACCCTTAATTAGGAACATAACATTGCAGAATGAAATAATGCAAATAATAATTTTGCACTCTAACAAACACTAACAAAATGAAAAAAACATATAGCTGAGGTATTGCAACATAATTTTTAAGTTGCTATACCTGTTAGGTTCCACATGCCCCTGCCAAGACGGTTGGATGCTGGCTTTTCAGGTGACACATTAATGGTGTTACATTTCAAAACGACATCATCATGTTGGCAATGCGACATCATCATGTTGGCAATGCAAACATTCTACTCAATAATTACGTTGCATCCCCTTGTGTAGAATTCAATACAATTACAACACCACAACATTTTCTATTCCATTGTTTAACTTGACATGCATGATCGATCAGATTCTTAATGGCAAATAATCGATTATCAGTTCATCGTTAATTTTGCTAGCTGTGATCACTAAGCCCCCCCAAAAAGACATGTGAAAGTGGCAGGTGGGCTATACGCCAGAATTCCATTCAAGCCGATGAGTTCCATAAGTGGAAATGTGCTTTGTGTTTCTCACATGGGGGGGGCTCATTGATCCATGGCAGGGTGGGGGTGGGGTGAGCGGGTCTGGGCGCAGTCGGCACCAGCACATCAAGACCACGGGTCGCATCACTGCACCAGTTGATAGTGCTTTATCTAGGTTTCCAGCCCCTACACAAGGCCAGTTATGTAGAAAATACTTGAACAGCCTCAGCGTGATGCTACCCCCCATGCCTCCACAGAGGGGATAGCAAGACTGTGGATCTTTAGCTTCAGGACGCGGCTCTATTGAGAGGATTCGGGGAGGTCAAAAGGGGAAAAACTGAAAAAGCGCACTTCTACGTTTTTCATAGGTGCTGGGCAGAAAACAGAATCATGGAACAGCAAAATGTGCACAAGCTGGCACAAAGTGTTTTATTAGAGGTCTAATCTTGGTGTTTTACAGAGAACCTCAACCGCCACCAATGTGTAGCACCCACCTGGATGATGCATGGTAGCCATTTTGTGCCAAACGCTCACCACACAGACACTGAAGTACAGAGGGAGGGAATTAACACACTGCTGTACACACAAACACACACACAGCACAAGCCACATACTGCATTATAAATCCTAAGGCTAATGCTAGATTTAACTTGTGTTTATTATCTCAGCTTAGCTTAAACCCGTGAATTGACAAGTTATTTGCATTGTATGGGCCAAATCAATAAACAAATTATGGGCCGAATTTGTAAACAAAGACCACTGTGCTGGAATTTAGTGGCGACTACAAACAGTGCGCTAACAAACACGTTTCCAAATGTTCAAAATGTCAAACATCTGGCTTCGTGTGTGGGGCTGGGACCTTATCTTATCACAGACCACAAAGGTGGCCCTAAAGTACGAAGAATTTCAACTGCAGCTTTTCCATAACACTGGGCATTACAATATGTAATGTAATTAAAACATGTAAAAGTAATTTAAAGACTTTTTTTTTTTTTTACAATCAGATAGCTATTTGTCACCACGGCTCAGCCTTGTTGACTGTCAGCCAACATAAAAATAAAGGCCCTTTTCCACCCTGGCAATAAACGGAATGGTTTGTGACGTGCAATTCATATCATTTGTTGATGCCGTCTCACTGTGAACATTGGATTACTTCATATGGCGGCAGCTGGTGGCTTACTCATATTTTTCTCCCAAATTAGTGGCCAATTATATCTTCCATTTAATTAGATTTGCCATCCCCACACAAACTCACCACCCACATTCTGGAGACACCCGTACGTGCTTCTCAGCGAGTTCATGCTGGCTCACCCTCCCCCCTTCCCCTAGGGAGGACAGCTAAACGCCGCCCCCGACCGGGACTCTGGTACAGTAGGGTTTCAAACTGAGACCGTGATAGGCAGCTCACACTTGCAAAGGACTAGTCAATACAAGTGCGTTAGACCGCTACGCTAGCAGAGACACCATGTGCAGGTTATTTTAATGTTACACAGCATACATTATCAAACCAAATTTAGAGTAGTGTGCAGTTCTGCACACCTCACTATAAGACATAAAAGCTATTGAAAAAGTACAAAAGGCATGTAAATTTCTTCCAGATATGAAACGTAAAAGTTATGAGCAAAGGCTTAGCAACAGAAGACTAAGAAGGGGATGTGATTGAGGTTTTTACATTTTTAAATGGGATTAAAAAGGAGACTACAAACAATACTTCATGTTAAGTTTTGTCAGGGGGGAATGGATGTTCATTTTTTGGTTGATTTTAAGATGAGCTTTATAATAAATAAAATCCAACAATCGTTTTTCAACACAGGTGTCCTTGTTCTGATGCAAAAACCAACCGCTGGTTTGCATGGCCAAAAAGCTCAATTTTGGTCTCATCTGCCCGTAACACCCAGTTTCAATCAGATTGGCATTGGCTGATTGGAACTGGGCGCTATGGTCAAATTGGACCAAAATTTAGCTTTTTTCCATGCAAACCAGTTGGTTTTTGCATCGGAACAAGGACACCTATGTTGAAAAACAATTGTTGGATTTTATTTTAAACAATTATTATGGGTGCCAATAATTATTACATATTTTTTTGAAAAATAAATATTACTATTACTATATCTTTTTCTCTGAACAATAGCATTAGTTATAAAATAATGCCATTTTTTGAGCATAAAATATAGCTCATAACCTGTGGTGTTTCTGTTGCCTTTTTTGCTCATTTTCATTAAGAGTGTCAATAATTATGGACCTGACTAATATACTTTTTCTTTTTTTTTTTACACAGAGAGTTGTCAATGTGGAACAGCTTGACAGGTCACGTAGTAGAAGCAGAGACACTTAGGGTATCCAAGACCAGGCTAGACACAGTCCTAGATAGTCTCTAAACAGAGAATATTCTTATTCTTATTCTTATATCAGACATAGCCTGTTCCTGTGCTATTCTGTTTTAATCCAGACCTTACAGGGGGGAGGAGGAGTAATTTCCAAAGGAAATAAAAATGCTCCCAAAGGCAAGCGCATTAATGATGTCTCATGGGAGACCAATTCTGTCCAACTTCAATTCAATTGAGGAAGCACTCTCAATTCAATACTGTAGAGCGCCGCGTGGTTGAATATATTGACCAGGACAATGGTCAATGCAAGTCTGCAGCTGTCACATTCACAACGCACAGTGTGTAAAAAGAGATGTGTGGCAATAGGGCCTTCACAGTTGGCTATAACATCTGAAACACTTTTTTCACTTTATTGTCTTTATAAATCATAAATCCATCATTGGCTTCACAAATAATTGTTCAGACACACACATATACTGTATATATAGATACATATATTGTAGCAGAACCCGGGGTGTTGAGTAGCAACTCCGCCAATGATCAATAATAAAAGCAATAAACCCAGTAAAATGCCAACCAGCTTTGTTTATTCTCACAGGGGGAAAGGGAAAGGGAAGGGGAAAAGGTAAAGTCCAAAATCCTTGTTCGTCATCGTAATCCGTAATCCAAAATCCCAGTCCAGTTCCTCAAACGTTCCAAAGGTCGATACACAGGCGGGGTCCTCAAACAGTCCAATTAAATCACAGGTCTAAATCCACAAAAACACTCTCCAAAACTCGCTATCCAGCACTCTCTCCACAACACTCTCAGTAATCACCAACCTACTCCTTCCCCGTGTGACAGGGATCAGCCCTTTAAATAGGCCTCCGAACGTCCTTCAGCGGTTCGTAAAATTGGATGGGCTGCAGGTGCGTTCCCACACTTCCTGTCTGGCCATATAGGGAAAAGGGGTGGGAGCGTCCCAAACCTCCCGTCAATGGAGCCGGGCTGCCTCCAGGCAGCTGCCACATATGTGTGTGTGTGTGTGTAGATTAGATCTATATTAGATCTATTCTTAATGCCAGAATAGATTTGTAATACTATACATAGTATGATAATAATACACACACACACACATTTTAGTGATTAAATAAAAAAAGTATAAATAACAGAAAAAGGGGGGTGAAATTGAAAAATAAAGAAAAAAATAATAGGTTTCAAGTTACAGCAAAGCAGGAATTTTATACAGGGGTACTGAATGGTGTCTGTTGTTGGTGAATGGGGACCTATGGCCGAAGCCGGTCACTCAAGACTTAATAAATTCTTATAAAAACTGACATGGCCAGTTCATTCTTCACTGGTAAATTCTACATACAAATTCAACATTGCACATTCTATGCTCACATACCGAATACAAAATGTGCGCATATCAAATCAATTTTTTCCAAGTTGCTTTTGTTGCACACTTTTGTTTTCTACAAATATTGTCAAACATGTCAAATCATAATGCAAAACAAGAATCCACCATGAAAATATGTTTTAAAAGTACCCCTTTAGACTCATGGGGTCAATTGCAGTGTACCATTAGTTTGAGACTAGTGCAGGTTTGACTCCATGCTTTTTGTATTTCACGGATGTAAAACAAGTTTAAGACCAAACTGCCTTAGTCCCTATTGCAGTGTGCTGCAATCTGCAATAACATTTTCGGAAACTTTATACGCAGCTAAACCCGCATCAATACAGTAGTTTACGTTGCAGAAAATGAAGGTACACTGCCATCAACAACCAAATAACCACATGATGAGAATAATTACTTGATATAATGAATGCTCTTGGCAAAACCTATTCATTTACGAATTAAAATGGACAAAAATGTAAAGAAAACCCTTTGAAGCGAGATAACTAAATAGCAATGAGTGACCAAGGACCAATTATCTAAGGATGGCAACAGGCAGATCATGAAAAGAGCTTGCTTGTTTAGAGTAATGTCAACCTCCAAGCACAATGTCACTGTACAGAACCAGAAAACTCTCTCACACAACATCTCACCAGCTGACATCTGCTCTCCGTTCACTGTGACGTCCAGAAATTTACAGAATTAGCTGCTGAAGGCGAGTCATACCAGAAGGGTAACCAGATAGTCATACCAGATAGGTGTAACACCCGTCAGTGTAAAATGTAATTTGTATTCTTATTCTGTAGTCAGACAGGAAGCAGGTCTCCTCTGAAAAAGAGACCTTGGTCTCAGTAGGACCGCCCTGCATAAATACATTTTTTAAATAAAATGCCAATTTACAGGTTCTGTCTATGTTATTGGAATGGAAGCTTGATGCCCTGACCCAAAAATAAACAGCATCCATTTCATGATTGCACATTCCCACAGTTCCCCTGCTTGACTATGAAAATATCATTAGCTATACAGCTCAATGTTGACAGAAAGCACCGCATAGCAACTACTGCTGTACACTCTGCATCCCCTTTAATCAGCCACTACAACAGTGATAACAAGGTTCAGTGATTTTCACTGCATCAGTATGTTCGTTTTTATTAAGTTTAAAAAAAAAAGTTCATAATTTAATCAATACCCCACTTTTTTGTTTTTGATTTCAAGAACTACATTTTTTTGAAGCATGGTGGTATGCTGTGAAAATTCACATTTGAAATAATCCAAACATTTGGCTTGACTGAGATGGTGTGTTTGAGAGCAAGACTGCAAGACACTACAAGAGCTAACCTTCAACCCAAGCCTTCATCCGGCAGTGTCCGCTTTGAAAATGATTTTCCTGACCGCTTTAAGCTCCCTGAGAGTAGAGGTTGTAGAGTTTGATGATGTTCTCCGCTGCCCCATTTATCAAACCAGCAGGGAAACCCATATGCTGTACCACCTGACAGACAGAGTGAGAGAAAGTGGGAGTGGGGGGGAGGAGGACAAAGAGGATGGACAGAGAGACAGGAAAGGAGAGAAGAAAGTCAGATGCATGGCCCATTGTCAGGTGGCTGTTTGGCCTGTATTTGACACACAGTCAGTCTCCTGGTGTTCAGTTCAAGCAGTCCTGAACAGCGGGCCACTGCCGGTGAATGACAGAGAGTACCTTTTTATACCACATTAGGATTCCCTCCTTAGCAAAAGTAATTGTTCCGACTGAAGATTTTGTTACTCTGAGGAGGTTGTGTGTTTCAATTGACCAGTCTTACACTTACAGCAACCGGGCCTGTGTATCTGTTCCCGACCACAGATTAACAAAGTAAAATCTTGTTTTGTAGGAAATTAAAAACACTCCCCTTTCTAATGAAATGGCCTGATGCATATCAAATACCTCTATGTTTTAGTGGCTCCCGCCAACTTATTTGTACAAGGATGATAGTGATGATCAGTGGTTGTGTTCGGAATCGCATACTATCCATACTCAGTTTGACCTAACGGTAGTATGTAGTATGCAGTATGTGTACAAGTCCATTACGCCAAAGATGCCCGGATGACGTACTAAATTCGCCACATTTTTTACTACACAACCAGAGGTACCTTCCTGAGGTACTGTATCCCATAATGCAATGCGGTCATTTTCAACATTCCATTTCATTTAAAAAATATGCATTTTAAGCATTTAGCAGACGCTCTTATCCAGAGCTTAAAAAATGCAAACCTTACAAGATGTGCATAAATACATGGTAGGAACTATCATAGTTCACGTAAGAGATCAGTTGATTTGTGACCTGCTTGAACTAGCGTGAACAGTTTCAACTCGAGGCCTAGCAAACAAGCTTGCTGACAGCTATGGATTATATTCAGCGTAGGCTAGCTTAGCTAGCTGACAAGGCAAATATTTCCTATTACAATGGTCTGATATTAGCTAGCTGGCTAGTTTGCCATTCCAGATTTTCGCAGTAGTAGCAGTCTCCCTCACATAAATTCTGAGGTAAACTTTAGTTACTCCCTGAGGTAAACTTCTATCAGTCTGGTGAGGTCATGTGACAATTATTAAGTAAACTAATAATAATAATAATAATACTAATAATAATAATATAAAAATCTGGATGATCAGAAAACTAGCTAGCCAGCTAGCTAGCTAGCTATATATATACTATAAGCCTGGACTTGCATCTACGTCAAGATGCATGCGGCCTCCCGGGTGGTGTAGCGGTACAACATCCAACGCTGCCCAATGTGACCGGGGTTTGATTCCACCAGGTCGCGCCAGTTACGGCTCTGACCAGAAGTGCCACTAGAGGGCAGCAATTGGCTGTCCGCCCCAGGGAGGGAAGCCGATACGAGATCGCTGTGTATATGAGTGGCCCTGTGTGCATACCGGCGTTAAGGTGGCGGCTTGGCGGTGCTCCGTGCATGTCACTGCCGGTTTCAGGACTACAAAAAACAGCAAAGAGAAAATAGAAAAAAAGAAAACAATTGCATGCGATGTCAGATGGCAGTTGTCATAGGTCCATAGCTAGTAGGGGTGTAACGGTACACGTATTTGTACTGAACCGTTCGGTACGAACTGAACAAATGCAATCTCCCCCCGAAGATATAATTTGCACAAAGGGCCAAATGTTGCTCCTTCTGCCCATGTATGTTTATGGCACACCACTGAACCAGAGATATTAAAGCTGGGGGAATACTTAAAACTAAATCAAATTTGGCGTGTTCGCACAGGCTGTTGAACTGCTGTCGAATATGGCGTTGCGAGCAAATGCCTGTATACTCGCTGCAACTTGAGGTATGTTCGTTTAATGATGCTCCACGCCAGATGGGGAGCTTGCTAGTCGCCAGTCCACGGCTACGGCCTGTCCGTAAACTGTCCACAACCCTCTCAGCTTAACCTAACATGGTCACTAAACACAAACAAACAAAAAGCATGTTCTACAACAGTGTGACTTCGGCAAAACAGCTAGCTAGCTAACCACGGCATGCGAGTTAGCTACCTAGGATAGTTTTTGACTGGTAATAAATAAGGCTTCAGCTGTCATAGTGCAGCTCAAAATATTGTCCTACTGAGCAAACCTAGAACAATAAAATATATATACAGTTCTCCACTACTCACAGCAGGTTGCTAAGGACTCACAGAATCCTAAGCAACCTGCCAGTGCCCAGTGGTAAGTAGCCTACCACTGTATGTTGTTTGAAGTACAGTAAACCAACATAGCTACAGTACTGTAGCAGGTGTCGAAGCTGTGTACAGGAAAACCTTGTTAGTGCATATGTGAAATTAAAAGTTGAGGCTCATTTGAATTTCCTGTCTTTTTCGGCTTTTGATGAAAACCTTTAACGTCTCACTTAAAATGTAGTTTTGGGGATTTAATTCACGATTGTGCAATATGGAGTATCTAAGTAGGCAGTTCCGAATGCAGCCAGTCTGTCGATGTCAGAGATGCAGGCCCACCCACCAATAGTCTGACACAATAGTAATTAAGAGTGCAGGTGTGGAATATTATTCAACACCTGTCAGTGAATGCATAGGGCAAGCCTCTTACGCTGTTCCGACTGTTTATAGCACAAAATAAATTATACCGAAGTCGCTGTTATATATGGGAGGTTGTGGAATTTTCAGTTTTTATGATGGTTAAATGATCTTCCAAATACATTTATTTCAAACTAATAGTCAGTACAGGCCAGCTACTTTTGCTACTTCTGTGCTACTTCTAAAACACAGGTGTCAAACTCATTCCATCGAGGGCCAAGTGTGTGCAGGTTTCTGTTGTAACCAATGCACTACACCAGGTGATTTCAATTAGGTTCCCTCCTTAGTTGAAGTGAGCTAATCAGTGAAATCACCTGGTGTAGTGCATTGGTTGCAACAAAAACCTGCATACACTAGGCCCTCGATGGAATGAGTTTTACACCTGTGCTGTAGAGGGTAAAACGACCAAACTGTTCCACGTGCCGATAAAATTGCTTAAATCCAAGCATTTTCAATTAACTTGTAATTATACAAGGCAGCAGAGCGTTAGCGACTGAATGACTGAACAAAATGACTGGAGCGATGCGTCACATTTAGGATGTATATTTCACTCACCGTAACCAGCATCCATCCTGACGTCCGAAGTTGAGTATGGCAGGAAAAAATGTACAAACGGAGATGGCTTTTAGGCAGAATTTTGCTATAAAAAAACTAAAGCAGAATCCGGTATTAATTACATACAACGTAGACCTACTCACAGTAACCAATTTAAACTTCAACGGTTTCCGAAAGTACGGTGATCCCAGCTAAATAAACATTATTCATTACAAAACGAAAACCACGCCAACCAAATTATTTATAATTATTGTGCAGTTACTTTATTATCTCGAAGTGAAATAACGGCAGCAACTCAACCTCCCATTTCATTAAGAGTGTAGCTTATTAAATGCAGCTGTGGTTTCTGTTACTATGGAAATTCGATTTTCCCGGTTAAAGCAAGTAACAAGTCATTGTGCCCTGCTTGAAGCTTAGAGCAGGGATCCCTAAACATGGTCGTGGAGGGTCTGCTGGTTTCCGTTGTTACTCAACACTTAATTGATCAATTAAAGCAGCCGATTACACAGTTAGATCACCTCATCTGGTTCTTAGGTCTTAATTGTTTACTGGCACCTAAAAGTGTCGCATTTTGAATGACGTGCAAATCGCAATAAGGGAAATTTCGATCTGTGCATTTAGATGACAGTCGCATTTGCAGATATAAATCCTATCGGATTTTTTCCACATGCAGAGCCGGCCCATGGCATAGGCGATATAGGCGAATGCTAGGAGTCAATCAATGAAATCACAAAATAACATTGCAACCAAATGCGCCCCTGCTCTCGTAACACACACAAGGAAATGGAAATAATATATCAATAGCTACTGATTTACAGCTTCAATTTACCATATCTTAAAATATCATGATAAATGAAAACGAGTCTGTACACCACAAAGGTGAAATGGTTTAGTCTCTTGACCCTGCATTGATGGGCAATCGTTTAGTCACACAAACAATCGTGTCACACACACATTGAGGTACGTTGTCAAAATGAAAAGATCAAAGCCTTCGGGATTTCAGTTTAGAAAAAAAGAGACAAGAAGAAGAGGAGAAACGGGCCAAAGGTAGGCTATGTGTTATGTATCTCACCATGAACATTGTTACGTTTTAAAGTAGTCTAGTAAATAATCGTGCTAGCTAGGTATTGCATCAACTGCTATACTAAAGTTAATGCTAGCTAGTAGCTCAAGCATTTAGCTAACATTACACTGGCTATAATGACGCTGAACTTTCTCTAAAAAAGCTTTTCCTGACTATCATCATGAACATTTTCTGTGAATGTTTTGTGGTAATATTAGCGCCATACTGCATCACTATGAGCTTACTAGAAGTAGTAAGTTAACATGCATATAGTCCAGCTAAACTAGCAGCAAAACAGCAGAAGCTATCTTAAGTGGTTTGTGTGCATAATGACGTCATGTAATAAAAGGTGCAACTCTGCTGTGTTCTATTTCGTTTTATTTGTGTGCACCTTCAATTTTTAAATGAGTGTGCAATATGTTTCAGTGTTCTTATTTATTGTCTTGGACAGCACCTGCTTATTTTTGTTCCTTTTAAAAGAAGCATGCTATTTTAATTTATTTATCTATTTATTTTTATTTAATGTTCAATTTAAATTTGGTATTTGTATATATCTTGGATTTTTACAATTTAATATTTGTGTGCAATATTTTTCAGTATTTCTTTGTCTATTAGTATATTTTCTTCAAATAAAAGGGGTGCCTATTGCGCCTTGTTACAACATAGGTACTTGTTTTGCGTGGCCTCCCTGGGGCTTGGGGGGGTGGGTGGGTATGACTGATCTCGCCTAGGACACCAAGTGAGCCAGGACAGCCACTGTCCACATGTGAATATGGCCCAAAACGGATCTGAAAATATCAGATTCCATGTGCTTTTTTCCTGTTTACACGTTCATAATACATATCTGATATGTGCCATGTGAGCAAAAAATCTGAATTGGGTCACTTTTATCAGACGGTGTAAACGCAGCCCAAGAGACCCACGTGCACCTTAGGTGGGTATAGAATTTTGATCATTTAACTAAGCCCAATGGATTTCCTACCTGATCTAAAGGTTTGGGTTGGTTTGGACTAAACTAAGCTTTTAATAAGCTAAGATAATTTCTGGCAAAACATTTTCAAAGACAAGTCTGTTTGTGGCTACATTGCAAGATGCCGGCTTCAGAATACTTTTGCAGTTCTAAAGTTTGTGTTAAGGGGTACAGTGGCTGCTATTTTGGTTGGGTCAAGCTTGGGAATAAAAATTCCTATAAATGAAATTTCAGGCCCAGTCAAAACTGCTTATAGTACATGCTGGCAAATAAAATGTAATACAATTTTAATAAAATCAAATAATTTATACTGCTGAGGAAGAGTAAGATGCGTGGTTGTGCTTGGGAGCTTTCTTCACGTTAGGTTTTATAACATTTTGTCTAAACAAATGAAACGAGCAAAGAGGTCATAAAGCCGAATGCAAATGTATCTTATCGACACACGCACACAGAATACACTAGTAGTTCAACCATACATGTTGCTGGTAAAAGCCTGGTAACACTGTATCAACACTGCATGAGTGTCAATATTCCCAGTGTGCCGGCACTCATGCTGTCCTCACTGCAGGAGTGAAATTATTGGGCCTCAAGTGGCACGACCAGTAAAGGCACTAGTTCTAAGTGCAGGTTGCCAACTGGGTTCCAGCCCAGGCTGTGCCAGTGTAAGGGAAAATTTAATTAGGCCTTGGAGCAGGCCGCTGTCAGCTCTACTAAGTAAGTTGTTTCTGCTTCCACGAGCAGGCCAAGAATCTTGTAGATTTCCTCATATTGCGTACCATCCTGTCAGGAAGAGATAAGTGTGTATTGCCAGAAGTGGGAGAGAAACAAGGCATGTGAAAGTATGAGATACTGAGATGTTTGGGTTGGGGAGCAGGAAGCGTCAAGGTCAGTTTCTTGGGAATGAGCTTCATTATTGCACTGTATAAATCATAATAACACAGATGAAAAGTTACTGGGTCATGGGTGAGAGTTGCCCCATCCTAATGTATGCAAGAAATGTGTATTTTGGGAGGGTAAAACGTGTGTCTGGACCCATCAATAAAGGAGGGGTTTCAACCATGACCAATGGGTGAAACTCCAAGGGGCGATGGTCACCTCGAATGTAAAAGATATATACTGTTGTATTTCCTTTGTCTCGTCGGAGATACTCTGACATTCTTCACGCGAGAGTGTTAGACTGCTCTCGTTTCGAAGCAGTAATAAAACTTTTTGAACTTTAGAGAACAGTCTCGCTTCCTTTTAATAGTAGAATTTCCATGACACCAGCTCGGCTCTGGCCAGTAGTCCCACTTAGGGGTTGCGATTGGCTGTCTGCCAATCGGGGAGGGAAGTCTGCATGCAATTTACCGCATGCACATGGCTGTGCGTGTGTTGGAGTAACATTTGACGATTTGGTGAGTTCCGTCACGGAGGAGACCATTCAGTCTGCCTTTTTTACTGCCGTTCCTTGAGTTACAGGTGGCAAACTCATAGTACGGGGGAACGGGATAGGTAATGTAGATGAGGGTGTAATTGGCCACCAAATTGGGAGAAAAATTGAATAAAAAAATAATTTAAAAAATAATTAAAAAAGGGAGTGCAAATATCATATTTTCAACAGTCTGAGTGTTAGGATCAGTTTAGCCTTTTAGCTTCATAATGGATAAGGTCAGGATGTAGACAGGGGAACCCTGTTCCTTACTCTGAGGTGCTTTATGAATACAGGCCCTGATCTAGGATCAGTTTAGCCTTTCAGGTCCTAATGGATAAGGTTAGAATACGGACAGGGGAAACCTGATTGTAGATCGGCTCTCCTATACTCTGAGATTCTTTATTTGTATGGGCACTGATCTCATCAAAAGCCTTTTCTTCCCTACCAGTTTATTGACAGACAGTAACTAAGCAAGTACAGAGAATGTGCTGACGAAACACTTCTGTGAATGAAGGATGTGGAAATAGCACAGTAAATTACCTGCCTTTTCATGGTTTGCAGCATGTGTTGTAATTATTGTGACAAACTCTAAAATATGGGAATTAGCATGTCAGAGAAACCAAGCTTTTCACATACCTACAGTGAAAGGTACAATTCCACAAACATAACATGGAGGGAGGTGGATATACGTATATATATATATATATATACATATATATATATATATATATATTATACAATGTATCTTCAGGAAGAAGGAAACTAAGCAAAGGATAGCTGAAAAATGAAGATGATAGATGTTTAGCCGTCCGTTTGGACTCAACCTAAATCGTTCTTACAGATCATTTTACAGATATTGTAGCTCAGAGCCGAAAACAGGCAATGGGCAATATAGCAGACTCATAATGGGTTATTGGTAGGCTACTGTGACTAAAATTAAGGTGTCTGCTATAATGCAAAAACGGCGCTGACTCGATGGTTTTGCAGTGGCTCATTGGGATAGTAAGCGGCGTCTAAATGATTGCGGAAAGTCATTTTGTATTTGCTGAAAGCATTTTAATTAGCGTCGTCTCGTTACGAGAGCTTGCCGGACTATAAAGTCATTTTCTTTCGATTATGAAATGAGTGATTTCCCCCGACGCGCGCGCTGTTAATTACGGCGCGCGGCAGACCATCGCAATGTTGTCTCCTCGGCGCGGTCGGAGTGTCAGGGGCCGGAGTGAAAATGCGTGGATGTAACAAGACAATTAAATCTCTCAGTATTTTAAATGTTTCTGCCTGTCATGTTGCCCAACAGTGTCATACGCTCCGATTTATCTGGTAATTTCCTGACATCAAGTCCGGGAACTGTATGTGATGGTTAGCTATGTGAAGGTATGAATTTAAATGCATGCCTATCCTTGGAAATTTCCGTGACCCTGCGCTCCACGCTGACAAGCGGACTGCGCGGGAGAGACATGATGAACAAGTCCTATTCTTCCGCCCAGATGATTTGGTGCCATCTGGTGGTGGATACATCAACCACAAAGCTTGCAATCGCAAGCAACAGCGTTTGACAACCATCCTAATCAACTGATTAAGCTGTTATCTGTCTGATTTTTTAAAATGAACAACCAGTTCCCGGTGTTGAAGTGCTTCAGTAAATAACATATGCAGTGCTGGACTGAATCAGAAAATAGATAGCCTATAGAAAATAGATAATAGTTATTGTTTATTTTGATCCCCATTAGCTGAAGCCTTAATGACCGCTAGTCTTCCTAGTGTACACAGAGAGATAGAGGGATAGATAGATATACTTTAATGATCCCTGAGGGGGAATTAGAAGGTTACAGGATTAAATCATAGATGGGGAACTGCCATTCTACCGATGAGAAAGATTCTTATCCTAAATGTATCCAGTGAAAACCCAGTAAATGTGAGCTAGGTAAAGGTCATCACACACAGCTCAACTGAAAAAAATCTAATCTGGACTCAACTGATTTGATGAGTCACCATCAGTTCTAGCTGAGACTTTACCAATGGGGAAAAACAACACCTTGACTTCAGTGGGGATTGCTTCAGTTCTGTTCATTAACATGGTGAATCTTTCTCAATCGCAGTTTGGTTCAAATAATGTCATTCTCCATATCTGCAAGTAATTTTTTCATCTTATCACATCAAGACTGACTTAAAAATAAGGCGTCAGCAAACAGCGAGGAGGGTTTCACTCACCTGGATCGTCAGGTGAATTATTATTCCTTCATCACAAACTGCAGTTTGGGGGAATGTACAGGTAATTGCCAAACTAAAGGAAACACCAACATAAAGTGTCTTAATAGGGCGTTGGAGCCGCCAGAACAGCTTCAATGTGCTTGGCATAGGTTCTATAAGTGTCTGGAATTGTATTGGAAGAATGCAACAATTCTTGCATGAGAAATTACATCATTTAGTGTCTTGCTGATGGTGGAGGAGAACGCTGTTTGAGGCACCACTCCAGGATCTCCCATAAGCGTTAAGTTGGGTTGAGATCTGGTGACTGAGATGACCATGGCAGGTGGTTTACATCATTTTCATGCTCATCAAACCATTCAGTGACCACTCGTGCCCTGTGGATGGGGGCATTGTCATCCTGGAAGAGACCACCATAGGATGAAAGTGATCACTAAGAATGGCTTTGTATTCATTTGTGTTTACCTTGCCCTGAGATGGACTGAGCTGAGATGCGCGAGTGCGGGAATGCTCCAGTCTGCTAAGTAACAACAACAATGGAATCTAAATCATTTTCTCAATTAAAATATCCAGATTCCTCTCTTTCACTAAATGCAGATGTCCTCTTATCTATATGCTGTAATGGGAAACACATTCTCTCTCTGTCTCACTCTCTCTCTCTCTCTCTCTCTCTCTCTCTAACACACACACACAAGCCCTGCAGTGTTTCTCCATCCAAAGGAATAATAATATAAAAACCTGATTACCCAGCTCAACCCCCCCTCACACTCCACAAAGAAAGAAAATAAAAACTGCCATTAACCACCTGTGTTTCGCCCCCCTTCCCCCCCACACACGTATAACGCACGCTCAACGACAGCTCGTAAAACTCCCCCCTGCCTCCAACCACCACCCCCCTGAACCACCACTCCCACCCCCACCCCCTTTCAGCACACACATTAGTGAAAATCTTTACTACCCCACCCCCTACCAAACGCAACTCATTTCCCATCGCTTTCCCTCCCCTCCCCAACGCTCACCCAGTGCCCAAACAATAAAAGGTCCCCTCTGTCTGTGCGTCTGTGGGCCTGAGTTCAGGCTAGGGGAGCAGCGAGGAGCCCGCTCTTCAAAGAAGTGTGCAACGCTGAAACAACTGGGAGAGATACCTCAAGCCAAAGAATAAGAGCAGCCTCCAGGGACAGTGAGGCCAGCTAAATCAGGTCTACAATTTGAAATCCCCCCTAAACCTGCTCCCCCATTTAATGGGCACCATTAATAACAGGAGCCCACGGGGCGAAGGAACAGCTCACTCCATATTTCGGAAAAACTCCATCAATTAGGATCTGAACTATCCCCCAAACGCTGCCACGATTGGATTATTATTTTAATTCAGTTCAGCTCTGGAACAACTGCAGATTCAGGCTGAATGTATTACCACTGTTGAGGCATGTGGCCATATTAGAGAAAGTGACATCACAATGCCTCTCCAGTCCTTTGCAACCTGAGGAAGAGAGAGCAGAGCCACTCTATCATTGCACTCACAAGGATGAGGACACCTGTTAAGGCACTGTTCTAGTGTGTGGATGAGCCCCATCCAGTCTGTGTGTTGTTAAGGCACTGTTCTAGTGTGTGGATGGGCCTCCACAGCCTGTATGTTGTTAAGGCACTGTTCTAGTGTGTGGATGAGCCCCACAGTCTGCATGTTGTTAAGGCACTGTTCTAGTGTGTGGATGAGCCCCACAGTCTGTGTGTTGTTAAGGCACTGTTTTAGTGTGTGGATGAGCCCCACAGTCTGCATCCTGTTAAGGCACTGTTCTAGTGTGTGGATGAGCCCCACAGTCTGCATCCTGTTAAGGCACTGTTCTAGTGTGTGGATGAGCCCCACAGTCTGCATGTTGTTAAGGCACTGTTCTAGTGTGTGGATGAGCCCCACAGTCTGCAACCTGTTAAGGCACTGTCCACATCCTTAGCCATTATACTACAGTCCCGTGAAGATGATAGTTGGCAGGACTCTGAAACTTTCATTTCAGGTGGAGCACGGCAAGGTCCAGAAGCAGGAAGCGGGGTCATTGGCTCTGACTGTGGCTCCACCAATCCAGAACAGCCGAGACCGAAAGGAGGCGGGCCAGCTCAGAGGGATGTTCTGCTCTCATGGATTTTCAGAGAACTTTGGTGACTTTGACAGAGGTGAGAAGAGGAGGGCCAGAACCATTCATCATGCAGTGATGCAGTTAAATCTGATTAATTGTCATTGGGGGGTAAGAGAGAGTGAACCAGGTCCTTGACCCCAATAGGTAAAAATGTATAAGGCTTGCAAGATTGTGACACCGAGGTAGCCAGGTCCTTCACAGATGTCAGTGAGCACTGATCAATCAATCAACTATTTGTTGTCAGTTTTTTTTGTGTTTTTAACTTTTATTTGGAAAATATGTTATATGTGTATATATATGTGTGTGTGTGTGTGTGTGTGTGTGTGTGTGTGTGTGTGTGTGTATATATATATATATACTGTATATATTCCTTGTCAGTGTATATGTAACCCAGCACATCAAACAACACAACAAAAGGGTAAAACTGATTTAAAAACAACTTCTGTGTACACAGTTTTTTTTAATATATTCTAGGAAAATTATATATATTTAAGAGTGGCATCTGGGTCATCGGATGCTACTTACACTGAATAAGAATAATAGGAAACCATTATGGGTCAAATATTACTACGGCACTATAAAAAAAGCCTGAAAAGGAGAGACATAACCAGAAGTGAAAATAGTCTTTAATATTTGCATTAATAACGAATAAAATATAAAAGACCTTCACCTCCTCTTTAGTAACTTTTGCCATTAATCACATTGAGGAATGGCACCTTTTCCACCACCCCACTCCGAGATCCACACTGTGGGTCCTCTTCAAACTGGGAGAGAGAGGGCAAAGTCATTCATTACCATCTGTCTCTGGCTAACAAATATAGATGGAATGGGAATGAGGTGGGGGCAGTGGGGTATGAGAGAGAGAGAGCCCTGGTACACTCGTACCAGTCTGTAACTGGGTCGTGTGGAAAAGCACGGCGACCAAACAAATAATCAGCTGTGGAAGAATTGCCTGGCTTCATTCAACACTGATCATTTATTCACAATTAAAAGCAAAATGGCTGCTTACTTGATAAACACCAATTTAATTTATATTACAGCCAAAGTTAAGGACTAATGTTGATATAATCCTGGCCTGCGGTTTTGTTTGCCACCAGTTTCTGAAAACACAGCCTGAAGTTTAACTTGTCCCTAAAACAGAAGCGATGTTTAAAGACAAACAGGAATGCATCCCTTCAGACAGGTCAACTCAGGTTTTCCGTAGGGAAGAGAGGAATACCTTCACACCTGGACACACAAAAGTCCCTCAGCACTCACATGTGTTATTTCACAGAGTATGTTCTTGTGTTTTTGTCAGCTGTGCCTAACAGAGTTTGATGTTTTAGCCTGCACTGCAGTTGGTGGTCCTATGTTTTAGTTCAGGGCTCCAACTCCAACTCTGTGTCTGGGCAAATGCTCAGCAGACAGGATGGCTGGCTGACCCAATTTGCTGTTCTGTCGTCCCCTCCCCCCTGACCCCTGCTTACCACGAGGTGTGCGTCCTCAGAGCTCCAACCTGCGACGACAAGGACTTCATCATTCTGAACAGGGCAGAGCGTGAGAAGGCTGAGGAGAAGGAGGAAAGGAAAGGCCTCTTATGTGTGATTTCAAAAATAATGTTTAACCATAAGGTTAATACGGAAACAAATCAGTACAGGTTATAGCAGGGGTGTCAAACTCATTTCATTGAGGGCTGAGTGTTTGCAGCTTTTTGTTGAACCAATGCACTATTCCGGGTGATTTAAATTAGTTCCCCTCCTTGGTTGAGTGAGATAATTAGTGAAATCGCCTGGTGTGGCACATTGGTTACAACAAAAATTTGCCAACACTTGGACTTTGACACCCCTGTTTTAAGGCTCGCTCTACTGGCAAATAACCATAGAACACACATCCCAACATACTGCCCATATAGCCTTGTATGTGTTAACCAAAATGTGATGCAAAGGTGTTGTTATAGCACTGGCTGGAGCGGAGTACACTCGTGTTGAAGCACAAAGAGAAAAGTGACTGTGAAAGTGTTCCCTCTAACCACATCATTACCCTTCAGCCCTGAGTCATTTCCTTAATGGGCTCGACACGTTCATCTTTGCATCACTCAGCAGGTAATCCAGGGAAAAGGGTTTGGCTCCCTGAAGCGATCCCTGAGCACTGATTCTGGATCAGTTTCAGCTTTTGGCACAGACAGAATTTTGGCAATGTTTTAGGCTTCTTTGTCACCTGATCCTGGAACAGTGCTTAGGAGCCAGCCTCTTGCATGGATGGGAGATCACACTATCCCAGGTTGCAAGAGCTCAGTATGGTCAAGGTCAATATGGCCCAGTTGCTGAGCTAAGTAAAGCTTTGCCCTCATATGGAGTGGAAATGTAATAACTGTGTGCGCATTCAAAGGCAGGAGGTAGCAACCTGACGGCACATAGGGACTTGTAGTGGCTGCTCGTGTGGCTAATAGGCACAAAACCAACACACTTTCCTGTCAGTCTACCATCAGACCACGCCTCCTCCTCAAAACTCCATCAGCTGAGCCAATAAAGGAGCAAGGCACCATTTGATGGGCGTGGCCCCGACACAACATTTTTGTGACTTCATCTCAAAGTTATAGTTAGAGAGCTTATCTAAAACATTAATCCACAGCCTCTTCCATGCAACAGGGCTTGTTCGTCACATGAAATCCCTCAGGCAAACATTTAAGCCTCAAGGATTCCAATCAAAAAGAGAGGAGACTGTTAAAAACTGAAGCTTGGAGCCAGTTAAAACAAAGCCACCTTGGCCTACATGAGCAAAGTACAACATCTCTCCATCCCCTTGCATACAACGATCTTCCACTTCAACAGAAATACTATGATTACATCACAGGACTAGATTTTAATTGTTTTTTCTCTCAGCAATCAAGTATAGAAACATCTTGGGGGAGGGAAATACTGACTCATTGCCATTTTATCCTTTATAAACCTTTATATCCTTTACAGACCTGAGCTAAAAATATATATATCAATAACCATCTCCAACTTTTTTCTGTTCTCCCCATTTGGAATATAAAATTGTATAACATTTTTTAACCAGGTAGGCCAGTTGAGAACCATTTCATTTACAATGATGAATTGTATGTATTTCTAGGCCCATTATATTGCCGCTATGTCATTACATTGTAGGCATTTAGCAGACACTCCATTGTGACTTACACAGACAATCAATTTATAGAGCTGGGTACTGTACTGTAGCAATTCAGGTTAATTACCTTGCTCAAGGGTACAATGACAGTCACCCACCTGGGAATGGAACCTGCAACCTTTGAGTTAAAAGCTGAGTCCCCTAACAACTACACTACACTCCCACGCTCCGTCCTGTCTCCTGTGAGTTCAGGAGAGCACATACCCTTTCCTCCGGAGTGTGTGCTGCCAGCCGCATGCATCCACCAGCTGTGTCTTGGTCCCTGGAGGAGTGCACAGTAGGCGCACTGCCCGCTCGGCCAGACGTTCTGTAGCCGATGCTGCAGGTAATTTATGCGCTGCCCTGTGGAGCTGTCTGCCACAGGCAGTGTAGTATAATGGTTAGGGAACTGGGCTTGTAACTAAGAGGTTGTAGGTTAGATTTCCAGGTGGGGCACTGCTGTTGTACCCTTGAGAAATGTACTTAACCTGAATTGCTTCAGTAAATATCCAGCTGTATAAATGGATTGTATGTATTTTAAAAAAGTAAGTCGCTCTGGATAAGGACAGATAATGTAACAGTTGGCACCATACGGGTGCAGTCAGGATTCCCTACCAGGCTGTAGGGCACGTCAGGACATTGAAACCAGGGGCGTCGTTTTGGTATGGCAAGGTATGGCACTCGCCATACCTTGGCTTCTAGCCACATTTTTAATTTTATACAAACTGTATAAACGCCATAATACTGTTAATTAAACTGTAACATATTCATGAACAAGTCCATGTCATGTTGTGTCAATACGAACACGTTCTATATGTTATTTTAGTGAAAAACCGGACTTAACGCCACCCGCGATTGTGAAGCCAACAAGCTAACTAACGTGCCTTACCGTGATGAGGTCCTGTAGCGCTTATCACTACATTTCACTAAAAAAAGATTTGTATAAGACTATATCATTATGATCCACTGGAATAAAAAAATAGGTTTACTAGTTACATACTGTAGTTGTCTCCTTTGTTTATTAATGTTACCTAAATATATAAGTAAATTGTACAGAAACAACTCACCAAAACGGACTATTGCACAACTGATTTGACAAAAATGTCACCCCCCACCTTCCCTTGCCATACCTTGGCTTTTGCTGAAATGACGCTACTGATTGAAACCCAGTATATTAACTGGACAGTATACCCTCCTCGTCTCATATGAAATCAGAGCCTACACAAATCTATCTCTAGAGTATCCAACTAGTCCTCATCTCACCTCAAAGCACTAATATTTCACTGATGGCAGTGACATAAATGATGTCAGTTTTGAACAGCCAGTTTCATCCTGATCAAAAAAGGAGTCGCTATGTGTAAATCCCTTTCAGAATTGATTTTGCTTTCAAATGAGAAAAGCCCAAGTTGGCATTCTCACACATATCCCTCATGAATTTATTATCAGAAAGTACTTACACTTACCATAATTTTGCTCAACGTTTATTTCTCCTTCCTAATGTTGTTGCTTCCTCCTTAGTGTGCTGTAACGCTGCATAGAACCTGGGACCACCAGGAAAAGAGCCAGAGCTCAGTCCCTCGCACTGCAAGACCCCAAAAGGCCAGCCTCAACCTGTCAGATGTCAACGGGGCACAGATGTTCAAGTACACAATAGGTAGGTCTACATCACTCTTGGAACCGCATTAGATGCTACCGCATCAAAGATGTTGCGTTTACATTGAAATCTGAACCGCAGATTCAATTCAGGTGTGTATGTGCTATGAAGATTTGGATAACATTTGTCGACCATGGAAATTGTGCCAGTTGACAGTTAAGTCGGTAGAGCACCTACGCAAAGATCTGAGCAGGATCAAATGCTATATCAGTCTGAACCAGATTTGTACCCCAAAATGGGAAATAAAACAGTGGTGGGTTAACCTGTTGACTCTTTCCGGGTCACGTTTTTGTCCAATCAGTGCATGGTACCAGTAGCGTGGCCAGAAATCTCTGAGTAGAGAGGTAGGTGGACGGGCCAGTGCCACCCTGGCCCTTATATGGCCTCGCCCCTGCATGGTACTCTGGCTATACCTGCCACTGTTCCACATCAAGCAGAATAAAAATAATTAAAGCAAATATTTCAAATAGGCAAAAAAAACAGGACAGTGTTTTTCTACATACAGTATAATAAGCAGGCACAAGGACAGGAGAGTGCAGGAGGATGATGGGGATGAAGGCTTAACAAGCCCCAAATTGTGTGGAGCTACTGTCTTTTGTCAATCACAGAATCAATACAAACCAATCAAAAGTCTTTGAGCTTCACTGTCAAACACTATGATTGGCTCAGCTCAGCGAGTTATTGGTAGGACATGTTGACTCCACCCGTTTCTTTGAGGAGTCCGTGAAGCTGCACTCTGCCATCAGTTGCAGGATCTGTGGGGTTTTGGGGAGGAAAACGGAGGCCAGTAGTTCCCCCTTGGCAGATTTTTGGCTGGAAGCCGACGCATCCGTGTCATTACAGGTCAGGTGACTCCTAAATGTTCCTTTTAAATCCCAGCCTCTCTGACAGGACTCGGAGATGTCAATTAGGAATCCAACAATGGGTCGTTGTCATATATTCATTTTTTAAATTCTCCTCACATTTCTCTGGGCTCTGGAGTAGGCATGGTGGGTCACCTCCATATCTGCTCTCATCAAAGCTCTGTGTTAACAACTCATGGAAGGACACCCTCAGAGGACTGAACATTGGCAAGGAGCCAGAAAGTGGTGTTTTTCCTCCACTCCTGAAGGGGGCATCTTTTTAATCCAATATACCACAGATATCCTGCACTACTTAAAAGCTACTTACAACCTCTTGCACAGCCCTAGGACAACAGAGGAGCTATTTTAATTCTACTGTATTCTAATAATAATAATTATTAGAATAGAATAATAGAATAGAATAGAATAGAATAGAATAATTATTAATAATAATAATTATTATTATTGATTGAATAATTTACAGGTATGTGCTGTACGTGCAAGTGACACACCATACCAAACAGCAAACAAGGTGGAAAAGGAATCTAAAAATGTTTGGGTACAAAGATCACTTCTCCAGCCACACTAATGTGACTGATCATATCTGACTCATCCTTTTTACACCTGTCACTGGATTAATGTGGCTTCCTCAAAGAGCATATCAGTCTGCCATATCTGAAATATTAAGCACGCAGCCACATGTTCATGGTTAAAATGAATTCCTGAAAGATCTGAACATTGTTTGACTCAAAACACCATGCTTATCATTCTTAAATACATAATACGCGCTTTTAAATGATGGTAAATGATGGCTAATTTATTGGAGAAGGATTTATCACAGGATAAATCAAACTCATTACTCTTATGCCTTTTGTATATGAGAACAGATCACCAAAGCTCCCTTCCAGCCTTTAAATATTGATCTGGCCCATTGCATTCTGTGAATATTATCTATGGTGCTTTCACTTTCAAATCTTTTATATGTTTAAATAATTACATGTGGAGTTCAAGTTTATTCTTTGAAAAATGTCACACTCCTTTTCCCTTGGAAGAACTGGACCCAGAGAAGCTTGTGCTGCTTCACTGTGGTAAAAAGGAAAGGGGTGCATGGAAGGGGGCCCCCTGGTGGCTGCTCTGATAAGTATGAAAATAACGGCCATCATCTCTGCTCGAACGGCCGATTGTCTCTGAATAAGACAGCCACAACAGTACACCTGGCTGATCGACGCACAGCCATTGGGGCCAGAAAGAAACCTTGGCTTTTTCTGTGGCTTCAGCTCTGCAATTCATGCTGTCAGTTATTGACGTTGAGAATATGAGGCCGAAATCATGCTCCACAGGGGAGGAGACCACCAGCCAAGTTTTAAATGACAAAATTAAAAGTTTGAAGCAATTAAAGGCTGACATTTCACACACTGAGAGAGAGAGGAACCCCCACCCCTCCACAGACACACGTCATTTCTCTCACTTCAAATATTTAACTCTTTAAATAGAAACGGATTGTGCTCTTATCTCTTAGCCCTTTATGTAACAACAGGTGTGTAGATCAAAATAATTCAGTAACTACATTTACAAAAGGTCTGCCCTCAACTTTTGTCATACTGCATATGCCTTCATCAGTGAAATGGTGTTATATATGCTGTTGGGATATTTAGCCTGATCTTAAGTGAAAATCATTGAATATGCTATATCTTTGACATAAACACAAAAATATATAAAGTCATAATGAATTCTAATAATGCTGTCAATTACAAATCCCACACTATTACCAAAGAGGTCTGACAGGGGCTTTGCAGAGAGAACAATGTTACTTTTCATTCATATATTTGGCAGCCAATCTTTCTTATCCAAGGAAACTTACACAGCTTACATTTTTACAAATGATGCATTTCGCATCTGGACATTTCATAAAGCGATTAGAGTTAAGTGCCCCACCTGAGAATCGAATCTGAAAACCCTTGGGTCACCTCCTTAACAATTGCACAGAACCACTGTGAAAATACTTTCTCACAATATTTTTCAAATAAATCTTTTTTATGGCGATTGCAGTTACTCATTGAATCATCAAGAGTAAAGAACACTCCGCTACTCAGTTACAGCGCATTCTTAATCCTGACCACATGAGACCCGGGGGTGAGAACGGAACAGTTCACATTCGAGCGGAGCTAAAACCATAAATCGCAGACCCTCAGATGTATCTCCCACGCCACTTTGGATTAACGCGCCATTTTCACGCGGTACAAATTTCATCAGCTGTAATAACGATACGTTTATAAACCACCACAGATGGTCCGATCATCAAGGAACATGCGGTTGAGTGACGAAACTGAACAGTCCTCATTACATGGAGACTGGTGTGCATCGCTGACTACAAGAACAACAACAACAAACACCATACACCATCACCCCTCTGCTGCAGTTCCCTCCCTCTACAGAGTCTTACTGCTACAAAGTTCACGTGACATGCTTCCACTTTCCCAAAGTCAATAATGGAACCAATCTTGATCTACAGAAAGTTATTTAAACCTAATTTATATCCACAATGCTTGCCCTTAATGGCATGGATAGATAGAATCCCCATCCCACTAGGGGAGGGATGGAGGTGTGCAGCAATGTGACCCTATCCAGGAGATACCTCAGGCCAGGTGTAACAACCTGGAGCAATTGGGTACAATTTTACACCAATTAAAGCTGCTGTAGGAAACAATCCTGTTATTGAAATATCACTACACGGACATTATAAACTGGTAGTGACCAGAAAAGAGCTTCTGTGACAGAAATTCAGTGCTTCTGACCTTGTTTATGGTATTGTACATTGTAAATTTGTGTCTCTGAAGGATTTGGTCTGTAAATAACTGGTCCCATGATTGGTCGGTGATGGCTGTCTGTGCCTGGCCACAGACCAATCAGAGCCATGTTAGGGCTCTATTTACTACTGTAATATTTACGAATAAAGGATTTGGACCAATTTAGAACTGCTTTATAGTTAGAACTGCTAATCTAGTTTTAGTAGGGTTTATTTAGTAGTCTAATGGCATAACTTTGAGATTTAACTTACTGCTAGTTTAACTCTCAAGGGTTCTCCAACTTGCTATGTTATTTATAATATTGCTAGTTTATTCATCTTAATTTATTGTATATTATTAAAATCAAATATTGTTGTATTTAATTATTATTTGTTTTATGTGTTTCTGTATTTGAACTTAAAGACATCGAATTTGAAATTTGACATCCTTTGAAATTAAATTCGTCAAGCTGTGATTCAGACAAGCACAGAACTTCCTGTGCATGCAGCAAGCTCATGCCAGCTTCCCTCCCCCCTCCCCCTGGGGGCAGACAGCCAATCGCCGCCCCTAAACAGAACTCCCGGCCAGAACACGGCTGGTGCAACCAGGTATCGTATTTCCCTGTATATTTCCATTTTTACATTAAGATAAGCATCCCATTTTGAAACCAGCGGAGGTGAGCTAACTAATCAACTCCTTTAATTGATCAATTAAGTGCTGAGTAACAAGGAATACCAGCACACCCTGCAGCTCTCCAGGACCAGGGTTAGGGAACCCCTGTGCTACACACATACTCATGACAGCCAATAGGCCCACGAAGCAGGCAGATCTGGTTTCGCTGGTTGAGCTTAGGTATAAGACCCACAGTCTCCCAGAAGATGACCACATCATTACAGATGATTCATCTCATTACAGATGCCAGTGTGGGCCACGAGTCCTCTTCACTTCCTGCGAGGAACACAGCATAGGCTCGTTCCTGCTCTACACACTGCTGTTCTTTGGCACTTTTCTTTACCCGTTCCACTGCGTACTAGTAACACCGTACTAGTAAGTGTTTTTGTGCACATTCTGAAATGCATCTCCATCCCTGTTGGTCTCATTTGATTTGATCTTCCATCCTCTGTATCCCATTGTATTTGTGGGGAAATCTGGGTACTGAGGGTTTTTTTTTTTTTTGTGAAGGTAATTTTAAATTCCAAAATATTTGGTTCTGTCAATTATGAAATGAGATCATCTGATTAAATGGAATGAGCTGGCAAAGGTTCTACAGGGTTCTACAGTGTGTGTGTGTCTGTATATGCATACGTGCAGGTGTGCGTGTGTGTGTCAGTGTGCATGCATGTGTGCGGATGTGTGTATGTGTATGGGGGATTGTTTCAGCTTTCAGCTTTGTTTCATCATGTAACCACAATGCCTTTTCAATAGTGTTAGGTTCACTTAAATGAAACCTTATACATGGACAGGTGCACACTATCGCAAGGAGTGGTCACAAACGACAGCTGAAGACTGTCCTTGTGTCCCTATATGAAACATTTGACTGTAATCTACAAGTGAACCGGCACTGGTGCGTGCAGTCAATTAGCTAATCGAGCCTGGGTAAATGGTGGAAACAAAACCTGCGCACACCGGCTCTCCAGGAATGGAGCGCCCCGCAGGGGCTCGTTAAGACATGCCTCAAAGAATCTAGCGGACACATAGTGAACTCACATAGTCTACCATATGATTACTGTTATACAGATAAATGCATAATAGCGGACAGGACCAACGAAATTCAGTCTGGATTTTGCATTGCGTTCGTCATGTTTCATTTTGGGTTGGGCACGGTCCAGTCTGTTCCCCAAAACTCGAGTTTGGCTTTCTCTCCAAACCTAGCATTTGGAAGGAATAAAGAATTTTCTATTTTTAAGCAGCAGAGGAATGAAGGTTCGACCAGGGTCTTGGAGAAAAGTAGGCCAAAATGTTGGCATTTCCAGCAACATTCAGACCTGTTATGCTAAACTTAAAGCACTTGAATTGCATATATTTTGTTACTGGTGTAAAACTGGTAAAACCAAATTTTAAGTGTTGAAATACCCAAACCCTTTTGTAAAGTAATAAAATGTACTATTTGTCATACAGTAATAACATTTATTTTGTTTTATAAATGTAGCCACAGCATAATTTATTCCAGATTAATGTTTTACAAAGCAAGCGTATTCACACCAACACAATTCAGCTGTCATCCCTCTCCCCGCCCAATCTTTTGTCCACAGATGGTCTTCTGTCCTTCTGCACTTGAAGCTGAAAAAGACACGAGCAACATATCACCGTCGAATCACTGTCATGTTATGTGTGGTGATTTAAAGTATTTATCGACTCAAAGTTCAGGACTTACCCGTGACCCTTCTACAACGTGCGTCTCTTTCTGGAGCGCGTTCTGCATACCTTCCTCTGTGCTATAGCTAACCCGGCAAAACCCTCGATTGAAACCAGTCTCTCTATCCTGTGATGGAAAGCAGAAAACAGTTGACAGCTATACAAACCACGAGCACTGCATCATCAGAAAGCTTAGTATAATTGAATTAGCCAGCTATACTTACAAAAGGGAGGACCAATCTTTTGATCTGACCAAACTGCGCAAAATACTCCTTCATTTCCTCTGGAGAAAAAAAATTGAGATGAACATACTGAAATTGAATCCTCTGACATGTTAACTAAACACATGGATCGCAATATGGTAAATATTGAATGCTGCTTGTCAGCTAATATCCCAATGCCCTGTCTCCATCCCCTCTATGCATCATAATAAGTCAAGGTTAAATACACCACCAAGCGAGCAAGTTACCGCAGCTTGATTACGATTTTCTGTGGCCAATGCTAACTATGAACTATCTAGATATCTTAACTAGAAGTAACTTGTCAATCGCACAATCCTTTTAGCTATACATATCACATAGCTAGATTTCCAGAGTGTAACAATCCCTGTTGACCCTGCTGTTTGACAATCAGACCCTAACCTCGCATCGAAAGTTAGCGAACGTTAGTTCGTTTTTTTGGCATAGATATAAAATATAAACATAACTCAGCTAACTAGCTATACCATGGCTGAGTAGCTAGCAAGCTATACTTGCCATCACCTTCAACGCATCTAGCTAGCTAGCTAGCTAACAACCTGACACGCTGTAACATTTAGCTTACATATTTATTGCGAACACGAAGGACCCCTGAAATAAGAATTGTTGTCATGGATGCATCCGTATTAATAATAAGTTAACGATAAAATGAAAACGTACTGGTTGCTACGGTCCATGGTATTTTATTGACGAAAACATCGAACGCCTTCTTCGTGGGGGCCGCCATTTTTCTTCTCAAGAAAAAAATCAGCCGATTACCTTTGACCTCAATCGTAACTTGACTTCCTCTTATTTATTCACGTTCCTCCTCCTCGTTCACGCAAATCGTTGACCTCTAGTTTCTATAAATTGCATTACTGTCAGAAATGTATTTACTTCTCTCTCGCCTTATATCATGTTTATATTGCCGTTTATATTGCCCTTGCTTCTCCAGTATGACATTAACCTGCCACCTTGAAGCCAGAAAAATAAAATAATCACAATCACAATACTATACATTTCGTTCGTTCGGTGAAAGGAATCGCGAACTGTGCTTCAGTCACATGATATGATATGAGTGAGTAAGGGTTGTAGCTATAAGACCATCTTTAGCTTGACACGCATGCAAAAACTGTAATCTTAAAAATCTTTAAATTTTTAAAAATCTTCTTAATTTTCAATGCCTGCCCCCCGAACTTATCCCTGGAATTTATTTTAACCCAATTTAAGCACTGCATCAGGGGATGAAAACAAGGCCTGTACACTTTGGCAACAACAAAGGGAATAACCAGTAAACTCAGACTCTACAAACTCCTGACCTGCAGTCACGCGTGTACAGTTTGGGGGGGAGGCTGGAATAAGGAAATCTCTGGCGTTGATGGGACACAGTTTGCTTGGTACAGTGATCCGTAAGGGCAGCGCAAGCGTTACCTTGCATCTGCTGACCATGAGACCTCAGAGCCGACAGTGCCCCCATGAGTACATGCTACGGAGCCAACCGTCCTCAACACGGAGGCTTTGCTGGCTTCTTTCGGGAAACTGCCAAATGAATAAATGACAGACGACCCGTGTGTTCAGGACAGCGTTTTGAACTTTGAAAACTTTCGGTTTTGAAGGTCCCCTGTGGCGCATTATTAGTTGCTTTGATACGCTAATTTCTCACTGCGCTCCTTAATTGATGTATTGAGGAGGCACAGGGATAACGAACAGCACCTGAGCTCATTAATCAGTCAAAGAAGGGTGTGAGCTCCTGCTGGGGACTCTGTTTTCTGTGGTCACTCGCACCGAGCAACCTCAGTGTGTGGCACAAACGGTACCTGAACAGAATACGGAGTGCCAGGTAATTTGTCTGTGTCTCAGAGCGCCAGGTGGTGGCCATTTGACGAACGTTCTGCTAGAGCGCCATGGGCGGACGGAGATTTATCTTCACAAGTCTTTTGCTTCACAAAGAGGGCTTCTTCTTTTGGCCAGTGCCTCGGATGAAAAGAAGAGAGAACATTTTTCTTTTCTTTTTTGGCAAGATTTTGATGCCATTTAGATCCGTACAGATTAATATTTAATCGGCGTCAGGTTGTTTTAGATAACATTTAGTTTTATTATTAGATGTCATGTCATTTATATTTTATTAATTGTGTTATTTTGAGTCAGAGATGACAGAGGGTTACAGCAAAACCATTTGTGATTTTGATACACTACCGGTCAAAAGTTTTAGGACACCACCATTTTCCAGTTTTTACTGAAATTTAAGCAGTTCAAGTCCAGTGAATAACCTGAAATGGTACAAAGGTAAGCGATAAACTGCCAGAGGTTAAAAAAAAGTTTAGGTTAAACCCTACACCCCAGCCCAACAACAGCATTCTGTTGCTTCTAGGCGATTGGTTACTCCCTCCCTCCGAGTGGCCTTTGGCTGCTCATCCTGGTTACAGTTCCTCTCTATCGTGGGACCACAGGACAGCTGAGTTGCTGCCCATCTGCTGCCTTCAGTCTGAAAACACATCTCTTCAGCACCATGGCTCTTAACCCACCCACCCCTAACAATAAAAGAACCCTACTACTTGTAGTACTTATCATACTTACTTGTTGTACTTATCTCACTCCAATCATGGTCAACTTGCTTTAGCACTGATGTTGTATATGGTTGATTACTTGAGGGAGGGGTGTGCTTGAAGTTATAGTGACATGTGGTTGTTCATTACCTACTTAAACTGAATGCACCTTCTGTAAGTCACTTCGGATAAAAGAGTCTGCCAAATGACTGTAATGTAATAATATTTGCTCTCATAAATTCATTCTCACAGGCAGATGTGGTCTTTTTGTATTTCTCAAGAGAGCTTCGACTTAATTCCAAACCAGTTAGTATATACGGGACACAGGAGTTTCTTACAGGAAACATCCAAAGGTACCCAAGAGCCGTCCTTTATTCTGGTGTTTGCAAAACCCCAGTCCCCTTTTTAGTTAATTTCACACCAGTTTTTACATATTACATTTTCTTTGAATGAATAACATTCTAGTCTAGATTATAACACTTGCAATTGCTTTGCACAGATTTACTCCTCAAAGGGAACTGATCCTATATTTGCTGTGCCCACATTTCGGGACAGTTCATCTGTAATTGCACAGGCTTGACACTGGTCTCATTTATATGCTAATTACATAAGTGTTTAGTCTCCCGCCTCTCCAAATCAGTCAGAAATCCCATGCTGGATTCATTAACTGTGATCTCTGTTTGACATTGCCAAGATGTCTGACAGCAGCCCTGCGAGTCTTGCTGTTGGCAGAGAGGATGCTGGCCATTTTAATATCAGGGGCATTACCTAATTAGTCAGCGATTTGATTGGTCACTTGAAACTGTTCACATTAAACTGTTCCCTTGCTCCCTACCCCATACAGCATCACCTGATCAAACTCCCTCACTCCCTACCTCCTACAATGTCATTGAACAAACTGCTCCTTTACTCCCTACTCCCTACAACAACACCGATCAAACATTCCCTTGCCCACTGCACCCTACAACAACACTGATCAAGCTGCTCCCTGGCTCCCTAGCCCCTACAGTGTCACTGAACAAACTGCTCCCTTGCTCCCTACTCCCTACAACAGTACTGATCAAATGCTGTCTACTCCTAGCATCATCACTGATCAAACATTCCCTTGTTACCTACCCCCTGCAGCATCATTGAACAAACTGCTCCCTCACTCGCTACTCGATACAGCATCACTGAAGAAACTGCTCCCTTGCTCCCTACTCCCTACAACAACACTGATCAAATGCTCTGTACTCCCGACATCATCATTGATGAAACCACGCCTTTGCTCCCTACTCCCTACAGCAATACTGATCACACTGCTCCCTAGCCCTGAATTGTGGCTACAGATTTACCTACAGGGTCCTAGTTTAACTATGTGGTTGCTCCTAGCACCCAGGAATTGTACTTCCCACTAGGGTGGCTTTCAGCTAAACTGTTCTTGACTACGGTTAACACTTTGTTGTACGTCGCTCTGGATAAGAGCGTCTGCCAAATGCCTATAATGTAGCCTAGACATATTTTCCACCCAGCTCACTTCCGGAAGATTGAACTAATGTTTCACACCGGTCATTTGCTGTTTGGACCAATGGGTAATGTCAAGGGAGCTTCCAGACTCATCACACAGCATTTGTCTCTGGTTTTAAAATAATACAAATCATTTTCCCATTTGTGGTGATCTGTCACACTGACACTAAACTGAGTAGGCCCTCACTGAAAGGCCAGAGAGACTTGCGCATAATCTCTTTAAACTGGTTAATCGGTGTCAGACCTGTCTAAATGTGAGTAACGTTACCTCTGGCAGGCTCGGGGGATCCAGGCTGACAGGGCCATCGGGCCAGAATACATCAGGTGGTCTGTTACTATGGCGATAGGACATTACCTGTCTGACAGGCAGGTGATAATCAGTATCCTGGGAATAGTCATTGTCACTCACTCTTCAGGCTTTGCGAATGACAGCATCTCGCGACAAGTGATTGATCTAACCATGCACATTTTTTGATGCCTGATTTTTTCCGATTTAGGTTTCATGCGGGATATGAATATGCAAAGACTGCCCCCCTCTGGAAATAGAGTCTGTTCTAAGAAAACATCGAAAGGAATGCATGGAAAAGAGAATCCCAGCAGGGTCCGGGGCCAAGAACCCCAAGATCTTTCTCCTAAAAAAGTGAAGGAATTGTCTTTAGCAATGAAGTCTATCAAAGAGTAACTTTGTTATGTGATTGCTGCCAAATCACAAAATGGTGTGAGCAAAATGGTTCATTTATGTTTCAAAAGGTTCAGTTGGCAGAAGTGGCAATTTTCACTGTACATTTACAAAAGTTGTAAAAAGTTTCAATCTTAAAAACAATAGAGGAGGAAATAAAAATGAGTTTCAGTTGAGTGGGCAGCACCACCGTGTCGCAGATACATTAAGCCCAAGGTTCAGATACAGCGTCGCATTGTGGTTCATGCTAAATAAATTCTCAGTCCTAAAAAAAATTCAGTGCATAAGATTGTTTCACTGCACAGAACCGTACCTACTGTATGCATTTACAAGCGCAGCTTTTCTCACTGATATTATGTGAATAAATTATGTTGGTAATATATGAATACATTTTCTTGCCACAAGTTTGCGCCACTTCATTTGAACGCACTCCAATAATATTCCACTTGCAAGAATAAAATTGTCCAGGACCAGGACCGATACTATTCTTACAAGCTAGTTGCACTTTATATATTTAATCCATCTGTCACTGTTTGATTTGTTTTATGTGTTCTGGTTGAATGTGGTCGATTGAATGCTGACACAGTGGGCTTTCCTGTAGTGTTTTTCAGTGAGATGTGACCGGTGAGCGTCAGATCTTGCCTACCCATCACTGAGAGTGGCACAGCACACAACAGAAAGACACTACACTAATGATGGTCAACATAAACCCTGCTTTAGTTTACATATTGATTTGGCCCCTAATGAATTTCACTTCAAAACACAACAGAGAGCAAGTAGGATTAGATTTGGTTCAGGAAAGACTGACGGACAGGGTTTGTTGTTGGTTTTTTCCCCCCCCCCCGCACAGCCAGTTCTCTGTCTTTTCAAAAGGCTTCTTTCAAATTCAGGATTCACTTTGTGTGACAGCCCTGACATATCACCCTCTGAGCGTGCCCACAAGACACGTCTGGAAGATACAAATACTCTGTCATTTTGCCAGTGTTTCTGTCTTGGCGTTATTGTTGCAGTGTTATAATAACCTTGGCATTTAAGTGAAGTGTCCGTGCTATTGCGACAGTGTCATTGTTCCGGTGTTGTGGCACTGATGTAAATTTAGCAGCAACCGCCACCGTTTCTGCCACAGTGTTGTCTCAGCTTTGTTTAATCAGCGTTATTGTTTCAGTGCTACTGTCTCAATGTCACTGCCTCAGTTTAATCCTTTTATTCTCTCAGGGTTATGTTGTCAGTCTTGTTCTTTAGGTGATAATGTGCCAGTGATCATGTCTGGCAGGCAAAGCCACCAGCACATGGCAGCTCTGAGTGAACTTGTGCATCCATGAACACAGCCCCGCTGCGGTTTACTGTCTGCATTTTTACAGACAGCTCAAACACGGATTCACATCCAGAAACTGTTCTACCAACAAGTGAAACTGTACCGAAATATAAACCCAAAAAACGAATAAGGAGTGTGGGACTTTATCCACCCTGGAGAAAAGGGACTTTTTCTCTCCCCCCCACTTCCTTCTTCCCCTTCCTCCCCCTTCTACTTCCTTATTATTGATAATGAAAATGACACCTTTCCAACAAAGCATATCATCCTTTCATGAAGGAAGCATAAAAAGGCTTCTCGCGAGCAGCCAGCTGTCCCTTTCATATCTCAGACTTGGAAAGTCTTGTGCTCCCAGATAAGCTTTTTCTCTGTCAATGTGATGAATGTCGGCACACACTGTTTTATTATAAAGCCTTTATCAGGGCCTCCCAGCGGTTCGCTCTGGTGCACCCCTACCCTCTCTTACTATTCGCTCATTGCCCATCCTGGACAGAAGCCACGCCCAACCCCCCCCCCCCCATCACCATGCCACAGTCTCAAATTCTCCCCATACCGGTGTGGTCCCACTGTTATTCCCAGTCCAATTACACACATCCATCATACTCCAGGCCCATGACAGTCCTCACATCTAAACACAGCAAATTGCAGCATTTATGATTGTCGCCATGGTATCTGGGACATTAATTTGCATAAACTTTAATTACAAATTGTGTTTTGCGAGGGAAAGGGGAAAAACTGGCACTGATCCGCAACTGGGAGAAAGACGGTTCACTCTGGCTTATTAGATTTGACCTGCTTGGCTCTCGTTTAAAGAGATAACGAGGGAACATTAACTCTGTCGATTGGGCCGTTATTGCCTTTGCTGTTTCAGTGTTGCAATCAGTGCTATCATCAATATTTGCCAAAAGTGAAATAGTAACGCTGGATGCTGCAGAAAAGGCTGGAGTAAATGACTGGCCATTCAATTTCTCACATGGGCCAGAGCTTCCTGGGTGAAATAGTTTCTCAAAGAGGTACCTAGGTCTTGCCTTCCTATCCCAACTCTCCCTTTCATAATATTTTTAACACAATATAGCTATTATGTTACCATGGCTTCCTTTTGTCACTTACTAATCCTCTGCAAGTCCTTGATCCACAACAGAATGAATATGTCAGTATAAAACCTCTCTGCCTTTGTTGTTTTTTTCTCCATAAACAAGACCGGCAATTATCGTGAAATTCCCTGTCCAGGCTAATTGCAAGTGGTGAGGGTATTAGGTGTTATGCCGTATCAACTGATCCAGGATCAGGAATACATTTTAAACAGAGTGGTCTAGAATCCTTAGCTTTTCAGTTCCCTGCTTTGCATTCCAGTCCAGTAAACCCTTGAAGGGATCTGGTTCTTGTAGGCCTCAAAAGGATATTCTATGCATTGAACATATTTTCATGTAGGCTACCCGCCCCCCTAAATAAATATAACATAACTGCACATTGAGGCAAAGTATGCAGTCAAGGTTATTTCTGTCCATATTTTATGCAAAAAAAGGAGTTGTAGGACCAATATTCCCTGGTCAGTGCATAAAAATCTCTTTGTCGAAACAACTTAGAACCAATCCTGTCCTGGGGCCACCTTTCAGAATATCAGGATTTTAATTAGTTTAGCTGCCCATGTGATTACTAGCTCAGGGACAGGGGTCTATTACAGCTAATACATTCAGTAAAGTGCTACTAACAGGGTGAGAGAGATCTTTTAAAAGAGAACGCCTTGGGCACTGCTGTAGTGAGGTGCAGGGAATCACACCCGAGCACATCCAGCCTCCCAATAAACCTGAGGAAATGTACTCAGGGGTCATAGGTCACCAGCTTCTGTTGTTATGTCGACGATTGCTGGCAAGTAATGGAGTAATGTTAGTCTCCGGGTGAGTTGATTGAAACCGATTACACTGTTCACTCAGACATTTTAGAAGGTAATTCAGTGATTTAACATGTGGGAAATTGTATCTGAGCGACTCTGATCTCCATAGATCATTTGGCGTGATTGCCGCTGTGATCTTCTTGCTGTTAATTCTACATTTATTTATTTTTATTTAGCCTTTATTTTACCAGGAAGTATACAGTTTTTTGTGATAGCGTTACTGTGCTGTTCAATTCAGAGTAGCGCGTAGTTTCCAGCCCACGAGACGACAACTAAGCGAGGCTCCAGTGACACCGTGAAGCGATGGGGATCGCGCCGATGCTGAAAAGTAATCGCCTTCCGCTCCCCGTGGGCGCGGAACTGCGGAAGCGAAAGGGCGCCGGGGCTAATGATACAATTCACTGCGCAAAGACGTTAAGGTGGGCCGTGCTTTTTCTTATTAGACCGTGCTGCCTCCCATGGGAACTATATCTGTCAGATAGCTGTGAGCCGTCAAGTCAGGGAGATTGTGGTGGGTCTCTTAAAACTATAAATTGGATTTGGGTTAGCAAAACAAATCACGGCCTTGCCCAATACATTGCAGGTTGTACATATTTGGTGGAAAGCTGGATATTTGAAGGTTTAGCACATGCTCCTCAGGGCAAGTAAAACAAGTACTTTACTGATTACCCATGTGGATATATGCTGAAGGTTAAGTACACACCTCTTGCTTGAGCTTGTGAAAAATACTGTCCTTGCTTGACTTGCAACGACTTTCATCATCTTTTTGAGTATTCTGAACAGTATTCTGTTTTTTGTATGATATGCTTATCTTTTAGTGCTTCACAAGTGCAACCATAAATAAAACCAACTTGATTTGAGCAGTTCCTTAGGTATTACTGTAAGTTGGATCTACTTAATTTTTCTAGCCCAAAACTATCATTTGTAAGTTTGATTTATTTTATATTTCTGATTAATTACTTAATTTTCTGATTAGTTGCGCATGGTATTCAGGTCCATGAAAAGAATATAACGCCATCAAACATTTCAGTCTGCAACATTCTGGGTTGCAAATCAATCTCCACAGCTGTACGCGCATTGCAAAATGTAAAGCGCAAGCGACTTGGGATTTTGATGTATATGTTTTTATGTATTAAGTCTGAGGGAGACGACCATGGTGGGGGCTGGAGAACAACTCTACAAACTACAAACACCTGGATCTCTTTCCGTGTGGGCTCTGATCCTCTGGCAGGAGATGTCCTTCAGGCAGAAGAATCAGCAAAGTGTACATTGGTCAAGTGTGCAATGGCATTTCGCCACCTGGGAATTGAAACTGCAACCTCCTGGTTGTAAGCCAGCATCAACGATCAAATCCAAATCCATAAGTAATCTAAATACATGTCAAAACATACTGAATATGTTGTATAACAATAATATATAAATCATTGCATCTTTCATATATATTAAATATGCACCACACTTCCTCTCGTCATACTTAGCTATCAGCTTATCGTCCTCTGGTTAAACCTGGTCATTACTTTATGCTCCGCTCATCAAACTGGTGTATCAGTTCATTATTCTCCTGTTCGCTGCTGCCTATCATGTAATATCAGAAACACCTTCGAACTGACAGTTGATAACAATCTGCTGTCCCATCCTCCGCATATTTGTGTTGCTGATTAAAGCGACAGTTAAATTTGCCGCACGAGAGTAGACATCAGGCACGTGCACAGATAGGGCCCAAGGGGGGCTTGAGCCCCTGCCCTTTTGCCTTCAGAGTCAAAAAGTGACCTTTTTTTGGCTGGTGTTAATTGTATGTAATTTTTTATTTTGTTATTGAAATTCTATCAAATATAAAGAGGGAAATGTATAGTAGTATCCACGAAAAAATACACCTTATCAATTTAAAAAGTACTCCGCTTTCCAACCCCCCCATTCCAAATGGTTTTGTCTCAATCAATCAATCAACGTTGCATCTTCCGACATTCCGAATACAACTTGTCATGAAAAGCACCGCATTCCCAGCCCCAGTTTGGTTACGGCACTGTTTTAATTATGAAACCACGATTAAACAACACCTACTTCGTTTTTATGTCATATATCCATAAAAAAAACGATGAAGTGGGCTGGCGGATAGCGTAGCGGTCTAACGCTGGTCCGGTGTGGTGTGTGCTGCCTGTCAGGGACGCGGTTCGAAACCCTGGTCGTCAGCCCCGATCGGAGGCGGCGTTTTTGGCTGGGAGGGGGGAGGGTGAGGGCACAAGTCCATCGAGGAGCAGGAAAAAGGCGTCCGTGGTAGAATTCCGTCTTGGAAGAGGCGGATAAAATTGGCCTGGAAATTGTGTCTCGACCTGGAGGACAGGCGGCGGACTCGTGGTGGAGGGTGAATTGAGATAAATAGAGGGTATAATTGGCAACCAAATTGGGAGAAAAACGTGGAAAAAAAAAGAAAAAAACTATGAAGTAGGTCAGTAGGACTTGTCACCTTCACGCTGTAATTTTGTCATTACTAGCCTCGGTACTCGCGAGCAAGTAAGCTAGTCTAATTATCATTAAAACGACGTTATCTCCATTATGCAGGACAACTTACAAATATGCAATTAATTTCTGAAGCAGGTAGTTACGTTTTGCATAGTTTTGCTAGTTTAGTGCAGTCACCCTCTTTTCTTTATAGCCAGTTTTCTAAAAACGTGTATTATTGTTTGGGCATGTAGCAGTGTGTTTCCCTGTTAAAATAAAAGTTTCAATCAATCAACCAATCAATCAATCAATCAATCCATTTTGATTGGGAAATAAGAAGCAGCATAAACACTGCTAAAAGAGGCAAATACACCTCCAATGAAAGGCAAAATACTTCTCACCCCCCATGACCCTGGGTCAGCCGTTTTTCAGCCATATGCATAGATGTAACAAATATATAAGAGTGTGTTTAAGTAGTGTGTGTGTGTGTGTGTGTGCGTGCATTTTTAATATAATATAATACTGTGGTTTCTTTTCCTCTCAGTGTGATGCTCAAAAACATGTTACTAAAATCAAACTGTAGTTCAGTACTTGTACCATATGTCTCATTTATAAAATATATGCAGTTTAACAAAATGATACAGAACATGAAAACAGAAGGAAGTTTTGAAGCCCCAAATTCAGGGGGCTTATGTATCAAGCATGTCAGAGTAGGACTGCAGATCTAGAATCTTATCATTACTTATAATGAAAGGTAAAACAGGTCCCAGGTTCTTTCTCAAAGAAACCACTGATCTAATGTGACTGAATTGGTCTAAACAACTGAACACTGACGGACTTGCATTACTACATCAAATCTGTGGTTTCTTCATGGAATAATATGTTTTGGTAGAACAGGTCCATGTTATGAACATAGTGTGTGATTATGGATGGCGGCGGTGTGGCGACATCGAGGTGGGAATAGTGTGTGTCATTTTTGTTTTGTTTAAGCCCCTGCCCCCCAAAATGTCTGTGCACGGGCCTGGTAGACATGCACGGCTAAGGCAGAAATTTGCTGCTTTTCTTGAGAGCAGTGATATAGCGTTTTTTGATATTTACAGTTGCTGCCGAATTTTGTCTGTACCATCAGACGGATATATGAAGCACCGCAGTGTGTCTTTTCAAATGCCTATGAGGGGCTGATCGTTGAGTCAGCTTCTACATTTATGGTGTGTCTGAGAGTATTGATCTACTACTTGATTAAAGGAAACAACACGTTTTTCTTTTCAGGCATGCGCTATGTCTTCAGTTAATCCAGTGAGTCAACAAGCATTCGATTTTAAATCCATAGCCTCCATTCCCTGGATGTGCATATACAACGTTTGCCCTGTCTTTAGTCCTTTGACTTCCGACTTGAGCCCAAACATTTGACACTTCCATGTGCTCTCTGGAGCTGTTGTAGTCCAACAGCGCCATCTATTGGGGCGGGCAAAGCAATCTACGCTAGCTGTATTCCTACAGAAAAGGTCCATATATTGTGGTGGTACTGTGCAGCACTGAGGGGCCTGCCAGAGCAAGTGAAAGCGGCTCTTGTTCAGCACATAAAAGGCTTTTTTCATCAGTGCAGATGGAGCACAGATTCACTGGTTTTGATATTACATGGATTGACTGATACAGTGGGCCCAGTGTATAGAATGAGCCACCCTGATCACATGAAGGTCTGTGAATATGGGCTGCATCTGTAAAGGTAGGAAACACTCAAAATGTTGCACTGCATTTCACAGAGCTGCTCCTGAAAGGTGGAGGGGAAAGCTAATGTAATTTAATTGAGAGTGAATTGATTTTTTTTTTGCAATGCTATGCAGACTCGCTCTCAGATTGGTTCAGATGTCCGATGTAATGTATGTGGGCCAATCAGAGGTTAGAGGTCTGGACTCCTGTAGTTCCTGTCAGCGCCATTTTATCTACCAACTTACCCTTGTTTCTAAAAAGTTCAGTGGGAAAACCAGATACTTCCTATTTAGTTATACAGCATAATTTCAAACTCCATACCTGAATTTACATGTCAAATACTTTTTAACCTTAAAATGATGTTCATGGTGCTAATAACCATCAAAATTGTAATTGACAGGTGCCAGTGAAATTTATTGGGTGGATTAAAGTCCTTTCATTGGAGTTCTACCTGACCTGTATAGGTGTAATTGTGTGTAAAAAGTTGCTTCATTCTAGAGAAATCAGACAATCAGATCTAACTTTTTTAATATATCTTTTTTTTAAAGGACATGAACATTTTATAAATGATCACCACAAACCCTCAACAAAAAAATCAAGAATTGAGGAAAAGGGAAATATCTCCTGGAAATCGCATTCCATGTTGAGGAACATGTTTGCGGCCCTGTGCTCAAATGGCAGGAAGGTTCATTGTTAACTTCAATGAGCATTTTTCCCAATGTTTCCTACCTGTTGTGTAGGCCAGGAAGTCCTTGGAGCAACTCCAGGAAGTCCATGGATAGCTATGTGCTGAAGCCAACCATGTGCTCATGTCATGTTGGGGGACAGCAAACATGTCAAATTTTAAATACACATTATATGAGGTCTCTTGGAATAGGTGGAATTATTATTAATAATAATAAGAAGAAGAAGAATTACATTTTACATTTAATACTGTAATATTTATAGTAATAGTAATATAATATAGGGAGATAAATCACTGTGGAGCCATCCACACTAATGCGGATAAATTTGAAAACGCATCTTTTTTTCTCTGCTTTGGCCTTCCGTCCACGCTAAGATGGTGTTTTCGTCCACTGAAAACTGACCTTTTCCAAGACGCTCTCCCAAGTGGATAAATTCGCGTTGTAGCATAGATGGGGAAGATGGACATTTTTTTTGCCGTTACAGTGTGGACGGCCAACCTTTTGAAAACGTTGTGAAAACGCTAGTGTGGACGGAAAACATTTCCACATGAAAATGCCATTTTTAACTGTGTGGACATCGCCTGCATCTCTTGTTCTGCTGTGTTCTCTGACACAGGAAGGGGCAAGGGCCAGGGATCCATGCAAAGCAGCTTTGGTGGGGTGGGGGGCGCCTGCCCCTCTCTGATTAGACGTATGCTCCCCTTATCGCTCCCTTCCAGACACTGGGCCGGGAAGAGGCTCTGTAATTGGGTGGTGCTCATGTCATTTTTGGGGACAGTAAATGGCCAACCCTGACAGGGTCACCCAGTGGTGAGGGAGGTCAGAGTCTCCTGTTGACCATCAGATCATATCTTGCTGGGATGGGCATCCCAGGATCTGCTGCTGGATATTTACAATTCAGGTTAAGAACTTTGCTCAAGGGTACCACGGCAGTGCCCCACCTGGGAAATCGAACCTGCAACCTTTGGATTACAAGCCCAGTTCCCTAACCATTATACCACACTGCCGCGTAATTCTTAGAGGAGCTGCTGGAATGATGGTGAATTTCTTCCAATTTCTTTTTTTTTCCAAAGTGACTAATCTTTTCGTGTTGGGGGTGCAAATGATGCAAAATAAGCAATTGACACTATCGTTGAGGGAGATTAAGTACTCAATTATTTGCATGAGTATGTGACAGGGATGCTAAAGTAGTCATATTGGCTTGGTGGGTGGTGATGGAAGGAGAACAGACGGATGGAGGCTGTAAAAAGGTATTGATTTTTGAATCCAATAGTTCACAGTGCCCGATAGCTTGTATCTGGATGATTTTTCCTGGAGTCAGACTGGCTGAAAAAGGGAACCTCTTGAGTGCTGTGGCCTAAAGGCACAGAGCCCCCTCCATGTGGAGCCCTGACTGAAGGACACTCATTGAAAAGCTCTCTGACAGCTTTCCATTGCACTGGAACAAAGTGGATTCCTTCCTGCGCAATGGAAAGCTGTTTTAACATTTAATCAATTTTCTCTGGTATCTGCTTTTCAATTGTAGATATCAGATGTTTTTATTTTATTATTTTATAATGGCATATATTATTTTAGACATCCATAATTGGCATATTTGTGTCCAAAATTCAGTTGTGGATATTCAGTCTCATTGTGGGTCTCTTGAGTATAGAGATATTTAAAACTCATTGTTGTGGGTATTTACAGGCCTCTGCAACGGAATTGTAGCTATCCAAAATTAAGTTGAATACATATAGAATTCAACCTAGGCTATTCACATTTAATTTTAGGTATCTGTGTTACCATTATTGGTACAAATTTGTGGATAGCCAAGATTCATTTTTCATAAAAGTTGTGAATCTGACATAACTTTTTGTTCAGTGGACAAGCACAGGCTTATTTCACATTGATGTCAGATGTTCCTACACAGACACACACACACACACACACACACACACACACACACACACACACACACACACACACACACATACTAACATGAACACTCACACATACAAGGAAAACAAATAAAGGTGGTGACTCCCCCCCACCCTCCCCTGGAAAGGTGATCCTCTGTCCATTCAGCCTGCCACCTGCTAACATACATGCTCATTATACGTTCATGTTTTTCAGCCTTCCTTGCGGCGTGTGTGTATAAGGGCAGTGGGTCTGTGTCGTAAGTATATGGCCATACAGGACATTTAAATGAATGGGTTGTGTTTGCGCAGTTGTGTAAGTGAATATGTTTTTCCTCATTAACTACTTTAAGCAGTAAGGTTAAGGCCAAGCTCCAAACACTCATGATACTGGTTGAACAATGTATGTCATGCTTAACCACTGCGCCTCGTGTGTGTACATCTCAGATTACCTCTCCTCCCCTCTGGACAGAGTGACCTGGAGCCATAAACACACGCCAGTATGAGGCCCTTTCACCTGGTTTCCAGAGGAACAGACCGCAGGGCACCTGCACCTGCGTTACCCTCCCCCAGGGCCCAGAACATACCTATGGCTAGCGACAACCCTCTGCCCCTCCCCTCCCCCCCCCCCTTCCATGAGTTACACATCTGAGCCCTAACCTCCCTCAGTCACTGCTCCTCTAATCCATTGGATCCCAACCCTCTCTTTGGGACCACCAGCCACTTCTTTTATTCATTAAATTCCACTACTTAACAAGCATTTATTAGTTCCCCCCAAAGCACAACGTTCCAGCTACATTGTAAATAGGTCCAGATCACACTTACACACAGACTTTTCTTCAACAGGAAATGACGTGTTTGCTACCTGGCAAAGTCCTGATAACACACTGTTTCAACAGCTTTCCACAGCTTAAATAAATGTTTAAGAAATGTTAAGTGCACCCTGTGTACAGCAGCGGCGCGGGAAGATGTTTTGACTCAGGGGTGCTGAAATCCAAAACAAAAACATAACGTTATAATAACGCAACGGGGATTGAATAGTATTGTTTGAATTGTATTTAGTACTTGCGCACGTCCACCTACCAGGTGATTGGTCAATCAAATGCTGTTTTCTTAAGAACTTTTTTTAACTTCTGTTCAGCACCTTCCACAGTTTCACGCCGATTATGAAATGCAGACACACACTCATTTTGTCTTTATTGTAAATATGATATACTTATACTATATAAGAAAACCATTTGTGACAGTGGGAAGAACCCACAGCACCCCCAGAACTTCTGTTCAGGTTAGACTTAAATGCCAGCACAAAATATTACATGATTTTTGAACAGTATCATGAAAAGCGAGTAAGTGCCACCAGCAGAATAAAGCCACAGCTTTATGAAATAAATGAAAACCTAAAAAGAAACTGGAAAAAGGCTAATCTCACAGGTATGAGTGCTGCCTCTTTATCCTCCTTTCAGTTAATAAACTGACAAAATGTAATAAATTGTGCATAGCTATGGCATAGGTGTAACGATTGTGGGGAGGGGGGGTGGTGTCCCCAAATATTAAAAACAGTCATATCTGTCCCCCCCAATAATTTGTAGATATAGAACTTTCCCTTTCATTATGCCCCCCACCCCCAATATTTAGTATGTGGTTGTGCCATTGAGCTACGGAGTTGCACATAAATTAGTGCTTCACAGTGGAAATGAATTAAAATATGAGAAAATAACTATTTAAAAACACTAAAATATTAAATATAAGTAGAATACATGTTATTTCCTATTAAATCTCTCTCTCACACACACACACACACACACACACACACACACACACACACACACACACACACACACACACACACACACACACACAGAGAAAAAGATACTAAATATGCAGTTATACATGCAATGAATTGAATATAGTACTAACACCTCCTGAAGCTGTACCACATGTCAAAGATAACGACTGCGTATCTGGAATTTGAACATATAAAAATCACATAGAGCAGAACGAGGGACATATATTTGCTGGTTTTTAACTGCGTTTTTAGTGCAACGGGTTGTAACAAAGTTACAGTATTGTAGACTGTAAAATAAGCTTTGTGCACACTCGAGAAATGTAGGATTAACTGCGATACACTTGAATACTTCTAGATTATGGTCATTATTGCAAACATCAACCTCCATCAGAACGGTGTTGACCTGTACGGCGTGGTCAAGCTGGCGCTTGGCAACGGCGCTCACCGTGCGCCACACCCATAAAAAGGTTATTACAGTTCATTCCCATTGAACGTTATGTTGAACACTTTCTGGCTGAATATGTTGATATAATCCACGCCCCAAAATCATGTAGAGAATTTTCATTGGATGTCGCCATTGTCTAGGGGCGTCGATTTCCGCCATTCTCAGGTTTCTAACTGGAGTGGGTTTCCTCGGTGCCTGTCCGTGGAGGCGGTGTTACGGACGTCTCTGTTCTGCTAGTTACAAACGTTACTGTAATCCTGGAGGGACATTTCGAATAAGTGTTTGTTTATATACTGATAGGTATGACTGAGTGTTCGGCAAACAAGGCCGCAAATGGGGAAGCTTGTCATCAGACGACAAACGGCAGAAAACCGGGGAGGAACGGCTACGTGAAGAATCGTTTCCACCTCCACCGGCAGAAGAAGCAGAAGTCCTGCTACCCCAAGGAGAAGGTGAGGCCCTGCCCGACAACTGCGCGTCTGCTCTGGCGAGTAGGATGCGTTTGTAACGGAAAGGCTGTTGCTAGCTATGTTTTCTTCTCTAGCTATGTTGACTGAACGTTATATTTTAATTGCTGCCTGGTTTCACGGATGGGCAGTTAGCTAGCTGACGAGCGATCTAGATTAAGTTAACAAGCTTGCTAGCAAGTGCATGTCAACTTTGAGGCTTGCTAGGTAGCTAACGTTACTAGTGTAACTTCGATGAAACCTTTCTAAATGATGGGAACGTTTTTGGTGTATGGTAGATTAGCTAAGCTAACCTGCTAGCTAACTAGCCAGCTAACGAAAACAAGTTAACAGCTCGGCTGTGTAGCAGTTTGTAACCGTCTTCGTTTAGTTGTCTCCATCACTAACTTTAGCATATCAAGAGCTGCGTTAAAATGCACCTCGTGATTTCCGTGATGAATATCAGTAATATTGTGAAATGTGAGGGAATTACTTGTAAAAACGACACTGAAAGTTCATCGCAAGAGCGTCACAAACGTAAGGAAAACATAAGCCTATAACGTTACTCTATGCCGTTGGAATTCTCACGTTGTGTTTGCGTTTGTAACGTTATCTGGAATTGTTTACGCTGACACCACGCCGTAGAGCACCAGCCCATTCGTGGAATGTGTGAATTTGAGCCGAGCAGATCTGCTCCAGGGAACAAACGCTACCCTTGGGGCAGGGAGTGGTCCCTCGAAAGGGTGCCGCGCCGTAGGGCGGAGGATCCGATTCCCGGCTCCATCTGGGCTTGTGGGGTCAAATCTTGGCTTTTGGTGAGTTTAAGAACTCCAGAGCCAGACCCCTACTCCCACGTGAATTTCTCGTGATCTTCTGAAGACCCAGTTGTTCTTAATCCAGAGGAAGAGAGTGGTTGCAAGAGCAGAGGGTTTTCCTAACTGATCTTCATTGTTGCAGATATTATGCCTTGTTGGAGTGTACACGGAAGTGTGTTTCTGTTGATTGGTTAATTTAATTGCAGCCCCTTTATAAAAATGATTTAAACAGGATGGTATTCAACTTTATTTATAAACACTGACAAGCAGTTCAATGGGGAGTGCGGAAAACAATTAGTTGAGCTATTAATTGCGCTTATTTCAGATAGCTGCCTGGAATTGTTCAATTGTTATTAAATGCAGATATGTGAAATAAGGATCAGTATTCAGTCAGTGTATAGCAGCTCAGTAAAATGTGATCAATTGAGACCTCATTTTGAAAAAAATACGGGCGGTTTTCCACTGGAACCAGGGTTGGGGAAAGTTGTGGCTAAACCCTTAATTTAGGAGGGCAGTTTAGGTCTCACAATTTCCATCCAGGCTTGAGCCTTGCCTCTGTTCTGCTGTTCTACATGGACCAGCAGAGAGACCAGGCCTATGCAAATTATAGAAGCTATGAAAAGGTGTGCAAATATATAGCATTTTTATTTTTAGTCAGTGCCACAGCTCAGGGCATTCAGCTGCAAGCCCGTTAAACGCACCGTCTAACTGTAACTTTGCTGGCATTCCCCTCCGTGGTTCACAGGCGGTAGCCCCATGTTCTTTAATATTAAGTCCATTAAGTTAAGCCCTTCCAAAGTTCCTGGCCCAAGTGTTGCGGTTAAGGAGCCTTTGGCGGCTCTCATTGGCAGGGGGTGGAATGTGTGCCGTCTGATTGGCCCAGAGATGAGTGCCCGGCCCATGGATGTTGCCTTCTTCTCCTCTGAGGTATTTGAGAACAGGGCATGACTAGTCACATGTAGTTGCTAAGCAGCAACTTTTCAATGACTGACTTGATTTTGCTAGGACAAATAGGCCATAGTCTTGCCCATTAAAAGCTCATGTGCCAGACCCAGTGCGGTCTTAACTACATAGTAGGGGTTACGTTTCTAATTTAATCTAAAGTCCACAGTTATACCCTAAAAACCACATGCTCCACTTGTATGAAATTACAGTGTGTAGTGTCCTTTTAAAGTTTTCCAAAAAGGTTTGGTCAGATCCGTTGGTTTATGCATTATCAAGTCAGGCAGAGAAGTGGCTTGGACTTGTTTGTTGCTTTTCAAGTCCCGAGTGTTTGAATGGATGCAAACCATATTCCTTGACTTGAAGTTTAATTAGTTTCACTGACATTGAATATATTGGATAATGTTAAGCAACAAATGTGGGCAGAGAATCGTATTATCAGCGCATTCGAAACAAACAATTTCTCTACACACACGCCTGTATATGTAGTGCTATGTATTCTGTGCTTCTGTAAAAGCATTCACATTTTAAATTTTTAAAATTTTAACCATTTAGCAGACGCTCTTATCCAGAGCGACTTACAAGATGTGCATTAATACAAGGTAAGAACAATCATAGTTAGTACACAAGATCAGTGCAGTAAAACAGCAATAGACATAATTGCAGGCGTCTGCGTATCATACCTGTAACGGTACCTCACCCGGTGTCAACCGTAATGCACTGAGAACACCATGAAATGCTCTGACCTATTGATATGGACATGGTAGATGTCCATGCCTTATATTTTAAGACGTATTACTTAACCCCACATTAAGCTCAGGAATGCCTTTTCCCCGCACTGTACCATGTCAGGGACTGCCTTGCGAGTTTCTCACAGGTACAGTGCTTTAGACAAAGTCTAAGACAAACTTAACGTTGCGGTCGCATTGGTGTGTCTCTAATGTGAAACTCTGCTCTGCGTGTTCAGGTTCAGCAGGCCACCACCCATGGCGGGCTGTACAGCAGGCCCTTCATCGAGTCCTTTGAGGAGACCCCCATGCTGGTGGCTGTGTTCACCTACATGGGCTACGGCATCCTCACCATCTTCGGCTACCTGCGCGACTTCCTGAGGCAGTGGAAAATCGAGAAGTGCCACATCGCCAGAGAGCGTGAAGAACAGAAGGTAGGCCCCCGTGAAGATCGCGTGAATCCTCGAAATGGGTGGAGCTTCTCGTGTTCTGGTACCGGCGACTGCTTGGCTTTGACCAATCATGGTTGTCGGGGAAATGTGAACTTGTCATTTTACTAAGGTGGCAACATGGGCTTAGTGTAATCTCCGTTGTTGTTATTAACCTGGCTATAATAACAGTTGTAAGGGGTTTTAACGTCCATGTTGCTGTGCATCTGCTCAATTGGAAGTTTCCTGTCAGAGCAGAGTGCTGAAAATCAGTGACGCATTCCATGTGAGCGACCCCCCTGCCCCCAAATGTCTTACGCTCAAAATATGAGAGAAATCTAACCTGTAATTAAAGTACAATTATTCAAAGAAAGAAAAAATCAGAGTCTTTAGGAACTCTTAAGTGATCATCCATGACTTCCTGTGTCACTGGGGTATAAATATGAGGTGACACAAAGGCCAAACTCCCTTAGTCATCCATCAACATGGTGAAGATCACAAATTAAATGAGACAAATGGTTGTTGATCTTCAGAAATCAGGCAATGACTGTAAAAAAAATAGTTATACACCTGAAAATACCCATCTCCAGTATTAGGGCAATAATTAAGAAGTTTAAAACACCTGGAGCTGTGATGAACCTGCCTGGAAGAGGACGCAAGTGTATTTTGCCCTCACGCACAGTGAGGAGTATGGTTTGAGAGGCAAACACTTCTCCAAGGATCACAATGGGAGAATTGTAGAAGTTCGTCTTGGGGTCACCAACTCTCCAAAACTACAATTAGATGTCATCTCCATGCCAACAAGCTATTTGGAAGGCTTGCCAGAAGAAAGCCTCTGTTGTCATCAAACCACAAACGTAAACGCCTGGAGTTTGCTAAACGTCACTGGAACTTTAAGAGGAACCGGGTTCTATGGACAGATGATACAATAATATAGCTTTTTGGCAACAAAAACCAGAGGTGGGGTTGGTGTAAAAAGGGTCATGCAAAAAACAACCTAATCCCCACTGTTAAGTATGGTGGTGGATCTGTGATGTTGTGGGGCTGTTTTACTTCCATAGGCCCTGGGAACCTTGTTAGGATACATGACATCATGGACTCCATCAAGTACCAGGAGATTTTATATCAAAATCTGGCTGCCTCTGTCAGGAGGCTAAGACGGTCGTGGTTGGATCTTCCAGCAGGACAATGATCCAAGCATACCTCCAAATCCACACAAAAATGTTTCACTGACCACAGAATCAAGCTTTTGCAATGGCCATCCCAGTCCCCTGACCTAAACCCCATTGAAAACCTGTGGGGTGAGCTGAAGAGGAGAGTCCACAAGCAAGGACCAAGGGCTCTGGGATAGATTCTGTATGGAGGAATGGTCTCAGATCCCTTGCTATGTGTTCTTCCATCTCATCAAGTATTATAGGAGAACACTCAGTGCTGTTATCTTGCACAATACTAAATACATGGGTGCAAATGTGACATGTTTTTGAGAAAAATGTTTTGATAAGGATTTTGAATAATTTTACTTCAATTAAAAGTTAGATTTCTCTCATATTTTGATGAAGCTGATTAACAACTTTTTCATAGCCTTTTTTGGTCATATTCACTTAGGGTGCCCATAATTCTGGAGGGCACTGTTAAGTGCTGCATTTTAATGGTAATACACCAAATTGTAGGGCTCAACTGTTTTCTAAAAATGAAAAATGTGCGGTTTGTGTATATATATACATGTTGTATATGTTATATTATTGTTATTTATATAACTATATGGGCATCACTATATCGCCAAGAAGTGAGTTGCGATATATCACCAATGTTGATATTTTGAGCACAGCCCTAGATTGTATTGTTATTGCTTTTCAAGTAGCTAATCTCCTGAACCCACATTTAACACACACAGGTTTCTCTGAGAGTAAATTGCTCTTATGCATTGAGCCATATCAGGCTCATTGGCCTGCATCGTAAATATAAAAACCTGCGACATGTCAATGCAGACGGCATCACGAGGAGCTTTAATACTGGTCTACAGGCTGAAAATGTCTCTTGTCTGCAGGAATTTGTGCCTCTCTATCAGGATTTTGAGAACTTCTACACCAGGAATTTGTACATGCGGATTCGGGACAGCTGGAACCGGCCCATTTGCAGTGTCCCGGGGGCCAAAATGGACCTGGCGGAGCGAGTGTCCCACGACTACAACTGGACCTTCCAGTGAGTCACCCCCTCGGTCCCAGGGCTGTCCTGCACATGCTCGGCGTGTGGTCCAAGCTCAGCGTATGGTCCCTGCTCAGACTTGGTCCACAGCTTCAGTCATAACCAGAACACACATTCGACACGGCCACACTGGTGAATACACCTAAGAAAGATACCAGATACATTTTGCAAGTAGTATATTATTTATTCATTAATTTAGTTATTAATAATTCAATTTTTTGAGTTATATTTCCACATACTGTACAGGGATGTAACCTAACACGTCAATATGTGGCAGTATGGGCCATTTCTGCCTTTACTGATCTTGGGTGCAGGTTGGTGCACCACCTATTTGTGGATTCATTGGGAGTGCTTTTTGGCTATGCATCCTGGCTATGCAACAATTATAATCATTGAGGGAGGGGGGGCAAGAAAACAAATCTATTTCAAGCCTAGTCATTTGTCCTTTTTATTTTTCAGTTACACGGGTAACGTGCTCAAAGACGTCATCAACCTGGGCTCGTATAACTACCTGGGATTCGCCGAGAACTGGGGAGCATGCGCTGATGCCGCGGCAGACATGACGATGAAGTACGGTGTCGGGGTCGCCAGCACCAGGCAGGAGATGGGTGAGCTTGCCGGAATGCTGCCAAATAACAACAACAACAACAACATCCAACAACAACAACAACAACAACCAATAATGACAACAGCCAATAAACAAATGACACTGTATGGAGCGTTGGCTGCTCCGCCACATATAAGAGGTCCCTTATAGTGATAAATGACAATGGCAGAACTACCAACATGTATGCCTTCTGCAAGTATGCAGGCATCACTTTGAACTCCACAGAAATGAAGCCTCAGTCAAAACGTAGTTATGATACAGAACCTGTATGTTGACCCGAGCCAATCAAAGTTCACTTATGCGAACTAGCATTTCTTACACATTGCAACGAGAGCGAGGTGAGCTTTCCGGCTTTTACGCGAAATATTGCAAAGCACGTTACAGTGAAGGGGGGGAAATTCACCTCAAATACCACCAATGTGTAGCACCCACCTGGGTGATGCACAGTAGCCATTTTGCACACGAACACTCAACACGCATCTGTTGAGGTAGAGAGGGAGGGAATTATTGGCCAAATTAAACATTTGACATTTCTCAGTCCACTGTACACAAAGAGAGGCTTTAAATGCAAAAATGGCTGAAGGCTACTTTGAAAGGCAAATAACAAACGTGTACACAACTGGTTCCCCTTCCTTGCCTTTATTTTTAAGCGCACTGATGCCTGTTTAAAGGGGGTGGCTCATGACCTTTTTCACATAAAATCACATAAATCTGAATGTGTAGATTAAAAAATGTGTAGCAAAATTTGGTTTGGTTATCACTTTGGTTATCAATCTGGAAGCAGGATTAGTGGGTTAGTGAGCTAACCTTGGACTTAAGCCTGGGTTTTCGGTGTCACGACTGTGGCTCACTTTGAACCGGGTTGCATTGCCATGGTAACTCATGCCGCAAACCGAACCTGCTCCGGAGTAAGTTAAGTTCAGGCTAACAGATCCAATCCTATAAAAAGGCCGCCACCTCACCAATCTGCTTTTATATCAGAGATACAATATTCCCTCCGCGGATAATCTGTATCTTTGCAAGCTTCTAGAGCCGCAGGCTTTTGTTCACAAATGCCACTTGATTCCACTAATCAAACCTGATTGAAGACTTTGATCACTGAGCAAACTGTATGTAGTGCCCCCTACGTGTTCTAATCACCGGTACATATACGTATTCCGTTGGTGATGCGGAGAACCTGAGCAAACATACAGTCATATAGTTAACTATATATATATATATATCAATAACAATGAATAAAATGTACTGTTGCATATTAAGTGCAGTGTAATTTTATCATAGGATTCCGGAGAGTGATTGGTGCAATAGATTGCACTCACATTCCCATCTCCACTGCCCTGGGTGAGCCACAGTCATGAGACTGAAAACCCAGGATTAAGCCCAAAATTAGCTCGCTAACTGACCAATCCTGCTTCGTGAAACAGTGCTCTGGATCTGTCCAAGTTGCATGCGATTGGCTGTGTTACAAACACCGCCCCTTTTGTGTGCACGCTCATAGCTCGATTGGAAAAACCTGGGTTGACAGAGTGAGTTGATCACCATCGCGAGACAGGTTAGCCGTAATTGCCTTTGTTAGGCTTTGTGTAGCCAGCTAACGCAAAGATACACTGACTGTGTTGAACTTCCTTCGTGAGACAGGCCCCAGGTTAGAGTTGACGTTTTCATGTTTCAATGTTTATTCATCAACCCGCTTGTCTGTGTCTTTACACCGTGGTAGATAACATTACATTTGTAACAAATGCAAATAGTGGGATTTACCTGTCTGTGGCAAGATGTGCTGCATGTGTGTTTACGATGGTATAGAACGTTCTCAACAGTAACTGTGCTGCAGGTGTGTGTGTGTTTTATGATGATGATGATGATGATGATGATGATGATGATGATGGTGATGATGGTGGTGGTGGTGGTGGTGGTGGTGTATGTTCTCAGGTAACTGTGCTGTAGGTGTGTCCGTGTTTACGATGGTATAGAACGTTCTCAGGTAGCTGTGCTGTGTGTGTGTGTGTGTGTGCGTGTGTGCGTGCGTGCAATGGCGGTGTAGGCCTCCTGCGTGGTCTAGTGGTTTCAACGTCGAATCCCCGTCGTGCCAGAGTCGGCTCTGGCCGGGAGTGCCACCGGGGTGGTAATTCTTAACATCTTTTCCACGACCACAGGATATGTCTTCCGACATGGTTGTTTAAGAAATGGGAAGCTACTCACTGCATCAGTTAGGGTTAAATAACTTGTTGCCAGCTAAAACATAGTAATCACTGCAGTAATTATCCAATGGAAGGCTCGTACCTATTTGCTTAGTTAAATCCAGGTGGTGACTTTTTTTTGGGCCAGGCAGTGTATATATATAATGGTGGTGTATATGGCCTCCCTGGTGGTGTAGCGGTAAGAATGCCCGATGCAGCCCACTGCAACGTTGGTTTCGATTCCACCTAGGTTGCGTCAATTCGACTCTGACAGGGAGTTCTACTAGGGGGCAGCAATTGACTGTCTGTCCCAGGGAGGGGGGAGGGAAGCCGATACAAGCTCACTGTGTATACGAGTGGTCCTGTATGTTAGTGACTCGGGTGGGCGCTGGCTTCAAGGAGGTGGTACAGTGCCTAATACTGATCTCAGGACTACGACCTCTCATACGAGGGTGGGGGTAATTGGCTACTAAAAATGGGGAGTAAAAGCATAAACAGAAAATGTAAAAAAATTCAAATAATGGTGGTGAATGTTCTCAGGTAATTGTGCTACAGGTGTATGTATGTTTACGATGGTATAGAATGCTGTCAGGTAGCTGTGCTGCAGGTGTGTGTGTGTGTGTGTTTATAATGGTGGTGTATGGTCTCCGGTAACTGTGCTCCTGGTGTGTGTGTGTTTACGATGGTATAAAACTTTCTCCGGTGTGGGTGTGTGTGGTGTGATGTGGTGTGTGGGTGGTGTGGTGTGGTGTGTGGGTGTGTGGTGGTGTTGGACATTCTCAGGTAACTGCTCCTGGTGTGTGTGTGTGTGTGTGTTTACGATGGTATAGAACTTTCTCCGGTAGCTGTGCTGCAGGTGTGTGTGTGTTTACAACGGTGTGTGGCATTCTCAGGTAACTTGGACAAGCACGAAGAGCTGGAGCAGCTGGTGGCCAGGTTCCTGGGAGTGGAGGCTTCCATGGTGATCGGCATGGGATTCGCCACCAACTCCATGAATATTCCAGCGCTCACAGGAAAAGTATGAAAACTCCCTCCCTCTTTCCATCTCTCTCTCTCTGTCTCTCTCTCTCTTGCTCTTGTGCTCTTTCTCATCCCCTTTCTCTCATTCTTTCAGTATCTCTCTTTCTCATTCCCTCTCCCATTCTCCCTACCTCTTTCACTCTCTCTCTCACTTCAGTTTCAGCTCTGCCTCTGAGCTGATTTCTCCCACCCCTCGCTGTCAGCTGGAGCATGCGTTACCAAATGGAACCTCCTATGGAGTAAGGAAATGGAGAGGACAGAAGGAATGCACGTTACTGGAGATCTTAATAGTTTACCATTTAAATAATTTAGTAAACGTTTATTAAACAAATATTCCTTAAACGGTTAAATGTTCATTTGACACATTATTTTTTTTATTTTTTTTAATTATTTGAATCGTTATCCTGAGCGTTATCTCTTTGTGGTGGGAGGTAGTTCATCTTTGTAAGTAGTGTCATGTGACCTTGTGTCTCTCTCTCTGTGTCTCTGTTTCTCAGGGCTGCCTGATTCTGAGTGACGAGCTGAACCACACCTCCCTGGTGCTAGGGGCCAGGCTGTCGGGCTCCACCATCCGCGTCTTCAAGCACAACAGTGAGATCTCAGAGATTATCATACTAAGAGCCTGCACGACAATGAGATATCAGAGATTGTCTTACTAAGATGCTCCACTCATGCAAAAAGGAATCGCATCCGCCTTTGCAGCAGGCAGGCAGTTTTGCTACCAAACCTAAAAAGGAGGTTTTCTCTGAACCCCTCCCCCCTCCACTGGGCCGTACCAATCGGGTCGATTGGTGCTAATGACCTCATTCCTTGGTGAAAATACTATTGAGAAGCTGTAGAGTAAACCCCATCCTTAGTTTTAAATCCACAGTCCTACTGGACAAAATGAGTGAAGTATCTGGGTCTGGGAGAAGCTCGTCGACTAAGTGCACTAAGCAGAAATGTGCACATTTAGTGTCAGTACATTTGCTGTTACTTTTAAAAAAATTGCATTTCAAAGAGCATGGTTGTTTATGTCATGTTAATTGAACCCCGCCCCCTCTGTTTGTACAGCTGGCACCGGAAGTGGTGAACAGGCAGTGGGGTTCACGCCCCCTTGCACGGAGGTGGTTAATATTGAGTAAAACATGCTAATGGCTGTTTGTGTAATAAATCCACATTATACCCATGTCATCTCAGTGTGGGGTTTAAGGGCTTGAAATAGTCCCCTTGGCCTCTCCACACACGCTGTTACATAATGACATAAACAACAGCGCTTAGCTCTGTGGGTTTGTCCTTCTGCTCTTCGAAATGCAAAAACAATCACAGTCGATGGACAGCAGCACAGATGTTCCTCCGTGTGCACGGGTTCAGGTCTGGCCTCGTCGTCGTTAGAGATGTCACAGACTGCAGTGTTGACGGGGAGCTCTCGCTCTTTCCCTCCAGACATGCAGAGTCTGGAGAAGCTGCTGCGAGACGCCATCGTTCACGGTCAGCCTCGAACCCACCGGCCGTGGAAGAAGATCCTTATAGTAGTGGAGGGCATCTACAGGTACGTACATAACGCATACCAACAGGGCATCTGCGGGCGTATAACGCACACTGGCAGGGCATTTGCAGGTGCTCTGTAACATGTACAGAGATGGTATCTATTGGTACTCCATAACACATCTACAGGGCATCTACAGGTACATAATATATTGACAGGGCATCTGCAGGTGTGTAACATGTACTGACAGGGCATTTGTAGGTACTCCGACATACCGACAGGGCATCTACAGTTCCCACGTAACAACGGTATAACATATAACATGTACTGACAGCCTCAGGGCATCTACCAGAATATAACCCTTACTGACAGGACATCATACAGGTGCTGTATAACGTATATCTGGGTGTAGGTACTCATGGTGTGCTTATGAGGGCCATGGGTTCGATCCCCACCCAGGCAGTCCTGCAGTCAGCGATGCTTGTATCCTGGATGCCTTTGCTGCGGGAGGAGCTCCTGAGTGCATGAATGCGCTTGTCATGCATGTGTGTGTGTGTGTGTGTGTGTGTGTCCCAGTATGGAGGGCTCCATTGTGCGGCTGCCGGAGGTCATCGCTCTGAAGAAGCGCTACAAGGCGTACCTGTACCTGGACGAGGCGCACAGCATCGGGGCTCTGGGCCCCCGCGGGGGAGGGGTGCTGGACTATTTTGGCCTGGACCCCCGGGACGTGGACATCATGATGGGGACGTTCACCAAGAGCTTCGGGGCGGCGGGGGGGTACATCGGAGGCAGGAAGGTAAAGCACGCCAGACCTGGGTCAAAGGTCAAATACCTGCCTGAATCACTGTAACTCTTTAGACGCTGGTGAAGTATGAAAACACTCCTGCAGATCCCAGAGGATCTTCTACGAAAATGTGTCACTAACCAAAACGTACAATCGTATCAAAGTAGAATTGTGTTCTGCGTATTGGTGCAAATGTGTCTTTTGAAATGGTCGGTAATCTGCAGGAATTACGCTGGTGTCTAAAAGTTGGTGAAGTATTTCAGGTGATTATTTGGTGGTGGTGCATGTTCCACAGGTCCTGCATGCATCCAAGCACTTCACCTGTTTTTATGTTTCAGCATCACACACACACACACACACACACACACACACACACACACACACACACACACACACACACAACCTAAGTGGTTTATTTCCGACCTATACAGAAGGCAGAATAAAATGTATGAACAAATGAATGAGACTTGGGCCAGACACTGAGCTCAATAGTCTGTGTAAATACAGAATACAAATACTAGCTTTTGTCATTACAGTATGTTCATTCTAGGAGATTATAGATTATAGAATAGGTCTACTGTCTCGAAAATGGAAATCAGTGCATGCATCACTGATCTGAGAAACATGGGTGTGCTGCATGTTGGTGTTTAACTGAATTTCTTTTCCAGTTTTGGTGTCCGTCGCATGTTTTTGTAGCTTACACAGTTTACGTTTCTTTACATACAATCAATGTACACAGCTGGATATTTTACTGAAGCAATTCAGGTTAAGTACCTTGCCCAGTGCTATAACGGCAGTGCCTCACCTGAGAGTTACAAGCCCAGTTCCCATAACCACTATACTACAGTAATAATAATGTGTCCTCTCTGTACTGAGACCGATGTCTCTGCCCGTTCTGTCCCCAGGACCTGATAGATTACCTCCGTGCCCACTCCCACAGTGCTGCCTACGCCACCTCCATGTCACCCCCTGTGGCCCAGCAAATCATCACTTCTATGAAGTGCATTCTGGGAGAGGACGGGACCACAATTGGTGAGTTGTTTTAAATGTAAAAAGACGTGTTTGGCATAGCCCACCAAACGAAACCCACCGCGATATAACTGCTTTGGTGCCCCAGCTCAGAGATGGTGTCGCCTCCTTTACCAGGAGCATCAGGCCTGAGCACACGTCTGGTGACGGCTGTGCCCTTTAGCGAGGTAATGTATGCGCAAAGCCTGACCTATCAGAAGTAGCGGGTGTTTCATCTGCCAATCAGACCATTACCACTAGCAAATTCTTATTTTTGCAATTGGGCATGGGCCTGGCATACTTATCTCCGCGTTAAGCACGCAGTCGCCTCCCAACTGGCTGGAGGAGTCAGACCTCACACACAACCTATAGCCAACACTCTGGATGGCGGAGAGATGTCTTCAGGGGACATTTGGAGTAAGCTATGTAATGTAATTCAATCTGTACATTAGTTTTTATGATCTTTTTTCCACTATATGCTTCTCAGTTCTAGAACTGACTCATTTACATTAAACATTTACACTTAAACATTTACAATGTACAAAATATACCAAGAAGGGCATTTCTACCATAATTACCATAGTGTAGCACAATTTATTCCCAGTGAATATACTAAGTGGTGTAACTCCCAACATCCGGGGATGTGCTTTACTAATAAACCAATGGTCAGTAACGACTTCTGATGAATCCCACAATAGATTTCCTGCGTGAAATGCTGTTGTGCAAGTAGCCACCAGATGGCAGTCGAGACTTAAGAAGTGTGTTCACCATCAGAGAGGAGAGCATCTTACCAGTGCCTCCAGTCTGAGCTCATTTGCTGTCACTGGCACAGTTCTGAACTGTGGCTAAGCACTTCATCCTATTGTTGTATGTAATTTATCCTGCTGCAATAACATTGTTAGCCACTGTGGATAAGTACGTTGCGGACTATGCTAATGTATCCGGAACCTTCCTTCCCTCCCCCAGGCCGTGACCGCATTCGCCGGCTTGCGGAAAACACCAACTACTTCCGCAGTAGGCTCCGGGAGATTGGCTTCATCATCTACGGGAACAACGACTCCCCCGTCATCCCTGTGATGCTGTATATGCCTGCTAAGATTGGGTGGGTGTGGCCAGGTGTCAGGTCAGGGGTCAGGGGTCGGAGGTTAGGGCAACACTTGGAGGAGGGAAAGCACAGCCAAGAAGGGGAGGTGTTTACAGGTACTCTTAGCCAGGAGCTGATTGACACCTGGGACTGTAGGTGATTTCAAACATTCTGTCCAATCAATGGCTCCAAGTAATTAAGACCTGCTTTGGTAGGAAGACCAGAAACTGATGGGTTTCCATTTGACCTTCATTTAACCTACATCTGACCTTCAGTACAAAAGCATTACTACTGATCTATGTAAGGGCCCCTGACTGGTTCATTCTCAATGGGCTGTATGATTTCAACTTCTGGGCCCATATGTATAAGGCATCTCAGAGTAGATCAGTTTTGACATTTAGCTCATAATCTATAAGGTTACGATATGGAGAGGGGAAACCTGATCCCAGATCAGCACTCCTATTCTGAGATGCTTTATACAGAAAAAGTATAGTCAATAATAGTCAATAATGAAATAAAAATCCTTGAACAGTTCTGGTGTTTGGGTTTAATAGCAAGAAGGCAGCCCATGTTGTGGGATTGATTGCAGTGGGCAACCTGCACTCTAGACAAGTGCTTTTACCGGCTGCGCCACTCGGCGCAAAAGTAATATTCTTGTATTGTTAATAATAATAGTTCACTGCGCATAGGCGTGGTTCTGGGGTACCGGAATTACAGTCGACGGCACGACGAGTGTTGTCTCGGAGGAGGCAGCGCTATGCCCTTGTCACTGCCGGTCACAGGACTACGGCAGCGAACTATAAGGGAAGGGGCATTGAACGAAGCACACGGGTAATTGGCTACCAAATTGGGAGAAAACGGGGTAAAATGTGAAAAATAAATTTATAAAAGGGGTGATTATGCCATCCTGCACATTAAACAGTAGCACGGTGCTGACGTCCTCTCCTCCTGCCCTCCAGCGCGTTCGGGAGGGAGATGCTGAAGAGGAACATCGGTGTGGTGGTAGTGGGCTTCCCGGCCACGCCCATCATTGAATCCAGGGCCCGATTCTGTGTGTCGGCGTCCCACACCAGAGACATGCTCGATACGGTGAGTCAGTGTCCCACAGCAGACATGCTCGATACAGTGAGTCTGATACACCAGAGACATGTTCAATATGGTGAGTCAGTGTCCCACACCAGAGACAAATGTCTTTGTCTTTTTGTTTTGTTTTGTTTTTTTGATCCAATTGTTCTGGGATCTGCTTCCACAGTGGAAGGTTATTCTGTATATTTGTGTGTAACTGTTAGGATCAAACGCAACGATCAGCTCCCGCAGCAGATTGCTTTTGTTTGGGGGAGTGTCTAGTTCCGTGCTTTCTCCTTGTAATCAGCAATCTGATGTAATCAGATTTACGCCGAAGAAGCCTGTGTAAGAAACTGCTTTAACTGAAGTGCCGAGGAACCCGCATACCCTGTGGCCGCATGCGGGCGATGCTGCCCTCTAGGACCAGGGTTAGGGAGCCCTTGTCTAGCTGCCTCATTATGAGCTGGGCTTGTGATCAGAAGATTGTAGGTTCAGTTCTCAGCTGGGGCACCTGCCGTCATACCGTTCAACTGTAATTAAGAACAAGAAAGAAAGAAAAATAGGCCACGTCATTGCCTCCAGTACAGATGTCTTCTAATAAAACACATTGACGGGTAACGTGCGTTCCCCTCTGTCTCTCTCCAGGCCCTGAGCGTGATCAGTGAGGTAGGAGACCTACTGCAGGTGAAGTACTCACAACACAGGACAAGTCCCCCTCTGGAGCAGCCCTTCGATGACGGCCCGTACGAGGAAACTGACGACTAAGAGCGTCCTGTGCCCCCCTTACTGGCCCCACCCCCACGCATCCCAACGCCCTCACCTCGATCCTCTTACCGTGCGGCGCCTCTTCGGATCATGCTCATGCTGACACATCGAGCACAACGGCAGCAGTATCCAAAAACGGGGAGCCTTTCTATCTTTGACTTTTCCCTTTTCTTAGAGGAGGAGTAAAAGCTCCCTGTTTGTTTGTGATGTTTCCGGACTTTCTTTTCTATTCTGATGTGTTTGGGGAAAAGCTTGTGAATTCATTTGCGAACACGGACGAATGTCGAGGCCGTTTTGGGTCCAGCTCACATCTCCAGGAGCTTCACCCTCCCGCCCGCCCCCCTCCCCTCCCCTCCCCTCCCTGCACCCCTTGCTTTTGTGCAATATTAACTTCTTGGTACCTTCTGTAATTCAACCCATGAAAACTAAAACAGCCAAGAGGAAACAAACTTGTAAACGCAGGATAAGGTCCAGTCGTACTGGCTCGGGGAGATTTGCCCTGAAGTTGCATCACATTTTCCTATTTATTTTTCTCGCCTTCATGCCAGTCTGTCTTGCTTGAATCTTGCAGTTTAGTTTTTTTTTTCCTTATAAGACAAAAACGACCAAAAACCCCCACAAAAAAAAAGTAAATTTTCTGACAGCAGAACAGAGACTAATTTGGCCTCACAGCTGCAAATGTCACACAGTGCCCTTATCATACAGCAAAGAAAGGGCCTTCCTATCCACTATCCACTCTACACTCTTCCTATCCACTTCCTACACTCTACTGTTTTGAGACATTTAGAAATGTCTCAAACCAGTCACCAAAATTTTCAAGCAAGGATTACTTGCGTGGCGTTTTTCCTCGTGAACTTAAGTTCAGTCTTGTCTGCGTGTCTTAAGTCTTAAAGTTTCTCTTCTGTCAAGCAGGGCTCTCTTTGTTTGTTTGTTTGTTTGTTTGTTGTTTTTTGTATACTGCCATGTTTGTTTTTTACACTTTGCACTCTTTAAGAGTCCATATTAACATGTCTTGCCTTTTGTCCTTATTGACAAAGATGCTGTTTTCTTTCCTTATCCTGTCTTTTGAAGGAGTGTGTTTGAACATGAGTTGATGTCTGGAGGTTAAAAAAAAACACCACTCATCCATTTAGCTGAGTGCGTGAAGGCCTTGCCTGTGAATGGCATCAACCTGATTTATTTATTCAAATTATAATTGTTACTATATTTTTTTGTTAATTTTTTTGTATAATTTTTCTTTTGGAAGAAATTTATTTCAGAAAGGCAGCTGCATACATTTAGTGCAAGTACTACTGACGAGTATTTTTTGTTTGTTTTTAAACATTTGCCATTTTCGAAAATGCATGTATGACGTAGTCACTGAAGCTGCTCATTCCCAGTTAAAGGTGCTGAACCGTGTGTTCCACACATCCATGTTTCCAGATCTGTCTTTCGACCAGAAGGCATTCCAGATTGACCTCTTTAATTACCAGCTTTAAGCATAGGATGATGAGCGACATCGCTGCTTACGTGCAGCACAGTGATACTGGAATGTACATCACATGTATGAAACATCTGTTTGCATGTGAATTCCCCCCCCCCCTTTCTCCTCTCTAGGGCATGGAAAATCCTGTGCGATATGTGAAACACTACCGTCAAAGAGGCAAAATGATGTAAAAAAAGAGGAGTTGACTGAAGCTAAAAGCTATACATGAAGTACACTGCAGACCATGCATATATGGAGGTTTATTACCAAGTGGAACAAGGCACTTCAGACGAATTGTCTTGATGTACAAAGATCTATCTATTTGAAAAATGAATGATACAAGTCATTCCTTTATTATTATTTTTTTTGGATGTATATTTTTTTTCCCATGTAATATTAGTGTGACTACTGGATTTTATGCAAATGTAGGTGTCTTTATTTGGCTTGTAACATCTTTTCACACACCCCTGCCAATGGCCGGTGCTAGTGTCAAAACCAGCGTGGACGTGTCTGCCAGAAACACTGGGCCGAGAAGAATTTGGCAGTGTGACTACTGGCCTGCTTTGAAGAATTATTTGTGTTTTAACTTGTTAAAACGTTACCTTGGAATTTCTGCCAGTGGGGCACAAAGGAAAAGTACAATTCTTCCTACATGTAGGTGAATCCTGTGTAATGTTTAAATTCATTTTAAGAGCATTAAAATATGACCAAAATATAAACTCTGGTTTATAACTTCTTCCAAACTGAAAGGAGCGTATGTGAAAATTAGGCTCCCTTTTCCGATATTAAAATGGGCAATTAAGCTGACCTCCCTTGTCTTTGTGATCTCATTCGTGAACTTGAAAACCGAGGCCATGCTGTTAAAAAAACCATTTCCGTGGAAATGAGTTCATTGCTGGCAGCAGAAGAAGCCACTGTGTTTTTTGTTTATTATATATTAATCCTACTGTAAAGTACTGTAGTTCTTACAGTACCAAATAAATCACTAGTATACTTTTCTACATTGTATTACTGCCTTTATTTCTTTATTTCTTGTATTTGTCTCATGCTACTGTGGTTTGTACAGTATCTGACACAATGTTTACTGTAACATACAGTGCTAGGTGTTTCATCTTTCCATAATGTTGTGATATATTACAATTTGGACATGAGGAGAATGTTAATACTTGCCAATTAAGGATAGATTCAGTCATAGATTCAATATTATTAATTCCATGCAAGACCATTACAGTTTAGATTGATACGCACAGGATAACACATGTAGATATAAACCTATCCCTGAACAATAATCCCACAAACACTGAAAAGTCCCTGCTGCAAAGACTCATGGGAATGCAAAGAGATACACTAACAGTATAAATGTAAACAATTAACAATACTGCTTTTAATGTACTACAGTTTCACTGAAATTTGATCAACTATGTAACATAATATATACAGTATATATAAGTAATACTGTACAACTAGTAACTACTGCATCGCGTACAACTATTTAAAAATGCGTACTATGTGGAGAAATATGCATGTCGTGTGTGTTTTGTGTCGACGCACAGATGCATGTGGCTAAATTAGAAGGGAGTGTTTGTTTTCCTGCCCCGACCAAATAATTGCATATTTCAGCATTGAAAGAAATGTCACAACGCACGTGCACATATGCCAGGATTATTGTCATCAATATTAGCCTACAATCAATTTCACAAAATCTTGTCAGTTTAAGCATGATCTTATTATGCAAAATTATTTTAATACCTTTGTTAGTTTCTATGAATTAAATCATTTCAATCAACCTACAATGTTGATGTGCATGCACATAATATCTTTATTTCCTATCCAGACAATTGAGGGACATTGACATCACTACATCACCTCATAAAAAAATTGCTCTTTCAGTGCACTATTCTCAATATCCCTTGAATAATGTCCGAAATCGTCTCTCTATGGTCAGGCTTTCGCTCTAATCCATGCCTTCTTACTTGCCCCCATTTTCGTTATCCCAAACGAATTCCTTCATTCGGGTCTTTTATATCTCTTGATTGCGCGGCTACTGTTTGAGACCCTCCTCCCTGTGGTCACGCGGGCTCCTGTGGATGAGCTCCTGCGCTTTGGACTTTGGACTGTTACAACTCCAAAACGCAGCAAAGAGGGAACAGACAACGGGTTCATAGAAAGAGGACAGTGTATAGTAAGGCAACACGACCTAACCTACTGAAATCAGTCTAGAGAGGTTTTTGACTTGACACAGGATACAAATAAGGGAGACAAGACGCTCCAGATGTCATTTCTTTGGTGGGGGTGGGAAACCAACCCATACTCTCTAGCTAGCGCTTCGTAAGGTAGTTGCATATACGCGCCGGTGCGGACATCAAACGGAGTGCGTGGGGAAGGCGTTCTGATTGTGACATACCGTAGCCTACTTAAAGCCCAAATCTGTACCAACACCGATTGAGGCATCTGCATCCTTCAAATCAACGAAACGGAGATGTGATACAATCCGCAAACATCAGCGCAAAACTTCAAACACACTGTGGCGCCCGTGATGTCAGATGAAGCACAGCGTGTTGGGAAGAACCGAAGACGCACCTGAGCAAAAGTTCTGACTCTGTACTCCATCTTCCACTGTCAAAGACTGACAACGTATTTGTCTTGTGTTATTACATATTGAACTTGGATCGGGAAACTATCCAAGAAAGCAAGGACACGAGCGTGGGAAAGTACCGAAAAGATCGCCTGAGCCTCGGAGGACAGATTTGTGCTTTAATTCCAGAAAGACCCTCGGGGACAGTAGGATTGTCGTAGGACTGGCACAACAGACACGCAAAGGCACATCACTTTTAGGCGAGCCTCTTCGTTTTCGAGAGACATGTTAAAAGTACGAGGGAACGTTTTGGTGTTGTGGGTTGTCTTTGTGGCACCTTTTCTGGGGTTTATTGAGGGGTTCCCCACAAAACACAAGGACAGCGCCCCGCAACTCAGGAGCGGAATATTTTTGGAGGTAAGTCCAACGTCCTGATTTAGTTGCAATATATAGATTGACTTTAATTTTCATGTAGCCTAACTGAGGCCGTGTGGATACTATCATCCTTGATTAGGTTTATTCAGACGACACTGAAGTGCATTCTATAAGAATTGTGGTTGATTGAGAAGTTTTGTCTTCTATTCATACATTTAATATGTGCAGATCAAAGCAGTACAATAGCTCAGTTATTATTTTTCCAGCGCGTTTCTGATTATTTAAACCTGTGTTATACTGTTATACCTGTGTTATAACCTCAGTGGTTATACTAGGCTAAATCTTTCTGTCAGTATCAGTTAATGTATAGTTTACGGGCGCTGCTTTATCATTCCAGATATATTCAGAATACAAACTTTCACATGCATGTTGCAGAGTAATGAAGACCACTACGGAATGAATATCTGGCATAACTGATCACGTCACATCTTACATTACGTTTGCCATTATAGCCCTTTCAAAAAGCAAACATAATGTCATCATGAACTTTAATAGATTTGCGGTTACTGTGATGTCAAAACAGTGCACGATGTAAAAAAATATCTAAACTATAAGAAAACAACTGATAAGAAAATAGTTTATCAATGCATTATACTATTGTAATGTCACACTCAGGAAGCTGTGATACATGCATGTTCTTTGACAGACGTATGAATACAGTAGACTCAGTGTAAAAAAACTACTATATACAGGCCTCCAAGTTGGGCGGGCAGCATACATTCAGTCTGAATCGTATAATAATTTATAAACAAACATCACGTGTAGTAGTTGAGAACAATCCTTTCACCATTATTTTAAAAAGTTATTTCTTACTAACGAAGCATTGATAATTGACCGACATTTTAATCTCGGATAATTGGTGAAGTTCACGTAGTCACGTAGTTCACATGTCTTGTCCAAAAATGTGTGGGGTAGATAACTGCTTCGTTCACTCAGATCACAACCGAACGTGCATTTTGAATACAAAAGTGAGACAACTTGCTTATTTTAATGTTTGTGTTGTTATAATACTCTGATAACTTCTAATGTATTTTATTCATTTAAATAAAATTCATATTTTATTTATTTTTTGAGATGGTTCATCGTACACCGTGCGGTTCTGTGATTCCGGGTTTGGTCTTCTTTTTATAGCCTAGCTACACAAGTAGCGACAAGATTAATGCCACACACGACTGCTTCTGCAATTCTAGTGGACGTCCACGCGTCTGGTTTAGGGTGCAATGATGTTTGAACACTGCAACTCACGTGGCCTGACCAGTGGACTCAGAGTATGACGAAGTCCTACTAAATTAGGGTAACCTGGGAGGGCAAAGTGGGTCACAGAAACGTCCGCACTGTAAATTGGTTAGTGGTCCTTGGTGACATTGAGACGACGCAGTGGTCAACTATGTTACTGCGCAGAGATGGGGTAGCTCTGATTCCAAGATAAGTGGCATCTTAGTTGTGGTTTGACGATTTCCCAGGTTGGGGTGAAATCCATCTAAAGTTATGTGTGTTACATCTGAAGCTATGTGTGATCACGAACATGTGCCTGTGTGTGTGCATATGTCATGATTGTGTGCACAGCATGCGACTGTGTATGTGTGTGTGCATGCACGTGCATGGCTGTTTGTGTGTGTGCATGCACGTGAGTGGGCGCATTTCAGATGTATGCGTTTTTTTGTTAGGTGTGTGCAAGAGCTTGCATTTGTATGTTTGTCTATCTGCGCAACCAGAAGGCTACAAGTTCAAATCATAGGATTGGCACAGACTTATTCAGTAAATAACCAGCTGTATCAATGGATAATATGTAAAGCATATGAATAAGGGTATCTGGCATGCAGATCAATAATGGGATGTTATGCAGGGACCTGACTGAGTTATAAATATAGTGCCAGCGGGGGAGCTTGGCTTTTCTGCCTCTCAGTGAAAAAAACCCAATGAATGAAATTATGAATGGCCATTCAGCTTTCCACAATAACAGATCCCATTTTCTGTCTGTCTCAGGCCTGGAAATAATCGAATGTGAAGGCCAGCAGAGAAATCTGTTTCCAAAAATATAGTGGAAGCATTAGTGTCGCTGCTCTCCACCTCTCTGATCAGAGCGGAGGGCGATGGGAGGCACTAGCTTGTTGTGTTATCTCTGGGAAAAACCCTGGCATTGTTGTACTTCAGGGTCTGGGCCCTTTCGGCAAACCCTTTCGTCAAACCAAACCCAATATGGTGACGATGCACATTTTTGGAGCGCTGAGATGGAGGGGAGATGGAGCCCGGTTTGTGGGCCGTGCAGCAGCGCACCGCCCTAACAAGGTCTTATGTAACCAGGGCGATGAAAAGGGGCTCCGTTTGGTGGAGAGGGTTCTGGAATGCCCCCCCTGTTTATCTGTGCAGCCCTGTGGCCACAACCGCTGAAGATTGTTGTCGCCACAAGCTGCAAATGTCTCCCATGAGCCACGCAGTGTTTTCCAAGAGATTTGCGATGTTGAGGAGTTAAGAGACAGCCCACCCCTCCACCATAGCTTTACTCAGGCACTCCGCTGATTATAAAAAACCATAGGTTTTTCTCCCATTTGTATTGGTCCTGATTCATTTAATGCTGTCTTTATCCATTATTTCTACACAGCTTTATCCAAGTTGAAAGGAGTTGAACTTTTGATGGATCGCACTATACGTAATCATCCGTTAACTGTTCCATGACCAGTTAGAAAGAGTGAAGGCGTGGCGGCGGATAGCGTAGCGGTCTAACGCACAGTATTTTAGCTGGTCCGATATGGTGTACACTGCCTGTCAGGGACGTGGTTCGAAACCTGCGTCTCTACCAGACCAGCCCTGGTCGTCAGCCCTGATCAGGGGCGGCATTTGGCTGTCCGCCCCAGGGAGGGGGTGAGCTGGCTCGGGTCTGCTGTGAAGCACGTAAGGAGTCTCAGAACATGAGTGGGTGAATTCCGCCTTGAAGGAAGGTGAGCTTGCTGCCCTGAAAGGATTAGCTTGCCTCGTAGAAACGAGCAGCGGACTTGTGTGGGGAGGGTAAATTGAAATAAATAGAGGGTACCATAATTGGCTACCAAACTGGAAAAAAATAAATAAATAAAAAAACAAAGAAACGGTGAAGTCCTTTCTGATCCCTCTCCCCTCCCAGTATTAAATCGGAAACCATGTCTTTTTAAAAACAACAATTCCACTACCCATTATAAATAAATGGACAGTGACAAATGCATATCCGATTTTCATACATTTCATCCGTCTTTGTGTGGCTGCAGCCTAAGTCCAGTATGACGCCCTCCTCCCCAATGCTACGGCCAGCCTGTACTGTGGTAGGGTATACAGTCTGACGTGGGTGTTTTGGGGTTTTGTTTTTCAATAGGCACAATCCCGGACACCCTCCAGGGGCATCCGCCAGGGGCTGGGGGTCCTTCAGCAGCACAACCATGTGCAAAGTGCTCCATCCACCCTACGCCGCCACAAGAGGAGGTGGCCCCACGAGCGCCCGGCGGGAGTATTGCCCAAACCGGAGCCCAAAGAGGAGATGCACCCCTTCCTGCTGGACCTCAAGAACTTTCCGGAGCTTGCCGGCGCCGACCTCAGTGCACAGAACCCCAACATTAAGGTAGGACAAGGAGAAGAGAGTCACACCCAAAAGCCTGCGTTTATTTCTCCTGACCTATATAAGGGAGGAAACAGAGCATACACTACGGTCTGATTGTGCTGTTTCCACTTTGGAATTCAGAAAAAGGAAAGAGCATTTAACTGTGTAACATAGGAATATTTCACCTTTTTTTGACTAGTGTAGTGGTTAAGGAAGGGTTAACAGATTAATCTTACAACCAGATGGTTGCAGGTCAAATACCCAGTGGGGTGTGGCCCTTGCTGTCCTAACCCTTGAGCAAAGTACTTCTCCTCGAATTGCTTTAGTAAATACATAGATGATGTGTAGAAACCTTTGCGCACAGTAAATCACTTTGGATGACTGCAAATAAATAATGTTGTAAATTTCAAATGTAAAAACATTTCCATTTACAAACCAGCTGTTTTCCTGAATTTTACTAGCCAATAATCTCCACTGTGTTTAGGAGCCTTTATGTATTTTGAGGTTAACTTCACATTAGCAGTGTTCTCCCAAGGCTGAGAATGTGGGGGAAAATGAGCGTAATGTACAATAGGCATTCCTGCTCGGAAGCAGTGCCCACGCAGAGTGGTGAATGACTCTCCATCTCCCATTGTCCAAGATTAGAGGAAGCGATTCCGTCTCTTTAAGATCCGGGATAGCGGGGAGGGGATGAGTCACCGCAGCTTAATGAGGTGCAGATAACTGTAATAAATGTTCAGTTATAGACATTGCGTACCCAAGTTAATTGTATTTAAATGTTTGCAAGGCTCATGCTCGTTGATGCCTGCATTTAAGCAGGTCATTTCACATTGTCTTGGCAAAGACATGGTTATCTTTAGCTGGAGCGGTTATGCTCTCGTAAATTACTGACAATGCCCTGTAGCTCCTACTTTGGCTTTTTAACAGTCTGGGGCTTGCTACTTGAAAGCTTGTAGTGCTGAAACATTTTTAAATCACAGGTTCTTGGTTTTTTCTCATCATCCAAGTTTGCATGACAGAATAGGCTTCAAATGTATAGATAACCTCCAAAATAAAAGCAACACTTGAGTAAACGGGTTTAGTACCTCAAGTGTCTATAGGACCAGCCTTCCCCTTTCCAATGAGCTTCCACCCCTGCCAGGCTGGGATTCTCCTAGCCCAGGCCACCCCCCACCCTGCTTACCAAAGTGTTGCCTTTATTTTGGCAGTTACCTGTATATGTATTACGTAGGTGACCTTTTGGGTTGAAACAGAGAACTCTGCAATGACACAGAAAGTGTTTTTGTGTAAAGCTTGATCGTCTTGTGGGTGCTGACCTTGAACAGTGATGGACAGAATTATGTTTTTGTACCCAGGGATCCAATGACTGGCATACCACATTTTCCTTTGAGTGCAGTAGCAACTTGCCCACAGCTAAATCCAAGTATGGTGCAGAAGGACCAGAACTATCAAACAGTGACATCACTATGACACTTTGTGATAAGATAATATAGCCTGTAGGAGAACTGTATCCACTGGTGACTTTTGATCTTGGAAGATGGTGACAATGTAACCAAGCCATGGCTTGCACAGTTGACTTTTATCTTTAACGCACCAAGAGACACAGGTTAACTTCAGCCTTAAAGGATCATGTGAGTTTCCAAAGTGTGAACTGAGACAATCAGAGAGTAAAGGGGAGAGAAATCGGGAGCTCCATGAGATGGGACAATTTCTCCCAAATTCTTGCAGGTGACCATCGAGGTGGTGGACAACCTGCGGACGGAGAATGACCAGCCCCTGGCCTCGGAGGCCTGGCTGGGGAACCGGAAGCTGTTCTGGCCCTTGTTCTGGGGGTACTCGGATACGGGGGACGACGGGACAGGGCGCGTAACCCTGGAGGACACAGCGGAGGACTACTTGCTCGAGTATGACGGCGAGGAGTCGGCCCTGAGCGGGACGGGCGAGGACTGGGATCGGCAGTGGAACAAGGGGTGGGACACCAAGGACACCTATGGTGAGCGGACCTCCCTCTCTTCTCTTTTTCTCTTCTCTTCTTCCCTCTTTTCTCCTTCTCTCTCACCTTTCTCCCCATTTCCACCATCTTTTCTCTACCTCTGTCTACAATATTGTCCTACCCCCTCTCTGATCTCAGCTTTGTCTTTGTCCTTGCCCCCCACCCTCCCTCCGTCTCTGCTTTTTGTGATTGTACTTTTTCAGGCACTGGAGTGGGATCAGTGACCTCTCCCATCCACTGAATTCTTAACATCAGAGGATCACAGCTGATCACTGTTCTCAGATCTGCATGTTAGCAAGATTTCCATATCACACACCGTACCTCATGCACAATGGAAACCTGCACACTGAAAGCGAAACACAGACAAAGAATAAAGGTAGGAAGAGGAAGAAGGGGGAAGAGCAGGAGAGCGAGAAAATGAGGGGTTGAGTGATCTGGGGGAGAGGATCAAGGGTGGAGTGAAAGAGAGAGGGAGAGACAAAGCTGGATAGGAGGAGAGAATGACAGGAGAGAAAAAGAGAGAGAGATCAAAACAGGGAAAAAGATAGGGGGAGAGGGACGGATAGATGGGAAGAGAGAGCGAGGCTTGTCGGGCCCCTGTTTGTTGCTGAGAGGGGGAGGGAAAGAGAGAGAGAGGGGGAGAGGTAGGGAGGGAGAAAGGGAAGGAGAGAGAGAGAAAGAGAGAGCAAGGGGGAGAGAGAGAGCACTGGACCATCATGGCATTGTGTGCATCCTGTCTGAAGTTAACACTGGGCTCTTTGAAGTGCCGGCCGAGTCGCTCGCTAATGGCGGCGCAGAGCGAGTTCCTGGGACAAACAGCTCATATTTGTGTTCAATTAGAGGGGAGATTAGGCGCAGCGGCTGAGCAGCCGGACAGTGGAAGCCTCTGCTATTCTTCTTGTTCCAGCCCCCCGGATACTGCCAGGGCCCTCACTCCGCGACCCCTTCTTTTCAGCCCTTTCAAGAATTCTGGGGCCTTTAAAAGGGCCGTGCAACAAAACTATGGCACTGTTTTCTTTCTCTAACTATCTCTCTCTCTCTCTCTCTCTCTGTGTGTGTCTCTCTATCTCTCTCCCTTTTTCTCTCCCTCTCTTTCTATCTCTCTCTCTGGTGGGAAAAGCACATTGTGCCTTCTTGCTGTGCAGTTTTATTGAGCTGCAGATGGGAATTAAAAGGGGTGCCAAACCAGAAAATCCAGCCCGCATACTTCTGTGGGCTCACCCTCCCAGAGGCGGGGTCGAAAGTGTGGGTATCAGGGGCCACGATTTTATGGTTTATACTTGTGTGTTTTTTATATTGTTTTTTTTGTATTGTGTGTGCAGTGTCATGAGCTGAGATGATCAGGTCATGTTAGTTTGGGTTTTTCTTCACTTAGACCCTCATTCATAGCCCCCTGGTTCACATACCAACAGTACGGTCCAGAAGTCCCTGGACAATTACAGTCCCTTTGTGTTCATATAAGCACATTCACTACAGAGGGCTACACTGCATGGAAGAAGGTATAATTTCTTCACACACACTTCTTCCACATTAACCACATATGAAGATACATGCCACCCCATGTTTAGAATTTCTTCCTCATATCTTGATTGCTAAGCACTGGATTGGAAGAATTACGTTTATAGACTTCAGCCTCCTTGTTTAGACAGACCAGTCATATTCATCTCCAGTGTGGGCGATGGGGCTCCAGGGTCCTGAGACCAGATCCACACAAACGGAGGTCTCACAGCCTGAAATAACAACAACAAACAAAATCACTACGCATGGATTTCCCATTCAGCTGAAACAAATTTGGACTATAAGAACTACAAAACAAATGCAATTTGTTCTGAAATATGTTGGTGTACATGCATGTGTGAATTAGGTCCATTTAGGCAGAGGGTGTGAATGACAATGACAATGGTTTTAAGCTCAGGAAACATAAAGATTTTTTTACTATTGCCTTGGTCTTGTAATTAGAACTCTTCTGAATGCCAGCTCCAGCATAACCCACATGGCTTGCTGGCAGTCACACCAAGGTCCCGAGGCTTGGTCGTTTCTGTTTCTGCCTGACTGAAATGGGTTGCGTGTCAAGCACCTCATGGCTCAGACCTGTAATGTGGATTGCCTGGCATACACCACAAAACATATATATATATATTTTAAATTTGTTTTCTGATCTTATCCCATTTTTCTCCCAATTTGGTAGCCAATCACACTTATGCTATTTTTAGGTCAATCCCTCCCTCATAGTTCGCTGCCGTAGCCCTGTGACCAGTAGTGACAAAGGCGAAGTATCGTCTCCTCCGAGACGGCACTCGTCATGCTGTCGACCGTAACTCCTGCACCCCAGAGCCACTCCTGTGCGCAGCGAATGTCTTGTTGGCTTCCCTCCCCCCTCTCTGGGGCGGACAGCCAATTGCCGCCGCCGGTGGCACTCCCAGCCACAGCCAACTCTGGCGCGGCCAGGGAATCGAACCCGGTCGCCGTGGCCAGCGTCGGACTTTGAAACCACTAAACCACGTGGGAGGCCCACAAAACATATTTTTATCCCTCTTTTGCATCTTTAACCTTCGCTGCTCTGCCTCCAGTAGTCCAGGTTTAAGGACTGGATGAAGGTGGTTGGGTTTGCCTCCAACAGCTATGGGAATCGCAGACATTTAAGCGGTGCCCGTGCCCGTGCCATGCTTTCACAGATGCCTGAACCAACATTGGATTCGGCTGGCGCCCACATTCTAGGCACCATTAACATGGCGCCTGGGGCGTTCTCATCATCTCTTAGACAATAAACATGGTTTTAGTTAGGTTTTAGAAAATGTATTTTACTTGTGGAGATGTCCATAGAAATGTGATGAGCAACACTGTTTCATGAGCAACACTGTTTCACAGCATCATCCCTACCAATTTTATAAATGCTTTGATATTGTCTCTTTTAATATAGTGGATTATAGGTTGGGTTTAGTGTAGAACAGAGGATTGTAGCTTAGTATTAATGTAGGAGAGTAGATTGTAGGTTGGTGTAGGAGAATGGACAGTAGGTTGGTATTAGTGCAGGAAAGTGGATAGTAGGTTGGTATAGTAGAGTGGATTGTGGTTGGTATAGGGTAGTAGATTGTAGGTTGGTATTAGTGTAGGAGAGTGGACAGTAGGTTGGTATAGGAGAGTGGACAGTATGCTAGTATAGGAGAGTGGATTGTAGCTTGGTATAGGAGAATGGACAGTAGGTTGGTATAAGAGAGTGGATTGTGGTTGGTATAGGAGAATGGACAGAAGGGTGGTATAGGAGAGTGGATTGTAGGTTGGTATAGGAGAGTGTTGCTAGTATAGGAGAGTGGATTGTAGCTTGGTATAGGACAATGGACAGTAGGTTGGTATAGGAGAATGAATTGTGGTTGGTATAGGAGAGTAGATTGTAGGTTGGTATTAGTGTAGGAGAGTGGACAGTAGGTTGGTAGATTTGAGTGGACAGTATGCTAGTATAGGAGAGTGGATTGTGGTTGGTATAGGAGAATGGACAGTAGGTTGGTATAAGAGAGTGGATTGTGGTTGGTATAGGAGAATGGACAGTAGGTTGGTATAGGAGAATGGACACTATATCTAAGACTGTCTATCTAGTCCCCTCCAATTCCCAAGCCAGCCTAACCCCCCAAATGCATACACCTAGAAACTGTAGCAAACCGATCCCACACTTTGATATGAGAGGAGGAAATAGCTGTTAATCCCTCCATGACCCTCCCAGTTAATACTTCAATAGATGGTTTATTCAACTATCATCCTTGAAAATGACATGTAGAGCTGGCCTTCACAGGCCCTGAGCCCTTCACTATCGAGAGCTGGCCCATTTTTTCCCCCGACTATGTTTGTGTTTGAGCTATTTGTGTTTGAGCTGTTTGTGTTTCAGCTACTGACTGTCAAATTGGGGATTATACTGGTTTGACAGCCATTTTGTAACGGCCACTATACAAAAATGAAGATTGACTGATTGATTGATTGATTGATTGACATTTTTGCATTCCTTCCCTGCAGAAGAGGCGGATGCGGAGGAGTGGAGCGCCTGGTCGCCGTGCAGCGCCACCTGCAGCCAAGGCAACCAGAAGCGCACGCGCTTGTGCGGCTTTTCCTGCACGGCAACCGAGACCAGGACCTGTGAAGTTCAGCGTTGCCCAGGTGATGCTTCACCTCTTTCTCTCACCTGTCCAACCCCTCTGGATGTCTCCAGTAATCTCCATCATTTAGTATAACACCTCCCTAATCTCAGTTTTCTCCATAATTCACTGAAAAAATTATCTAACCTCCATCTTTCAGTTAAACCATCTGCCTAATCTCCATCTTTCACTAAAGCAATTATTTAACCTCCATCTTTCACTAAAACAATTATCTGACCTCCACCTTTCATTAAAACATCTCTCAAATATCCATCTTTCATGAAAGCATCTTTCAAATCTGCATCTTTCACCAAAGCATCTCTCGAGTCTCCATCATTTACAGAAACATCCTTCCCCATTCTCTGTATTTCACCCAAATGTGTCAGTAGTCTCCATATCCATCTCTTTCTCTCTAACTCTTGCATCAGTCCAGCACTAGTCATATGGATAGGATGTGCTTCCATATGAGGAGCAGGAGTGTGTTTGTGGGGCTGGAGCATTTCATTCTGATGTCACTCCATGTAAGGAAGACATGGTGATGATACCAGGAGACCTTCCTCCCCAACAGCCGCTCTTAGCTGTGGTCGAAAGGCTCCCTCTCTCTCTGACTCTATTCTGTCATTTCCTCTGCCCGGCCACGCAGACGATACCAACGCTGTGACAGAGCTCATCCCCTACGAGACGGAGAATGGCACAGAGATATTCAGCGCGGGTACGTAGGCACCACACCTCCCAGCTCAACACGTGCATGTCAGACCTGACCACCTCAATACTCTGCATCAGTTGAAGCTTTGTTCAGCTTTTGAATTATGGCATAACTAACCAACTGACTTATTTATTCATCCCTGAATCACGGATTGACTTTCACATTAGTGAATTTCCACCAAAATTTGTCCTGTTTTTTGAGTCTTGTTACCCATTCACCCTTCTAATTTGCCTCTGTCTCTCTCTTTCTGTGGTTTTTGAAAAACGATCCTCCACAGAGGTGGACAGCTGCGAAAAGTGGCTGAACTGCAAGAGCGACTTCCTCCAGCGCTACCTCCACCAGGTCCTGACTGAGCTACCCAGCTGCCCCTGCGCCTTCCCCACAGACGTCGCCTATGGCGCCACCGAAATCTTCGACGAGCCTCTGCAGCAGGCTTACCGCTGGCACGACGCCAGCTCCCAGAAGGAGCGCTTGGACATCTACAAGCCCACAGCCCGCTTCTGCGCCCGCTCCTCGCTGGCGGTCAACAGCGGAACCCTGGCGGCCCAGCACTGTTGCTACGACGACCGCATGCGGCTGATCACGCGGGGGAAGGGGGCGGGGACGCCCGAGCTCATCAGCACCGAGTTCTCCCCTGAGCTGCACTTCAAGGTGGACGTCCTGCCCTGGATCCTGTGCAAGGGCGACTGGACCCGGTTCCACGCAGTCCGACCCCCAAACAACGGCCTCCGCTGTGCCGAGAACCCCCATCAAGACGTCTTCATGAACGAGCTGGAGGAGGCCCGGGAGTACTGAGGCCCGCCAGGATGACCCGGACCCAAACCAGGACCGCAAACCGGCACCGGAACTGAGACTTCCCACGTCTGCAGTCACAGCCACGGCAAACATTGGACTGGACCGGAAAACAAACACACACACACACACATGCAGAGCATGAGTCTTTCCAAATGCTTACCGACCTCTCCATCCTCCGGCATAGGATCAGGACTTTGCTGTTGTCTGTGCACTGTGTACCATCTTGTTGAAGGGCTTTTTCTTTTGTGTCTGTGTTTGCATGGCTAATGGTGGCACCTCTTCAACCTCCCCCTCCCCGGCTCCTGTACCTCACCCCTTCACCCCTCATTTGATATTATTGGAAAGGCTGAATTGTGGAAAAAAATATACAGACAGCATTTCTTTCTTAAGGTAATGCACCTCTAATTTATATTGTCACAAGTCAGGATAAAACGTGTCGGAAAACGACCATGGAAGCAGAGTAGTCCCGTTGGTCACTCTCAGTCTCCCTCTGGTCAGATTTGTGTATTGTGGACCTCCACATCGCACAAGGCATCTGGTTTTTGGAGGTGGGGGGTGGAGGTAAAGGTACTGCAGAGAAAGTGCATTCTCTGGAACATATTTATTCCAATCATATTGGCCTTTTTGTTTTTGTTTTGTTCTTCAAAGACACTAAAGTTATATGAAAGGAATTTCCAGTCAAGCTGCAAAAATTTAAATGAATTTTGAACAGAATGTGAGCTTCATGGCCCCAGACATAAAGCCCCCATCATGGCTCTGCTCCAGTCCACACAGGGATCACTACAGGAAGTGTGTTTTAGTTTTACCACTGTGTCTGTTTGTGTAACTCAGGCACTGGGTTTGAAATAAGTTGTGATCCATGTGGCATGCCAGACAATGGAAAAATATGGGTGACATATTGAAAAATAACACTGACTGAGATTACTATTGAGCCTCGCCTCAGTGCCAATTTAAATATAATTATGTGACAAGTAATGACTTTTAGATAACTCTAACTCCAACACTGACTCTGAGGAAATTAGAGCTAGAGTAATTTAAGAGTCAAATTGAGAGACACATAATGACTAAGATAACTCTAAATCGGACTCCAACTCTGACTCCCAACCCAAACCCTGAATTCAACACAAACTCTGAGATATAAAGACTCCCTGTAGTACTCACTCCAAAATAACTCCAACACTGACCCTGAGGTAATTGGGAGTTAGAGTTATCTAAGAGTCAAACTCCCATCAACTGGCAAACAACACTTTTTGTTCTGGAGAACCACAGAGGAAGACAAAAAGAGAAAAGCTTCAAGAGTTTTAGCGAAGACATTTGATATCATATCCATTTATTTGCTTTTTTTCTGGTTGGTGGCTTATAAATCTGTTCAGTGGCATTCGTGTGGCTAAAGGGCTCATGCCTTTAGTAGTTCATGGATGTTTTCTGCTCTGTAATCCAAGTTCACGAGGAAGTGTTAACATTCACGTTTCACACAGTCAATCGGCTTACACTAGTCAAGGATGGACCATTATCGCTCTCAACAGATACAGGAAGACTAGAAGGAAATACAGGGCCCTCATGTTCAAAAGGGGTAATGCACAAAGGCTAAGGAATGATTTAAGATTAAATGATGAATGGTTTATATGTAAAACGTTCCTGGTGCTTTTTTTCTGGCAAACTATTTAACTGTGAATAATTGATAAATAGTTAACTTTCTGTTTCTCCACTGAAACATTTTGTGTTGCCTCTGTCTGGCAAAGCACGGCCTTCAGGCCATGTGTGCTGCCGGGTTTTACGTTGAAAGTTTGCGTCACAAACGTCTTTTCAAGAGAACTATTTAAAAATGGTGTGCTATAACATCTCACATTTTGCAAATCACATTTTTAAGAAAGGCACTTTATTTAAAAAACAAACATATTAATGAATATACAACATATATAAATATGTATTGTACCAACGTTTTGTAATTTGTGTCTGTGTTATTATTGTAAAGGGATTACATGCAAATAATGCTGAAGGTAAGTATGGTTTAGCATGATCCTTTTGTGATATTATGTAAAAACTGGTTCTAGATATATTATTGTACAGTATTTATTGTCTATTATCAGTATTGGTTGTTTGTTGCTGAAGCTTTTTAAATAAATGTACAAATTTGTCAGTAATACAGACAGCATTTTTAAAACCCACCAACACATCTTTAAAGGGATATCTCATCTGTTAAAAGCGAATTTGCAGTCCACCAACACATCACCAGCATACACAAGCAGGGGTGGTCAAAGCAGTAATCCGGGCACTAGACTATCATATTGTAGTCCGAGACTACCAAGCGGTAGAGTTTCAAAGGTTGAGGGACTACCAGAAAACTTGCATCAGTTTTTAAAAATTTTTTATCAGAGGAGCATTATGGAAATTCTTCCTTAATTGGCTGTGGGTGTGTTTAGCTAAAAGATAATAACTTAAATCTGATAAGCTTAGTAGTTATTTATGTATGGTGAACTGCAGTTGTCTGTTATAAGCCATCTAGGCAACGTTCATACATTATGAGCGGGAGATGACTGCACTGTGGCAGGGGGTTCACTACTTCATTCATTATTCATTAATTCATTCACATATGTGATGACTTGATGAACTTCATCCAGCATTCCCTGTTAAGCATTGCATTGCGAAGAGACAATCCGCACAGTCCTGTCTCCATTTCGATGGACGATTTAAGGGTGATGATAGGTCGACCTCTACGACAGGGAGAGTCTGGCGTCCAAAAGAGGACATGACTGGCTGGCTCATTGTGCCGAATTATATGTCCGGCTAGCCAAAGACGACGCTGTCTGATGACACTTGAGATGGAGGGGAGGGCACCGTAGAGGGCGGAGTTTGGAAGGTGGTCCTGCCAGGAAACATTCTGGACAGCACGCAACATCCATGTGTAGGTACCATTGATGGACTTAGTGATCTTGCTGGTGAGGGCCCAAGACTCACACCCATAGAGGAGAATGGACTCCACGGATGTTTTAAAGATGCTAATTTTGGAGCTTTTACGGATTGCAGATTGCCAAACATTCCTCAATGAGTGGAGAGCAGACCAAACTTGAGCCTTCCTACATTCAACATCATAGGTCGAGTTTGTGTAGGAGCCCAGGTATTTGAAGTCTTCAACTTTGTCAATCTTACTGCTATCAAGCGCTATGATGTCGCTACTTACTACTTTATTGAGCATGCCTAGCTTACAATTACTACTGTTACTACCTTGCCTAGCTTACAATAGGAGTCGTTTTACATTGCCAAGAACGTTTGGTGCTGTGTGCAGGAATCACTAAGCCCACGGATAAAACTGGGCCATTATTTAAAGGCACTTATAACTTCAGGGTTGAGACAGTTAAAAAAAATTGTGGAAGCAGACGACATAAAAAATGCATAGCACGTGAAAATACCAAACCAATAGACACAACAAAAGACACAACCGATTGGCAGAGGCATCCTGGCCAAGGAAAACTATGTAAACCATATGCCATTGCATTTTTAGTCAGGGTGGGAGAGTTCAGATCAGCATGACGTGTCGTACGATGGAGAGGGGAGAAGGAACGCTGATGTGGCAGCAAAGCAAGCTCGGTGATGAGCCATTATTAATTCCTGAGTTTGCTGACGACGTTATTTATGCCAAAGTGACTTTGAACAGCCGGAGAACGTGGCCAAACACATGCTGACCATACTTGCACATGCGGACAACAGGATAAATCCCCACAGATGTGCAACCAGGACACTAAGAGGGCTTTAAGTCAACAGCAGCAACAATAAGAAAAGAAGACCTACCCCCCATCCTGGTATATATCATATATCTCCCTTCAGGAAATAAGTGTTTATGAACACAGTTGCCTTGTTCTTGTTCACATCATGAACCTGGGACAAAATGATGTCTGTTGCTTCCTTACTTCTTAAATATGTCAAAGGCAGATTTGATTTAAATTAGCTCCATTTAGAGTACATAGATGGATACTTGGAAACACAATTATGATGTTATTTAACTGTCGTTATCTATCTAACTATGACCAATTACATGTTTACTGTTTTATCTATTATTATAGTATATATTATATTAAATCATATTATTATATACACAAAAATAGCTTGAGTGTGTCCTGGAGGGATGGGAATAAAAGACCTCCTCAACAATGACTGATTCATTCTTTGTCATATTCTGTTTGATAAATCGTGATTATTTTTCTCAGGCAAAAGTTAATCAATGAAGGTAAAATCTAGGTATCTATGACTGTAAACTGCCCCTTGTCTACCTTTCTCTCTATCTCTTCTTCTGTCCTTTCCTTGCTGTCTATCTATCTGTCTACCCCTTTCTAGCTCTTCCTCACTGTCTTTCTCTTTCTCTCTCCCTCTGTTCTTTTTTTCCTCTGTCTGCCTACCCTCTGCCTCTACCCCCCACCCCAGAGGAGAGGAGCGCTGTGATTGGATGCTGGGCACAGCACAAGTCCTCCTCAGGCAGTTTGCCAGCTGCTGCCATTCAGGGCCCTGTTTATTCTTCCCAGCAGTGTACCAGATTTTGTCTGTGTCCCACAAGACACTGGCGAACTGCACACCTCTAAGTCACCGAGTGTCCTGGGTCAGGCCATCTAGTGTCCACTGCGCTCGTACACTGCGCTCACCGACAAAACTGCCGACAAGCCACGCCGACAAGACCGATGACGGCTCTGCAGCTATACTTTAATGAGGGCCATTTCAACTTCAGGGTAATCATGTTTTTAGTGTCTTTAGTGTCACTGCAATGTCTTGTGTCCTGAGAAATGCATTCAGTCAGCCGCCACTTCTTTTTCCTGTGCTATCCACCAGAGTCACTACTTACTGACTGATTTGGCAGGGGATATTCTGCTGACTATAACCCTCCCTCCTTGGGAAATGCTATGGCACACCATGCCACATCCTGTGGTGCTACGAGCTACAGTCAACACTGGTGTGGTCTGGGTCTGATCCAGACCATAGCTGTGTATTACTCTACTTAGAACAAGTGCATCAAAAGGATTAGCCATTCAGGAGGCTTGTATGACATCATTTTATTAGGTATCTTGCAGTGCATCATGGGTAGGACCATAACAGTATTTATTTATTTAAGTAATATTTTCTCAGCAATGATTGTTCCATAAAAAAAGAAAGAATATATTGTATTAATAAATATTGTAGTGGCCTTAGGTTATCATTATTTTTATTTTCATTTTTTTTTCATTATTCATTTTCTTTCTCTCAATGTAAAACTAAAATGGACCCTTGCTAGCAACCCTGCCAGTAAGGTTTTTGCTATTGCGAGGGCACAAAGACAGGAAAAACAAACAGCAGATATCTACTGCATTTTATTCCATGCCAAGTCATCTTCACTAAATCTTTTTCAAATGTTTCTCTTTCTGCAGGAATGTAGAATATTGCAGCTACAGAGTGAAGAATATACAAACACATTGCAGGCCTTTTATAAATATGTTCAGGCTGGCAAGGTAACCAACATTTTTTAAATATTCGTAAACATGGTTAGAATTTCCATTGCTATTCAGATGACACACAGCTGTACATATCAATGAAACCAGATTAAATACTTTGGCTCACTCAGTTAGAGGCTTGCATTAAAGAATTCAACAACAGTAAATATCCTGCTTTTGAATTCCGATAAAACAGAGATGTCTTGGGCAGGTCTTGGTCTTCAAAAAATTAAGGAATAAATTGCAGTTAAATGCAGAGGATTGCCTGGTTGCATCAAATCTGGTGGTCAAGAACCTTGATTTTACTTTTGATCAGGATCTTACATTCTATGCTCATATTAAAAGCACTTCCAGAGTGGCTTTCTAGCACCTAATGAATAACACCCCTTCATCGGGTCACTGCCACTGTTAGGCTGGTTATCCTTGAAAGACCGTGGATGGTTTTCAGGATGGGCAATGTGGTATAATGGTTAGGGAGCTGGGCTTGTAACGTTAAGGTTGCAGGTTCAATCCCCAGATGAGACACTGCCGTTGTACCCTTGAGCAAGGTACTTAACCTGAATTGCTTCAGTTAATATCTGTAATTGTAAAGAAATGTAAAACTGTTAGTCGCTCTGGATAAGAACGTCTGCTAAATGCCTGTAATGTAATGTAATGTAATGTAATGTAATGTAATGGTTTGGAACTCCTTCATTGTGTGTGTTCTCTGTTCCTTTTCTAGTATGTATGCTGCCATAGCTTACATCTGTCTGGGACAAATTGTCTGTATATTTCCTATGCTTGTGCTTCCCTGCCCTCACACAATGCTACTGGAAATAGCACTGCTTCCTTTCTGATTCCATGTTCTCTTCTCTACCTCTGCCTCTGACTCGGGGGTACCCGCCCCGAGCCCTAGATCCTGCGAGAAGTGTGAGCTGCCCCCATCAACCCCCTGCCCATTAAACTGATTCCAGACTGGTCCTCCCACACCCACCCTAGTCCCTGGACCGCTGCCACATGATACAGTCTTTTTGACACACCCTGTGCTGGCCAGAAGGGTTGTCTGGGTTGTCTTTTGTTAAGCAATTTGTGACAATGTATTTGTAAAAAGATTTGACTTTAATCTTAATGGTAAATAAGTATGCGATGAACGCATTCAAAACAACATTTGCATAGTGCCTCATAGTATTTACTTGTTTGCTGTTCTTGCCAAAACCATAAACCATGTTTACAATGCCACAGTATTGCCCTCCAGTGGCAAATCCTGAAATTGCTAATAAAAAGCTTACACTGTGGTTCAATACCAGTTTTGACAGGAGGCGCATAATTCAGAAGGATAGAGTTTCTCTTTTCTTTTTAAATGAGATTACTAGATTTTATTCTGTCCTATTATTCTGTACACTTCACATTCCATACAAATCAACAGCACTATCATTAATTTCACTTGCACACACATTTATACACACACACACTCCCTTTCACTGACTAGGCCAAAGAACGGTGGGGCTGTGCATCTCAGAGTGGCACAGAACTTGGTGGTGTTTTGGGCCTGCTCAGTTTCACTGCTTTTGTTAAAGTATTATGAAAAAAACTGGACACTGAATTATGTAGTTATCAATGTGGGGTGCTCAAGGTTGTCTTCGCCTTGGGGATTGGAGGCGGGACAATCATCATCTTGATCAAGGGTCCGCCTCACATTTCCCCACCCATATGGTTGGGTTTTATCTAGCCTCAGAGCGCCTCATTGGACCCTCAAGATGATAACAAGCCCATGACTATGAGCTGATGATGGGAATGTGACAGGTGAATGTATCACGCCAACTGAAGGGATGGGATGGCACAGAAGGGGGGAGTGGGGCTCCCCCACTAATGTTATAATAATGGATGTAAAGTGTGAGTCTTTGGAGTTGATTGCCTTCGAACTGCTCTCTCTGCACATTTACATTCATCGAGATAGAGGTTTTATTTGTATGTACTGTAGTTTCGTTTCAGAGTTTGTTGGTCTGTAGCGATTGGTGTGCACTGTAACTTACTGTTACCTGCCCACTTTATATTTGTAACATGAAATAATGGGTGAATGGTTATGTGGTGTAGCGCCACTCCTTCCATTTTAATTCAGGAAAACAGAAAAAACAAGCATCTGTTGAAAACACAGCCCCATGGGGAGTGCTTTATTCATATCCAGAGTGGATATTATCCACTTCTGCAGTGTTTGTTGCTGCGTTTCTATCAGAGGATCTGAGCAGATCTGCTACAGACCCGACAAATCAGAACCCAACGTACCGGTACTCACTTACCGAGTCAAGGGCAGACACCCCAAGTCGCCATGTTTTAAAGGTCAAATCAGGGCCAAATCATCTGGATTAGAGTCTTACTGACCATCAAGGCATACTTGATGAGTCAGTATTATGAAAAAAATCAAAAAAATCGCCAATGGCAGCTATCAGTAATGCGCCTATGCTTTAAGCCTCAAATTAGCTTCAATGCCATTCATAAGCATGACTCCTCTATCTGGTTTAGTTATGAATTTGGTTAAGACAGTGGGTTAGGATACAGGTTGGGTGAGCAAATTGATCTTGCAGCAGTGCTCACGGGCAGGATCTACCTGAATTGCTTAGTCAGGTAGGTCAACAAATAACATATGAAATATGAAATTTAAATTAGACATGATTGGTCTAGTTTTGTGGTGCAGTACTTCTATATATTTTTTCTAAACTCACTCAAAACAAGCATCAAATGATAAAAAATATCATTTATTATGTGGGTGGGTTTTTTATCTCTTGCAGAACATTCCGTTTTTTGCGGAACCACAAAGCAAAAAAACAACCAGAACAGCTTAAACAGCTAAGCACCATTGTTTGAATTATTATTTTTTTAAACATAAGAACGTATGACCTTTTTTCTATTTATGATACATTAATCATACTTTTAAATGATTAAACAATAAGAAATATTATTTAAGCTATGTAATTCTGTAATAAATGTATAGTTAGTTCCCAGAATGTACTATCAATTAACCTGAAAAATAAGTTAACAGAATCAGAAAATGAAAAAAAATGAAAAAAATGCCATTGAAAAATATAACAATTTAATCCACCGGTCGTGCGCGTCTGTCCTCTGGCGGACTTCATGTGGCCTGTGCATCCGGGCAGGGCTTTAATTGGGGCTTGTCCAACCCAGGGCGTCTTGCAACCCCAGCATGTTCATCAGCTCCTGGAGCCAGTCTGCCCATATAGGCTCTCGGGCGTGGGCTAATTTTGGGTGCTTTGGCGTTAATTCAGCTCCTATCAGTACTGTTGGTAAACAAGTATGATTTCATATCACTCGGTACAGTGGACTGGATTCTATGTATGCAAGTATTGTGGATCGGCTCAAAGTTTGACGTAAAGGAAAAACATGCTTACTTTCTTGAGGCTGAAATTGTATCAGGCTGCTTTTAATTCTGACCGGCAGAGGGCTGTAATGACATTGTGTCGGCGGTGCTCGTCTGTAATGAAAATAAATCAATTAGATTTCATACATTGATGTGCAAAAAGTGTAAAACACACTCAGACACGCCACGTGACAATCCCTGGATGTGAGCAGAGCAGCAGATGGTAAGGAGTGGCAGAGGAGTGGAGTTTTCCAGTCTCTGGACCGTATCTTATTTTTCGTCTCTCTCCCAGACATGGAAGAGAGAAACAGTGGGAAAGCAAGAAAAAATTAAACAAACACAAAACACACAAAGTCTTCACCCTACTTGCTGCGAAGATTTCGGGCGAAAATAACAAACTAAAATAAATAAACTAATTTAAAAGTCTGCCTCCTCTGAGGTGGAAATCCCCTTCCGGGGAACAACACTGACACACATGGATGGTCGCAACTTCTCAGTGCTCTCACCTTCTCCGTCCATATTCCCTCTTTAACTTCGACATATTTAGTAACATATTTTATTTAGGCACACAACATATTTAGTAACTTTTCAAGTGCTTCCTAAACCCATGCACACAGAGACACTCAAACTATTCAGTCTCGAGTTCTCTTCACAATCACAGAGAGAGAGAGGCTCCCCACTATTTCAGTGTGAGCCCCCTCTCTCTCTCTCTCTTCCCACACACAGGAAGCACTCCACTCAATCACTTTAAACGCAGGCGCGCGGCTTTTCAGCCCGCGTTCCAACATAGAACAGACACACATATGCTCCGCCTCCTCCAAGGTGACAACCCCCTTCCGGGGAACTTCGCACTCAACTCTCACGAACGACACACACGAACAACAACGAACACTCAATACGATACACACACATGAACGACAAAACTAACACACACACTCCATGCCCCAGTCGCCCCACATGCACTTAAATAGGCTTAACTACTACCCGGCTCAGGTGGGACTGGTGAGGCAATCACACGCCATTCCGTTCACACACCTAATCACAATTAACTCACACAATTGACAGACCACATAAACCACACCCACTCACAACACAAACCATTAAGTGAATAATTACTTGATATTCACACTAATTAACACAAATGATTAAATTATGAGCCTTGGAACAAGCTCTCCGGGCACCTGCCAGCAATCCCGCAAATCTCCGAGATTGCCAGACACGGCCCTGGAAAGTCCAACCACTCCAAGGCTCATTCACAGCCATGCTGTGGCAAAGCAGGCAACCCTGCTCTTCCCCTACTCAGGCCAACTACTCCAGATAAAATCACTGTGTTCATCACAGTCCTTATCACTGCCTACCACTGTCTACAGTCAGTCCCGGTCACATTCCAGCCCTCACCGTGATGGATCCACAACTTTGTACACCACCCCAGAAGGAGATATTGAGCTTGGAAAGGAGGTCGACATGAAGTAAAGCTCTCCTGGGGTACAAAAGACATACAGGGAATGTTAGACCTGATGAAGATCTACTCTTTGAAAGGTGCTGGCAGATACCACACTGTGACTTTCTCCTGGCTGATTGCTGAAGCTAAGCAGGGTCGGGCTTGGTTATTGCTGAAGCTAAGCGAGGCTGGGCTGTTATTGCTGAAGCTAAGCAAGACTGGGCTGTTATTGCTGAAGTTAAGCAGGGCTGGGGATGGTTATTGCTGAAGCTAAGCAGGGTTGGGCTTGGTTATTGCTTGGAGTGGAGACCTCCTGGGAAAAATATTTTGCTGCTGGGAGTGGTGTTGGTGGACCACTAGGAGGCGGTCTTAACCGCTCAATCAGAAAAGCCAAGACACCAGCACAGTGATAGGGACACAGTACTGTAGGAGACAAATTATGAGACATTAAACAGAGGTCCTGACTCACTATGATAATTAAAGGTCCTATGGCACTTTTCAGAAGGAGTAAGGGGTTCCACTCATTTGTGGCTTGGATTAGCCATGCTAGGCCCTGGGACACCAGATGCTGAGGGGTGAAACCTATGAATAAGCCAGAAATGACTTCTGGAACAGGAGGTGAGATCCAGTTGAACCGCTTCGGTTTTGTTGGCGGATGTCTCACCATACCTGCCTCATCCTCCCCGAAGGAGATGATGTACTGGTGGTAGTTGTTGATGAGTTGTGGGAAGACACAGGTCATCCCCTTGCTCATGCAGATCTCGTGATAGTCCCACAGTCCTGTCTGCATGTCCTCCTGTAGCGCCATCATACGCCTGCAGAGGACAGGAGACTTAAGAAGGGCCAAAACCCAGAGAAAGATTTCGGTTGGACACCCAAAGAATTCAGAAATCTGCCTCGTTAGGCTTGCTGCGTGCTTGACCCACTATCTCACAATGAACACTATCAGGCTTTGTTTTCCAATACTGAACTTTTTCCTTCTTAGACATTGCATAAGTGGTTCCCAAACATGGTCCTAGTGAGCCACAGGGCCTACTGGTTTTTGTTTTCACCTTAAAATTTGTTACCAATTCAGACCTAAGAAACCAGATGTGGCGAGTTAACTGTGTAGCAAACTGCTTTTATTAATCACATAAGTGCTGAGCAACAATGAAAACCAGCAGACCCTGTAGCTCTCCAGGACCAGGGCTGGGGACTCCAACCAAAGGATGCTGTTCTTGATGAAAGACCTTTTGTTCCTCCAAAAATGACCAGTGCTACATACATCAGTAGGTGGGGATGCAAAGACACTTGAGCCTTACCCACTCATGAAATCTCCAAAGATGTACATGCCATTCAAATTGGGGTATTCACAGCCTCGGTAGATGTACCCCCCTGTGACCGACTTGCCCATTTTGTGGGGATAGGCATATATAGGGAGGATGTCATCTAAAGACAAGAGGGACAGTGTTACGGCATAGCTGGGCCTCACCATTAATACGTTTAAAAAGGCTGTAACTTAACTGCTGCCAACCAAAAGCTACAATATGGTTTGCTTTTACTGTTTTTCAGTATGTTATAAACTGTTCCACGAAATCATTTTAGAATGAAAGACTTGTGCTTGTTGATTCTGAAAGAATCTGCACAGGTTTGAAATACTTTGAGTTTTACACTCATAACCTACAGGTGCTCACCCAGAGAGCTGTTGGCACAGAGAGTCTTGTCATAACAGGAAAAGCCTTCTTTAGCTCTCCAACCATAATTCCCGCCTTTCTCAATGATGTCTACTTCCTCAAATTTGTTCTGCCCCACATCTCCGCAGAAGATTCGTCCTTTCCCCTCCTTGGTGACGGGATCCCCCCGGTCCACTGAGCACCGCCACATGTTCCGCACCCCGTAGGCGTACACCTCCGGCCGAGCCTCCCTGTCCCGCACAAACGGGTTATCCGGTGGGATCCTGTACAGAGGACCCCGGTCGTTGTTGTTCACATCAACACGGAGGACCTTCCCCAGCAGGGCAGACCTGCAGGAGAAAATGAAACCATAAAGAATGACCATGAAAGGCAACAACACCACAATGGGGAAAGTTGATGTACTGTGAAAGTCAATAAAGTTAAAGTTGCCAAAAAAGAATCAACTAAGTTGACGTCAGCATAGTTACTGTTAAAGTAGAGCCAATAAAATCACTGTGAACTTCAAGTTACCACGAAGGCTCACTGAGGAAGTTACTAAGAAAGTCAACAAATAAAAAAGAAAATTCTGTTGAAATTCATCAGTTACCATGATAATAATCAGTGTAAGTAACAGCAATCATCAAACAGCAATCATCAATCAAAACGTAAGAGCCACAGAGGAAGTTAATTTTCTCTGATCGTAAGTTTTCTGTTTCTAAATCTCCCTCAGTGGACTGAAGTGTTGCATGCCAGCTGGTGATGTGTGGGGAGCAGTTTTTGCTGGATTCCGGCTCATACTTATTCTGTGAATTTCCGCATGTCCCAAACGGATCCCCTGCCATGCCTCCATCCCCTGTGAAGATGTACAGGTATCCATCGTCAGCAAAGAGCAGCTGGCCACCGTTGTGATTGGATGCTGGCTCATCAATTTCTAGAATAATTCTGGAGTGAAAATACAAGACAAAAAAAATGTGCAGAATGAGAAAATAAACAAAAAAAGGTTTGTACCGGTGGGTTTTATGGTGGTGACTATCTATGATGAGGCCTTCTTCCTGCTCTTATCCAGAGGACAGAGCTGGGAAAAGGTTAAAGCTCAAGGGTACAACGGCAGTGTGGGATTGAACCTGCAACCTTAACGTTACAAGCCCAGTTCCCTAACCATTATACCACACTGCCTGCCACACACACACTGCCTTCTTCCTGAGAGGACAGAGGAATAGAAGATTGATGGTGCAAACCAAATTGATGGTGCAAACCTTTCCGAGCCGTGGTCCACAGCGTTCATGTCAGCGGCCGAGACGTGGAACTCACTGATTCTGATCCTCTCGTCGAGGCCCACCTGTACGGAGTAGTAAACGTACAGCTTCCTGTTGTACTTGTGTTTGGGGTGAAAGGTGAGGCCCAGGAACCCACGCTCGTCACCCTCCCAGGGCGATGTCAGCACTGCCTTGGTGATGTTCAGGAAGGGCTTTTCCAGCCGTGAGCGGTCGGGCAGGTATGCCCACACCAGCCCCACCTGCTCTGCCACGAAGAACCGGTGCGTGCCATCGTTGGCGTGCACCATAGCCAGAGGGTTCCGCAGCCCGTTGGCCACCTCCTCCAGGCACAGCTGAAGACAGCCCTTCGAGTCCTCACCGACCCGGCCCAGGTTTCTGGTCAGCCGCTTGTTATGTAGAAGGCTGGGGAAGCAGTAGTCCGGGTCATCCAGCCCCACGTACTTACAGAACTGGTCCTGGTCCCGCTCCACCTTTGCCAGGCTTGTGTCTTCGGCGAGGAGGGGGATGGTCGACTTACACTTCAGCCAGAATTCGGAGCAGTAGTCTCCGCACAACCCCGGCAGAGACCGAACAGGCGTGCTGGGGTCTTCTGCGTCATAGAGGTGTGCTGCATAAGGTGAGCACTCCTGTTCAACGCCAAACATTAAAACAGAGAAGAACGGTTTTTAGTTTATTTATTTTTGATGATTTACAGGCCTCGAAATCGGGTTGGACGCATGTGTGGTTACACATGCAGATTGTATTATTATTAAAGACAAAGAAAGCGAGAAAGCATTAAATAATGAATTTAATTGTGCTTTCAAAGAGATTAAAGAAAATAGGCCAACATTTTGATTAAAAAATGTTGAAACGTTGTTGAATATAAAATAAATTGTATATTAAACTGAATATTTCTTTGCAAAGTGAAAAATGCTGCTTTGGTCACGCGGGCGTACCTGGCAGATGATGTTGTGTACGTGGCTCGCGCAGTTCGCGTACTCTTGGTGATCAAAGTTGTCCATGATCCGATAGAATTTCGACTTCAGTTCTTGGTCTTTTGCAGAATCACAGCAGCCGAAGTCTTTGTACATTACGCAAAACATCAGCTTCTCAGGGGGTCTGAAGGGGGGCTTGAAATCCAGACACTGAGGGTGTAATTGAACGGGTGCTACCCAGAACCCTGACAAAAATATAAAAATAAACGGTGCGTGCCAGACACCACCAAGGCTGTCGGATGTATACCACATTGTTATTTTCGGACAGCCGGACCGTCACAGTTTCCCCTTGTATTGAAGTTCTGCAAACAGAAAAAAGCGAGATTGTCAGGTGACTTCTCTTTCTGATCTTTGAACGGTGGACTCTGTACAGTTTTTTTAAATCTGTCAACTATATTTTCCCCCTGGGTACAACCGTCGTGTTTTCTGATATACTGCAATGCATTTCAAGTTAATACTGTCGACCACTGCTCTGTTTTACAAAGGCTATGTTTTTTTTGCATAGGCTATGCTGTAGAGAAATTTGAAATTGTCGTCATAGACGTATTGTTCTCTTTCCCCGCTTCATATTCACCTTGTTACTATCGTATACATAGCCACTGTCCCTGTTTATTAATAGAAAATGAAAATCAATGCCCTTTATCTTTGTTTCGCACTGGATTTCTGCGCATTCGTATATAATTAACGAACTAATTTTAAATCTCGACAGTGCAACCTATCCTACTCTTGTTTATAAGGTGAAGTAACGTTCTTTAAAGTCTTCTATTTCTTCTATTTTCTTTTTCATTTTTTTATTGTTGATTTCAATATTACAGTGCTCAAAATCCAATTGACAAAAACACAATAAGTCACAAGGTTATAACAATGTAGCTACCGTTAGTCTAAATATAGAATAGAGGGTATATATATATATACACACAGACTATGTATATAACAAAGAAACATGACAATGAATGATTTCATGAATACATTAAATTAATAAATATCTTTAAAATCTTTACCTTAATAATTCGACCAATGCCATACGTTGCTACCACGGGCCCTGGGACGGAGGTAGATTTGCCGTTTGTCCAGAAGGTGGTGATCTATTCACGTCTTACTATACAGTCTTGTATTTGTTTTCGTGCGTGAACTCTTACTCTGTTTTCTTACATTTTTATTATGCGTTCATGTTGAATGCATCGATCATTTGCTGGTGGGCCGCCATGTCTGCAGTTTTTGTGGTTGCCTTTCAATCAGAAGCCAATGTTGGCCATGGAAACAAGGTGTGTGGACTCTTTAGCCAATTGATGACTTAAATTAAGCGTTTGTGTGGTGAAACACTGAAAACCAAGAGACACTGTGGCCCTCTGAATCTGTGTTTGAGATCTCTGGAGTAAGGACTGCAAGGGATTACACAGCCAATTAACTGTTGGTGAGGATTAATACTTGGCCAGATTGTAAAATTGGCCGGGGCACTGAGATTAGCACTCCTGCTCTTTCAACAGGTTCCTTGGCTTTAATGACAACAGTAAGTCAGAACCTTAGTTTAAAGCCTCATTCAAACGTCCTAACACACAGTGGCCCCATCGCCACGCTAGGGCATTGGATGTATATGGCCCAGAGGGACTACCCCTAATGAATCATCAACACAACTTCACCAGGAGGTCTCCCTTTCAAATGCTCATCATATATGGCCCCATTGCATTTCAGCCATTTGTCACAATACACTACATGTCGTGACTGCTGGCTGTGTAGATGTGGATAATGTATATTCCGAATGTTTTCAGTTGCCTTGTTTGCATATTATAATGATTGTAGATTAAAACAGTGCACATACGGTTTGAATTGTAAAGTAAGAGAAGAATATACTGTTATGAACCTTATTGTTCACACGTAGATTTCCATAAGAATTCTGTGTTTCCATTGAATAAATTAAGACTACACATACAGCCTATGATGTCACATGACAAGATGAATGCATACGTTACATCCATTTGCAATAAACTACACACGTAAAGTAGGTATATTGCACTGGAGGTATAGGCTACTTTAAAAATATATAGGCCTATATATTTTTCATATATATTCAAACATTAAACGTTCTCGTTTTCTACCGCCGTTTACTCAATTCGTTTTTTAATGTTCTGCGTAAAGATTGAGGCTATTTTTGGCTCGACAGATATTCACACGCGCAAGTTGCAAAAAAAATCAATTTTACGCACAGCTTTAGAGAGCGCTGTTCTGCTGTTGGTCCTTTAAGAAGGCAGTGCCTCGCGTCACAACGACTTGGCAATACAGTACCTTTCATTGAGGCACCTGCCCAGATAGTTTTCCGGCGTCTTGATTGGTCGTCTTGACCAAAATCCTCTTGAATAGTTTGAACCAAGCCTGTGAAAGGAGAAGGGGGGCTGAGCGAATTCCAACCTGCGAGAGGATTCAATCCGACAACCGTTTAGGAAATCCATTCGCCGGATGAGCGTGTTCGTCGTATGCAGTTCTCTCCTGACTGCTGTACCAAAGCAACATGTAATTCAAGCGTAGGTGTTTCATATTTTGTCGTAATTTTAAAAGTTGGATTGAAATCTGATCTCCGTTGTGTATTGAATGCATTTTGAAAGTAAGTTTAATTTGGAATTATTGTGGGTTACACTTGGATTCGCAGTTTTGCTTAATGTTAAACTCGCTGCACCATCACGGGACAGCGAAAATTCAATAGACTAGCTGTGGCTGCGTGTGTGAGAGGATCATTTTTATAAGGTTTTATATGATAAATGTATTTGACTACATGTTTATCCGTATAATATAATCTAGTATAGCAATAAAATAAAAGACATCGAAACGGCTGTTTGCTGTATGCCGTTTCAGAGATTAACAGTTCGGATTTTGCGTGCTGTGCCTGAGCACCAACGCATTTTTCGTTTTTTGATTATACTAATGTATCATCGTTGAATTAGTTTGAGCTCTTAATCGTATTTGTCACCGGAGTTATTTTCTTTATAATGCGTTCAGATTTGATTATATCACCGTTAAGGCTCGGCTAGCTAATTTTCTGTAGGATATATTATTTCCTGTCAAACTGTTAAAGAAGACAGAGCACTGAGAGATGGCAAACAATTCATTGGATGGACATAATGATGATTTGAGTCAGGTTTCCGACGAGGCGCTGTTCAAATGGAGCAAAGAGGATTTAATAAAAAGACTGCGAAAGGCGGATAACGAGCGGATGAACTTAATGGTGGAACACGGCAACATGATGAAAGACGTCAACCGACGGCTGCAGGTCCATCTCCACGAGATTCGGGGCCTGAAGGAGGTCAACCAAAAACTACAGGACGACAACCACGAGCTCAGGGAACTGTGTTGTTTCCTGGACGACGACAGGCAGAGGGGTAAGAAGTTGTCCCGGGAGTGGCAGCGCTTCGGCAGGTACACGGCCAGCGCCATGTGGAAAGAGGTGGGCGCTTATCAGCAAAAACTGAAGGAGCTCGAGGCCAACCAGGAGACCGTGATGCGCGAGAACGTGGAACTGAAGGAGATCGTTCTCATGCTGGACGAGGAGCGGAACGGGGCCGGCTCTAGGAGTTCCATTGACAGCCAGTCTAGCCTGACCAACCTGAACGGCTCCGCCGCCGTCCGGGACGTTGGGGATGGCAGCAGTACTTCCAGCACAGGCAGCACCGGCAGTCCGGATCACCACAACAACCACATACACAAGCCGGCGGAGCCTAAGATCGGAACCATCCGGAGGTCTATGGATGATCTGTCAGCGCCACAGCATCATCGGAGCATCCCCAACGGACTTAATGGTGAGTCTTAATTGATCCTTAATTAGCCATTACTTGACATGCAGCAGAATACCTGCGCAAGATGCCCCTAAAGCAGCATTTGCAGGAATTAACTGACAAAGCTTTAAAACACATTGTTTGGTGGCATGCACCATGGCAACTGGGACCAGTAAAAATCTAAATTAATCTCAATATTTGTCTTGAGCTCAGCACAACATCAAAATGCAGCTCAGAAAATGCAGTAGACACTTGCAGAGAGATGGTTGCTGATACACAGGAAAACAGCAGTTTGAGGGCTCAGTTCAATACCTTTTATTTTTTTACTATCTATATTTATATGTCACATATTCAAATTTAACAAGCATGGGCTGCGGACGTGCATCCATTGAGTAATGTGTATGAAAAGCTAAAGTTCCTCCCTTTCCACGCCAAAGTTTCTGAGTGACAGACAGTGACAGCGCAGGGCTAGCATCCCTATGAGGCATTCAGGGGCAGGCCTTTGAGTGGTCGCTCTAAAAGCAAGAGGCTGCCGTTAAATAACACCACTAATTAACCCCCAAAAGCAAATACACTGGCTGCTGCCTGCTTAACAAAATTGAGTGCCCATGAACCATCAACACGTGTGACATTACCAATTTGTGAAAGCAACACGAAAAAGACATCATACCAAATGACTGCACACATACAGATCACTTATAGTCACTTGCTAATTTGTAAACTGGAACAGGCGTGGTGGAAGAGGTGATAGAGGAAGGTCTTGGTGTGGATTGTGTGGGGAAAACAGGAGGATTGGGGGAGATCTCCACCCATGGTGGGGTGAGAACGCACTATTGCCCCCCCCCCCCCCCGCCCCAGTATCGGCCTCCATGTCCTGTGGGGTAGATATTGTGGCCAGGGTTGAGATCTAACAGTGATTTACTTGGGAGGGGGTCGGTGCGCAGGAGGGAGTCGGTGCTGTGGTCGGGAGGAGCACGTTTGAGGGGGGGACCCAGCCGCACAGCTTCAGGAAGGAAAGGAGGCAAGAGACTGACATCCTCTACACCGAGATGGGATCTCATCAGAGCCGAAGGCCCATCGTATTCATGGGACGTCTAACTGTTCTCAAAAATGTACTGCGCTCTCATTCTACATTAAACGCTCGTTGCGCTGTGCACGCGGCCAAAGAGTTAATGAAACACACACCGCCTCCACTCAATCAGAGGGTTGATTAACCCACGAGTGAGGCTTCAAGCAGACTTCTCTATTGGTGGAAAACTGGGGCCCTGGAGTTTGGTAAGAGCTGGAATAGGAATCCAGAGATGGACATGCGTCAGTGTACTGTCCTCCTGTGGTTGAGTATGGAAGCACTGCATGATGGGAGATTAAATCCAGTTTACGCTGTGAGCAAATTTTAACGTGCCTTCTTGAATCCCCCTTTGTGCTTTACCTCTATTGGTAGCTGAGAACCTTAATTTAGGACAGACAAATGTAGTCCAGGGTTCGGTTGATTTTTGTATGCCGCTTCATAGCATTTTCAGCGGTTCTGCATACAATTCAGGATTGTGCGGATGAGACAGGCCTCATGTCTGTGCTTGGATTTTGAGTGTACTAAGAACTATGAAATGTATTAACTGAAAAGATAAAAGCACCGCATTTCAGTCAATTGAAGAAGCTTTTTCATGCAGCTCGTCCCCTTGTGTCTTAGGAGATGAGTGTGGAACCATGTGACCTCACTCTGTTTTTAAATTTTAATCTCCAGCCTTAAAGAGCGCTGGATGAGTGTAATCGTGATGCGCGGAGACTGAAGTGCTGGCTGTTGAGATGGCTACTTCATGTCTGATTACCCTGACCCTGGTCTGCCCTGTGTTTTGAAAGAATACGTTGGCGTTGCTCCTCCAGAACCTTTTGACATGTTGAATGGGAGAATACAGTGACAAAAAAATAGCTGAAAGGTACATATTCCTGAAACGACACCATGAAATGTAGGCCTCTGATCAGTCAGTTCATGGTGTGCTTTTTCCAAGTATTTTATTTTGTAAAAAATGTATTTGGCTATTTGTTGGTTAAACCACCGTGTTCTGTCAGAAAACTGAAAATAATTGAACTCTGCCTTAAACGTGTTACATTTCAGGCATTTAGCGGATGTTCTTATCCAGAGCAATTTACAGTTTTACATTTTTCTAAATACATAGAATCAATTTATGCAGCTTGATATTTAAATTCAGGTTAAGTATTTTGCTCAAGGGTACTACCGCAGTGCCCCACCTGGGAATTGAACCTGCAACCTTTGCATTACAAGCCCAGTTTCCTAACCATTATACTAAACTCCCCCTCAAGGTTAAGGACTTAGAGTACTGTGCTCAGATTGAATTGAGATCTTAGTCTAATGGGGTCACTTTGTGCCATTTTCCTTAGGGAAGGACTTCTCTTAATTTCTGTTTGAGCAAATTGATTTTGGATAGGAGCATTGTGATGGTTTCTGTGGTTGTCAATGAGCTTTTTAGACTTGGAAGTTTAAATGCATAAAAATCACTGCCTCCATTCTGGCATCTTAATAGCCAAGTGAGCATGCGGTATAATTCTGTAATAATAAATCAATATTGTGATAACTGTGCTGTCTTAACAGAGTTCCAGGTATTGGTCAATTAAAAATACTGAATCAAAGTAAAACGATCTCCATATTGATGAAGAGACAGACCCGATCATAACAGAAGACAGGAAAGTGTAATTACACAGCTGGCTGCATGGGACACAAGTATGCTACAAAATGTTCAATGAACACTAGTTATTTTATACAGTTTAACAGGCACATTTGCATTCATCAAACTGGGGGAATGAGACACAGGGCCCTGTCTGATTAGGCCAGAGACAGTATTGTCACAAGAAATCTGTCTCAGCCAGATGTTGGGGCATCATGCACCTATGCATCATCTCCTATACAAACACAATCCTCATCTGTGTTTTCCTAGACCAAATGTCATGCTTCTTATATATTCTATTTTATTTTTACACCGGGATTAAACAATTTGTGTGAACAATGTTTTATAGTCTGCACCCAAAAGCTTGTTCCCTTTTGACGGGTATAACACAGGTGTACATTAAAAGATGAAAATGGAACAGTAATTATGGTGTTAATGGTGCTGTGTGTGACCCATTCACCTGTGGATGTCTGTCCCCTAGCAGCCAGCTGCTGTGTACATTGGAGCGCGAGTAAAACGGACAATCTTAAATCTGTTGCCTTTCCCAGAATCGGGAGAAGGCCAGAGTTTAATCTAGTGTGTGCGTGTGCGCGTCATTGTGTGTAGCTGATTCAAAAGCGGCTCCCCTTTTTGTCACAGCGCGGCCAGCGTCACATGGAACACTGGCTGACAAAGTGGTGAATTCAAATGGACTTTAAACTTCCGCTGAGTCACAGAACTCACCCCCGCTCCACAGGCTCCGAGCTGCAGCCTTCAGCTGATTTCACACGCACAAAGGAGCTCTGCCTATCCCTGCATGTGACCACACACCCATTTGGGTAAGGGTGGGGGGGATTTATTGATGTCCCGGATCTCAGAAGTTCCCCCACTCCCCCATGTCCATCTGTCCAAGAGTTAAACAACTCTTGACTGGGTGGTGGCTCTGAAGCCATGATGTGGTACCAGTGGATAGAATCACATGGAAACTTTACACTGGAGAATGTGCGGCCAGTGTAGGAGCCCTGATAGGCCAAAAGCCTGCAAGGGGACAGAGTGATGCCTGGGGGATGCCTACTAATAGTAACCCTGCTCTACACAATGTTCACCAATAACGACACTGTGTTTGAAATGCCTTGGCTGACCCCAGATCAGTTTGTCTTTAAAAATGCTGCTGTTTTACGTAATGGCTGGGCTGTGGGTAGAAGTTGTGCTAACTGATCCCAGGTCAGCATAGGGTTCTACCAGCTGAGGAGCCCAGCTTCCATGCTGCTGTTGGCGGCAGCTCCGGAGTCGTGGTTGTGGTTGTGGCTGTCGTGGTTACGGAGGAGGCCTGACCGGGATTGGCTTTGTGTTCTGGGTCCAGGGCTTGGGCAGGGCTGTGGCACTGAGACAAGACGCCGGTGGTACTGGGGCATCCGCTTCATGTTGCCAGTGCCTTCAGAGCACAGCATTCCCATTCAGATTCAACACCGGGCTGCAAAAGTGCTTTGTCAATCTTTTTTTTGATAGTAATAATAACAATACCCTTAGTATTGTAATGGTTGTTGTTGTTTTTAGTAGTATTAGTATTATTATTTGTTTGAATGTTTGAGGCCAGGTCTGCTCTAAATCTACTTTTGAAACATTACTCCTTTATGCAGTCAGATTGTGTCAGCCATGGTGCAAATGAGGTGAAAGTAAACTTAGCTCAAGAGGACATCGCCCCGAAACTGACTCGAAACCAGCGAGACCAGTGTCCCAGCGCTGTAAGCGCCCTCTCCCTGTGCCCCCCGTGTGTCTCCCTCCCGAACCCTCCCCGGGGGCAAGTGGGGCACACTCATGTGTGTGTGTGTGTGTGTGTTTACCTTTTCATCATTATTTTCCTCTGGGCTCTTCCCTCGGAGGGAGGTCGGGGATTTTCTATGTCTCCGCCCTTCCTTTGCGTGGCGGGGCTAGCGGGATTTTCCGTGACCCTTGCCAAGAAAAGCAGCTTTCGGAGGGAGAATAATTGAAACCCACGCCCCCCAAGCAGAAATTGCAAACGTTTTGATTTCTCAAAAAAAATAAGTTGTCCACAGGATCCACTGGAAACTGGCCCTGCTACTTGAGTGGAGTGGCAGTGGCAGTTCTCCAGGCCGTGCAGGAGCATTGACATGTTCGCCTTTCGGACGTTTTGGGGCCGCTGCCGTGTTTTTAAAACAGCACGAGCCCAGGCTCTTTTGATATTATTCATTTGATGAAAGGAAATGATTGAATTTCCCTCAAGTCTGACCGGTTTAATTATGGATATGTACGAGCGGAGACGAGCTACCACCTGTCAAAACAGTAAATCCCTGGATTAATTGATTACCGGAAGGGGGAAAAATACAGGGTCATTGGTCTTGGTCGGGTAGCTGATTAACGGTTCTTTCAAAATAAAAGTCCCGTGGCCTGGGCAAAGTGCGCGTTATATACGCCCTTCCTGGGGCCAGTGTGCTCAGAGCTCTGGCGGTAAATCACGTCGGCAATCAGAAAGCGCGCGTCACAGTCCTCCCCCACCTAGTCGTCTGCAGCCGTTTTTATTCACAGCGCCTGTATACTTATCTCTAAATGTGCTTCCTAATGCTCTGTAATTCTGTTTTAAACTGTCTTTCAGCTTTGTTTATAGCCTGCTTGCATGCTTTTCTTAGTTATTTGTCTGTTTGTTTGTTTGTTTGTTTTGTTTGGGTTTTTGGTAAGGGGCATAGTCTTCACACAGAAAGCCGTTTGAGAACCTTTTAAGATATTAAGATAAAATGCTTCCCGAATAAAGTTTATTATTAAATAAATACATTGAAATATTTATTTATCTGATGTTAGAGAGTAAATCATCACACGTGCCTAAGGACCTGAAGGGACACCAGTGAAAGGCTGATGCAAATGTTGTAATAATAATAATGATAATAATAATAATAATTGCTATTATAATTGCTGTCCTATCCCCAGGCCTAAAGGTTTGTGGATTGTGAAAGGCAGGCTGTGGTCTGTTTGTAGATCAGGGGCTTAACATTAAAAGGGCTGGAACACCAGCATTCTATGGGGTCATGTAACTGCAGCAAGCTGAGTGGGGATTGGCTGAGAGAAGCCCTGTGGTCTCACTGTACAGCAGTTCATGGGAGTCGGGCCTTTACACCTCTCCTGTCTGTTTCCACTGTGAGTCTGTGTTGAGGCCACGGAGCAGGACCCCAGGCCTTTCAGTCCACATTGAGGTTCCCCTTTTGTTCTGTCCTGACCCTGCACCCCGCTCTGCAGAGATCAGCATTACCCCCTCGCACACCCTCCACACTCACTGACTTATTCGTGTGGTTCCCATCAGAGAGGTGCAAAAGAAGGCCCCAGACAAAAGGTCTGAAAGAGGCCGGGTTTCCAATTTGGGAGGGGGGAAGGGGGGTTCACAGAGGCGGTGAGGTTGGGGGTGGGGGGTGGGGGGTCAGATCAGGTCACGGTTTGGGGGAGGGTTTGGCTAGCGCTGGTGGATCCTGTGCTGTAAGTAATTGGATTTTTTGCTGAGGCCAATCAAAGATGAGCAAAGCTGGTGCCATGTGCAACAGGGACTGGGGATGGGGGGGGGATGGGGGGTGGGGGGTGTTGCTGGTTCGTGCATCGATCAAAGTCAAACTGAAACCATGCGGTCACAGAACCGCGTAAAATAACGCAGAGATGTGGGTTTCGCGCCCGATACTGTACGCTTACATGCCTGTCTAAGTCTGTGTTTAGCTGTCTGTGGTGTAAGAACTTGATTCTTGTGCCCGTCTCCTGAAACGTGAATTCAGACTTGCATTCTGCCCGTCCTAAGGGAAGTGGAGAGTCTTGGGTTTGTCTGTTTGGAAGGCACACTTCTGAAACTGAAGTGTGATTTATAAAAGAAATTAACTCATAAATAAAGAAAATTAAGCAAGCAACTGTGCAGTTTTTGAATTCAGTGGGAACCAAGTATGCTTTATGACAGACCAAACACTTCTGATTATCCCAATCTTTGCTAACAATGAAAATGAAAAAAAACATGATTAAGAGTAAGTTCTTAAGTATTGGTCGGACGGGTCATGCACGTACAAATCCTTACTTGAATGCCACTCATAATGTGCACTCGTAATTAATTAGTGAGGCCTTGTAATTAATTTCATGCCCCAGTTGCATAATGGATATTCAGAGATCACAGTAAAAGTTTGCTTGTGGGGTTTTATTTCAGTCGAGGTACTGCGGTAAACTTCACAGTTTCCCTAGCGATGGGGGTTTATCTGCTTGCCTCGCTGTTGACTTTGTCGCATGTGCTAATTGGAATGCCGGTAACCCACTCCCACGGCCCTGACCTCCCATTGGGTGAGTCCTGGCTGTGGGCGGAGTCTGCATTGACCCGAGGTCAGAGACTGAACAAACACCACGCCCAGAGAGATCTGGGTTTTTAACCCCAGACTGCAACACTGTGCCGGGACAAAACAGAGATTTAACCCCCAGACTGCCAAACTGCGTTGTGAGACACAAGAGGCCTTTTAACCTCCGAGTTACAAGGCTGTACTGTGACAGGGCAGGCTCTTAAACCTTGAACCGAAAACCCTGCCCTGTGACAGAACACATTCTTATAATTCTACCCTCAGTCAACCGTCGCTTGGACCCGGAGAGGCATATATGACCTTGCCCTCTCCGGCCCTCTCCAGTTCCTGTCCTCAGATGACCATTTCCTCTTAGACTCTTCACGGCACATTACCAGCATTAGTGCTGGAGCTAGCTGTGGTGCTAGCGTAGCAGAGAGCAGATTTAATCCTGGAGGAGTTGTGTGTGAGTTAGTGCAGGAGGGGCCGTCACAAAGTGATGAATTGCACCCCCCTCCTTTGCAGACACTCTGTCCTCCTCCTCCATAATCCATCCCACGAGGTCATTCTGATGCTGTCTCTTAAAACAAAAAGTTAATTTCCGTGACAAAGAGAAGAGGGGCGATTCAATGAAGCAAATTTAAACTAAATGTGTTTCAGCTTTATGACATAAACACAAGATATGAATAAGTAGCTATAACTTTTTTTGTTACCTACACAAATCAGTTTTTTAATGACTTGAATAAAATTATGCATAAGGTAACGTTTTACATGGCTTGTGCTTAGTCTGGCAAACTATTAGCTGTCAAATTATACGTAAAATTATGCAAATCTGCTTCAGCTATATCTTGCATCACCCCCCTAAATTTGACATGATTAGATTTAAAAAATGCCCTTTATGAGACAATAAAACTGTGTGTGTGTGTTCTCTCTCTCTCTTTTTCTCTCTGTGTGTGTGTTTGTGTGCTTTCTGTGTGTGTGTTCTGTGTGTGTGTGTGTGTGTGTGTGTGTGTGTGTGTTTGTGTGTGTTATCTGTGTGTTCTCTCTCTCTTTCTGTGTGTGTGTGTGTTTGTTTGTGTGCTTTCTGTGTGTATGTTCTGTGTGTGTGTGTGTGTGTGTGTTATCTGTGTGTTCTCTGCATGTGTGTGTGTGTGTGTGTGTTTATGTGTTCTGTGGAGAGGGTGGATTGGGTATTATCCTTTGATTTCACTGTATATCTTGTAACTTGCTCCAGAGAGGTTTTGCATTTCATTGTCAACAAACCACCATTGTTATAAATTATAGACTGAATGTGTGGGAATGTGAGTGCAGAAAGGGGAGGTTTACATCGGTCAAGAAAAAGGTAAAGTGGTTTCACCAGAGCATGGACACTATTTTCCAATAGCACTGCACAATGTTCAGAAAATATTTATTCTCTGTCTTCCTGTACATCTGTACTGTACAATTTTGTATAATGGACTCATTTTTTTTATTGACTAGCCTACACTGTCCATGTAAAACGATTTTCACTCTAAAATGAAAAGCATTGTATAAAAACATTGATTATTATTTATTTATTATTCCTACGGGACACAGTATTTTTTTATCATAGTGGCGCCCATCAGGCTCAGACGTTCACGACTGACATACACAGTGGAGGATATATCCGACATGCGTCTTTTCCAGGACACTATTTGGGACAGGAAATGGCACAAACATTCCCTCTTCTGTGAAGAACCGGGTGAGGCGTACACCCGCGATGCAATTTCTGGTGTAGATTCTGTCAAACCAGCTCTCCCTGTTTTGCGGTGTTCTGGTGGTTTCTCCCTTGGAGTGGTGATGGGGAGTCCGTGGCTCCTGTACAGGGGTGAAGGAAGAAGGGCCGTCTGAAGCTCTTCTTGGTTTCGGTTCTTGTCTGACCAGAAGAGGTGAAGTGTACCAGAGGGCGTAGGCATCGGGAGTTTCACCTGAGCTCCCCCTCCTGCCCGTGCCTTCCTCACATCTCTGTGACTCTGTCCCTGTGAACTCACAACTCTTCTGTGACGGGACAGGACGTGATTTAGTGCATGCCTGAGCAACACACAGTTCATCTCTTCAAAATGTCAAAATCTCACAGTTTGCTTTGCAGCGACTGTACGCACATTTTGTTGAGAACGTTTAACACACAGACATAACACAACACAGAGGTAAGATGCAATAAGACGGGCATAGGGTAATTATGAAACGCACGAGACAAGAAAGCAGAAGTCAAATGCATTGTGAACGTGAACTTTGCGGGTGAATTTAAATGATACGTTTTCTTTTTCTTTTGATGATTAGCTTTGTGCCTGCTCTCTAAAATCGAGGATCTTGAGGGTTTTTTTTCATCCTTCCTCTACTCACAACGTTCCTGGAATGCAATAACCAACAAGGTGCAAATTTCTTGTCCCATACGAGAGAACGAGAAAGGGGGGAGTTTATCGTTTGGGGTAACTTGTTTATCCTGCGGTGGGACGTTCGGCTCGCCCCGCCCCACCCCTGCCTATTTAAGGAGGTTCTCAGTCATCTCTCTGAAGCTTGTTTACTCGCTGGGGCATCCTCTTGGCCCTGTTCGTGTGAGAGTGTCGCGCTCGCCAGCGTGGCTCTGCCGGGCCAGGGAAAGCGACGTCTTTTTGTTATGTTAATGGAGGAGAGCAGAGAGGTCCTTTGTGGGCCATGCGTGAATGGGAGAAAAAAAGGTTTCACTCCAGACAGGACTGCCACCCCCCACCCCAACCCCTCACAAGCCTCCATTGCCCCCTCCCTCCCCGTCACCCCCTCAGATGGATTAAGAATGCCCCCAGAGTTTGAGAGGTCTTTCAAATGATGCTCCCGGGGGGGTCACATTTTCGAGATAATGAAGGCATGTGCAGCCCTGCCTGTTGCTCTGCACCACCCCCCGCCCCCCGAGTTGTTGTCCCAGGAAGTGAATTGTGGACTAATCGGGGCTTGGATGCCCTGGCCCTGGCCCTGTTAGCTCAGGGCACACGGGGAAGGGCGGTGTAACACATGAACTCTTACCCTGTCCTTAATTAATTAATTTATTAATTAACCAAGCTTTGCTACATCTGCCCCTGATAGGTTATAACACTTATCTAGAGGATCCCATAGCATTTTCTGTGTGTTGTGTAGTCTCTATCACCTCCACCCTTCCCCCAGCAGAATCATGCAAACTTTCTACAGAAAGTTTAATTTGTGCCCAATTTCTGTATTTTTAAAGTAAGATAATTGAGTGTTGTGTTAAATCCTTTATACATTACAGGCATTAAGCAGACATTCTTATGTAGAGCAACTTACAGTTTACATTTCTCATGTTTTCATACAATCCATTTACACAGCAGGATATTTACTGAAGCAACTCAGGTAAGTATCTTGCTCAAGGGTACAATGCATTACAAGCCCAGGTCCCTAACCATTATACCACACTGCTGCCCACTATAAACCCCTGGCTCCATCAGCCCCGGGGAGGGAAGATGCATCAGTAATAAATGAGCACAATCAGGTGGATAGGGTTGAAAGGCTGTAAAACCTGCCCGCCATAGGTAGTGGGTGTAGTTGCCCCTACCCTATTGAACTTACTCCAGTTAACAGTGACGCCAAACAGGTCAGTTTAGGAGCTCAGAGGCTTATCTCACCCTCTTTGGACATCATTCTTCTTGACCATGTTATCACCTATAATTCTGTGGCAAATGTTTTAGCTTCGTAGGTGAAATGGTAAACTTAGTGCTGAGCTTACGTTTAGCAGCTGCCAGCCTTTGAAAGGTCTTATCTGCCGGTCACAGGGGTGAGGGACACACAGCCAGGGAATCAGCTGTGTGTTTTTCAAAAGCCCGGCCGGTCGGGATTTCCCACATTCCTTGATGAACAATGGCGGAAGTAGGACACTTCCGACATGAATAGTGCTGTGCTAGTGAAAGGCCCAGGGGGTCAGGACATGCCGTCCCTATGCTTCCTGAATCAGATGCACGTTAGGTGGTAGTGCAGTGTAATGGTTAGGGAGCTGAGTTTGCAACTCTGAGGTTGTAGGTTTAATTCCCAGCTCGGGCCCTTGGGCAAAGTGCCGACCCTGAATTGCTTCAGTGATCCAGCTATATAAATGGGTTGTATGTAAAAAAATTCCAAAAGCTCTGCATAAGCTAAATGCATGAAATGTGAATGTAAAATGCACGTTTTTAGCAGCTGAAGTGTGACTTGTGCAAAGTACTGGAAGACTGCTTGTTCCATTAAGGCAAAATTAATGTGTTTTTTTTCTTCAATATTGGATACGTGTGCGTATTTGCTGGTAGGTATGAATTGAATTGCCCATGTGACCTCTGTAGTTGTCGCAACGATGTGTGGCCACGTTAAATTATTCAGCCATGTGACGCGGCTGGAGCAATTCATAAATTGGGAGTGGCACCTGGATCGGCACCCGCACTCTGGGGAGACGAGTGATTGGGGGACAGCGGGTTGGGTCTGGGAGCCATGGTAACAGCAGCTGTCAGTTGATCGATTGATCTCGCCCACACCCAGGCACTTGCGGCTACCACACGCAGAACAGAGATAGCAGGAATTAGCTGGATGAAGGCCGGCACCGAGTGTAGACTAAGATTCAGTTGAAAAAATACAAATCGCTATTCTATTTTTCACAATGTTCACTGATACTCTGACCCTAAGTATTGTTTATATGTCCATAATATGTGAACTGCGATAATGTTGCAGGCATTGAGATTTTATGTATGCTGCTCTGTTAAGATTACATAATTACACACCATTGTCCAGTCTGTGTATTTACCTGAAGGTGCATTCCATTCCATTTCTAAAGTCTCAATAAATAAGAATAGAAAGTAATTGAATACTTTTTTTATTATGGGGTATCAATGGGTTTTTTATTACATTTTGTCCTTTGAAGTATATTATAGTCATATTATTTAAGGTATTGAATCACGATTATAATAGAATCGTGATTCAATACCTTAAATAATATGACTATAATTCAGATCAGGAAATTGGGATGAATCATGATGTATCGAATTGTAACACGCTTAGCCTGGTATAAATCATGCAGTGAGGTACTTGCCAATACCCAGGCCCTAGTGGAGACTGGTGCTTGGTGGAGACCAAACAGCATTCCTGCGAATAGAGACATCCCATCAGCCCTTCTGACAGTTGCAGGAACCTGGTCTTCTCAAGTATGCACTCATCTATCACTCACCTGTCTCTCCAGCAGTGTCTCCTCTCTACACAAGCAGAGATGTGTGGGGGTAGGGGGAGGGGGAGGGGGGGGGGCTTCTTGGGAAGGTGTATGCACCAACTGGAAACTCCAAGCAGGGTAGCATATGTGTTAAAAAATATATGTACCATTCTATGGATTCTGTTTCTGTGTGTAGCTCTCTTCAGAGTGAAGGTGACTTAGCATGTAGCATTGTGTGTCAAATGGGTGCCATCAGAAAGGAGTGGTCCCCCGGGCTCTGATTGGCCCGCCAGCACACATTTAATCACTACTTCTGTGGAAGGTGACCATGCTCCTCCCTGCCCCCTCGGGACACTCTGATGAGCATGTGCAGAATACACCCCGGACAAGGAGGCATCGATCTCCCTGCCCGGTCAAGTCCCAGGCCCCCGTGGGAGAGCGTGATGATTAAGTGGGTCGGTTTGGTATCTGCAGAAAGGACCGAGGTCAGCATCTCCCTCCGCTTTTACAAAACCTGCTGACTCAGGTCGCGGGCGACCTCCAGGTAGAGGTGGGCCAAGCCAGGGCTCGATGGAGCATTGGAGACTGAATCAGGGAAACCGGAAAGGACCGACCTCCTGGCGTCCTCCTCCCCCCGGAACATCACACTGGCCTGCAGTTCTCTCACAAAAAAACGCAAGAGACTGAAAACCCACCTCTTCAGACTCCACTACCACTGATTTTATATATAATTAAACTCATTACCATGACCACTGTATACATGTATAATCAAAAAAGAAAAGACTAACCTTTCTCTCCCTGTATTATCAGTACAGTGTGCAGCTGTCTACAGTGATGTTGTATTGTTACTATACGGAGCTCGGGTACTAGCTGTGATTGTTCTTGCCATGTTTAAATGCACTTATAGTCGCTCTGGACAAGAGCATCTGCTAAATGCCAAAAATGTCAATGTAAAAAATGTAATGTGATTCACCCTTCAGACGTCTTGTGAAAGAAGGATTGCTGGTCGGACACAGGTCAAACCAGTCCACGGAGAATAATCGACACTTCCAAGTGCAAAGGTCAACCATGGTGTTTCATTGCCTACTGTTCAACTTTTAATGCATCAGCGGTCAGCTATTTTAGGAATTCTAGGCATGCTGAGAGGCTCAGAGTTTTCCTATTGTGGTAGGAGTTGACAATAAAGCAAAACTGGGCTCGACTGGGCTACAGAGCCATTTCCTTCCTGATTTAGGCATTGTTGGGCTTTTCAACACACAAAGAGGCCTGTGACTAAAATATGAATGATATAATGAATGAATGAAAAGTGAATGTGTGTACACTATATAGCCAAAGGTCAGTGGACCCCTGACTATCACACCTACTGTATATGAGCTTGTTGGACATCCCATTCTAAAACCATGGGCATTAATATGGAGTTGGACCCCCCTTTGCGGCTATGACAGCTGCCACTCTTCTGGGAAGGCTTTCCACATGATTTTGGAGTGTGTCTGTGGGAATTTGTGCCCATTCAGCCAAAAGAGCATCTGTGAGGTCAGGCACTGATGTTGGATGAGAAGGCCTGGCTCGCAATCAGTGGTCTAATTCCTCCCAAAGGTGTTCAGTGGGGTTGAGGTCAGGGCTCTGTGCAGGCCAATTGAGTTCCTCCACATGGACCTTGTGTCTTTATGGACCTTGCTTTGTGCACAGGGGCACAGTCATGCTGGAACAGCAAAGGGCCTTCCCCAAACTGTTGCCACAAAGTTGGAAGCGCCCAATTGGCTAAGATGTCTTCGTATCCTGTGGCATTAAGAATACCCTTCACTGGAACTAAGGGGCCTATACCAAACCCTGAGAAACAGCCCCAGACCATTATCTCTCCTCCACCAAACTTTACAGTAGGCACTATGCATTCCGGAAGGTAGCGTTCTCCTGGCATCTGCCAAACCCAGATTTGTCCATCAGACTGCCAGATAGTGAAGCGTGATTCATCACTCCAAAGAACACGTTTCCACTGCTCCAGAGTCCAGTTGCGGCGTGCTTCCAGAAGCAGTTTGGTACTCTGTAGTGAGTGATGCAGCAGATGATAAGCGATTTTTATGCGCTATGCACTTCAGCACTTGTCGGCCCCGCTCTGTGAGTTTGCGTGGTCTACCACGTCGTGACCAAGCTGTTGTTGCTCCTGGGCGCTTCCACTTCCCAATAATAGCACTTACAGTTGACCGGGGCACATCTAGCAGGGCAGAAATTTCATGAACTGACTTGTGGCAAAGGTGGCATCCTATGACAGTGCCGCATTTAAAGTCACTGAGCTCTTTATGAACCATTCTGAATTCTAAATGTTTGTTTGTGGAGATTGCATGGCTATGTGCTGTTGGCATGTCTATGTGCTGTTGGCAATGGGTGTGACTGAAACACCTGAACTCAATAATTAGTAGGGGTGTTTTTGGCCATATAGTGTATGTTTTGTTTTCATTTTTCACATGGTTTTAATGTCACAACTATCTGAATCCATTTCAGCATCTCTCCTCTCGCTCGACTTTGAGTCAGCAATTTATTCCAGGTCAGCATTGCAAAAAAAAATGCTGAGGCTGAATGAGGCTAAGCATTTGTAGCTGCAAAAATGGCTACAGTATTCTACCTCGCAATTCCAAGATGCCCTAAAACTCACATGGGGTGGGGCCGTGGCGGTTGCTCAGGCCACCATATAGATGGAGAGGTTTTGGGGGAGTCACAGTTTGAGCTCCGGGAACTCTGAGCCATCTGTCTGACGGCATTGTTTGAAACACAAAGCAGCTGAGAGTCCTTCAAAGATCCCAGCCATGAATGGGGCCACTATGTTACCCAGAGAGGCCTGGTTTGGGTCATTTGACATGTAACATCACCCACTGTGAGAACTGTGAGTTAGGGTGGGACATGTGACATTGTGACATCACTCGCTGTGAGAACTGTGAGTTAGGGTGGGACATGTGACATTGTGACATCACTCTCTGTGAGAACTGTGAGTTAGGGTGGGACATGTGACATTGTGACATCACTCGCTGTGAGAACTGTGAGTTAGGAGGGACATGTGACATCACTCCCTGGGGGTTGTAACTTGATTTTGTTGAACAGTCCACACATAAAACCTTAAGTGCAGTCCTCTATCATACATACATTCATGACCTCTGACCTGTGACACATTGTTTGGGAGGGGGAGCTAAAGTGGGTGCACTGGGGAAAGTGGATGTCCTTGCTGTATTGCTCAAGACTTCACAATGTCCATTTATCCCTCTGTCTTAAAGTTTCACAAGCTATTTACATCATTTCGAGCACTGAGCTTGGGCAGAGATCGCAAAGCTCTAAAGAAAAAGCGAGATCCATTAAATGTCAGATCAGCCGTCCGGGTTTTAATTCATGTTTCGTGCAGGAAGCACGGAAGTGTCCTAATAGATGAACCCCCGTGTGTCCATTTGCATTATCTTTCCTTGCCTCTTAAACCAAAGCTAAGTGTGTAGGAGTCGGAAGGAAAGTCAGATCGCGGATTATCCGGAGCAGCTTCGGCATGGCGATGGGAGACAAGCGGCCCATCGATTCTGTTTCCATTCTGACACTAATGGATGGTCGCTCAGTCCCAGCGGAAGTGCACTGTGTGAGAGATGATGTGTTGCCTGCTGCTGTGACACTCTCGGGTGTGTGGCTCCAGAAGAACACAGGGTCTCACACTGGAGTCTCAGGGGATCCTCAGCAAAATGGGGAGGGGGAATGTCCATATTTCAACAATTACCATATGTAATTGGTAATATTTATATAATTTGACATTTATTGCATATTTATATTGTACTAAATACTGATACAGATAGTATGTGATGTCCTGTTTTAGACATGCTCACATGGGCCAGTGTTCTAAATAATGGCTGCGCTGCAGCCCGTAGTGAGTGTTGTATGTAGGTGTTAAATGTTGACCATTTTATAGAGGTGGGGAGTCTTCAGTCAGAGGGTAGGTCTTTCAGGGGGTCTTGAGATCCAAAAGTTTGAAAACCCCTGAATTAGGAAAAATTGTAGGGGTCATGTAGCCATTAGGGAAAACATTTTCTCATTCTGCTGCCATGTCATTTTAGTGTGACCATGTTGCTTTACATTTCTCCTTATTGGGGAACATTGGACCAATTCTAAATAACTTGCTGTAATTTCAGAGCTTGAAGCCTGAAATGGTTGCTGGGCTAAAATCCACGATGGGACACAGCAGACAAAAAAGATCCTGAGCCAGAACTGCACCGTGCAAATAAATAATGATCGCTTTTATTTTGGAGCCATAAAGGCTCCACTAAGTCTGCTCCTGGTCTCTCCACTAGGGCTGCTCCAGGTCCCTCCACGAGGGCCACTCCTGGCTTCTGAATTAGACATAATTAGTGCAGAAGTGGGTACTTCAGACAAAAGTGTAGCTTGTTGCTAGGATACTCTCGTATTCAAATGTTGGTATAAGTTCCATTTCCCCGCACAAATTTCTCTGCGCTTATTCCAGTTGTTCATTTTCACATCAAAGCAAGACCTGTCTTGTCTCAAACACAGCCTTGGCCTGAATACCATTTCTTTTTTTAAAGTAAAGCAGTAATGAAAAATGTCAATTCACAAGTCCGGAGTAGTTGCTTCTGGTATAAATTCCATCTGTCAGAGTTTTTGTGGAGGTCATCGCAGAATGTGGAAAGAACGTGTTAATCGCTGGGACAATGTGCTGGATGACTGTGCGGCATGGAGACAGGAGGGTGAAAGGAAACCGGGAAGGGCATGGTGACCCTTCTGTCCAACCAGTGGGATGGGATGGCTTCAGGAGTGTTTCTTTACTTTTTAAGGAATTTGTAAAGGTGCACAGCATTGATGGAGAGCGTGTGTGTGCGTAAGTGTGTGCGCATATGCATGTGTGCGCACACGTAATTTAAAGTGAAGGTGTGTCATGCCAGTCATACAGATGAGTTGGTTTTGATGTCAAGGTACAAACAGAATATTCCATTGTGATCCCTCCCACTGCATGTCTGAACTGTCTATACATTCATGCAATCCAGTGAAAGATCTTTTTCCCTTCACAATTGTTCAGCAATAATGCAAATTAACTCCTCAAACTGTAAAGGAAAAAGAAAAAGAAAAAAACCTTACTTGTGAAAAAAAAAAAGTTAAGTTAAGGACAAATTGTTGGCTGAATTCAGACTATCGCTGGGTCTTGCTCTGAGTCTCAAACAACAAACCGGCCCAAGACACTGCACTGTGCCTCCATCAAGGAAGTAGACCATTCCTGACAGCTGTGTGAGAGAGAGAGAGGGAGAGGGAGAGGGAGAGGGAGAGGGAGAGGGAACGAGCAACTTGGACAGGAGAAGAACATATGCCCCACTTGTTTAATCCACAGCTTTAGAGGGTAAGGTGATTAGGGCTGGCGCAGGCCGTGCTAGAAGAAAAAAGGATGAAACGTTGGCGACGTGTCCAAAGCCAGATTAGAGGCCCGATGTTTGGGAAGCTCGTTAATTGGGCCGTGTGCGTCCAGTCTGACCGCGAGCTGCAGGTGAGGCAGGGCCTTGGCGTCGGGCAGGCTGTGGGGCGACTCCTCGCTCCCCAATCTCTCGAAGGGCCAGGAGGATAGGGGGAGATTCAGATGGGAGCTGCCAAGTAGGGCTGACCCCATTTAGTCGACTGGTCGATTGTTTGGTCGACCGAGATTTGTTTTGGTCGAGCAGTTGTGCCAAAAAATATATATATAATTCTCCACGCAGCATGAGACACCTAGATTCGCGCCACAGTGCGGCGCGCTTGTCAGTAGAATAATCAATTCTGGATGCTGCGGGTATGGCAGTGACAGTCCTTCACTCTTAACATAGCTAGGCCTATATATGTTCTCTTTAAATTACATTAGGCAATTAAGGTAATAGTAATGTTGTGAATAATTCAGAAAAACTAATAAAAGTAACATTTTAAAATAAATGTGTTTTGCTAATTGCATGGTTTATATATTTATAACTAACATGCGTAACACCCCCTTTCATGTAGCCTATATTGTATCCTTCTTGTTTTAGACATGCGAATGTGCATTTTAATTGTAGCCTAAGATTTGCCTACAGTTAAGATTAGTGTTATAGGCATACTTTAATTACTCATTTAGATATAAACTTTGCAAGCGAGTTTTCCAAGGCAGGGTTTATCGTTAATAAAACGAGGAGCAGCCTTTTGACAAAAAATGTGGACAAGCTAGTGTTCCTGTGCCATAACATGAAACGACTGCGGAAGTAGGCCATCGGATGGTCTCCGACTAGAGTAAGTTATTTTCGATAGGCTATAGCCACTTTATGTTCAGCTTTAGGCTACAATTTAAGACATTAGGCTATGTGTGATCATTCGTTTGTTAGCCAATTTTTTTGCTAAATAGATTTTAAATCCCAATGAGACCAACCTGGTTAATTAAATAAAACATATTCTACGCATTAGAATGTGTTGTGGTTGTGGTCAAATAAAAGCGTCAGCCTATTCTGTGGCCATACCGCAACTTCACAAGCGCAACGGCAGAATCTGCAAAGGCAGCATATAGAGGCTCGGAACAGAGTTTTTTTTCTTTCTTTCAGGTAATCTTGAACTCCGGCTCCATAAAGTAATTAGCCTATTGTTAATCATTTGTGTCATTCACACAAGAAAGTTATAAAACATGAGACAAGTGCAGTGTGCATATAGTTGTATTTATTCAAACAAATAGGGTGTGTCATATATTTAAAAAAAAGTTTTGACCAATCAGAAAAAACGGACGACTGTTGGTCGACCAAGATTTGTTTTAGTCGGGGACAGCCCTACTGCCAAGTGTCCCCGAGGGGTTCCTCTGAATCCCTTATTTTTAGTCTCATCATGTATCCTTCCTGAATCCTGATTAGACACTTGAAAGTATATATTTTTTAAGTTCCCTGGAGCACTTTACACTAGCAAGCTAAACCCCGGAAAGCACTTGGTGGAATGTACCCAACACACATCCAGCAGGCAGTCACTGCAGGTCTGATCTAAGAGTGCCTGGCACACCCATTCAATCACCTTCCCCCCTGAGTTCCTCCCCCTCCCCAGAACAACCGTTAGTGGCATTTAAGGAAAGGCAATAAAACTCAATGTGCAAAATGAACTGGAGTCGATGGAACCACAAACACTTTTATACATGAGAGCTGTTCGATGCCCCCGACATAATGATTTGTACAAAGTGTACCATTACAGGTTAACTGTAACACCATAAATCTTGGGCCCTTCCATCGCTAACACGATTTACCAGCCGAGTTCCTGCCTCCCCTGCTCTGTAATATTCCTTTAAGGTTGTCCAAGGGGTTTCCTCTTTGTAACTGATTCCTCCTCTTCGCGGAATTACTTTTTCTTGTGCCGCACGTGGCGTTATGTGAAGAATCCAAAGCGGAATCGTGTTTATGCCGTAATACCACCAATACAAGTCGCCGGGGACATCGTGGCCATGCTGTATGCCCAGGAATATCACAGGGACACCTTTTGCACAACTCCGTCTCAGAAGAGCCTGACCACATGAATTGTCCCTGCGTAAAGTTGGATGTTTGGTGAAGCTGGTCCACTCAGATGCCTTGCTGCAGGGTAGAGTGGCTGGCCACCTGGGATTCAGAAAGTGAGCCATCCTGGCAGTGAGAGCAGCTCCCTCAGTGCAGAGACAGACTGCTGATGCATTGCTCGCTGTGCATAGTGTGGATTTCCCATGTGGAGGTGCAGTGTGGTCAGGGCCAGTGCCATCAACACCCTACTCGCCCACGTACCCCCCTCCACTCTCTGAATCTGCTGTTCACTTTTTTGTTTTTTAAAGCACACAGTCCATCGTTCAAACATCACAGTGCATTTGTTTAGGAAATGATCTTATCTAGAGTGACTTACAAAACAAAATGTATAAGTGCATTCAAATGGGTTAATAAGACCAGAAGACCTACAGAAAAGAATAGTTAACACTCGTGGTCAACAACCATGTAAAAAGAAGTGCTAGAATCAACAACCCAAATAAAGGGCAGTGTGCTATCAGATGTCATTATGGGCATGTTTAAACCTGGTTCTGCTTTTTTTTGGAACGCCTGTGATGTTTCATCTATGATATTATGCTATGATTTTATTGTATTATTATTGTCATTGAAAGTTCAATCTTTCCCCTACACTTGGCTAGATTTCAGTTCTTAGTTGCTGTGTGCCACCTTGTTTAAAATTGGAAAAAGCTGCCTTGTAAAACATGCATTGGCATGGCAGGACAGCGTGGTCGGATTCATTGAAATGTATTCAAATACAGATTTAGGATTTCATGTCTTCATGGTACACTCTTGTTATCATCATAATTTCCCGCTGTTTTTGTTAAAGATTGTCACATAAGAGGACCGAGGACACCTTTGCCTGAACTCAGATGACCTGTGCGTAGTTTAAATCACAGGGGGCTAATATGGGGTGTTTGGCTTATATAGAATTTCCCGCTCCCCATTTCTTCTCTTCATTACCCTTCCAGTGGAGTACGATCTCCAAATCTCTTCAGATAAAATCCCCAATGTGCCCAACTTTTGTTGTTCTACATGGTTCTGTGTGGCTCAGTAGGCAGAGCATGGCGTTGACATTGCTTAGGTTGTGGGTTCGATTCCCATTGGGACCACATATACTGAAACATGTATGCATTCACTACTGTAAGTCGCTTTGGATAAAAGCATCTGCTAAATGGCATATATATGTATATATATATAGATAGATATATATATATATGATCTGTCACACTTAATTTGCGGTGTACAAAGCAGCAACATCAAAATTGTGAGCGTCAGGATTTCTTCCAACCTCATGGTTAGGACAGCTACCGTATGCACACATAGGGTCTCACTCGTTTACGAGAAGTTCAGTTGAAATACAATCTACCATAATGGGTTGGCCTTAAAACAGGCACTCATTCAGCAAAGGCACGTCAATAGAAATCAGGTCTTAGTGAAAATGGTGTTGTTTTTTTGCCAAGGATTGTGACTGTGATACACATAATCCCTCTGAATGGAGTTTTTCCATCCCTGAACTACTCATTTGTGGTGTGGACGGTCACATGGGAATGGGAGCTGTGGTTCTGTGTGGCTCAGTGGGTAGAGCATGGCATTGAAAACGCTTAGGTTGTGGGTTCGTTTCCCATTTGGGACCACATATACTGAAAAATGTATGCATTCACTACTGTAAGTCGCTTTGGATAAAAGCGTCTGCTAAATGGCATATATTATATTATATTAGCTGTGTTTGCCGAAGGATACCCGATGTTCAGTCTTATTTTTTCCCAGAATTCTCTCTGCCAGATGCACATATTTGCATCGTAGTTACATGAGGGACACAGTGGCAGCATGGGCACAGGCTTATCCAATGAAAATGTATTCCGATTTTGGTTGCCAAGTGGTTTGAGGCTTAACAAAAATAAGGGAAAATGAGATTAGAAAATGTCTCCGCATCACCCTCACCCTCCCACTCCAACAACATGGCTGGGAACCAGAGGCTGCAGCGCTTTCAGTCCCCTCAGCATCTGCAGAAATATCCAGAATATGGAGACCCAGGCAGTCTGCAGAAGGTTTTGTTTACGCTCCTGCTCTTGAAGTTGCGTGTTTTTTTACAGGAAAGGAGAGGAAAGGGTTAAGCCAGCCTCGGGATGGTGCAGTCGCTGAATCACGATTGCCGCTCTCCCGTGCCGCGTGCACTCCATCAACCCGAAACAGAGATTGATGGTGGAAGGAGTGTTTCTGCGTGAGGCTGGGAGCTGGGAGATGCACGTTCCTTGCCCCCTGCCCACCCCCATCCCTCTCCTGCAGTGCCTGTCAGAACGATACGGTCAGGGAAGCGGCCGGGAAATAATTTGTTTTCCTTTTCGTTATTGCATTATTTATTTGCCTGGCTTCTCGGGAAGATTTACATAATGTACACTTTACATATGGTCCGTTTATGTATTTACATATCGTCCATTTACACACTGGATATTTACGGACGGAGTTCAGCTTAAGAACCTCGATCAGGGGTATGGCAGCTGTGCCTCGCACAGGACTCAAGCCTGGAACCCCAGCTGTAACGAAGTTGGGGTTGCAGGCTTGAATCCTGTGTGAGAGACAGCTGCTGTACTGTTAAAAGAATTAGTTCCAGCTGGGGTCCCAGGGGAAGGGGAAGGGTCTGTGGGGGAAGAGGTCAGAAGCAGAGAAAGGTATGAAAGGATCTCTGTCGGTGTTCACTGTTCTAGCTGTCCCTTTTCACGTGTCAAAAGAGAAAGGCTGAAAAGGGTACACTGTAGTAGCAGTAGCTAGTGTGTTTTTACAAATGCCATCGAGTTCTGATGCTTGAATAGAAATGCCATTCATTTTCACACCTGTACAGAAGATTTTTTTAAATATCCGAAACTCAATATGGTGTTTTTTTAAATATTGAAATTCCAGTAGAGGATACATTTTAAATTTCAATACAGAAACGTACTATATTCTCTCATAACATTGATTACATCAATGATTACACAATAAAGCCAGACAGCCACCTTTTCTCAATTCTTGTTAGTGCTATGAGTCAGATATGTGCATCTGTATGCAGATACCTCACTGAGAAAATATCAATTTAGTGTACTGGACTGGCACAGTAACATTTCAGTGGGTAGTACGGTTTCTCTCTGTCCTTCTGTCCTATTGTTGCCAGGGTTAACAGAAAGTGCCTCTGTTCACAGTACATTTCGCATTGCTGTCCATGCAGAGGAGGTCCAAGGTCGATTCAGGGACGCTCATGTGTAATGGTGCGGGGGGGGTTAATTATTAAGCAACGGAATATTCTCTGCCTTTTGCGAGCATGAAGGAATGTGTTTAAATCCCGTTTTTCTTCTCTTGTTTTTTTCTCGCGTCGGCATAAACGAAGCCGCTAAGCTTCCTTTGGCTGCCTCCTTTTACCAGCGGAGAGTTCTACGGGATGTGAAAACCGTAAACCCCCCCCCCGTTTCATCACTGTCAGTGCCCAGCCCTTTCCCACGAGCTCGAGAACGTCTCCGCTGTCTGCCCTCTGCGTTTCTTACGGTCGACAGGAATGAACCGCACCCCTAATGACACGGTTCACGTTGATTTCCTTTGGCTCTTCTGGGTCCATTGCTGCATAACTGTAGTACATCCAGCTACATCACATTGGCCTGGGTTTGAGTATTGGGAACATATTGCTTTGGGAGGTTCCACATTTTTAAGATGTATATCTTTATGATTTGATGTGGATGGTGTGGAAGACACTAAGCATTCTTTGTTGTTGGTTTTTTTCTCTCCATTTTTTCCCACTCTAACACTGCAGTTTCCACCATTATCACAATGAACGTATCATTTGTCATCTCTGATGACAAATGCTGAACCACACCCATTGTCACCAGCAATGGCTATAAATTAAGGGGACATTTTGTAGGTAAATAATAGATGTGTTAATGCCTCTCTGCCAAGGCCGTAACCATGGAGTCAACATTGGGGGGGACCAAATCAATTTATTTATATTTTTTTGTAGGTAAATAATTTTAGATTTCTTAATGTGTCCCCCTCGGCCTTCTCTCACATGCACACACACACAAACACACATGAATACCCCCTCCCCCCACACACATACATACACTACTGGTCAAAAGTTTTAGAACACCCCCCTTTTTGAGTTTTTACTGAAATTTAAGCAGTTCAAGTCCAGTGAATAACCTGAAATGGTACAAAGGTAAGCAGTAAGCTTACCTTTTTATAGTACCCTCCAAGTCCTTCCTTGAGCAAGTATATATATCACAGTATATATATTGTGGTATAAAGGAATATCATTTTCCCATTTTTGTACAGCAGACAACATAGCTCATTACCTGTATGTATTTTATACAGTGTACTTTGTTCATCTTTATCAGGGGTGTGAATAATTTTGGAGGGTTCTGTATATATGTATGTATGTATGTATTTATGTATGTGTGTGTGTGTGTGTGTGTGTGTGTGTATATAAACATCGAACAAAAAGTTCGGAAATTTGTGTTTGGTAGATTATTTCTCTGTTGTAACAATGCTTCTTGGCAATACATTTTATACCGTTGGAAAGCCTGTTTATTTCCCTTTTAAATGTTGCCCCATTTCTAAGAAACATGCATTTGTGGGATGGGCAACACAGCTGAGTATGTGGGTTGCGCCCATGAAAAATTTGCCAAATCTTCTCTGCCAATGCCAAACAGCTTCTTCTGCTGTTTAAAATGAATAGACATACATACATGCACATGCTATGTAACATGCTGGTGTACGGACATACATGTGTTTTGTGTAGCTGTGCAGGGCTCCCTCCAGTGTGGGGACCGTTCAGAGCCAGCTGTCACTCAGAGACACACCACCCAACTGTGGTCCTCTGTCACACGTATGCCTGGAGAGGTTCCCTTCTCTTTCCCATTGGTCATTCTGCTTCTGCTGCTGTTTCTCTTTGGCTAGGTACGCGTAACTGCGCCGTTACAGCAATGACACGGCCTCGCTCAGCTCCCGCGAATGAGATCCACTTCCTGCCTCACGTACAACTGAGCACCAAGAAATGAGACCCTGTCCTGACATCTGGCACAGCGTTGTGTCCGTGACGATAATGCCTGATAATGACCTTTCACACACACTCTACATTCTGCTCCATCTGCTTCTTGCGGGCCAAGAAAACAGTATTTTATGGACTATATTCTTTATTTTGTGGGGGTAATTCTTTTACACTGACAGACAAGCTGCCTTCATCTGTGGGAATAGCTTTTCTATTCAGTCATTTTAGCTTTGGCTTTTTTCTATGCACACGAGTCTGGGTTTCATTTTCAGTCTTTTCCAGTCTTTTTTTTCCAGTTATTTTCTTGGGGTCTGGTCCAACTATTTAATTTCATTACATAAAGTAGAACAAGATGGGTTGAAAAAAGTATTTTAAACGTAACAACAATGTAACTAATGTTTCTTCCCCCTCACAACTTGCATTCATTGAATTCAGAAGGGGAGATTTAGAAAGGGTGTGTGTGTGTGAGAGAGTGTGTGTGTGTGTGTGTGTGTGTGCGCATGTGCGCTTGCGCCTTTGTGCGTGTGCCCGTGTGCATGCACATGCAAGAGTTTTCTAGCTCTCAAAATGAAAGCCAAGCCCTTTTGTGTTTAATATGTATGAGTGAAGTTCCTGTGTCCTCAAAATGGATGCCGCTCATTTGTGTGGTAATTGCATGTGTGAGTTTTCTGCTGGGCCTTCAGCAGGGTGACAGACTCATTTGTAGCTGAATGGAATTCTCACGCAGAGGCGCGGGGTGCGGGGAACCTCCTCAGAGCCCTGCGCATTCTCCCCTGGGCCGGAGCGCGCTGACGCCAGTCACGCCACTGGAGAGGGTTTAGCGCACCCTGCCCCATATGCCCCCCCCCTCCCTCCCTCCCAGAGCCGGGAGAGAAGCAGCGGCAAGAGAAGTGGGTCACCGCGACGACGGTGATGTGATTGGAAGCGACAGGCCGTGAGGGTCAGACTCTGTCACGCTCCCCCCTCCGTTACGTCACGCCGCCATCCACCCCGAAACACACGATATACGTGAAACTGTCACGTCGCGCAGATGCACGCTGGCTTTACACAGGGAACACACCGCGTTTAGAATATAGGTTCTCAATGCACTGTTTAGAATATAGGTTCTGGATACGCTGTGTTTAATACATCGATTCTCAATATGCTGTGTGTGTGAGTGAGAGAGTATGTTTGTTTGTGTGTGGGATAGGGGAGGTCCAGGGCATGGATGTCTGTTTGTGTGTGTGTGTGTGTTTTTGTGTCTGTTTGTGTATGTAGGAGGTGTTTGTATGTGCATGTTCTTGTGCGAGAGGGAGTGAGTGTCCATGTGAATTGGTGTGCGTGTGTGTGTGTGTGTGTGTGCATGTCTGCGTGAATGTGAGTGTGTGCATGTGTGTGTATGTGCGGGTGTGCATGCATGTGCGTGCGTATAGAATGTTTGTTTTAATGGAAGTGTGTCTGTCTTATTCAGCGTGTAAGCTCTCTGTATACAACGTGCAGTAAATCCCCTGATTCTGTGTGCATCTCACACATTATTGCTCTCCTACATGTTGCATAATTGCTTTGTACAACAAACCTCATGTTTGGATTTTTGTGTCTGTAATACACTGAATAGTCTTTATTCTGTGCTGTGGTCCCGGTAGAGATTGGGTCCAATGACTGGGGTGGAAGGTGCTTGTACCTCTGAGGTCCAGAGATTGGTAGTGGTTTAGTGTCAGTGGGCAGGAGGTGAAACTGGACCTTGATACTGTTCTACCTGCATCTCTGTTTGTAGAATCAGATATAGGTCCTGTTATGGATCAGGTTGTGGTTCTGGTTTTTGGCCATGGTTGCGGTCTGGGTTGAGAATCTGGTTTTGGGTCAAGTTGTTGTTGTTGGTCTGGTTTTGGCCATGGTTGCGGATCAGGTTGTGAATCTGGTTTTTACGTCAGGTTGTGGTTCAGGTTTTGGGTCAGGTTGTGGTCCAACTGTGGACCAGGGTGTGTATTGCACTATAACCTATGAACCTGGTTGTGAACTTGGTTGCTGACCTGGTGGAGCCCCTGGTTCTGCGTCAGATTGTGGTCCAGATTTGCGGCAGCGCTTCTTCCCCAGGGTTGCAGTTTTGCGGCTGAGGTTGGGAGTTTGGGACTTGCGGTTAATCGGATTGGGAGCTTTCTGCGGGTCAGGTGACCAGATGTAGTTGGATTAGAGGGTCACAGGGAAGGAAAAGAGGATTACGGGTGGCCGGGCTCGCAGCACTGGCCCGCTACTCCTGAAAAGTCTGCCTCTTATTCCTTTAATGAGACAGTTGTGCTCTTTTACATTGGTCATTCCCTTCAAAGAACGAATTAAGAAATGAACAGTCACATCGGCTTGCTGCAGTGAAAGTGTCCATGTCACTGGAAATGCAATGTTTAGTTGTGAAATAGTGACCCCTGGTGGTAATAATGGGTTGAGCTGTTTTAGCTTTGGTGGGGGTCTGTCCATTTGAGAAATGGGGGGGATATGTTGGAAGGCTGATTCTACTCATTGCTCTTTTGGTGGAAAGACATTGGCTGCTGGAGCGTGTGCAACACTGACTCATCTCATTCCTCTGTGGGCACTTTTGCTTTTGCTCTCTTTCTCTCTCTCTCCATCATGTGGTTGACAGTGCGTCCACCCTCCCCTCCCCCCTACCATCTTCCTTGTCTTCCTTCTTTTGTCCTTTCCCTCATTTTTCCTCTCCTTCCTTCTCTCTCTGTTTCTCCAGCCTTTCCTCTCTCTCTGTCTCTTCCCTCTATTTTTTCTTTCACCCCTCTCTCTCATGTCCTCCCTACCTCTTTATCCATCCCTCCCATCTCTCCCTCTTTCCCCCCTTTACTCTCTTTCCCTCCTCCCCCTCTCTCGCTCTCCCTTTAACTTCCTTCCACGATATCACCCATCTCTGTGACATCAAACCTCTTGTCAGAGGTGAACCCACCAATGGCCAGGTGTTACAGTTCCGTCCTACTCCGCGGCCCCCGAAATCACACGCTTCCTCTCCTGGTCTCCGTTTCTCCCTCTCGCTGTGTCGTACGAGAACGAAAGGGCGCTTTGAAAGACTCTACATCGTACCTATTCATTCAAAGGTTTAGGGGATTTTTTTTTCCCTGAAAGAAAGAGCCGGGGCGGAAAGCGTCTCTGGTTGTTTGAAGCTCTACCAGAGTTCTCACCGCCGCCATCCTCAGGGACAGCCGATGCCTCACATTCGGTCTTGTTCGTTAGTGAACCGTAGGGCTCATTTCTATTCCTTCCGCTCCCCCGGTTCAAAGGCTTTCCGGGGCGCGGCGAGGGTTCTGTGAGCGTGGCTTCTACCTCCAGCCGAGATGGCGTGGCAGAAAGGCATGCTGGGATGCGGGTCTCTCCGGGGGCTTAAGACTAAACTATATATTTATGGAGCGGGGATGGATGTTTACATCTCAAACGTCTGTTGTGTTTGGCCTTTGATATCCCCGTCGCACTGTGCTCTGGTTTTATCTCTGCGATCGGTTTTTGGGGTGCAATAAACAAAATGAGAACATTGTGATGAATCAGCAGACGTCTTAAGCAGCTTCCATGTGAGAAATTGTCATATTTGCTCCAGTCAAAGAACCCCCTATGGTTTCATTCTCAGGCAAAGTGCGAATACAGCGCCTCTCTCACACACAGAAATACTGGACACAATAAACCCTGTAAAAGCCTTAAAAGGATATGATTTAAACGTGTCCCCCTGGTTAAACGTTTAGTGTAAAGAAATAACAGAGCGTATACTGTATGTTTCATTCGTGGCAGTTCAGGAACTGAATTGAAAGATTGAAATGGAAAAATGGCTATAATGTTCTCTGAGGGTCTTTTTAAAATTAGTACAATGAATGAACTGGAATCGACCCCAAAATCTACGGTCATTTGATCCAGAAATACAGAGAAAATTTCAACAATAGAAACATGGAGTAAACAATTCTAGATTAAGACTGAATTCTGCTGTCAGAAACCACCTCCTCTTAAGAGCTCTAACCCTAGTCCCAGCCCCCTCGAAGCGCCCTAACCCTAATTTCAGCCCCCTTAACTCAGCCCAACAATTTCACATTCCATCATTTTTGAATTTGCTATTTGACCCCTACCTCTCCCTGGTCATGTTTGGGGTCAGACCTGGGGTTATTGATGGGATTATATTATGGGTGGGTTGTTGTTTTTTGAGGGGATGGGGGTCTCATGCTTTGGTTCAGATAACCTTTTTTGGACAGATTAGCCTGTGTAACCATGCCCCTTCTCAGTTGTGGAGACAGTAGAATAAATAGCTACCGGGTTTGTGGTGGGCTATTTGTAGATAAAATCACTTGGCATCTTGACTATTTCTTTGACAACAGTGAAACTGACACTTCTCTTCTCGTGCATGCCTTCTCCAGATCCATCATCAAATTACATCCGACAGCTGGAAACAAAGGTCCGAATTTTAGAGGATGACAAGAACAAGCTTTTAACGCAGGTAAGACTGCTTCTGCCCGCTACCCCCCCCCCCCCCCCACCAACACCCCCCACACACACATACACACACTCCCCTGGCAGTTTGTGTCACTGTGCCATTGTCATTTTCATCAGCTGAGCAGCATGACACTATATTTCTGCAACGCACACACACATACTCACACACACACACACACGCACACACCCGGGTGTCTGTCAAAGATGCAGACTTAATTACAGTTAATACTGCAGAGACACAAGGTTACGGGGATCTCGGCTGCAGATCTACTTCCGACAGCAGGAGGGTTTGATGTGATTCAGATTGACAGGATGGTGATACTTTTATGCCTGACACACACACACACACAAAAACACACAGCTCCCAGACACAGGAGAAAATCTCGTTTGGGAAAAGTAGGGCTTCAGTAATGTGTGAGTTCTGTGTGCACATAGTTACCCCCTTCCACACCATGAAGAGGTGCCAGCATTGGTCAGGTACCAGTGTGACCGGGGCCATAGGCGCCGATTTATGTTTCTGCCTGGTTGTGGGTGCCATTTCTGGTGGGATCCGCAGGTCAAAGCACATCATATGCTAGGTGGAGTTTGCTATCAAATCAATGTAAATTTGGCTCCGTGCATAATTTTCCCCGTGGGTGCTCGGCCTTCTCCGTGGGTGCTCGGGCCCCGGAGCACCCACGGGATCGGCGCCTATGACCGGGGCATAATAGAGCCGCCAGAACCCTTCATTTACTCAAGTGTCTCCTTTATTTTGGCACATACCTGCACATCAGAGTAGTTCTAAAATAGCTTTGAATTATAATATAATTTTTCTTCTTAGTGCCACCTGTGATTGCCTTTAATTATCTCCAGTTCCTCCACGTCAATGTGTGGGTAGGATCCCGCCTCGGCCCTTATGATGTGTGTAATTAAAGAAGCGCAGTGCAATTAATTCTTAGCAAAGAGCAAGGTGGGAATCGCCTACTGGTATCTCAATTTAGGAACAATCATTTTCTTTCGTTTCACTTTCTGTCGGCATCACGCGGGCGACAGCGGCTGTAAAATCTGCTCCGTGTGATCAGGAGTTAACACACTCTAAAGTTCTGTTCTGAGTTCTTCGCCGCTGTACAAGATTACGCGGGCGCGGTAAGTGTCGTTTGCCGTAATGGCTGGGGAGAGAGGCGCAGGCTTTCACGTGCTAGCGTTGGTCTTCTGGCAGATGACGGCTTTGGCAGCCTGAAGCACCCGCTTAGATCACCTCAAATGCGAACACATTTCAGCACATTTCCGCTGTCCGTGGTTTCAAAAACAAAGCGGTGTTTACGTATACGGGCATCTTTTATACCGCGCACGCTTCTTCGTTACTCACCGAGGACTCCGATTAATGTTTCGTAACGCCGCGGTTCGTCTGGATGGAGGGCTGAGTCGTACGTCACGAGAGCCGCACGCCGTTTAAATGTTTGTTTTCCAAAACGCCTCCAGCAGAGACCCCGTCCCTTGGAACGGTCAAGGGCGGCGTTGTGAGCAAACCGAGAGAAGAGGGAGCTCGAGCAGCCTTTTCCACTCAAGGCAAAAACTCGTTAAAATCCAGAATGGGTCGACTGTTAGGCCAGCAAACCCCTGATTATGCTGACAACAAAGTCAGTCATTGTGATGTTTTTTTTTAAAGATGTAGTCTGGGATCTCGCATGTTCTTCAACTGAACTCTCCGTTTCAGTATGAAGTTTGAGAATCAAAACAACTCAGTTTGAGAGTCAATTTTTCCAACTTCATAAGAAAAAAATGAATGAACGATTGCTAATGCCATCCGCTGGTGTGCAGAAACATATCCATGTCTTGTCAACACAGGGATCTGAACACAGATGAAAATGATTAAGTTTGTCATTCTAGAATGATGAGAGGAATTTAAAAGAAGAAAACTTCCACTTTTCTTCATCAAGAAAACATTCTGAAAACACCAGAAACATGTTTTTTGTGGTTAGGAGTGAGATAAGGTCCCTTTTGGGGCTTGAGCAGAAACAGGCCGAATCTCCAGAACCTCAATCGAAAATTGAGGTCACGACCTTGAAAACAGGAGGCAGGGTCAGTTTAACCCGAGCCATTGCATGTGACCTGCCAGAAGTACAGATCTCTTTCACAGATGTCAGTTGTTTATAAGCACCTTCCCACAATGCACTGCATCTCCATAACCCACATAGACTGCAGACTAGACAGTATGTACAGATTGTAGGTTGATGCGATGGATAATTCAGTATTGTATTTAGTATTTTTTTAGCCCAAAGGCCATTCTTGGCCAATAGTGCACTTCTTTTGAAGAATTTCTCAGTGGGTTTTATTCAAGCTGACATCCAGTTCCCATATTTTCATTATGCACAATAGTTATTATTCACATTGTAGTCCATGTACAACAATCTCCACATGCTAATTGGTTTGTCGGGGGGGGGGGAATCACTTCCTTTCACAACTTCTCATCTCTGTGGCCATTGCAGCATATGAAAGATTCTTGACAAAGTTAGTTATCTTTGATACCTACAAAAATGTGTTTGTTTTAATGGTCTACCGAAATTGTCGATTAAACGTCTCAGCGGTTCGGCGATGAGTTCTCTTTTGACAAAGCTGTGACCTGTAGCTTTGCAGTTATATAACATTGCATTTTAATGCTCGCGTGTCCCGTAAGAGCTATTCATGAAGTGCTATAATCTCAATTCAGCAGTAATCCTTAGAATGGAACAATATGGGCAAATGAAAGTAAAGAGACCCTCCCATTGTTGCACAACACGTAAGCCAATACCCTGCGGAATGAGGGCGTGCTCAGTCTATCTTCATGGTTCAAAAGGGAGAAACGACCAGCCTGCAGTATACACACTCACTCTCGCTCTTTCTCTCTCTCTTTCCCTCTCTCTCTCACTCACACGCACATGCTTGCGTTCACACACACACACACACACACACACACACACACGCACCCTCCCACACACACATTCGTGCGCACACACACGTCAGGTAGGGACAGAGTGACAGCGTGCACCAGGATTCCTATCGGCTTTGCGACACGCCGCCAGACCCCGTCCGGTTTGAACCACACAGTTGGCATCGTCGCCGCTGCTTACTGATCACGCACACCGGCCCGAGTCCCGAGTCCCTGCATTGAACCCGGAACCAGGCCAGTGCGTGTGTGCCGCTTTCAGGCACTGCTTGTGCTGCCAGTGGATCTCTACTTAACTGCACTCTTCGTGCCAAATGCAATGACCGGTTCTGCTGCTCAGAGGGGTTTTGTCGGCAGTACTGAAGCTGAAGCAGATTCATACCAGTCCAGGGGGGATTCAGCACAGGGGAGAATAGATCAATTAAAAGAGCTCTGCTTCTGCTGCCTGGCTGCGTCCCTGCATTGGGAGTGGTGCCTGAGGAACAGTGTGTCTGTCTCCAGAGACCAGAGAGGCTACACACACACACAGAGCATTACACGCACACACACAGAGCATTACACGCACACACACAGAGCATTACATGCACACACACACACACACACACACACACACAAACACACACACACACACACACCCAGAGCATTACACACACACACACACACACACACACACACACACACACACACACACACACCCAGAGCATTACACACACACACACAGAGCATTACATGCACACACACACACACACACACACACTGCAGCTCTGAGTTACACTCTCAGCTTAAGCTTCAGCAGGACACAGGCTTGATATGTGGCTCTGAAATTCATTGCTGATTGCACCTTGTCTGTTGGATTAGATTTAATGGCCACTCATCGAGAAGTCATCTGACACTAGACGGAGAAGGTCCAGCTCTCTCACAACAATTTAATACTGCACTCCACAGTTCAGATTTCTGTGCGTTTTGCATAATTTCATACTGAAGTGATGCCTGGACCAATTTGGAGTGCACCAAATGAGTCTATATTTTAAAAAAGACTCCAAGAAGGAATTCTAACATACAGAACTGCACTCTCCACCTACTTCAAACCAGCCTGTTTATTTCTGGAATGTTCTTCCACTCGCTGATGAAGATTTCCAGCATGATGGTGATGAGTCATGCTTTAATGAAAAGGTTGCCTGAGTAACATATGGAGGACGCCTTGTAAATTTATGATGGAAGTACTCTAAATAGCAGCGTACAGTGTGTGTGAAGTGGAAGAGCATAAAGCGCCCCAGTCAAGCTGCATGCTAGATTGCTCAATTAATAGCATATGGATTGAATTAAGAGTATGAATTATGAGGACACCTCTCTCATGGTTTGATAGATGTACCTTAGTCAGGAGGTGAAGTAGTCATGTGACCTCTGGAGAGATCGTCCTGACCTGCTCAACCAGGCTGCAATCTGCCGGCCCGATTGATGCCTGAGACAGGGAAGTGACATCACACACACACACTAAATTCAGTTCAGAATCAGAATCAGAATTATTTAGAATCAGAATCAGAATTTGCCTTCAACATACAACCAAAACAATAACAAGAGCTTAGAAAAAAAACTAAAAATAGTGTCATAAAAATACAATACAATACAATACAATACAATACAATACAATACAATATAATATAATACAATACAATACAGTACAGTGCTAATATACAAATACAAATATACAAATACAGTACAGATAATGGTTATGTACACAGTTAAGGTGCAAGAGTGTGCAAAAGAGCAGAGTAGAAGTCACAGTTAACGGCACAGTTAAAGTGGGAGTGTGCAAGTGAACAGGGGGGGGGGTAGAGGAAGGGTCTTTGTTTAGGAGGATTATGGCTTGGGGAAAGAAGTTGTTCAGGTGGCGTTTAGTCCTAGTCTTTAGGGCTCTCACTCTCGGTCTCTGCTGAGAGGGGAAGCGCTGGAAGAGAGAGTGGCTGGGGTGTGAGGGGTCAGCCATGATTTTCCCTGCTCTCTTCCTCATCCTGGAGGTGTACAGATCTGTGAGGGGGGGGGAGCTGGCAGCCAGTGATTTTCTCTGCATACCGTACCAGTTCTCAGTTCCAGTTCAATGTCCCTCAGCTGCGTCGCTGAGCTGGAGAGGGTGGAAGCACATGGCATTTGAAAGGCTGGGAGGAAGCACTGGTTTCATTTCCTGCCTTTGACCCCCAGGTCTGCAGTTACCCTGGCCTTTAATAAAGAAGGACTTACCTTCTTACCTTTCCCCCCTAAAGTCTGCTTTGCTCCATATTATGGGCTTGTGTGAATGTTTAATGCTGACCTATGTGTGTGTGTGTGTGTGAGTGAGAGAGTACGTGTAAGAGTGTGAGACTGTGAGTGTGTGTGTGGGGAGGGGGAGGATCCTTACAGAGGATGAGAGTGAAGGAGACACACACACTCACATGCACTCTCTCTCTCTCACACACACACTCACAGTCTCATACTCTTACACACACACACATTCACAGTCTCACACACACACACACACGTACACTCACACGCTCACACACATACATACACTCACAGCCTCACACTCTTACACGCACTCTTACATGCACTCTCTCTCTCACACACACACACACACGTACACTCACAGGCTCACACACATACACACACTCACAGCCTCACACTCTTACACGCACTCTCACACTCACACACACACACTCTCACACACACACACACACTCACACACACACACACACACTCCCCCAGGTCCCCAGGGCTCTGGAATATTCCTCACTCATTCATCCTGAAGCAGCTCTGTCTGCGCCCCCACGCCGGCCAGGCTGTCGCTCAGTTTCACTACTCTACAGCCGCAGTCATCCATCAATGCACATCCTGCCACTTCATTGGCCAATTGGAAAGGCCGTCGCTAAGATCAGTGGCAAAGCTCTGGGCCTGGCTTCGCTCGTGTGACACATTTCGTGTTACATGAGTGTAATCTGTACTGAAGGTCCAGAGGGCCTGTCGTCACGTGTGTGTCTGTGGTCGGCATTCTTTTGGATTAATCGCGGCCCCGTGTGTGTTCTTCCGTCCCCAGCAGGGTAACCCTGGCAACCTGAGGACGCTGCGGAAAGGCATGACCCTGTACCACTCCGAATCCCAGCTCTCGGCCCTCCTGTCTCCGCATCAGGACACCCTGCACAATGTATGTACCCGAACCGGGGCCTAAAACCCACAACCTCCACACAGTCCCCCGTGCCCCTTCCCTGCCCCACTTGAGGAGATGAACCTGAACATTTACTCAGCAAGACTCCCTCACCTGTCCAGGTCAATTTATTGAGCTTATGTTCCATCCGTCTATACAGTGTGGTTCTCTGTGGCTCAGTTGGTAGAGCACAGCGTTGGCAATGCTTAGGTTGTGGGTTCAATCCCCACTGGGGCCACATATACTGAAAATGTATGCATTCACTACTGTAAGTCGCTTTGGATAAAAGCGTCTGCTAAATGGCATATATTATTCTGATTGGGGTTGAGGATAATAATGGATTTCATTTATACAGCACCTTTTGGGGGAGTGGGGAGGCGGTACAGAAGAATAGCTGGTTCTGCAGGGGATTCAAACCCACAACCTCCTGCAAATTGCAAGTGCAGTCCCCTAAGTGCTGAGCTACACTGTAGCAATATGCCCGCGGTGCCCGTTCAGTAACCAATCAGATGGGTTACACTAAACCCCCTGTTTTCCTCAAAGACTGTTTTTCTTGAGTGAAGTGAATTCCTGAAGCTTAAAAAAGAACCGTCAGGCCAAAAACATTTCTGATCTCTCCGATCGGATTTAGAGCTGATTGTAATTTAAGAGCAATTAGCAGCGGCTTTCAAACAGAGTACGCCCTCTCCGCTCGACATGTGACCCTTCGAGAGAGAGAGAGAGAGAGAGAGAGAGAGAGAGAGAGAGAGAGAGAGAGAGAGAGAGAGAGAGAGAGAGAGAGAGAGAGAGAGAGAGAGAGAGAGAGAGAGAGAGAGAGAGAGAGAGAGAGAGAGAGAGAGAGAGAGAGAGAGAGAGAGAGAGAGAGAGAGAGGAAGAGAGGGAGAGCGAGAGAGATAGAGAGAACGGGAGACAGAGAGAGAGGGAGAAATAGAGAGGAGAGGGGAGGGAAAGAGAGGGAGAGTGTGAGTGAGGGGGAGAGGGAGAGAAAGAAAGAACAGGAGGGAGAATAAGAGAGAGAGAGAATGAGAAAGAAAGGGATAGAGAGAGAGATGGATATTTCATTGTATTCTCTCTCTACCTGCCAGAGGAGCTGAACCTTCTCTGCAGTGTGGAGGCAGCGGAGCAAATAGCTCTGGGATCAGTCCCATCGGGAGAGCTCGGGTCCTCCAGTGTCCCACAATGCCGCTCGGTTAGCACTTCACTGTGCCAATGTGGGAGCAGCTGCACCCCAGCAGCCCAGCAGCCCACAGTGTCAATGTATGCATTGAAGAGTACACCTACCTAGGGTCAGCGCTTTGGGCCATAGACTCATTGGTCCCTGAGAGCGTTTGGAGGTCTCAGCGTATGCATGCCAGAAAGGGCCTACCAGCAGAGAGGTCAGGACTGAAGCAGACACGTGACGTGTGTCATGAGTGTGTTTGTGTGCTCACAGCTGTGGTTGGTGGGGAGGGCGGGTGTTTGCCTATTTCCCCGACTGGGTGGCAGTGTTTACCGAACGCCCAGGCTCCTTTTGTCAGAGTTAAACATTAATTAGCCACTCAGCTCTTCTTGTGACTCCCTGGACTCTGGAACATTCCTCTAGAGCACGCCTTGCTAACTAACACTTCTCTTAGCACGCCCTGTGTAACCATCCAGCTAACGACCCAGTCGTTCTGCTAATAAACACATATTAGCGAAGGCCTAATTGCAATTACGCAGGCCTACCAACGAGGGAAAGCAATTTGATTTACGATTTGCGAACGGCACTCGTGGCCAAGCTAGGAATTGAACTGCGTTGCATCATTTAATTATGTTCTGATTCACAAATGACAAATGACGTTCCTCTCATTGCATTGTGTTACTGTGCGGCCTGTTTTTATGTGGGCGGTAAGGATTACATTTTTTCCATCTGTTTTTGGTTTCTTTGTTGAGTCCCCATGGTGACAGTGTTTGTCTGTCTGTCTTTTCATACTTCCCAGGGGATTTACACAGAAAGAGAAAATGGAACCAGAGATCATTTATCACCAGGGAGAGGAGGCAATCATTGTTTTGTTTTTTTCCTGTTCTAAATGAGAAGCTCCTGTGATGGAACTTTCAGTTCAACAATGGTTGGAAAATGAGTCCACCGTCTTGATTTCTTCTGATACAGTACCTTTGATCAAACTCAAACTTTGATTTATTTACTGCTCTTAGCAACCATCGCAGCCATGAGTATTTTCTGGGCAAAAATTTATGTATTTTTTGACATAGGCACTTACTCGATCCCTCTCCTGAGCTGTTCATATTGCTCACCTTGAGTCTTTCTGCAAGGTGAAATCCCCCTCAAATATATCAGCGATTGTGCGCTGAAAAGGTCAGGGGAAGAGCAAAGTAGGTAGTCACCCGAGTGCAGGGAGAGTTATGTTTGCTTCTTTGCTCCAATGGCGCCAAATTTACCCAGCCTCTGAATTTCCACAATTTTTTATTACATTTTTTTTCTTCTGGTTCTGTCATTCTTACCCCTGGGAAAACAAGGGTCCATTTGTCGTTGTTTTTGATCAAGGTGCTTCTCACGAAACGTGGAACCAGCTCTTGTGTCCATGAACCCCAGGGCTCTGTCTGACCTCGGGCTACCTTCGTCACACAGGCCATGCCTGCAGTCATGTGCTGTCTGTGAATCCCAGACTGAAAGCTGAACACGGTGCTAACAGGTGTTGAGTGCACGTAAACATATTAAAACTGCATATTGGGGCTGGCGGATAGCATAGCGGTCTAACGCACCCGTGTTTGGCTGGTCCTGTACGAGTGTGGCTGCCTATCAGGGATGGCCGTCAGCCCCGATCGGGAGCGGCATTTGTCTGTCCGCTCCTGAGGGAGGGTGGTCGGCACGAACTCGCCTTGAAGCACGTAAGGGTGTCTCCAGAAAGGGAGTTCCGTTTCGAAGGAGGCGGATCATCGCTGGCCTCGGAGAGTAGCTTGCCCCATAGAGATGGGCGGCGAGTTTGTGGGGGAGGGTTAATCAAAATAAATAGAGGGTATAATTGGCTTCCAAAAAGTAGGGAAAAATCTGAAACCATATTTAACAACAACAAAAAAGAAAACTGCATGTTAACATTTAGTGAATAGTGAGGCTATTGTGACAGTTATTACTTTTAAGGAGCTATATCAAATAGAATGTGATACATTTTAACAATTGACTGATTGATTGTTATGGAAAACTCTATTATACCCTTTAGTTGGTCTTCATTGTCCTTTCGTAAGCCCCCTGGACTCCCCGAACTTAACGCTGACCGACTCTGTCGTCCAGCGCATACAGCCTCCTCCAGGTGTCCAAACCCACCTGGATCCTCTCGCTGTTTGGCCTTCCACCTCCCTCCCCGGGCGACGGCAGACCTGTCAAACCGCATAAAACGAGGCTTCCGTTAGCCATGACACAAAACCCCAAACGCTTTAGCGATAAAAGCAGGGGAAATCACGCCGTCCAAAATGCTTTTCTCTGGCGTTACGGACACACTTATCCTTAAATGGACAGCTCTCCCGGCCGTTTAGATGCAATAACAGTTTGCGTCTTGGATTAACTCCCGGGATTACTTTGTGCGAGAGATCGTGTGAGCGTTCATCTGGACTTCAAGAGGCCGGAGGACGGTGGCTGCACAGCTGCGATTGCGGGAATTCCTTCTCATTCGTGCACTTTAATACGCTGACCTAATACTTTAAGACTCTTGAGTTTGTGTTATTGCGATTATGGGATGTCTGAACCGCAAGGATCACGGGCGCGCTGCCAAGATCCGCGCTTCTCTGTTTCCCCTCTCCGCTTTCCTCCGGAGCTGGCTTTGGCTTTCCATCGATTCTGCCATCTGTCTGTAGCGCTCTTCAGCCAGCAGGGGGCAGTGGGGTGCTTTGAATAGTGTGTGGCATTTTTGAATCGCTTTTAATTTACCTGGCACTGTATGTATATATACAGTACCAGTCAAAAGTTTAGGCACACCTGCTGGAAACTAGGTTTATCTCATAATTGACAATGCTTTACAGCATATACGTTTCTGTAAACACTTTAAAATGACAAAAAACACAACAAAATGAACATCAAAGAAATGTTCAAGAAAATTATATTGAAAATTGAATCTTGGATTCTTCAAAATAGCCACCCTTTGCCGTGATAACAGCCTCACAAACACGGGCCATTTGGTTAATACGTTTCAGCAGGAAATCACCCGATATGTCTTCCCAGTCCTTAGGACACAACCTCGCCCTACATCATCCTGTCTGTATTTTCAGAAGATCGTACGGTCCGTAAGGCCTTGTAAACATTGATCGAATTCAGTTTAGAGCGCGGCGCCCGGGGCGGCATGACTGCTGACATCTCTCTGTCCGTGAAATGTAAGGTCGAAGGTCAAGGCGAATCTGCTCCTGACAAACCGCTGCCGGGCAGGGTTGTAAAACTCCTCCTTAAAATCAAACCCTTGCCCGTCTTTTCCAAGGTGAAGGCATGAAGCCCTGAACCTGGACCTCTGGTTTCATCGTATAATTTTTTTCAAATTAATGGCTAGTGGATAGACCTCGCATATAGCACTCACACGAACACAATAGCACTTGAGATTTCACCGATCTTAACTGTGGTCTCTGTGTGGCAGGGTACTGTGTCAGTGTTTCATTCACAGGAACAAGATGTCTGTTATCTCACAATCAAGCGGTGGATATCCAAGGGCAAATGCAACTAAATTAAATTTTTAAAAATAGAAGTTTAGGACAGCAACACCCTTAAAATAATGCACTGATTCAAAAGCTCAAAGTGAACAAGTCTCATGGGAATGTCCCAGTGGGGGCTAAGTGTGACCATAACTCCACCTTTGTCCACAGGGCTCCGCCCGCATTCCGACGAGTGACTCCTCCCCCGAAGCCGGGTACCTCCCCCCAGTGCAGAAGCCAGAGGCAGTGGTCCATGCCATGAAGGTACTTTGGGGGTGAGGGTGTGACTGGGACCTGGCCTGGAAAATCTTTATAAAAAAATAATAAATAAAAACCATAAGGATAAACCACAATGGGCCATGCACTTCTATGAAAATAAGCCATGACAAGATGAAGTGATGCAAATTCGAGGGGTTAACCAACCTGAAGTGGTTTATTTCCATACAACTGCATCGCCCGGAGTAGTTTATTCCACTTATACCATGCCTTATTACAGAAATAAGTAGACACTAGAAAACAATGAAACAAAATTGTTGTAGAGTTAGGTTGTTGTTTTTTGCCATTATTTTCAGTTGTGAATAGAATGTTCATTTCAAATAGTATGTTGAACGTCTTGTGTATTGATTTGGAACTGTGATAAGGCCACTTTCGCTGGAATTACTTTATAGCCGTACATTATTATGTTTCTCTGTGCGGTTAAATAATTAACACCCTCTCAACCAATCAGAATTGCGTATTTACCAAAGCCGTGGTATAATACAAATTAAAGGCATACATGTAGTTATAAATTCCATTCCCCAATTTGCACAGAGGATTGTAGTTTAAACCTTTTTTTTTTTTTTTTTTTTTTAGTTTTCAACACTTTGTATTAGTACAACAGTTGTATTCTATTTATGTCCACTGAATCCCACCCATAACAGCCCTTCAGATCAAGCTGTTTGTTGACCTTTGGAGAAAGTTCTCGTTCAATAGGAGTTGAATTCCCCAGTGTCGGTGCTGGATCGTTAAATTTCACGTGCCGATCTGAATCTGATTTTTAGCCATGTGAAACGCCGTGGGAATGCAGGCTGATGTAGTCTGATCTTTGTGTTCTGTTGTACCACAGTCTGGTATCGAATCCAGACTGTGCCAGAGCTGACTGCTGCCAGCAGCCCTCCAGTGACACCCAGGGAGGGAGGGATTCAGTCAGCTGGGTTGTTCGTGCCTCGTCGCACACCAGCAACCCCCGCTGTTCAATCAGGCACCGACAGTCTGCCGGTATAAAGCTGCGCATGAAGTGTCTTCCTCTGACTCACGTCTGTGCAAGCTTAACTTGTAAACTGTGGTGTGAAAAAGAAGCGGCTTCTGACATCACGTTTTGGAGGAGAGCATGTGCTTGTCTATGCTCTCACAAATTTACAGCGGAGGTTGCTGCGAGCGCAGCTTAGAATACGTTTGTGCGTTCCGAATTGGGAGGAAAAGGGGGGGGGGGAACGTAGTATGTGGAAAAAACTGTTTGAAACGTAGAACGCTTTGTTAATTTATAACCTGGCTGACAACCAATTTTAAAGGAATTTATTTACTCATGTTGAACCTGGTGTTCACATGGATACTGTAAATACATATCTGACATGTATGCAAAAAGATTGGCCTCACCATCTGAAAGAGTGAAATGTGCCTTGTTTTCAGTGTTGCTGGAGATCAAGCTGCACATTGTGCCACCATGTGGCAATTCACAGAATTACAGTTTGACAGTTTTCCACCTGCCCCGTACTATTATATAACAGTTTTAGATATAACTAAGAGGACATGGGGGGAATCCATAACTCACACAATGTAGATTTATGGGGAAAGAGGAATGTTTTGATCATAATTTGTAGAATGATTCATCATGCTTCTGTATGCTTGAAGCTGTCCTCTCATATCATCAACAATTCCAGACCCGTTAGTTTTCAGTTTTTTGTATAGCTGTGATCATTCATCTGATTTTAAAGATTAAAACTCATACTATAATTGTGATAATTTCAAAGCATCGTTGACCATTGCTAATGTCATATGCTTGTTTCGTTTGTGCAGGTCCTGGAAGTTCATGAAAACCTGGACAAGCAAATACCTGATGATTACGAGGAAGACCTCAGTGAGAAAGAGAAGGCCATCGTCCGTGAGATGTGCAATGTGAGCAAGGCTGCCACCTCTCTCTCTCTCTCTCATACCCCTCCCCTCCCTCTCTCTCTCACATACCCCTCCCTCTCTCTCTCATACCCCTCCCTCCTCCCTCTCTCTCTCTCATACCCCTCCCTCTCTCTCACATACCCCTCCCTCCCCTCTCTCTCATACCCCTCCCTCTCTCACATACCCCTCTCTCTCTCTCTCCTCTCTCTCTCTCTCATACCCCTCCCTCTCTCACATACCCTCCCTCTCTCTCATACTTTCCTCACACACACTCACACACACACACACACACACACACACATGCACACGCACTCACATACCCCTCCCTCTCTCTCTCGGTCTTTCTTTTTCACACACACACTCACATACCCCTCCCTCTCTCTCTCTGTCTTTCTTTTTCACACACACACTCACATACCCCTCCCTCTCTCTGTCTCTCTCTCTTGCACACTCACTCACTCATTCCCTCCCCCTTTTCTCACATTTATTTGCACTTCATTCACACTCCACAAGACCTGCTTGTGAAAGCATTCATAAATATATGACAGGTGACTAAATGAAACACAATACACAACTATTAACTGCAGAAAACCTGAAATCCAAACACTTTCTCCCATTAGTTGCCTGGGCCACAGTATCCGAACACGAGCTGGGCTTCCCTCAATGGCCCGGTGTGCCTGCTGCTCCATGGCACACTAATTAACGAGCAGATGTAACGAGGCGAACAACTGAACTGACAGTGAAAATTAGAACAAAAAAGGTTTTAAAAAAACAATGAACAACCCCCAATTCAAATTGTGGCCCCTGGCCTCAGAGCAGTCTCTGCTGAGAGTAGCATGACCCCCCCTCCCCCAGAAGACATGGTCAAAGGTTGATCACATGATAGGCTATAAATGATCAAAAGAACATTGTGACCGGGTCATCTGGTCAGGTGGTGTTTTCCACAGGACGTTGACCTCCAACCTCATCGTCTCCGTGCTGTAGTCTTGAGTTCAGCCCACAGTGCTCTTCAGCTGCTTGTGTATGTGTGTGTGTGTATGTGTGTTTTTGTAGTTCTTCCACACTACTGCCACAAACACACCAACAAGCACACAGTTACCAGCGCAACACGCCTGTTCAGTGACTGCAACTCAAGTCATTTTTAGTAGTGCAAAAAATATATATATACATTGGAATGAATGTTGAGTGAATTAAGGTAGGTTTTTTAAAAATGTTAAGTGTGCTTTAGCACTTTCTATGTATTTTCTAAGTTTAATTCTCTGTATTACTGCCATGGCCAGCACTATTTTCCTTTGAGCAGCTATATCTAAATGTGCTTGTGTGTTTGTACCCAGGTGGTGTGGCGTAAACTGGGCGACGCGGCGGGCTCCAAACCATCAATCCGCCAGCATCTCTCTGGGAACCAGTTCAAAGGACCGCTGTGAGCCACACCCCACGGGGGGAAACCCGCTCCAACCACGTGACCTCGAAAAACACGGGCATCTCCGACCAGATGCGACCGTGTCCCGACGACCTTTCCGGCAGCTTCACCTGAGAAATTTGCAGGACAATAACCAACCAATCCCACGGCAGTCTGAGACACGGCCCTCCTGTCATTGGCCAAGTTCCCTTCATTTTGTACCGATAAAAGTATTCACAGCTGGCAGCTAGCTTGGACTAATTTCCCACGCCCTGTGTTGAATTTGGGCTTAAACCTTGCTAAGGATTTTTAACTCACTTTACATTTTGCATCAAGCGGTTTCTCGTTGGGAGACAGTGTCCGCTTTAGCAGTACATAATGTGTGGTTTGTACAGCTCTTACGCTAAGGCCCACAAACATTCTCTTAACATTGTGAGAAGGTTGTGTGTGGGTTTGGAGAACTCTTAATAGGGAGACCCAGTTTTACAGTTGATTTTGTATCTTCCAGGGTAAAAAAAAAAAAAAAGCTTCAGGTCCATTTGTGAAACCTATTGTCAAAATAGTTCCCTCTGCTTTAACAAAAGGTGTATTATAAATGTAGAAATCACTTTTGAGCCAATGTATAGCTGAAAATAGAAATCTGAAGTGGCAATAAGTTCCAAACCTGTAGCACTACTTTTGTTGTCACTGTTTTCTATTTTATAGTGGCCATGTGTGTTACGTAGGTTATATTTTGTATTTTTGTGTTGGATAAGCACATTGCTAGACCATACGCAGGGTTTCAGATTAGTTAAATCTCTGATTTGAATTTTTTGTAATCCCTTTGTGAACAACGTCCTACACATTGAGGGCTGTATCACAAACCGTGGCCATTTATGACAGGAATAAGTATTCCTGGCTAATATATACTATGAATATAATGTAATGAATTATGAAAAGCCATGTTGCACATGAAAGAATCTTACGAATATGATGATCGTCAGGCGACAATTGCCGGCACCAGCTCCAACCTCGATCCCGCTCACCGCCTGACAGCGTTGATTCAAACTTGGTTTTGCCTCTTGATCATTTTAGTCGTGCCAAACAACGTATTGAAGATTGATCAATTTCAGGTTTTTACCCCCTCAGCCAAACCGAAACGCAGCAGTCGGAGATCACAATATCCCCCAAAGTGGAGGGGGGAACATATAACTTTTCGGCTGTGGACAACAGAACAAAAAAGGAGACATTAAAAAAATTAATTGATATATATATATATATATATACACGCATATATAAACATACACACACATCTCCTAGTGAAGATAAAATTGTGCCCTGATGCCAGCTAAAACAGCATTTTTTCAGGTATAATGTGACTCCAATACATGCATGTATATATGTGTGTGTTTGTATGAATGTTCACACACACACACACACACACATACATACATAAATACAAAATGTATATAAATATGGGCAGGTACTCTTGTATACTCACTTGGGTCTTTGAAAAAGTGACCTTTCTTTAAACGGATAACAAACACACAGCTTTTTCTTTTTTGTTTTATGTTTTTTAAACAGACTTGAATTAAAAATATGATCAAATTTAAATACTCTCTTAATGTGACACTTCAAATCTAATGGAATATGCTGCTTATTTTGCGGGAGGGGCTTCGGATTTGGAAACCGGTGTTGGATTAAAGGTTTTGTATTGTATGTACATGTGCTACATGTTGAACTGGAAAGGCATAGAATCTGCAGTCTTTTGTAAATAGATGCCATGTCCTGTAGAGATACTATAGCATGCATATGTAACATTTTCATAAGCTGTATGTAGCTGAGAGTGGACCAATATTTTTAGCGAGTTTGGAAAATTATGTAATAGGCCACATTTAGATGATTTCAAAATAAATACTTCCTTTGCAGTTACATCTTTCTGGAAGTAATTTTTTTTCCATGTAAAACTTTAATTGAATGAGGAATTTATGGAATGTTGATTGACTAAATGCACCCCCTGGTGGCACAAATTCGGTAAAGGCACACACTGACTTTACTCTGAAGGATATAACAGAAGCTTACTTTACGTTTAGCAACAACATCAAACTGGCTCATTCTGCTAACAGACCACAGAAAACACTAACCGCGGAAAACTGGTTTAATGTCCATTGTGCTTTTGCTTACAGATTAAAAAAAAGAAGTCTGCACAGAAAGAAAACATGAACATTTCAAACATGTCCCCGAATTACCGGTTAAAGTAAAAACTAGCACAGAGGAGATACATTTTTTTTTTTTAAACAGGAAAAAATGGATTCTCCCATTTCACCACATTTCTATTTGCAAACCCTTTTTCTATTTTATTTACAGTTGTACCTCAAATACTACAGAAGGGATTTACCCATGAGCCCATTTGGCTCTGCTCCCGCTAGTGGCTACCAATACAGATGGCCTCGTTTGAATGTGAGACAAAATATCACTAAAAACATTCCAAGTCAAAAATGCTTGCTTTAAAAAGGTGAGATGAAATCAAATTAAAATACACTTTACACAAAATCCACAGTACACAAATATCTTGAATTATAAAATGACCTCTTGTCATGTCAGACGAACCGAAGGAGGAGAGGAGGAAACGACGACAAGCGCTCGTAAGAATTCGGACATCCTCGTTCACTCCGGTATCATTTCAGGATGACATCACTAATGAGCGAAATTGACACCTCCAGCACATACACACACTAACATATTGCGCTATAAAACACAAAATTGTGTTTTTGACCTGATTTTAACTATAAATGGCGCTTCAGGAAAATTCCATATGTAAATAGTATATAAAATGTTCTATAACAAATAAAATCTGATGGAATGATTGATTGAATTAACATTAGACTTATTTTGTTATTATATTTGCAAAATATATCCTTCCTTCATTCCGTCCCACCTTACTTACAATTATGCACCAACTTTTCCGGTCACACTGTTCGAGTACTTGTTGGAAGCAGAGCGCTATGGGACCTGTAGTCCGGTATAGCCTGAATTGCTTCCACAAAGGATGCATTGGTTGAGGACGAGGATGGATTGTAATGGAATGATGGAGGACACGGCCCCACTTTACTCAGTGAGTAAACTCAGTGGAGGTGGGAGTATTGATTGAGGAGAGAGACGTGTTAGTCAGTTAAACTCAGAGGAGGTGGGAGTAAACTCAGAGGAGGTGGGAGTAAACTCAGTGGAGGAGGAGAGAGGAGAGACACGTGTTAGTCAGTGAGTAAACTCAGTGGAGGTGGGAGTACTGATTGAGGAGAGACACGTGTTACTCAGTGAGTAAACTCAGAGGAGGTGGGAGTACTGATTGAGGAGAGAGACGTGTTAGTCAGTGAGTAAACTCAGAGGAGGTGGGAGTAGTGAAGGAGGAGAGAGACGTGTTAGTCAGTGAGTAAACTCAGAGGAGGTGGGAGTATTGATTGAGGAGTGAAGGAGGAGGAGAGACACGTGTTAGTCAGTGAGTAAACTCAGAGGAGGTGGGAGTACTGATTGAGGAGAGAGACGTGTTAGTCAGTGAGTAAACTCAGAGGAGGTGGGAGTACTGACTGAGGAGAGAGACATGTTAGTCAGTGAGTAAACTCAGAGGAGGTGGGAGTACTGACTGAGGAGAGAGACGTGTTAGTCAGTGAGTAAACTCAGAGGAGGTGGGAGTAGTGAAGGAGGAGAGAGACACGTTACTCAGTGAGTAAACTCAGAGGAGATGGGAGGCCCGGCACCTCTTACCTTATCCAGCCCCCACGGTTCAGACTGCCCACGGGGGGCATGCCGGGGGGTGGCAAGGGGACCGGGGTCTGCCCTACAGGGGGCCCGGGTGGGTAGCTGCCCATACCAGGTGCCATGCGGGGCGGTGGGGGCGGAAAGCTGTGGTTGAACCCTGGGGGTGGGTAGGCAGGGGAGGGGGGCGGCAGGTTGGGCGGGGGGTAGGAGGAGGGGGCGGGGCGCTGGGCGGGTACACGTGCGGGTGGTACTGCATTGGCGGCCCATAGGAGGGCGGAATGGAGCTGTAGGCGGAGCCGTCAGTCTTCATCATGGACTGCAGGTTCTGGAAGCCCTCGCCCGACATGTAGGAGCTGGAGGTGGACATGCCCCCCAGGTGGATGTAGCTGGAGGGGGGCGGCGGTGGCGGTCGTTGCGGGGGGGGCGGGGGCTGGTGCACGGGGGCTGCGTGGGGGGGGGGGCGCCGGGGCCCTGGGGGCCTCCGCCGGGTCGCCCGACGCTGGCGGCTCCACCTCCTCGGGCGGGGCGGGTGTCGTGGGCCGCGGCTTGCGGTCTGTCAGCGGGAAGATCAAAGAACAGACGCAGACTCTTAAAGCGTGCACACTTCAAATGCACGCATGCACATTCGCACATGCTGAAGAAGACAGACAGACAGACAGACAGACAGACAGAGAGGGTGGGGGGTTGTTCGTTCTTGAATGACGGAACATAAAGGTTTCACGGATTTTCCCTGTGCGGTCAATCATTGGCAGGAGCCAATCTACTACGGTTATTTATGGATAAATCACCGCTACATTAATTAGGCCCAATGATCTTTGCCTGACAGGGAACGCGGACTCAGAAAGAAATGTAAGCATTCTGGGAACACCACACATCACCTTTAGATCTTTTTTTCCCAACAGGTAAAGGGAGACGTTTATTCTGTAGCAGCAATGGACACATTACTCAAACATGACTAATTTCACGAATGGGGAAGAAACTGCGAATGTGTGTGGAGGGGTTCCGAAAAGTTATTTGTCTAAACCGCTTCCATCCCTGGGCCTCTCTGGAGCTGCCAGCCACACCCAGTACTGCCTCGACCAAGATTCAATACCAGACGCTGGAGAGCAAGGACCCCACAACCTCATACAGCAAATGTTCAACCTCACAGTGCGTTTGCCAAACATCCAAACAACACCCTCGAGCGTAGAAACGTTTTAAAGACCCACTTCACCCGAACATCTACATCTGACGTTTTATCCGTCTTACCACAGTCTAGTAAATCACAAGACACCAATTTTGAGGCGACCAAAACCTTGTTCCACAAATGAAGTGTTTCTCATGGATGACCTTATTTGGGAAAGTGAGTCATGGAAGAGATATGACAGTGCACAGACAGCTGCATTTGCGCTGTATCGTACACATTTGTATTCAGTTCGTTGGCAAGGTGAGGTCTTATGACGTGCATGCGTGGTTGTCCTGGACGCATTAAAAGCCCTTTACATGTTGTGCAAAATGTAGATAAATATTTATGAGCAATTATTTTCTTTTCCCCACCGCCTCATTTTCCCACACTGCAATGCGTGCTTTTTGCATTGTAGGGTCCATGCGTCCATGACGGATCAACAGGGATGAACAAACGTCACTTGCACGCGACGCTAAGTGGCAACTTCAAAAGACTGTTAGCCAATGGATGACCTAGTACAGCAGCGTTTCAGCTCCCCCACTGTATACATTACATAAAACTAGCACAATAAAACAATAGGTGCCTATTTTTCTCTTTTGCTCATTCGCTATCTTTTTCTCCTGCCCTCACGTGCATTGTCCTGCCTCCTTACTTTTTGTAAGGTCACGCAGCTAAAAGTTGGACTAGTCTGCCTCATGGAAACTAGTTAGCATTTTCAGCAGAATTTTTTTTAATGTTATAGAAACATGGGAATGTAGCCAAAATAGTCTATTCCAAGTGTATTGTTAATAGTTGTAGCTTTGATTTGAAAATTTAAGTGAATAATCAAATGAGACTGATGATAATTATTTAATTTTATGAGACTGATTAAATGGTGGTGTTATAAAACCACACCTGGCCACTACAGCATTGTTGTGGGCAAGAGATTAAAAAAATGCAGAATGGGAGCTTGTGATTTCAGTAAGCAGAGAAGGAGGTTGCAGAGAAAAAATTATTTTCATTCATTTTAGCCTGAATAATTATTATATCTGCACACAATATGCGCATACTGTTGAATTAATACTACAATAACGAACGAAGGACAACAACCAAATTGAATATGGGTAAAAGTCTCCTTTGGCATAGACAGAGGGGTGTTCTAGGTTTAGTTCATATATCCTCCTGTGGGGGCACTCACCTGATGCGGGTTGTGCTACGGGGAGGGGGGGCATGGGGGTGTCCACACGGGTGTCCAGACGGGGCAGTTTGGAGGCCGCTTGTTCTAGAAGAGAAGGTGGGAAAACCATCTTACAGTTGGAGCCCAAAGAGCCGACGAGCTATAATAAAGGGGCATTCAAGTGGATTACATGGCAACCTGTCAACAAAATAAAACCCTCCATCCGGGTACACAACCACTCTGATGATGTGAACCGAACCGTTCCTTACCTGGTGCCTTTGGCTCTTCTTTTGGGGACGTGACCTGCTGACAAACAAACACAAGGTCACAACACGGCGATCAGCATTCAGGGGTTCAAACACGCTGAGGAGGGAGTACAAGATTCTGGCAACCCACGTGTGGTCGTTTCAGCTGCCGGGGCGAGCTGGCCTGGGGCGAGGTCTTCCTGGGCGGGGGTGGGGCAGAGGGGCTTGGGGACTGCTGGGGAGGCAGGGCTGTGGTCGGGGCCTTCTCTTTCTCCTGCAGTGGGGGCTGCTGGGGGATGGGCTGCTTGCCTTGAGAGTACAGGTCCAGGATCTGGTGACAGATGTCTGCAACACACAGAAGAGGAGGGGGGTTCCCCAAGGACCAGATACAGGGCCGTTAAAATATGGTCAGCAGGGACGGAAAAGAGCACTCCCAGGGCATAGCAGTTTGAGCCGTTCGAGATCTTGCCAGAACCAAATAAGTGTAGCTGTCTGTTGGCCGATTCGTCTCAAATCGCGTACTGTGTGTGCTGTTCATACAATTTTCCCCCTTTTTAGTATGTACTTCAAAATAGTATGCACATTTACACACAGTACGGAAACAAGTAGTATACTTAAAAGATATGCATAACCAACTGAAATCACCAAAAATATATAACGTCAAATCACTGGATGCTATTCCGTGAGAAAATCCCATCAGACTTTGCACGCTGGAAGAGAAGGAAGTTGAACATCTCCAAAATGACTACACTAGATCTATGGAAGAAAATGGAATTTAACAAATAGGCAGTCTTAATTGTGGGCGCACTGCTTTAAACAACACTGATTTCCCTGCTACGGAATACGCACTGAAAAGAGAAAGGATGCGCAATCCAACAATTCATCCATTATGGGTCTTAAAATACGTCAGAATCTATGTGCGAACAACCGTCACAAACTTTACTTTTCTTGTTTTGTGAAACAATTCAACGCAAAAACGTGTGTTCTTTTGACCTTACAGACACAGGCGAGCTACAAGGCCTCCAGTGGCTTACATGCATGTAGGTGAACTGGTCCGCAGTGCTAGCCACGTCGGTTTGCTTGCTCGCTCAGTCACTGAGACGAGAGGTGCAATTTACGCACCTTCCAGCAGCTCCACTGGGACGTCCTGTACGAACTGCTCCCACCAGCGGCGGGATGACTGCTTGGAGGTCCACTGTCCCCACCAGCGGCGGGATGACTGCAGGGACAGCAGGTCCAGGCTGGGCACATACAGGTGGATGTCCAACAGGTGAGTCAGTACACAGGCGCATGCCGTACACAGGTTAGAGGGGGGACAGGACACATACAGGTGAGTCAGTACACAGGTAAGAGAGGACAGGACACATACAGGTGATCTCTAAGAGGGGGACAAGACTCCCACTGCAGGGACAGCAGGTAAGGAGGACAGGGCACATACAGGTGAGTCAGTACACAGGTAAGAGGGACAGGCACATACAGGTGAGTCAGTACACAGGTTAGAGAGGACAGGACACATACAGGTGAGTCAGTACACAGGTAAGAGGACAGGACACATACAGGTGAGTCAGTACACAGGTTAGAGGGGGGACAGGACACATACAGGTGAGTCAGTACACAGGTAAGAGGGGGGACAGGACACATACAGGTGAGTCAGTACACAGGTTAGAGGAGAGGACAGGACACATACAGGTGAGTCAGTACACAGGTTAGAGAGGACAGGGCACATACAGGTGAGTCAGTACACAGGGGAGGACAGGACACATACAGGTGAGTCAGTACACAGGTTAGAGGGGACAGGTAAGAGAGGACAGCACATACAGTGAGTCAGTACACAGGTAAGAAGGGGGACGAGGCACATCCAGGTGAGATTAGGTAGGTTAGTGAGAGGAGGAAAATGATACACATTGGTGGTCAGTCTACTATTACATAGGCGAGAGAGGACTGAACTCTCCAGAATGCATTTATGCCAAGTACAATGAGAAAATACTTAATGCAAGGGTGTCAACATACAACCAAAACAATAACAAGAGCTTAGAGAAAAAAAAGAAAAGAAAAAAGGCTAATAAAAAAACAATACAATACATGCATGCACTTTATTTTTGTCACCTGAAAATACAATTGATACCTGTCATTCAGAAAAGTCCAAGCCATCTGAACCAACTTCTGCACTTTATTTTTTCTAATGACAGATGAAATCCTTTCTAATGAGATGAAAACTTGGGGCTTGTGGTCAAACCTTTCAGCTGCTTAGCGTAGCGCAGCAGGAACAGATAAGGGTGCTCCACTTGGAGGTCAAATTTAATCGTCTGTAGCAATATCCTCTCCAACACCATCACTTCTTCCTGTGGAGAGGTAGTCATCAGTTCGGAGGGTAATCCTTTACATATTTATTAGCTAACAGCATTTTATATTTTAGTTTATTTCCTTTTTCCTATTTGTTTTCACACCGCAAACAGCACCTCTCCCCACCATCCATCCCCCCAAACCCCCAGGGCACAGAAGACACAGATTCAGACAAATTCTAATTAAATTACACCAAAGAAGAAGGAATAAAAAAGAGAGAGAGAGAGAGAGGGGCACCGCCCCTGGTCACAACAGCCTTTTATGAGTCTGGAGTTTGAGCTCAACTCTAGAGCCGTCATACAGAACACACACACACACACACACACACACACACACAAAGAGGGAGAGTGCTGCACTGCCTGGGTGCATGTGGAAGGAGGTGTGTGCCGACAGCCTTACTGACAATCGAGGCACTGGTTGCCCATTTCTCTCTAATAAAGTGTGGTGATGCTTTAGGTACGTTTTAAGCAGACCTGCCAACCTTTGGACTGGAAATCGTTTTGAGTACCACTCCTCGACCAATTATCGAAGAGCGGAGAGGGGGTTTGTTTCTAGAACTCCAGTAGAACTGTGAGAAATGCTACTTCACACAACATTTACTTGCTCCGGTCCAAATAAAATGACTCCTGTATCATAACTGCATTTAACTGAAGCCTCTTATTTGCGTAGTTTAAAAGTGATAATGGCGTACTTTGACCTCAAAATGCATGCCTGATGCTCTGGATTTGTGCAGGTCTGTTTATGTCACATATTCAATTCAGTTAAATTGTCACTGTCACAAAGACGCTTTACAGAAAATATGAAAGCATGAAAATAGCAGGTACCACCCAAAAAGCCAGGAAGTGAGGCAAGAAAAACGGGAAGAACTCTCAGGGGGAACCCCTGGTCTCACATATAAAGTCCTCTGAGGCGATGTGATCAATCGGCCGGTCACCGACATACCTTTGGGTCGTCTCCGAACTGGGCAAACTGGACGTCGTTCAGCAGGCTGCGCGCCGTCTTGATGATGTCCTTACACTTCTTTGGTGTCTCCTCCACCTTTCCCGCCAGGAACAGACAGCATGCTCCCGTAACCTGGGGAGAGGTCCCGTCGGGAAACAGACACATCCAATCAGATCAGCCCAAACGACAGGCACGTCCAATCGGATCGGCCCAACCGACAGGCACGCCCAATCAGATTAGCCCAAACAACAGGCACATCCAATTGGCTCAGCCCTACTGGCAGCACGTATGCACTGGGGCAGGGCATGGCAAAGTGGCCACCCAAACTCTGCCCACAACTGTCTCAACCGAGGTGATTGAAACCATGAGCCATCAAAAAACATAATGATTTTGTCTGAATCCATTTTTGGCACACTACTTAATTTGCCAGAAGAGTGACTGAGGCTTTTCAAACCATAAAATAGGCGGAGCTACCATGTCCAGCCAATCACTGACTCGCACAGACCAATCAAAGACTTGGCACTCCACAGAAAAATATTATAATTGGTTCAAATCAGTGAGGTGATATAAACATAACCGCTCCTACAGGTTGTGGGTTTGTTAACATTCACTGTCTCTACCTGTCTTGATTTACCTCAGGCATTTGGCACTTTCACACTTTGAGCATTTAGGAGCGATTGTCTTCATCTAACAAATCAATAAATCAAATCAATCTAGCAAATATTACAGGGCACATCATATTACTGATCCTATTGATTAGAGAACGTGCTATGTGTATACAGATTAAACAAAAGATTTTGTTTAACAAGTAATACATACATATATACACATATATATATACAGTGAGCACTGTAATTAATTGGACAGTGACACTTTTTCTTTGCATATATTATATTTTGAGCACTGTAATTCTGACACATTTTTTGTTATTTTGGTTCTGTAGCACTTTGAGTTTGAAAGGATGACAATGACAATAACGTTGAAGCGCAGACTGTTAGCTTTAATTTGAGGGTATTTTAATCCATATTGGATTAACCGTTTAGAAGTGACAGCACCTTTTGTACATGGTCCCCCCATTATAAGGTACTATAATATTTGTTGAATTTTGTGTTGTCATTTGGTCATTTGAATGCAAAACAGAGCTGTTGATTTAGTCTTGATTTAGACTTTGCAATTCCTTTTTGTTGTTGGGGTGTGACAACATGAAAGACAGCAGTGAGATGCAAATTTATTGATGTCTGAAAATCAATCAATGAACATTGCAAAACCCAGGGCATGCCCAAGAGTTTGGTTCATTCCATCCATCCATCCATTGTCTGCGCTTATTCCTGGTCAGATTGCTGTTGGGGTGTGACAACACCCTGAGGCCAATCCATCAAGACAGCATTCACTCACACACTTATACCTATGGGCAATTTAGACTCTCCAATTAGCCTAACGTGCATGTCTTTGGACTGTGGGAGGAAAAGTACCCGGAGAAACGGGAGAAATCAATCAATCAGGAACATTGCAAAAACTTCTTGCAGGGCATGCCCACTGTCCACAGTTTGGTTCATCATTAACAAGAAAAAAACAACTGTTGAACTCAATTATGTCAAAAGACCCAGGAGACCAAGGAAGACCACTGTAGTGGATGACCGGAGAATACTCTCTATGGTGAAGAAAAAAACCCTGACAACGGCACAACAGATCAAAAACACTCTCCTGGATGCAGGTGTAGATGTGTCAAAGTCTACCATACGTAGAAGACTACACCAGCAGGACTACAGAGGGTACACTGCAAGATGCAAACCACTGATAAGCCTGAAGAACAGAAAGGCGAGATTACAGTTTGCTAAAAAGCACCTAAAAGAGCCCCAAGAGTGCTGGAACAAAGTCTTGTGGACAGATGAGACAATGATTAACATGTACCAGAGTGATGGAAAGAGGAAAGTGTGGCAATAATTAAGAAGTTTAAAACAACTGGAACTCTGATGAACCTGCCTGGAAGAAGACGCAAGTGTATTTTGCCCTCACGCAGAGTGAGGAGGATGGTTTGAGAGGCAACATTTTCTCCAAGGACCACAGTTGGAGAATTGCAGAAGTTGGTTGCATCTTGGGGTCACCAACTCTCCAAAACTACAATTACACGCCACCTCCATGCCAACAAGCTATTTGGAAGGCTTGCCAGAAGAAAGCCTCTGCTGTCACCAAACCACAAACTAAACGCTTGGAGTTTGCTAAACGTCACTGGAACTTTGAGTGGAACCAGGTTCTATGGTCAGATGAGACAAAAATAGAGCTTTTGGGCAACAAAACCAGAGGTGGGTTTGGTGCAAAAAGAGGGATGATCATGCAGAAAAGAACTCCCACTGTGAAATATCCCCACTGTGAAGTATGGTGGTGGATCTGTGATGTTGTGGGGTTGTTCTACTTCCAAAGGCCCTGGGAACCTTGTTAGGACACATGGCATAATGGACTCCCAAGTACCAGGAGATTTTACATTAAAATCTCAGTGCGGGTGCCTCTGTCAGGAGGCCAAAACTGGGTCGTGGTTGGATTTTCCAGCAGGACGATGATCCAAAGCATATCTCAAAATCCACATAAAAATGGTTCACTGACCACCATCCCAGTCCCCTGACCTAAACCCCATTAAAAACATGTGGGGTGAGCTGAAGAGGAGAGTCCACAAGTGAGGGCCAATGACTCTGAGGATCTGGAGATTCTGTATGAGGAATGACTCAGCGCTGTTATCTTGGCAAGGGGTGGGTGCACAAAGTACTAAATGCAGGGGTTCCAATAATAGTTACAAGTTTTTGAGAAAAATGTTGATTTTTTTGATAAGGATTTTTTTTTTTCTTTGAATAATTTGACTTCAATTAAAGGTTAGATTTCTGTCATATTGCAGTGGATGGCGTAGCGGTCTAACGCGCCACACTTTGTGTGGCGTGCGCTAACTGTCAGGGTCGCGGTTTGAAACCCGCTACTCTCCCAGACCGGCCCTGGTTGTCAGCCCCGATCGGAGGCGGCATTTGGCTGTCCGCCTCCGGGGGAAGGGGGAGGGGGAGCCGGCACGAGTCCGTCAAGGAGAAAGTAAAAGGTGTCCGTGGAAGAATTTCTGTCTCGGAAGAGGCGGGAACAATCGGCCAGGAATGTGTGTCTCGCTCCCGGAGGATGGGCGGCGGACTCGTGGGGGTGGGGAATTGAAATAAATAAAGGGTATAATTGGCAACCAAATAATTAGAAATAAATAAAATAAAAATAAAAATATTTCTCTCATATTTTGGGTGTAAGATCAAGCTGATGAACAACAAAGATTTTTTCATAGCCTTTCTTGCTCATCTTCACCAACGGTGCCAATCATTTTGGAGGGCACTGTGTGTGTGTGTGTGTATGTGTATATATATATATATATATAGAGAGAGAGAGAGAGATTTACAAAATATATTATTAGGAGTGTGACATCTTTTTTGTATTTGTCTTGTATTTTGTATTGCTTGTTACACAAAATATTTTTCTCTGTGCATTTTTTTGGAGCATACAATATAGCTCATTACATGTATTGTTTATATTATCCAGCCTTCTTTGCTCATCTTTATCAAATGTTTGAATAATTTGGGAGTTCACTGCAATATGCAAACCTGGTCTTAGAGGGCATTTCATTGGCTGTATATAGCTGCATCAAACTTGACATCATTTAAAAGGTCCTTACATTTGGGGAATTGCATTACAGCTGGAACAAAATCCAGCTCACACAGTATATCCCCAGACCCAAATTAGCATAGCACTTTACATTTATATTTGAGATATTTTGAGGATTCTCCTATCCAGAGTGACTTACAATAACTTCATTTAAAATGGCAAGCATATTACAGCGAGGGCAAGAGATCAGTACAGCAACAACATATCGTAGACAGATACACACCACACCTACAAAACAGCCTACCATGCTATAGAGTACAGTAAAGTACAGTATATGTATAGTATGGTATAGTGTACTCAGCTACACTGTAGCACACCATTTTCACACAGTAAATAGCACTCGATACTCACATATCTAGGGAACTGCTTAAAGGAATGGAACATATAGAAACGATGGAAGTAGATGATTCCTGTTGCCAGGGTGTCGTAGTGCCTGGACGCGGTGTTAAGGAGAATCATTTGAGCACGCTGAACGAACAGGCAAAACCCACCTGAGCACGCTCAACGAGCAGCCCAAACTCACCTGAGCACACTGTCTCGTAACAACACAATAAAAATAATATTATTCTGTAAGACCTGGAAATTCAGGGAAGACCCAGAGACCCAGGACATTCCAGGGTTGACAGCTTGGTATAAACAGGCCAGAAGTGGATTAAAACCCCAGGTGAGAGCTGGGTTTGTGTGTGAAAGTGACTTAAGCCCGTGGTGAGTTTGCCGCCCGCAGGAGAAGCAGCCTCCACTGCTCAACCAGGCCGTTAACAAAGGTTCCACACCATTCATTATTACACCACGCATACGTGTCTCATACATATCTGCCGTTCTCACACATTCATGCAGATGGATATTCACGGCCATAATTAAGAGAAAGTGCAACGGCCGGGGTTCGAAGCCACAACTCTTCTGCCTGTGTGTCCAGTTTCATAGCGACCACGCCCTCTAAATGAACAGGAAAGCCCGTTTAAAGAGTTATGTGCGTGGGTCACAGCCTTTTCTCTGTGGGATGGATGTGATGGGATGGGGCAGGAAAAAGGATACAGCCCCAGGCGGGTGCCCACGTCGAATATGAACCTGGCCCCCTCCCGCCTGTACCGCGCCTCTGTGGCCGGGTCCAGGCCCTCAGACTGGGACGGCGTGTGCGCCAGGTCCTTCTTGTCCCAGTACCAGCATGGCTTGATGTGCTCCAGGGCTGCGGTGGGATTGTGGGGGGTGGAGTTATCCTTGTGCTCCTTCATCGGCGAGGGCTGGAAGCTCCGGGCGGGGATCGACAGATCCGATGAGACGCTCAAAACTACATTTGAGACATAGCAAGGAAACAGTGATTACGGATTGTGTGTGACCCCGGGGGTAAGGTTAATCAAAGAGCTGCAAAATCGGATCGCTGTCAAATTCTAACTGAGTAAAGCTTTTCTAAGCGTGAGGCTACTCAGGGCCTCGTAAAATGGTTCTGTGCTCCCAATTCGAATCTGCTGCCTACACCACCCCTTTCCCTTTCTAACCCTAACCTTCTGCTTTCTGAGTACTTTTCTTTCCTTTCTATTGCTCTCTTCCATATTTTTCCCTTTTCCTAACCACTCTATTTTCACCTCTCTTTCACACTAAATCAGTGATCACACTGAGCTGGGCCTAAGGCCATTGTTTACTACTATGTTAATAATAGTTTTTTTCTGTAATTAATCAACAAAATTGACATTATCCACAATATTTCCGACCGGTCACTAGAGTTTTGGCGCATTAATAGTCCATAAGTTCTGCTTGGTAGTCAAGTAACCGCAAAGCTATTCATTAAGTTAGGAATGTTGCAAAACAGAGTAAACCACATTTTTCAAAATTAGGTGCGAACACTCCTTGAAGGGTAAAGACGGGGTCTGCAGTCAGTCAGTAATAATCACAAAAGGACAATCACAATCTTGGCGCACGTAATATAACAGTAGCATGTCGTACTAAAGCAGCTTCAGTGGTCTACCGTTACATTCCCATTTTCCATGAAAAAAACAAGAATCGAATTACTGTACACAGTCGTGTACACTGCTCTCAAATGTAAAAAAATAACTTCTGCAACCAGCTCAGAATTTTAATTTTAATAATACACATATGCTTAATTTCGAGAGCTAGCCATTGTGTCTAGTTAGCGAACTTAGATAGATAGCAACTATCTGCTCGCTCCAATTTTCTTCCGCAAAAACAATATAGCGAGCTAACTGATATAGATATAGCTTAGGTAGCTCACTACAAGTTCACACAGAAGTGGATGAGAGTAACGTCTTATATCAGGCACTTGCTACGCGAACCTAATTAGATCGCTGTCTAGCTAGCTAGCAGGCTAAGGTTTGCTAAACATAAGCGAACTGATTCAAAGCCAACTATTTAGCAACCTTCTAGGCAACTGAACTTACTCGAGCAAGGTGAATAAAACGATAAGAAAAATACCTACCTTTTGAATAAGAATTCGTGGAAACCACTGTCAATTCTATCAAAGTATTTCCACAATCCTTCACTTGAATTCAAAACAACTCCCGATCACACTGTCGGCGCCACCATTTTTATTGTTACGTCATTACGCAGGCAGGAGGAGTCTTTTCGCCCACTAGTGTCTACGCGGGCGATCAAGAACAAAAACACAGGTGAGTGTTGTATCACGAAGTACCACGCATTTTCCACTAGAGGGAGAGATTCACCCGATTCATTCCATGATGGTTGGAATAGGTATTTTGCTTCAGTGGGCCAGGTGATGACAGGCATTTTTACAAACAGACCTGGGGCCTGTCTCACGAAGCAGGATTAGTGGGTTAGCGAGCTAACTTTGGGCTTAACCCAGCAAGTAACTTTGGGTTTTCGGTCTCACGACTGTGGCTCACTTTTAACCGGGTTACATCGCCATGGTAATTTATGCAGAGACAGGCCCCGGTAGTAGTAGTAGCAATAGTAATAATACATATCTGGCACAAACACTAAGTGTAAAAAACAAATCAAAATCAATTATTATGATACTGTAAATGCAAATGCAAAATCGAATAATCTCGAATTAATTAGATACCAGATCTTGTCTACAATTAATATTTCTGTTCCATTATCTTTGCTTAGCTGCATGATTGCCCTTTCTGATGATGATGACTATCAGCTGATGTTGATATTGTTATAGTTTTTAAACTGACAGGTTAATCCTAGGTTTACTACCTTGTGTTGTATGTATGTTCTTGTTATTGCCCTGCCTGTTGTCATGTCCTATACGTTTGGTGACAATCTAGTTTCCGGCTTATTCTGTACAACAGATGATGTGTGGCCAGCAGTTTCATGTCTGACTGTCCCACATTTTGTGTTTTGGGGGGACCGACATTTGGGTGCAGATGTCTTGAAGTCTCAGGTTAAGGACCTCTTCAAGGGAACATGGGTTCGAAGCTCAAGTGATATTGCAGTCTTGATAAATCTTTTATATAGGCATGCATTTGCAGTTTTTGCACATTTGCTTGTTTGCACTTTGCACATTGTAATTTGTACAGGTGATTTTGCACATATCCACCCTGATGTAGAATGATCTTGATGATGAGGTGCTTCTGTTGTTTGTAATGGTTATGTGCCACACAATGAACCCAAAGGCAATTTTCCACATGCTTGGACAACAATAGTGTTTTTTCTAATCTAATCTAATCTAATCTAATCTTAATTTCTCCAGTGCAAACAGTTGTATAACTGGGTTATAGGATGCGTTGGTGAGCAGGAGTGCTGCCTGACTGTAGGCAAGGCCTTTGAGCTCTGTGCTTTGTGCTGAGGGACCTCTGGTCAAGCTGGGTCATCTCACACGAATGTCAAATGCAGTACAGAAGGGTCCATGACTCTGCTCCTGTTCAAGAGCTGTGGGAGAACACCAGAGGCATTTATAAATCTATTCCTGATTTTTTATTTTTTATTTTCTGGTTTCACAACCGTTAAGATTGTCAGAAAATATAGGCCATCAAGTTGCACATTTGTTTTTATGACATCGTATTGCAACAATCCTCAGGGAAGTGAGAATAGCCTATAGCATTCACATGGGAGGACTTACCGCTCTGAACTGCGTAAGCAGTGCTTGCGCCACATCACAGATCTGGCTACTGGAGCAGTTGTGAGACCTTCAGAGAAAACCTAACCATATTTTTTCTGAGGCAAGAAAAAAACCATATCAAATTATAGAAATTGGGGAGCGTTCCCCTTTAAACTTTTATAAACATCCATGTGCAACGTGTTTGTATGAGCTCACCCGGGCCACGAGCCTGTGATATAATATTCATTTCATGTTCATTTTTAAGTGATTTCAGTCATTGCACTAAGGAACCTCTTGGAGGTTGGAATTCAGAGTTTAATGTGAATGTAATGTTGATCTCTCGTCAAACTGTCCATTCCCTTTGCCAGCAGTGTAATCCCATTGGGACCCATAGGTTGCATGCGTGGCTGCATTTAGAGGCTGGAGATTAGAACATGGTCACTGAGTTGAGTGAATATATTTTTGTGTGTGTTTGTATATACGCATCTAATAAACCCAATGAATGTGTGTGTTTTTGTATGATCCTAATTTAATTAATCTGTGTGTATATACTGAACTGAATGTGCGTGTCAGTGTTTGAGTGTGTGTATCGAATAAACTGAGTGTATTTGTGTTTGTTTATGTGTGTGTGTCTTTGTTAGTGTATCTAATTAACTGAATGTATGTGTGTGAGTGTGTGTGTGCAGGGCCGTATCCAGGATGTCGAGAATGACAGAGGTCATGAGACCTACCCCATCTAGGGGGGTTCGTCACGAGAAAACTCACTAAGAAATATTGTATGTAATCAGTCTACCCTTGTAGCTAATTCACTGTCAGTCACTGTAGACTGTCATGATTTTATGAATGGCCACTGAAAATGTACACTAAAATGTATAGCTAGCCTTGTGCCTATCACCACTGTCAATGTATGCTACGTTAGCTAAGGTTAGCCTAAATTAGCCTATCACCACTGTAGTCTGACTAAAAAGTGGTTTGTGTAACAGTCAGCTAGACAGAGACAGCTGCGTTGGGCTAGAAACGCAAAACTACACAAAACTACACACAAAGCAGCTATCGATAGATGATCTCTGGAGATGAATAGCATTAATATGGTTATAAAACAAGCAGTCAAATTACAAATTTTTTATAATGTGAGAGATCTCTACATGACGGTGATCAGATCAAGTGGTAATCTTAGCTTTGTATAAAATCTTTGATATACCGAAGTGAATTTATTTTATGTACAGTAGTTCACCACTTTTATTTTGTATTACACTGAATCAGTAGCCTATGTAAAAAAATACAACTCAGACTCAGAAAAATATAGAGGTCATGACCTCGGTGTCCTCAATGGTAGATACAGCCATGTGTGTGTGTGTAATGTCTGATGAGTGATGATACTGTGGATAAGCACTTCTCTCTGAAACACATCCCTATTCAACTGGTTCCTGTCCTAACCAGTGGGCTTTCCTGTCTGGAGCTGGAGCATTTCTATATCAGAGATGAGAGCCACACAAACCTGACAAACCTCACTCCCCTAGATTCAAATTGAGTAGAGAACAGAATGGTAGAGTAGAGAATAGTGAAGTACAGAGAATCTTTATTGTCCCAATGGGTAATTTGTTTTGCAGCATGTCACATAAAATTGACAGACAAGAAGAGCATAGGATTTACATATATACATTATACAGTTTCTGAGTGTCAGTGCTAATCTGCTGAAAGGCTTATGAACTCTTCAGTTATTTTTCCTTTGTTAGCTTAAAAAAACACTGATATAATGTATGGTATCTGTTCATCGTCCCGTCTATTATAGCCCGCCAGCCACATTATAAATTTGACGTCTTGAATCATTTAATTCCTAATTAAAATGTGAAATTCCGCATTCATTATTGATTCGTTCCAAGAGGAAATCCTTAAACTACCGAATGCATTATAACAATGGGCAACGCCATGCGCAAGGCGCTCTGCTGTGAGCCAGCAAATGTCCGGTGCAGTTAGAATTATGCGCGTCACGCCTGAAAGGCAGAGCATGTTTACAGGAGTGGCCAGGGACGTTGGAGCAAAAAAGTAATCCAGCACATGAATAATTCACAGCGCATTTATTAATATCCAATGGCTTCCTGGATGAAGTGGAATATCCTATTGTGATACACATATTTACCAATATCACCGGGTGTCCCTTTCGTTACCATATTAGTTTGTTTTTTCATTGCGAACGTTTTATTTACGGTATCCATTCCACTACGCGCGTTCAGTAGCATAGTTAGCCTACGTTTAATTTTCAATTCACTTCAAATTCAGTCGGAGGAGATGACTGGCTGACTTTGGGAAATTTAACGAAGCATGGGCTTGTTTCACGAAGAAAGTTCAACATCGTTAGGGTATCTCGCATTAGCTGGCTACACAAAGCCTAACAAAGGGAATTACGGCTAACCTGTCTCACGACGGTGGTTATCAACTCTGTCTGCAAACCCTGTTTTTTCCGATTGAGCTATGAGCACGTGCACACAAAAGGGGCGGTGTTTGTAACACAGCCAATTGCATGCAACACGAACAGGTCCAGAGCACTTTTTCACAAAGCAGGATTGGTGGGTTAGCGAGCTAACTTTTGGCTTAATCCTGGGTTTTCCGTCTCAGGACTGTGGCTCACCAAGGGCTGTGGTGATGGGAATGTGAGTGCAATCTATTGCTCTAATCACTCTCGGGGATCCTATGAGAAAAGTACACCGCACTTAATATGCAACAGTACATTGTATTCAGTATTGCTAACTATATACAGTATGTTTGCTCAGATTCTCCGCATCACCAACGGAATACATATATGTAGAACACATAGGGCAATACATAGCCTACAGTTTGCTGCACAGTGATCGCATGGCTTCAACAAGTGGCATTTGTGACATGCGGCTCTAGAAGCTTGTAAAGATACAATATTCCCTCCGCGGAGAATCACCAACACCATTAAGGAGGTCCTGTGGGAGATGAGGAACACTGAGGCCTACCAATAACAAATGTGCTTATAGAGACAGGGCAGAACCAAGAACATGAGAAACTCATGGAGGTCACTTCTTAGATGTACAATCACAGTCACAGTTACAACAGTGATACACTCAATGATACAAGGGGTGATGGGGAACTGGCACACAAGAAATCTTGGGAGACTGAACACAACAATAACAATGGCAGCCCCCAAGCTTACTTAGCATATGATGTGGCTAAGCTAACATTCAACATTCAACATACTACTGAACTTATTTACACTGTTACAATATGATGGAATTCTATTTTGATGTCTGACTGGTACTTTGTTAAACGGGACAAGGAACGTCCCATACGGGCGAGCCAAATTTGGGCCAAAAATGGGACGTCCCAGCTACAGTTCGGGACAGTTGGCAACCCTATCCACTGCATACTTTTTGTCTGTCTGGATGTTTAAAAGCTATATCCACTAGGGGGCAGGTCAGAGTCAAAACTAAGTTGTCTCTGGCCAGCATACGTTGACAACTATTCGATTCTGCACAACAACATAACAATAAACATGGCGACAGTGGATGAGGTTGTTTTGATGTACATCTTGAGAACACGGCAGAAACAGCGGCAGCGGCGTCAACATGTACATTGGGATGTAACCATGTATTGTCTTTTCTTAAAGTGAAATGTCAAATAAACTAAACTAATCTAAACAACAGAGATGGTATATTAGACCATTAAATGTATCCCGGCGTAACGATGGAGAGGATGCTTCCACTGATGAGAGAAATTGACAATGAAAAGCATCATTAGTATTTCCGTATGTCTGCCAGGACATTAGATTACTTGCTTCGTCGGGTGGCCCACTCATTACACATCAAAACACATAGTGAGCCGGAGCAGAGTGACTTGCCATCACCCTCCACTTTCTTGCCTGCCCCCACGATGTATGTTGGTATTGCACCTCCCGTATATGTAATGTTAATTTATTTTTGACGATGTGCACAAAGTACACTCCCAACAACTGCATGATACGCATGGCAGCCATCTTGCGTACGTGTATGCATATTTAAAGTGAAGTATATTTAAACCTTAAGGATTCCAGGATCACATGTCTTGCTAGTGGACTCTGGAAAAGGGCCTGGCCAAGGACAACAACCGAGCACTACATAGCGATTAGCCAGGGCTATTAAAATAGAGTTAATGGGTCCACTTTCACTGCTGAGCCGTAAATACACTATTCCTGTGAGCAAATGAAGCATTAAGATGGGGACACTATAATTACACGACATTTCATGTGGCTGCAACAGTTGACAATGATAAACAAGCAGTGCAATTCAAGTTAGAGAGTCACTCTTACTTGACCTATGACCTGTTATCTTGTCCTGATGTTTTTTTGGAGCACACACTGATTTTCAAAGTCTTACGATATATGGTTACCTTACCAAAATAAGCTCACTATTCAGCAGATTATTGGGATTACTGGGGATTCAAATGTTCAAATGTTCTCTCTCTTTTAATAAACCTTTATTCCCTGTTTTTTATTTCCTCCAAATTTGGCAAGCCTAATCAGATGTGTAGGCACATGCCATCATTAGAACTTTCCGCCTCAGGAGATATCACAGACTAGCACATTTTCTCCATGCATTCAACTACCACCTTTTTAACAATGTCTAGCGGCTGAATCACACAGCCATTGCGTTGTAGGACTGCACTTCATTCTGCTGGCGCGATGCAGACTGCAGCTGCATGGTTGACCAGAGGTGTTGCGTGATGAGACGGGAGAAACCCCGCCAACTGAAACCCCCCTGTCCTCTGTCTGTGCGCAGTGGCCAATCGTGCCTCACCCTGTGGGGCATTGGTACTGTCAGGATTCTTGGGACACAAGCTCATGCTGAACCTAGGAAAAAAACATTTGTTTGGATATTTCCACCCAGGAGATTTGAAAACAGGGACTATATTCCTCTCAGATAGGTTCTGCATTTTTGTGAAAATCATGCCACCTGGAAACATAAATCATGACTTTATGGGTGATGCTCTGCAATGAACATTGAAACTGAAATATTATTGTTTTGAAACTAGGCCATATATATTTTGTTTCGTGTATGAAAAGGGACAGTGAGTATCTCACGAAATGTATAACACAGTAGGTTCCAATTTTTCATAATAACAATAATACATTAATAATGAATATTGATGCTAGGTAATTCCATGCATAAGCATAGACTAAAACTATTTATAGGTGTGGAAATAACCAATATATATATATAAAGGTTTTATACATATTAAATGTATTAAATTGATATTATTCAAACTCAATTTATTTCACATTGAAGCATAAACCATTTTCTTTGTTATATAAGTTATTTTTTAATTCCGCTGCCTTCGTAGAGGGGTCTGTGCATGTCTAACCTGAACAGAACAGGTTTGAGCAGGACCCGGGTCACGAACAAGGCCTGCTGTCTCTGTGAAGCAACAGTGAAGTTTTAAAACATTTTTCATGTTGGAAGTGGTGGGAGGTTGAGGCTCTGTGCTCAGAGAACAACTTGGCCCAAAGGCCCAGTTTGGCCTGCAATGGAAGTGACCATATATTATTGAGGAGTCGTGGATGGGGGGTAGGAATTGTACATTATGGAGTGTGCTATAAATTGTGTGTGTGTGTGTGTGTGTGTGTGTGTATGTGTGTGTGTGTGCATGTTGGGGGAGGTAGTACTGTTTTTTTTTGTATGTGTGCCTATGTGACAAAAAAACAAGAGAAAGGGCAAAATTGTACACAATGGAGAGTGCTCTAAATGTGTGTGTGTGTGTGTGTGTGTGCATGCGTGTATGTGTGTATGGTGGGGAGGTAGTACAGTTTTTTTTAGTTACAGGATTTCTACAGCTCTCTGCACATGGGTCACCAGATGTTCGCACCCGTACCTGGGGGATATTACCTGCCGGAGCTGGTTCAGTGTGAGGTTTTGTCCAGGCTGTTAGCAGCTTTAATACCACTCGTCACATGCAGGTGTTTGAAGCCACAGGCGCCAAGTGAAGTTCTGAAGTGTGAAATACATGTGACTTCAATAAATTACGTACCAATACAGGAGGTGTTTTGAAAGGCCAGCTCCCTTCCACTGATAGATTTCTCCTGCAGAGACACTTTCAATTCAACATTTGAGGAAAATGAAAAAAAGACTAAAGGTGTTACTGGGGGCTGGAGCTGTCCCACTAAAGTGCAACACTTTTGATGGTCAGGACATTCATATTTTTTTCAGCAAGTATTGTTTAAATTTTTAACCACATGTTAGTCAACCGGAAATATTATTTTGCAACAGCGAAAACACGCCTTGCATAATTTATCTGCTGCCAGGAGTAAGACATGGGTATGATTTTGTGGGGGTTTCTGTGGCTGGCTGATGGATTCGTGGGGGTGGGGGTTGGGCATGGAGTTAGGTTGGTTTGTGTATCTTGTGGCCTTTGTCCTGAACAAAGGCTGTTTTGGGATCGACCATATGCCAAATTGCGGGTGGGGTGGGGGGGACCATGTATGCAAATCAACAGGCAAACCATTGGGACAGAATGGACTGCTGTCAGGACTTACTGTCCAAACTTAGGTGACAAGACTCTGTCTGTGTGTGTGTGTGTGTGTGTGTGTGTGTGTGAGAGAGAGTTTGCACCTGCATGTAGGTTCATTCGCAGTGTGCATGTCTGTGAGTGTGTACACCTGTGCATTCAAACACATTTTGAATGAATGTATGTATGTGTCTCTGTAAGTCTGTGAATGTTACGGTAATATACAGTATATCTGTGTGTGTGTGCGTGTGTGTGTGCTCGTGGGTATGTGTGTGTGTCCATATGTGAGTAAGTGAGTGTGTGTGTGCATGTGTATGCATGCATGTGTGTGTGTGTGTGTGTGTGTGTATATGTGAGTGAGTGAGTGAATGTGTGTATATATGTGAGTGAATGTGTGTATGTGCGTGTGTGTGTGTGTGTGTGTGTGCGTACGTAAGCCAATATGACATTTCATTTACAGGAATAATTCATGCCCCTGAAGTCCCTGCCCCATTGCCTAATCAGGCTGATACTCTTAAGATTGTCCTCTGTCTCATATTGATTGCATCATATATCTTAAAGTCCCCAGAAATGTCTTTATTGCATGTGCAATATGTGGCTAAGAGAGGGCTTCAGCTGCCTCCAAATGTGAATGTCTCCTCCTCTCAGATTTATTATGCTCTTCCTCTGAGTCTGAAGGTCAGAAAAGAGAGAAGTAGTTATCCTTGATTGTTGCACAAGTGAATTTTGGCACGGTCTTGTTGCAGTCATGCAGGTTCTTCCTATTTTTAAAATTTGTATCTGTCCATGTGGCCCTGGGAGTTGGGCGTCTTCCATTGAGCGATTGGGCTCTTTTGCTGAGGAGTGATATCTGTGTTCAGCCCGGAGGTGTCAGCCCTGGCAAAGCGTGGACCTCCGCCAATGCTCCTGCCTGTCATTTCTCCTAGGGTGATTCTAAAGTTTCAAATTCAAATTCAAATTGTGTCTTGCTGGCGTGACTTCAAAACGCACCGTGTTGCTAAAGCAGGGGACTACGGGTGAGTGAGAGGTAACCAACTCAAGCAAATGCATTGTTGATTTATCTATGATGTAATGTGTGTAAAAATGGCTTTAGAATAAAAAAGCACTCTTTAATAACTAATAATAGTCTATAATAACTACATTTAAGATAACGCAAATGGTCCTGAATATGAAATAAACCCATTCATTATGTGAAACTGGGTAACCATTTCAATTCGCAAATGAGCAGAATCTAAACGAGCTTGTTGTGAGCACAACAGGATATTGTATTATGTTCAGAATAAAGAGGGCGGTGCGGCTAACAGTTGCAGTTCTGAAATGTGATGATGTGCGATGACTGTTGGCCAACTGGGGGTGCTGTTGCATAACAAAGAACGGTTCATAAATCTGTTACGTTCCCTGTCAATGGGCACAATTTAAACCAAATATAAACAAACATGTTGATATATTTACTTCAAAGGCGATCACGTATGTGACGTGTATGTGTTCTGGATGTTTCACGCGTAAAAGAGTTTACCCTCTCCAGCAAGCACACCCGAGTTTTCCTGCTGAGTGCTGTGGAGCGAAAATGCAGTTTGGCATGTGGAGCGATCCTCCCTTCCATTCTACTGTAACCCACTGGGGCTGCGGTCTGTGAAACGGGTCGAGCCGGTCCTGAGGACGGAGGAAGCCCGGTTCACCCCGCCGATCGCTTCCCCCGTGAGAGGGAGCGGAGCCGTCTCTCAGCCACGGATCCCTTGCATGGGAAATGAATGGAGAGACAGTCAAATGAGTCATTTAATGCAAATGACCTGCTGCCCCAGGGCCCTACATTAGTCACAGATCCACCAGAACCTGAGACAGCCGCTGCCTTTGATCTTTGGGGTAGGGAGGGAGAGGAGGATAAAAACCCTGGGGATTTCGGACCCGCCGAGTGGGGAGTTGGCACGGGAGGGCACGGAACCCAGCGACTGTCTTTCGAATACCTGCAGTCTGTTTGTGTTGTCACACAACCCCCTCTTCAGAGGAGAACGGCACGGGGAACCCAAGATGTGGCTGCAGAAGCTTAGCGAGAGAGAGAATGTCCGTCCTGCAGTGAGTGTATTTGGGGTTGTGTGGGGATGGAAGTCATCGGCTGCCTCTCTCCAATCACAAGGCCTGACACAAGACCCCCTGTCCCGCATTCCGTGTGATTGGACAGGAGCTGTCAGAACCGATAGATGGTCTGCCAGCTCCTGTCCAATCACGAGGATACGGGGCAGGGGGTCTTCTTGCCTCATAAGGTCAGAGGTAAGTCCCCCAGGGATAACTCCCCAAATGGGACCGACGCAGGTGTATTTCCTGCTGCCACTCTTAACCTAATCACACAGGTGCAGTGTGTTGCTGAAAGCAGGGGGTGTGGAGAGGGAGAAGATGGGTGGGGGGGCAGGGTGGAAGGCGGGATGGAGCTGATGGGGATGATGGATGCAGGAGAAGAGAGAGGAGGATAGATAGAAGAGATTGACTTGGGAAAAGTAGGGGAAGAAAATGATATAAAATATAGAAAAGAGAGAGAGAGACGGAGCTGGGAAGAGGAGCAGAGAGAGAAAGGGGAACAGGCTTTGGCGAAACAGGGACATACACTCTTTCTCTGTCAGACAGATTGATGCAGACACCAATTCTTCTGTTCCCATCGATTAGCGAAGGTGGCCAGCACTGCAAATTCTTCCATATTTTTCCTCACTCCCCAAACAGCTCTCAGCTTCATACCCCCCAACACCCAGCCTGCCCACAAATGACCCCCCTCCACACACACAGATAAATCGCCCCAGGCCACCAGGGTAATTCGATTTAAAAACATCATATACAATAAATGCAGCATTCAACTGAAATCCTAACTGTCATAAAATGTATCTTTGTGGGAGACTCCCAAACGAAGTGGTGGAAGACTCTATGGTCTGATGACACCAAGATTTAACTTTAGCGCAAGCATAACACTGCACACCATCCCAAGAACACTATACCTACCATGAAACATGGTGACGCTAATGCTATGGACAGGCGTCTCTGCTTCAGGGTCTGGGAAACTTGTCAAAATAGAGGGCAAAATGGATGGAGAAAGATATATACAAATCTTGGAGGACAATCTGCTGCAGTCTGCAAGAGACCTGATACTTAGGAGAAGATTTATATTCCAGCAGGACAATGACCAAAAGCATACAACAAAATCAACATTGGACTGGTTTAAAAACCAAACAATATGTCCTGGAGTGGCCCAGTCAAAGCCCAGACCTAAATCCCATTGAGAATCTGAGGAAAGATGAGAAAATTGCTATACACAAACAGTCCCCATACAACCTGATGGAACAATATTCTAAAAAGATGGTGCAAAAATTACAGTGTCCAGATGTGCAAAGCTTGTAGAGACCCATACATATTCACAGTTGTAATTGCAGCTAAAGGTACCTTTACCAAGTATTAAGTCAAGGGGGTGAATACTTGTGGAAATAATTATTGTGGTTTTTATCTGTAATTAATTAAGAAAAAGCTTTGGAGTAGTTTTATATTAGACATTATAGAACATTTTCTGTTGATCAGTGGCAAGTAATATATGCCATTTATCCAAAGCGACTTACAGTAGTGAATGGATACATTTTCAGTATATGTGGCCCCAGTGGGGATTGAACCCACAAGAAGAAATCCCAATTAAATCAATTTTTATTCCATGAAGTAAGAAAATGAAATGTTGAAATGTCGAAGGGGATGAATACTTTTTAAACTCAACGCACTGACACAGGTGCGCGCAAACTCAATCGGCGAGGTGAGCATGGGACACAAGACAATAGCGAAGGATCAAAGGACCACCCCGGCTAGTATTCCCATGGCATTATTAACCGTAGGCCAGTTACAATAAAGTTGACTACCAAAAACGTCCTCACTATGTAAATTAGCGGCTTTTCGTTACAGAGCAATGCAAAACGTCGTAGGTCCCTCAGCACTGCACACACAAAAAAACATGGAACTGGTCTTGCTTAACACGAAAATCCCATGCTAGGACGAATGTCTATAAACAGGCACGTGCTGTTCGTCCAGTGCTTGTTTTTATTTTGACACGCTTCAATCCCTTTTCATTCACTTGCGTCCTGAAATCTCTTTGCAAGGTCACATTGCAATTAAGGATATGTCACTTGTCGACATAACGTACCCTAACGTATGTCGACGTAACGTACTGTATGTTGTGAAATGTGCAGCGCCAACACTGCGCTCGTGGGTACCGGCAGGGGCGCGCGCTGTCCATGTGCGCTCGTTGTCTGTCTCTCCGCGCTGATGTGGTGATCCGATAGTTGTGAAGCGCCACCACTAGTCGCCCCCAGTGCTCTAACAGGCTCCCCGTCTGCAATAATTCTTTCACACTGTAGACTTAACGTCACGTCCGCACTTGAACTTGAATTTTATCCCATTGTACAGAGGCAACCCCAGCCACAAACACACGGGGAGCTCCGGGAGACGCAGGACTCCGCCATCTTCACGTTTTAAGAAAGGGGAATAGGAGCCATCGGGTCCCGTTTCATTTGAGAAACGAGGGGGCTGTCCCTGTGCCCTGTCTCGTTAGTGCCAAACAAGAGGGGGGCACGCGCCAAGGGTTGGCATTCCACGCGCCAGTGCCAGTGCCAAAAGAGATTGAGGCGCACGTCAATTGTCAAACCCAGACACCGACGAGCATAGGATTTTCACGTTACTATCAGACAGGAAAAGCCATTCTGGACCATCTAACACCAACGCCACGGACTTGACGAAGAGTGGCATTCATACAGTTCCTCCACTGTCAAAGCCCTGCTAAGGGCACAACGTTTTAATTGCTGAGAGGAAGAGCAGATACTGTCTGTGGTCTTTTCACCACTGTCACTCACCGGAGTGAAACACTGGGGGGGTGTTTCCGCGCTTTTTGTTCCTGGAAAGATTTTTTACTCATTCTTTATCAAATGGTCGAACTTTTTGGAGGTGAGGCCGGGCTAACCAAGGTCTGGTCAGTAAGAGGACAAGAGTGGACATAGACCCTCGCCATCGGACACTACTGAAAAAAGGAACCTGATAAAAAAAACTTGATTTCTCCGACTGGCCACCCAAGCAGCACTGCACTGCCAGTTTTTAGGAGGTCCTGGGAAAAGTTAGCGAAGGGGGTGCAAAAAAGAGAAAGAAAACGGGGAACCAAGCCGATTCGTCCAACTGCAGGTCTCCGCGCGATGCGAGTGTAAATGCTGGGGCAATGTCCCGTCGCAAACAGGGAAACCCGCAGCACTTGACACTGTCACCCAGGGAGAGGATAAAACGTAAGTGTTTCTCGCTAATTACGGGTAATAAGCATGTATGTCCGATGGACAAAAAACAAGAGAGTTTCTTGTATTTCAGTGATACGTTATCTGCTGTATATTGTGAGCTATTTCACAAGTTTAAGTTCTTTCACACCTGCACGGGTATGTCCGCGGCTGTAAAATATGCATACCATATAGCGTTTTTTACATGCGTTTTAAGTATAGGCCATTACATTATAAGCGAATGCCCGGGAGTTTGATATTGGTATTGGGGTGTGCAGAAATGAAGGAAAATATGAAGAAGAAAAAAATATTTAATAACAATTTATAATGGAATGTTCCATACATATATTCTTCCTCTCCTTCGCCTCTCTTTTTGAATGAATGATTAATTGTAGGGAAATAATTAATTAAGATCATTTATAATAATTAACACAGAAAAAATGAACACATTAGAAATGTATATTTTCAACCTGTGTGTAATGACAATGATATGCATGTTTAAATATACATTTCCAAAACAAATAAAAAAATAAAACGAACAACAAAGAAAAATATATCTACTGTACTTGTATTGCAGTTTCATCTTGCTGTGCAAAAAGTAGGCCATATGTGATCAGTGTGAAATTTAAATTGTAACAAATCATAACACGCAGTATTAACCTTATGCCATGGAACATAATAACTTTAAATCTGCAATTTTGAGTGCGACCAAAACATATTTCTATTGATTTTGTTTAATGCAGTGTCTCTTACTAAAATGCATGTAGGCCTACACTTGTAATTTAATTAGTTAACCGTATTCGTCGTAAATAAACACAATGCACACAGACACGTGTGGCTGATAAAACTTCACTCTGTATGGCATGTTGGATTTCTGAAACTGTCATTGGTTTTGAGATTTGATTTGTAATAGCAAAAAACTAAAAACAAACAGAAAAACTGAAAAATAACCAAGCAAACAAACCAAAAAAAAGTACGAAAACAATATCAGTAACAACAAAAACGTTCTGTTTCCCAATACACGGATTAATTTATTTCGAGTTATTTTTTGCCATATGTGGTCGATGTTTATAATATTTCACCCTAAGGGAAAGGCAAGAACAAAACCAAAGAAACAGACTAACTCACAAATATGGGGTGCAATTGGGTGAATGAGCTCTTGGTACTAGATTTGGCGTCTCAAAACAAGTCTTATTTTACACGGAAATTAAAATAAACGACACAAGAATTACAACGTTTTATTCTAAATAGCACTCTTCAGAAAACCTGAAAACTGCTCTGTATCAGTGATGGTATTACAAGTGATATCATAGACTGTATGTTCAGCCTACATTCTGGCAATGTACAGTATTATAGTCAGACACAACTTCGAACATTATCCTGTCTATGATATAGGTTATATGAATTAAGATGTTTTATGGTGAAATGCATGAACAACATAACTTATTGAATATTCAGCATGTTAGTGTTGCCTTATTATAAAGACCACGGTCATTTGTGTTTTTAGGCATAGCCTATATCTATTACAGGATTTAATTAACGAAACCGTCGTTTTTTGTTGATTGATTTCACATATTAAGTAGCCTACATCCACTGTTTGCGACGCATTTAAACATTTGATTAAACATTTTGATAAGAGCCTATATAGGCCGGCTAGTTTATACAAAAGGTTGCCTTTGCTTAAATTAGTCATGTCATAAAATAATTGTACATTTGAAAACAATCATGACAGTTTTTCCGCCCATGTTCTACATTCAGCTGAATCTCGTGTGAAGTTGAAGGGCCTTCCACGCCATAAGACACGCGGGCATTAAATTAGCGCCAGATATACAGTATGAAAAGGCCTCGCAAAGTACAGCAAATATCATCATCCCCAGCAGAAAGGCATGCATTTTAACTGAACAATTTACATTTTTCGTGCTAAGAGTTGAATAAATGATTTCATATGCGATATATAGCCTACTAGCTACAGCACGTCACACATGATGCGATGATAGGCTACATGTGGCCTTGTAGATTTGGGGGTTTAACCAGTTAGCTGTAAATCACATTACGATCCATCTTTGGAAGAAATATTAGAAAAAAAGACACTCAACTTTAAATCAATTAAGTCAATTCGGTGTTTTCCCACAGCTCTCCAAAGATTAAACGCGATCGTATAGAGGGTCTAATCCAGTTAATCCATAGCAGAAGTGTGTGATGTAATCCTTCGCAAATCTGTTTCGTGTTGAACAGAGTTGAGCACATTCTGTCCTGCCCACCGTCCTTTAATTTATAGACTAATCATTTTCTTTGCTGTGCCTTTGTACTGACCAGACCGTAGCCTCCTTTTCTGGACACGCAGTTTTCCACTGCGGGAACAGGTCAAACAGAACCTACTGTACACAGAGTTCACTTTTTCCACGGCTATCAGTTTGTTGATATATTCCTCCACGTAGGTTTTTCTATGTTCCAATGCAAACAGATGCAATTGACGACATGAGCTGGAACACTAAGATGCAAAGAAATGACATTCAGAACGAAACAGAGTGCAGAGGGAGTGCTTATTTTTGTATGGGTCATTTTGCATATGTATAGATTCAGATAACGCTAGAGTAACCTTCGTAAAGGTGTATCTGTCAGTCATACATAACTCGACGGTCGGGATTTATGGAGTTCAAGGAAAAATGCTGCGTGTGAATATGAGAGCCAGTGTCGTAGCAGTTTATAGGGTCCTGTTATCTCACTTTGAACATACATGATTCTTGCACTGTGTTAGCTTAGCGGATGGACCTTATTCGGCGTGGCTTCCATAGCTTGCATTTACATATATCGACCAGTTATACTGATGGATAGGTAGCGTGTGTCTGTGTGAGCGAGTGAGTGCGTGCGTTGGTGAGAATGAGTGTGAGTAAGTTTGTGTGTGTGTGTGTCATGCCTGTGTGTGTATGAGTATGTGTGTTTGTGTGTAAATGTGTGTGTATGCATTTTATGGAGTTTTTGAGTGTGTGTGAGAGAGAGAGAGTGAGTGAGTGATGTGTATGTGTCTGTGTATGTGTGTGTGTGTGTGTGTGTGTGTGTGTGTGTGTGTGTGAGAGAGAGAGAGAGAGAGAGAGAGAGAGAGAGAGAGAGAGAGAGAGAGAGAGAGAGAGAGAGAATGAGAGAGAAAGAAAGAGAAAGAGAGAACATTATATGACTAAAACCAGACAGGGCCCTGCAGATTTACCCAGAGGCAGATACTCTAGACTCATAGACATGGCGAAGGGGAAGAACCAGTCTGTCCGGTCTGTTAAAGCCCAGGACTGGGAGAATACAGTGCAGCATGCAGGGCAATGTGGAGCAGGATGTGGGACAGTGTGTGGAGAGTGTGTATGAGAGTAAAAAGGACAGTGTGTACACCGTGTGTCAGAGTATATAGGACAGTGTGTACACCATGTGTCAGAGGATATAGCACAGTGTTTACAGTGTGTGTATGAGAGTATATAGTACAGTATATAATACAGTGTGTGGATTACAGGATTACAGTGGAGAGTACAATGTGTGTGATTTCTGCATTTCATATGTTTAAGAGTGTATCTTACAGCATATGGGGCACTGTGTCACAGAATGTGTGAGACTGTGTGTTGCTTAGTGTGTGGGACATTGTGTGTTGAACAGTGGTGTTGGGCATTGTGTCATTGTGTGTTGTATAGGGCAGGCCTTTGTTTAGAACCATGCCAGTTTATATTGAGCATTATATACAGTACATCTTTTTAAATGGCTTACAGGAGGTTTGAATGAATTGGAATAGTTCTGCCCATTAAAGTAGCTACCTTCTGAAATGAGATCCAGAGGTGAAAATGTTTTTGTTTTTTTTAACAAAATTTTGTTTGGACCTTTTGTGATTTTACTCTGCTGCTTGTAGACAAAACAGTGCAGGCTTGATTTGTGGAAAGGTCGCAAACATGATAAAGTGTGTTTTCCTAGTCAATCCCCATGTGTCCTTTTCGTGAAGCGCTTGTGCTGTCTGTCGGTTAGGTAGGCTTCGTTTAGCGGGAGGCAGTTTCTCGTTAGACTCGTTAGCAGATGATCGTTCGCGCGCAGATGCGCTCTCTGCACGAGAGCTCCCTGTGTCGCTCTGCTGGTGTTTTAACAGACCGGGAGAGCGTGCCTCGAGCAACGCTATATCTGTAAGCCCCCTTTACCCAGAAAACATCAGTGTATTTTAAATGTGAATAGCTCCATAAGTACCTGTCTGCTTTATTGCACCAGTGCATAAAGATCCTTGGGCTTTTTCTGAATTCCGTACATACAAACCTAGATGTGAAATGATACACTGAGAAAGAATCACATAAATCAGAGAGAGCATATTTCACATTTGGCGCACAGATTTGGTGAGCATTTGTCGGTGTACTACTGTCCGTGCTGTTATAATTTGTTGCAAACTTGGCATGCTAAATAAGTTATGAAAGCCATATCCAGCCGTTCTGCACATATTTCAGAATATTCTCACTAGGTTGATTTATTTATTGTAGTTGTATTTTATTCTGTCAATTTCTTCTTTATTTGACAGTATTATTAAGTAAGGTAATAATTATTCATTCTTAAATCTTCAATTGAACAATTTAATATACTAATTAAATGATTTAAATTGTTTTGCTTAAGTTGTTGTTTGATTAAGTTTTTATTTTCTTAAGTGGAACTCGATGTGGTTTTTGATAGGACCCTTGGCCATTATGTATTGCAACAACAGCTACAATGTTTTGGGGAAACATGGTTTGTAAAGTACATTTACATGAGGAAGATTAAATGAAGTAATACATTAGGATTTTCTTGTTGCCTGTGTGTATTTGTGACCATAAATTATTACAATATGAGGATATGGTATTTTATATTAATATTTTTTAATGGTTCTTGCCAACAGTTCATTATGCACTTTTGATTTAAAACGTACTATATCCCTACCATTTATTTCATTAGCCTCATTAGCATAGTTTCATTAGCTGCACTCAGAGTTTCCAACCCTAAAAAGTCCCTTTTTATTGCGAGTCGAATGACTGCACCCCTTATGGTCACCCCTTATGGTCATCCCCCAGCCCCTTAGAACACAATGTCAGTCCACCATTGTGAAAGGGAGACATAAGAAAGATATTTTTGCCCTGGTGAATAATTGAAGCTACAGACAAAGGAATGAAACACATGCCTGAACCTGAGCCTATTCTGCTGTAATAAGGGCCATTTTTCCTGCAGTCCTTAATATCTTTGGACTGATGCTGTCAACGGTGCAAAGACTGGTACATTGTTTCCCTTTTCACACAATAGCGTGGATATGATTGTTTTAGGGCTACACTTATTTCTCAGTAAGAGTTTTTTTTGTTCTTAATATTCATAGCTTTTTAATCCAGTTACAGAGCCTCCTTGGCTCCTAGGTCCTGTGGCCAAATCACACAGTGTGCATTCTGTGTTTCGACTGCTAGGGGGCGCTCTTTGTCTATGAGTTTGTGAAAGCTTGCTGTTAAAGTGTATGAACTTGATTCCTGTTTGGGGTGCAGGGCTGTGTGTGTGTGTGTGTGTGTGTGGGGGTAGTTTACAGGAACTTCAACAAGGCAGTTACGTTTCACAGTTTTCTACGCACGTGTTTCAGATAACATCTGCAGTGACATATCTAGTATGGAGTAAAGGTGTCCATACCTCTGAACTCCAGTTAGTCTTTAGCGTGATTAGATATTTGCCCAAATGTCAACATGTAAGCTTCACTACCTGATATAAATGGCACCCCTCTCTCTCTCTTGCTCTCTCTCTTCCTATCATATCATATTCTCTGAGATATTTCAAGATTATTTTCACCAGTAAAATAAAATCTATCTAATTACTCATTATCTGTTAATGTCACAGGTCTTTACATACCTGACCCCATTTGTGGATAATTTTGGGATAATATTGACAATATTAACAGAAATCCTCTACAGTTGCTTATTTTTAGAGACATCGCTCGGCTGTAATCAACAAATATCCTTGTACATGTGGAACATTTTATATTTGCCTTTACATTTTAGGCATTTAGCAGATGTTCTTATCTGGAGCAACTTACACAGTTTTACATTTCTTACATGCAATCCATTTATACTGCTGGATTTACTGAAGCGATTCAGGTTAAGTAACTTTCCCCAGGGTACAACGGCAGTGTCTCATTTGGGAATTGAACCTGCAACCTGGAAGTTGTTTTTGTTGACTGAAACACAAACAAATGTAAACAGAACGGGAATGTAAAAAACCCCCAAAGAAAAGAGTATACCTATATAAAAACCTTGTAGTGTACACGATATTGAAGAGCATTATGCTGAAGGTGACCTCTTTAGTGAGACAGTGTTGTAAGGGTTATACAGGTTATAGATGTGCTTGATTTAAACCTCTTTGTTAATGTTCTGCCCCTTTTCTTTGTCACTGCGGACAGCAAAACATTTTTGATGTAATCTCCCACTTTAAAATGGCAGCGCTCAAAAGCGGTGTTGGTGTATGTGTCTCTCTGCGAAAGGCGTTTTGATCTCGAAGACGTCCCAGTTTATGGGCCCATGGCTGATAGCAGGTGCCTACCCCTCCCAACCCCCTCCGACTGCGTAAACGTGTGTGTTTCATCGTGTGAATAATCCTTAAATAATCCTCCCATTGTCAAACGGAGACAGAGCACAGACATGTGTCTGCAGTCAGTGGGTCTGAATCATTACAGGAAACCAACACCTAGCATTAAAGAGAGGAGCTGGGGTGCCGTGACATTGTGTACAGTGTAGAGATTACGGGCCCCCCTCATAACCAGTCCCCCACCCCATCCCCCTTTACAAATGAAATGATTGGATAATGCTCCACTGATTGAGGGTTAATGCCGATTATGCCCCTCTTGGCAGGTGTGGTGGCCCTAATTTAGTCCCATGCAGGGACTCGGATGCCTCTATTTAAATTACCTGCAGTCAGTCCCCGATACCTGGCTTCAGAGCCCTGCTAATCAATCCTGGTCCCGTAGGAACAGAATCCAGCCAGTGTCTTCCAGCTCTCTTTTAAATGAGCCAATCTCAGAGCTAGGAGGGGTGTTTCTGTCAGTATATGTAAGGCAATGATTGGCTGAGGTCCTTAAGGGTCTGGGGGGCAAAGACACATGCTGGAATAGGGCCTCGCAGGAACTGGATAGGAACAATTTTGTTTTAGAGCAGGGGTCCCCAATCCTGGTCCTGGTGGGCCATGGAGTGTGCAGGTGTTCGTTGTTGCTCAGCACTTAATTGATCAGTCAAACTGTTGAATACACAGTTAACTCACCTCACCTGGTTTCTTGAGTCTAAATTAGTTGCTGACTGTAAGGTAAAAAAACAACCGCAGCAGAACCTGTGGCTCTCCAGGTCAAGCGTTAGTGACCCCTGTTTCAGAGCATGCAGCTCCAACTCTGCAAACCCTGTATCCTTCTGAAAACAGCCTCCGGTGCATGCTCCATACAGTGCTCTACAAACTGTATGTGGGGCCTGTCAGTCTTCTTATGTTTGGGTGCCCGAATGCATTTGTGCATTTGTGTGTGCGCCCCTGACATCACTGAACACCCATAATGGGTGGAGCTGCCGTGAGCTGTCAATCACTGACTTGCTTTTAACCAATCAAAACAGTTTGCTCTCCACAACCGAACACTATCATTGGTCCACATTTGTGAGGAAATGATTTTGGGTGTCCGGAAGCCTCTCCCTCCCGTCACAGCTGTGAACTCTTTAAAAGCTTGTTCACTTATCTGCAGTTTTCTGTTTCAATCTGCACGCCATCTAATGATGACAGAAGAGCACATTTACATCATTAAAAACAGATACAGTGCCCCTTTGAAGTCTATGCCCCATCTCAAAAATGTCAACTTTTGTTGCCTTACAGCCTGAAATTAAAACATTAAAACAGACTTTATTTACACATTTTACCTTCAAAGTGAAAAGAAAATCTGATTAAAAATCGTTTTTTTGGATTGATTAAGCGAGATGGAGTGTTCCAGAAGCAATGTGTTTTCAAAGGTTTTTTTAAACATGATTTTGAGCAGAAACAAACAGAGGCTTTTGGTACCCTGTGTGTTCAAGGAGGCAGTGGAGAAGACAGGTACAGCACTGCAAAGCAAGGGCTATTTTTCTCTTCTCTAATTTGGGATGCCCGATCGCATTTGAAGGAATTCCTTATCCATCTCCCCACTGCAACATCCCTTTGTCAATGTAGGAGAGCACAGTTCATCCAGCAGCTGAGCTGTGCAGTCCGTGGGCCTGAGGGATACACTATTGAGCAGCTGGAGTAGACGGACTCTGCAGCTGGGGCAGGCAGGACTGCAGGCACCCGATCAACCGGAGGAGCCTCTTTTTGTGTGATGAAACAAAGACAAAAGCCATTGTCTCTCTCTCTCTCTGGGAGATGTTTTGGCCAATTACACACTGACGCTGGTGGGATTCTATACCAGTGCCAGACCATGTGGTGCATCCACTGTGGAATCAACGGAGAAGAACGCTGAACAGAAATGACTGTAAACTGAGTTTAGAGTTCACAATTAGACCACGGTCTTGTTTCTACCCCCCAACGCCGTTTCCACTCAGCACCCGTTCCACACACATCCACGGTGTGGATGGCTTTAATTGGGGACTGCTGGCTAAATATTTATATCTGGACGGAATTATAAAGGCTCTCGAGGTTTAAGTGGGGAATTTGCGGTCGCACTTCAAAAAACGGTATGAAATCAGTAAAAAAAAGAAACGTGCGTTTCGTCTAATTAGCCTCTGAGTCTGAGGGTAGAAAAAAATAATTGAAAAGCGCTGAGCTCTAAACGTTATCATCTTTTTTTTATTCTGGTATTTTTTTGTTCCACGCGCCTGTTTGGGCTTTTCACGGAGGGAAAACCGTAATCGGTCTGCGGCGAGGCCATGTGCCTATCAGATGCGTCTTGTCTGGACGTCACTTGGGTCGGTCTGAACTGCACCACAGAGAGTCAGACCAGGGCCCATTGATCGCATGGAAGCTAGGACCTTGCCTTACATTGTGCTGCAGCACCACTACCGAAAATGTCACTTCATCTTCTACATGCGGCTGTATTTGCATTTGCAAGCCCCAAAATATGAGATGGAAGGTTGGTGTAGGCATCCATTCAGAAAGGTGGTCAGTGAATCCACTGTTGGTTAATTATTCCATCACGTAAATTTGAACTGGCTTTGCTTGACCAACAGCACCATAACATTTTTGCTAATTATACTGATGAGAGAAACCACCAATGAGATTTATTGCATTAAAAAGTCAAACTGATATTACCTTCAGATAAGACTTTTTATTGGATAAAATACCAAACAGACTATGGGTTGAAATCTCTCACTTTCTCCATTTTGTCTGGGAATATGAGGAAATTCCAGTGGTTACAGCAGCATTATGATGAGTAGGAGATGGGGAATGGCGCACCATGGGGACAGCCTGGTTTTATTAGATGGGGAAGTGTGCACCATGGTAACATTGTTGTAATGAGTAGGAGAAGGGGAAACTTGCCCCATGGCAATAGCTTGGTGATGGGTAGGAGATGGGGAAGCCTGCACCATGGCAACAGCTTGATGATGAGTAGGAGATGGGGAAGCGTGTGCTATGGCAACAGCCTGGTGATGAATAGGAGATGGGGAAGCGTGTGCCATGGCAACAGCCTGGTCATGAGTAGGAGATGGGGAAGCGTTCCCCATGACAACAGCCTGGTGATGGGTAGGAGGTGGGGAAGCCTGCACCATGGCAACAACCTGGTGATGAGTAGTAGATGGGGAAGGGTGCACCATGGCAACAGCCCTTGCCAACAGCCTGGTGATGAGTAGGAAATGGGGATGCTAGCATGCTTCATGCCAACAGCCTGGTGATGAGTAGGAAATGGGGATGCTAGCATGCTTCATGGCAACAGCTTGGTGATGAGTAGGAAATGGGGATGTGTGCACCATGGCAACAGCCTGGTGATGAGTAGGAGACAGGGAAGCATGTTAGTACTACTACTACTGCTGCTATTACTAGTACTACTACTGATACTACTACTATTACTAGTACTATTACTAATACTACTACTACTAATAATAATAATAACAAAAATAAGTGCTAGTGCCTCATTAACTCTACCTCCAAGGGTCTTCAGTGTTCCACTGACAAAAAAAAAGTTCCTATAATGCCCTGCACTGCTCATGTGTGGGTGTAGGAAGTAGTTGAGGCACATGGTACTTCTGACCACGAAGTGCCTGCAGCTCTTCAGGTGACGGGTTTCGCACGGATGCAGCGGAGCAGCGGCGGTATGATATCCGCGGACGGAGCACTGTTCCCCAGTGTCTCTCGCACAGAACGCAGCCGTGGCGAAAAACACAGATAGTGAGCCGTTTGCTTCAAGCGCTGTGGCCTCTTTGATCAGGTCTTGATGATACGGATCATCTCAGGTGTTTGTTCTCGGAGAGCGCTCTGAACTTTGCAACTTTACCACGTGCTGAGAAAAAAGCACAGAGTAGCTACTTCTGGTGTATGCCAGAAAGAGGACAAAATGCCTGACAATATCTCATCTGAAATGTAGATGGCGGTTCTTAAGGCTGGCATGGTTATGTTTTTGTAAACAATTTTCTATGAATTTATCTTATGTGCAACAGTTATAATATGTGTGTGTTTGTGTGTGTGTGTTTGGGGGCAATAATGAAAACAAAAATGCAACATAAAAAGCTACAAAAGAAGTAATGCTTGTGTACGCACTATGAAAATGTAAGAACTGGTCTCACAGCAATATGTATCACGGGAATAAACACGATTCCAAGGCAAATTTACGTAGCTCATAGAAGAAGGAAACTTCATAAATATATCACTGGACTGTGTAATTTGGTATTCTAACACTTTAGCCATTTGTACAGCTCTTCCTTTGTGCGACAGTGAGCTAGCGAGCGTGTTTATTCCATCGTGTCTTATTTTATTTTTAAAAGAGGACACAGAGAGAGCCAGGCATGCATGAAATGAGCAGCATTTTTCCCCTCTCCTCTCTGCCCTCTTTGACTTCAACCCCTCTATCTCAGGAATAGGAAGATAGTGACAGCTTAATGTAAGTCAGGCATTAGGGAGAGGGTATACTGAAACCTTAAAACGCACTTATCAAAGCTGTACGTACATCTCTTTTGCTTACATTTACATCGGAATCTGCGGGATCAATTGCAGCCCACTGCCATAATGTTAGTGTTGAAGGAGCAGCCAGTCCCAAGCTTGGTGAGCAGGGCTATTGTCCTGCGAGAGGAGGTAATTACATTGTAGTTGACGTCTGATAGTCCGTCGCACTGACCCAAAACCACTTAACAAGTGATCAGGGTGGCGGTGACAAACACAAACTCTCCCTGATTATAATTAGGGTAAAAGTGCCTCTTGCTCTCTACGTTGCATGTGTCCGTTGCAGGAGGAGAATAGAATTAACTGGAGTAGCTGGGAGATTTTCCTGTCAGAGGTAGACGGTAATAGTAATGATAGATGTAATTATTGTAGTCAGTAAAAATAATGTGAAACTGTAATGTAATATTGTTTAGTGTTTAAATTGTTCAAATATTATGTTTATAATTATGTGACCGAGGTCTGGTCAGTAAATGTAATGAGCAATCGTACGCACTCCACTTAATAGGTACCATGTTGTACCTATTAAAGTACAAATGCTTTTCACTGTGACGGTACCCCTGTAGGGTATGGAATTGTACTTTTAGTCAGAAGAACATACTTGTACTCTTGTGAGTTAAATAATGTTGCTTGCAATACAAGCCTAATTTTCATTCCAATATGGCTGCCAGTGTGAATAAGGATTCATAACTCTACCATGGTATCTGTACCTTTCCTCAATTTGTACCCTTTTCACTGGGAAAAGGTACAAAACAGTATCATGAAGGATCTTATGTTACATGTTACAAATTTGTACCCTGAGGAACAAAAATGTGCCTTTATTTTTGAGTGTAGTCAAAGTTATTGACTATGATCACTGACATTGTTATTGACTAGACCAATAGTAGGAGTCAGTGCATGTACGGATTATATTAATCCGTCATTATAGAGTCAGACTGGCAGAAGAATGACTGTGGGAGTGGCTGGTGTTGAGTGACTGGTGACAGCCTGCCTGTGTTCCCCTCCTCAGCGGAAGTGGACCATGTGGTGGACGGTGGGCACTCCCTGGACCCCACGCCCCACAGCCCGGAGCAGGGGGAGCGCGACCTGCTCACCTGTGGGCAGTGCCAGACCAACTTCCCCCTGGGGGACATCCTGGTGTTCATCGAACACAAAAGGGCGCTGTGCCAGGGCCTGACGGGGGGTCCCGGCTGCTACGATAAGATGGGTGAGCGGCGCGGTGGCCCACGCTCCCCCCCGCATCTGCCGCTCCGGAGGGGGGAGGAGCCAGTGGAGGTGGGGATCCAGGTGACGCCCGAGGAGGAGGAAGACGAGGAGGATGGCGCATCAAAGGCATCGCGGACGCCTGCGAGAAGAGTCTGTCCCAAACAGGAGAGAGTTCCAGTAGGTGGGTCACACTCGCCCTGGGGAAGGAAACACACACACGTGCACACACACACATAGACAGAGAAATACACACACACAAACACGTATGCACATGTACACACACACACACACACACACACACACAAATGCACACACACACACACACACACACACACACACACACACACACACACACACACACACAGAAATACAAACACAAAAATACAGACACACACAAATACCCAAGGACACGAGCATGCACAAACACACACACACACACACATCTGCATGCATGCATGCACACAGGCACACAAACACACATGTGCACACACACACACACACACACAATGGAAATACACACACAAAAACACGAATGCACACACACACACACACATGCATACACACACACATACCCACAGATGCGCAGCTTCCTGTACAGATCTGAAAGCCGTTCCCTCCTTCAAGTGAGCTGACTGCCATCCGCGTGAGTTCATTAGAGGAGCCGAACGTTGTGAGCAAACACCAAGCTCGAAACCCCCTGAAGGATATACTGACAGCTGAAATGAAATGTGCAAAAACGTGACAAACAGCTCACCTAGCATTTCTAAAGACATCCGGCCCTAGCCATCTGCTTAAAAGGTGGAAAGCTCATTAAAATTCAAATACTCGGGGAGAAAAAAAAATACACACAAAAAGCAGGGATTAAGAAGGCAGCTACTCTATGGGGTAAAGAAGCGGTTATTTCAATGCCGCTGCAGGGAAAGAACACTTAGAGAGTTATCTTAGAGAACAGCACTGTCACACTGCATAGAGCCCGGAGGGACCCGAGAAACCAGGCTGGTAAACGTTCAGGGTCGGAGTAAGTTACACGCAGGACTATGCTCAACTAGTACATCTTCCATAGTTTTTTATTTGTGTTCTTAGTAGTGCTTATTTGTGTTTACCTACGGCAACCAGTACTTCTGTTACAGGGGCTGCATGACAGCTCCCATAATTCCTTGTTTCAGTAAAAAAGAAAAGAATTAATGAAATAATAAATTGTCAAAATTGCGCTGGATCCTAATTACTGAAACGTGATTGCAAACGTGTCACTTGGTGTGGTGCCAGATGAGGGACTGTCGGATGCAATGGAAGAAAACGGCGGACAGATTGTGACGATATGGTGGCTGAGGTCACTTGTGAAAATGTGTTCGCTGGGGAAGATTAAAAGTCACTGAAATAATATGCTTTTGATTGCAAATAGTTTGAATAAGGGCAGAGAGAATCTTTACTAGAGTCTTTGCTCGAGGTAATTAAGAATGTTTTACTGGTTGAGTAAATACATTTTTCATTTATACGTATACATATAGGTAACTGCCAAAATAAAGGAAACACCAACATAAAGTGTCTTAATAATGCGTTGGGTCACCACGAGCTACCAGAACAGCTTCATTACGCCTTGGCATAGATTCTACAAGTGTCTATTGAAATCTATTGGAGGGATGCAACACCATCCTTCCATGAGAAATTCCATTATTTGATGTTGTGTTGAAGGTGGTGGAAAATGCTTTCTCAGGCACTGCTCCAGAATCTGCCATAACTGTTCAATTGGGTTGAGACCTGGTGACTGAGACAGCCATGGCATGTGGTTTACATTGTTTTCATCAAATCATTAATTCATTTATGCCCTGTGGATGGGGGCATTTCCACCCTGGAAGAGACCCACCCATCAGGATAGAAATGGTTTCGTATTCCTGGACAGGAAGTACAGTATGTAGATGGCTAGTGCTTGACTGAACTGGGCCTTTCTTTCTCAAGCTAATCAAGCTATGATTTGTGGTGATTGACAGCCCTTTCCAGCAGGAAAAGGAGGGACATGTCATAGTGCTCACTTCCTGGGTCAGTCTCATTATCAGCGGGGCAGTCTGAATAGCGTTGGAGGTTTTGGCTCGAGCCACACCTGACCCCTCCTCACGTTTGAGTGTATATATATTTGTGCCATTGTATTGAAGTATTTCAATATAAAAGCACAGGTGAACACAAACAGGGATAATTCCTGGGGCAGGGGCTGAGCAAGGCTCTTTATACACTTGTACATCACTTCATCCCTGACCAATCCTCATATAAGGGTGCTGTGTGACACAAAAATATTCTGTTGAATTTACAGTAAATTATTGGATTTGCCAAAAAAGGTTAGTTCCATAGTGTACAGTACTATACTATAAAAAAACATATACAGTGCTTTTTATACAGCGCAGCTCATGGGAAATGGCAAATGACACCCAGTTGAGAAGCTCTTTAGAAACATTAGGAAACATACAGCATCACTGGACATGATTCAGAGTTTAATTATAATTATTTAGTCAAAAATCCTTATCTCTATCTGTGTGTGTGTGCATATATACTGTATACATATCTTGCTGTGCAAATGTCTGTAAAGTTTTTGCATTTTGTTATACTGGTGCATTAGGCAACTAAAACTTTGTATTAAATGCAAACACACCTTCTTATTCAAATAACCAAATATTACACGCGAGTGTGTCCACCCGTCCTTCCAGCAATTCAGACTGCAAAGTGTCTGAGATGCACAGCAGTATATACCCAGTAGTCTATCTTATTTTTTTTGCTTTTCATTTGTTGTTGTTTTTTAATATAAATTGTTTGATATATTTTTAATATGATTGGTATTTATACACACACACACACATACACACACACACACACACATAGCGAGATCAGAAGAGACACATATTAGCCGACACATATTTGCTTGACTTTCTGCCCTCTAGTGCCTCTGGTGGTAAATGGCCTTTACTGCTATAGCTACGCTTGTCAGTCAGGGAGAGTGGGTGAACACTTTTTCCTCTAGCAGTTTTTTTTTTGCAGTCACAGCCAAAAAACACGAAACCTTTGGTCTTTAAAATCTATACGAAGGCCAAAAAAAAAGAAAAAAGCTTTCTGAAGAAAAAGTCTCAGACGCGGCCGACAAACCGAGAGTCTTATTTCATCTCAGCGATGAAACTACCCCCGGTTTGTGCTTCAGGGGTGGGGGGTAGTCAAGGTTATTCCTGAGTATGTAGGGCGGGCGCCGAACCACCTGAGGACTGAATTCAATTTTCCGTCAGGAAAATACGGGGCTCACCCGGCGTGTTCTGTGGCGCTGCCACTTAGCGCTCTCGAGTTTCAGCCAAATTGGATTACATTTAATGGCCCTAATTAAGCACAGCGTGACACTCAGCACGGCCGCGGGGCAGAACCAGTGCTGTGGGCTAACAGACTCCCTCTGTGCACGCACCATTAGGCTCCCCTCTCCGAGTCCGAGGCGGGCTTAAGCAGTCACTTAAAGGGAACCGGGAGGGAGGGTAACAGGGGGGAGCTGGATATTCAACAGGACGTCACTAATAATTAAAAATCAAGAGAAAATAGGAGAGAAAAAAATACACCCAGGCTGTAGATTTTTCTCACGCACACATGGACCTCTGCTGAGTGCAAGGGGGGGGGGGAAGTAAAAATCCACTTTGAGCTGCGGACAGATGAACGGGCACGTGGGTTGTGGACAATTGAAAACAGTGCTTCTTGGGCAGGGGGGGGGGTTTAAAAGTGAAGGGAAGCACAGTAGCTTTTCTCCAAGGCGCAGAAACAGTCCGAGGGCGTGTTGACATGGGTAGTGAGGTGCGGATGTGGTTGGTGTCACTGCTGGTTGCTGGGGAACAGAAGTGGTGCACTTCGCTGTGCTGCTGAGCTTGCCATCGCCACGAACAGATGTGAACATCTTTACCCTTTCTTTCTGAGGCAGCGCGAGAGTCTGGCGCCTGCTGAAGGAATGTGGCCTTCTTGGGACGTGTTATGTGTTCTTCTCCTTTAGTGAAAAGAAAGGTGGGGGTCCTTTTTTCTGGGGGTGTCCCCTGAACTCATCAGTCTTGTGGGCACGGTCGTCATGCCAGGAAAGAGGGCGTGGGCTCTGGGGAAAGGGCAAAGGCTGATCTGGATTGGGGGCCATCCCCAAGGAGGTGGGAGAGATAAGAGATAAGCTGTGCCTCTCCACACTCGACACGTCTCTTCTGAAACAGAGCCCCACGTTGGATGGAGGTGAATGTGCTGCTCAGACCAGCTCAGACCTGCTGAGACCAGTACCAACCAGCTCAGACCATTTCCAACCGGCTCAGACCAGTACCAACCAGCTCAGATTCTACTCATTAGAATGTGACTCTTTGGTTGCATTTTGAATCAGCCAAAAAAGGGCAAGCGGATTCACCCAAGTGGAAAGTCCCAAAGCGGGAGCTTCTTTTCCAGTGTTTTCCCAACACAGGTTAATGGAAACACTGTGCAAAGGCTGTTGTTTCAGGCCCTCCCGATCCCCGTTCCAGCGCGACCCCTTGTCCCGGGTGCAAACTCCACCTCCAGCTCTCGCTGGGAGCTCCACTGGCCAGCTAAGCAAGGCGAGAGGGAGGTTACCTCTCGACCACCAGATCTCAGCAGTGAATATTTAATGAGACTCGCCGTATTCACGTAAAATCTTTCCCTCGTCTGTGCGTTTCTCCTCCGACGCCTCGTCTGTGATCTCACCGGGCGGTTTGGCGTCTCGGCGAACTCTCGCCACGTCTCTCGGACACACTCGGCAGACCGCATCTGGCACGTGCTGCCTCCAGTCAGGGGGGAAATAACGCCGTCATTTAACGAGTTTTAATCAAGTAATCAGGACGTGTCATCACCATAGACATGTGTCTTCATTTAGATGTTTAGTTTGTATTCTTCTTTTTCAGTATGTGGAATATAGACAAAAGGAGGAGCTCTTACAAGTTTACAAATGCACACCCCGATTTACGTACAATGATTCAGAATTTCATGGCTGTCTTGCCAACAGTGATATGTGATTTGGAATGATATTGTGTAACACAAAAATTGGTCTTCTCTCGTCCATTAAAATGTGGAAAACCTGGGCTGTTTGATGTAGGTGCGGTCCATGGTCGATAATGTGCGTGAGTGTGTGTGTGTGTGTGTGTGTGAGTGTGTGTGTGTGTGTGTGTGTGTGTGTGTGTGTGTGTGTGTGTGAGTGTGTGTGAGTGTGTGTGTGTGTGTGTGTGTGAGTGTGTGAATGTGTGTGTGTGAGTGTGAATGTGTGTGTGTGTGTGTGTATGTGAGTGTGCCGTTTGATGTAGGTGCGGTCCATGATCGGTAATGGACTGGACACCTTGGCGAAATGAGTGTAATCGTCGCTAATTAATAATGGATTGGTTGGCCAGCATTGTGTGGTGAAAGAACAGCTGATCTCCTGCAGTGAATGTGGACTGTGCATCATAATTCAGAGCCCTTTCATGGGGCTGCACCAAATTTGAGATCAGTTGCACCATGGGGAAGTGCAGGAAGCCGCTACCTTTACACCGAGTCCCACTGCTGATCTGAGATCAGTCGAGATCCAGAAGAGAGAAGGAAAAAAATGTGTTGGCTCATTAGATGGTCAGGAGCAATGTGAGGGGAACATCTTCTCCCACATATTTATGCATCACTCCTCTCCGGATATCTCCTCTTTTTTGCCTTTTTGCTTTTTTTAATTTCTTGTTAATCACTTTGCATAGACTCATTTAAATATTAAATCGTCAAAGGCGATGTGCCTCATGCATATTCATGCACTCATCCCTCAGTTTTGCACCTGCATTGTCTCCCTGTCATTACTGACGCCCTGCCCCTGTAAGTGCCAGAGCGTCACTGCCTGACTCACTGAGGCCCCTTAAATATGTACATTTCTCCACTTTGCAAGAATTAGTTATGCCCTGCATCTGATTTGAGTGAGAGAGAGAGATAAAGAAAAAGAGAGAGGGGATTGAGAGAGGATTGAGAGAGAGAGAGAAGGGGGAGAAGTGAGAGAGAGAGAGTGAGAGAAAGAGAGAGGGGGAAGGAGTGAGAGAGAGAGCACTGAATATTTGTCAAGAGCCTCTAGGAAATCTTAATTTGCATAATGACTTTGTAGCTCTGCATTAATCACATTTGCATATGAAACCTTGTTAATTACTCCTGTTCAGGTTTGTGGGTTTTTTTGTGTGCATATGGACATGCATGGTAACATTCACTGTGACTTCAGGGATCTAGGATTTGTGTGTGTCTGTGTGTGTATGTGTATGTGTGTGTGTGTGTGTGTGTGTGTGTGTGTGTGTGTGTGTGTGTGCGTGTATGTATGTGTGTGTTTATGTGTGTGTGTGTGTGTGTGTGTGTGTGTGTGTGTGTGTGTGCCTGTGTGTGTCTGTGTGTGTGTGTGTGTGTGTGGGGTGTGTGTGTGTGTGTGTATGTGTGTCAGTGCTCTCAGGTATTCATTTACTGTCCTGTTCTTTGAAGCCAGTAATCCCACACCCAACTGTTTTGTCTCCAGTTTACTTCTTTAAAAAAAAATTCTATGGCATTTTTTTGACCAATACAATAGTGCACCTAGAATAAAATGAGAGGGGAAGACACAAAACACTATTTACGATCTACTATGTGCACAAATCACTTTTCACATACTATGGAGACTGAAAACATCTGTCACCTCTGTCATTATGACCTTTTAAGGTGATTTGTTCATTTTTCTCTGGCTTCTCTTATGCATCTGAAAACGCCACTGCGTCGTTAGCGACATTTAAGGATGAGGGAGCCCCTATAGCATACGAGTGTGCGCTCTAACTTACAGGTGAGTTCCTGTGGCAGATGTGCTGGTTGACCAAGGTCGATCGCGGGACCCTGATCGGCTAAAGGGGGCACTATTGAGCACTGGGTGCGGGGGGCAAGGCGAAAGTCTCCCTCCGTGGATAACGACATGTCGCCCCATTGGACTCGGTCCATGATTAAAAAATCAGCAGGCCCTGCGTGTACACCGTGAGCGCAGCCGTTATGAGTCCCTGCGAACGGTTTCCAACGCCTATGTGACAGAGAGCAGGACAGGACAGAATATCGCAAAGGCAACTCAGAATGGCCGGTTTCAATGGGACCTACTTCATGGCCACTGCGTTGCCAAATATTGATTGTTGTCCCCTGATTAGCCCCTGTTGGGGTTGTGATATGACATGTAATGAAACCCATTACCATTGGCGGATTTGGTTTGGGTTAGATCTGGGCAGTAACCCCCCACTGGGCATGATCATCTACAGCCAAGTGTTTATTTCTCTTCATTGGACGATGCTTCCATCCTAAATTATTTGTGCGCAAAAATCATAGTCATATGCGCTCTGCGGGGCCGCCCGCCCTGAGAGGTTTTTAAAAAAATATATAAAAAAATTAGTATTCTTCCGCTGCAAAGAGAATATGCAGCCATAGGCCTTTAATCACAGAAGCACTCAGAGAAAGAGCGACTCGCTACCCTTGATTTTTATTTTAAGCTTTTCCCTAAAGATGAAACTTATTTTGTTTACCCTGTGGGGCCAATCATATAGGGTTGAAATTACAGTTACAAACCCTTTTATAAAAGCAGCCTTTCAGCAGAGGGCTCTCCACAGGCCCCTTGTCCCCCTCTGTATTTACTTAAGGAATTTTAGACCCTTACTTGTGGTTTTGGCAAAAGTTTGACATAAATGTCTCTGTGTGTGTGAGAGAGAGAGAGAGAGAGAGAGAGAGAGAGAGAGAGAGAGAGAGAGAAAGTGAGAGCCTGCTTCTCTATCTGGGTGAGTGTTTGTGTGTCTATCTGTCTGTCTGTCTATCTGCGTGAGTTTGTGTTCGTGTGCGAGCGTCTGTTTGTCTGTGTGTGCGTTTGTGTTCATGTGAGAGTGTCTACTTGTCTGTGTGTGTGTTTGTGAGAGTGTCTGTTTGTCTGTGTGAGTGTTTGTGTTCATGTGAGAGTGTCTGTTTGTCTGTGTGTGTGTTTGTGTGAGAATGTCTGTCAGTCTGTTTGTCTGTGCGTTTGGGTTTGTGAGAGTGTCTGTTTGTCTGCATTCGTGCTGTGTTTTTGTGTGTAAATGCTGGTCTAAGAGCATCTCTGACATCATTCATCATAAGTATGGGTGGGAGGAGCCGGCTCCAGTGTAATGCCAGAGACAGACACAAAAAAATCTCCTGTCGTGAAACTTAGTGCTCTTTTTCTCTGAAGATGAATCTGATTGGACAAAGAACCAGGTCCCCCAGGGAGTGGGGGTGGGGGTAATTTGCTTGTGTGTTATATATTTATTGTTCAATTTTATTCTGTTCTGGTTGGTAATTGAGATTCTAATTGTAAGTACAGGTGTTTTTGCACTGTGAATAACTTGATACTGGTCAGCATTATCCACAGAACAGGGAAAACTGAGCCATGAAACACCCCGTGTACTTTTGTAAAATTGATGCTATAATGTAATTTTATCCCTCTTTCCTGAGGGAAAATATATTTCTATGGTTCCACTTGTCTGAGACGCACTGTACCAAAGTGCAGTACCATTATGCCGTGTATGTCCTCAGGCACATGTGTGATTCTGTCGTATTTTAAATACGAAATAAAATCAATCGATCAATCATTCAATCAACCTTACGTCTGAGCAGTGGTGTGAAATGCAGCATTTTTGTGTATGGTCAGTGGTGTGCTGTAAACCTAAGCTCATTTGCTGTCATGCTACTGCTGCACTGAAACCAACACATACACCGCCGGCAGTACTTTGCTGGAGAGACATACAGTATTCATTTCAGCCATGACAGACCGTTGACCTCTGATACATTTTTTGTCGCATATGAGTGTCTTCGGAAAATTTGTCTCAAAGTGCCCTCTTGATGTGACTTTGCGTCCCACAACTTTAGTTCAGTTTTGGACGGCGAGGGGATTTTTCCGCAAGGGGGGAAAAAGGTACCTGCCCCCCATTCATGTTTCCTTAAATACCCAGCAGGCCTTGCGCTTATAGTTTGGCCAATCACAAAGAGCATGACAGGACAGGATATCGCAAGGCAACTGAGTGTGGGCGTTCTCCATAGAACCTGCTTCATGGCCACTGCATTGCCACATTCCTGCTCTATTTTGTGTCTTGTCCTCTGATTGGCCCCCGTTGGGGTGGTGATGTATTCTGGTAAGGTCTGATTGGTGGAGGCATTTGGTCTCCTGCCGAATGCCTTAGATCACACTGTATTTTCAATGTGTTTTCAAGAACCTCTGGCCGCAAAGGGGTTAAAGTGTCTCTCATGGCGGCATCGAGACATCTGGTTGGCGGATTTATGGTGGTCACATGGTGGCAAATGTAATATTTTCCCACCACGGGAATAAGCTTGCCACTCATCTGGGGTATGAAGGCCACCGCCAGTTTTGGCATGTGCTGATATCGTAGTCCAGATGTGTCAAATTTTTCTTTCCCTTAATTGTCAGTGGAGAGAAGGAAGAAAAAAACCTTCAGCGCGGGAGGAAACGTTTGAAAGGTAACGCCATGCTTTTGATTCTTCATAAGTGAAAATTGGAAACAGTTTGTGCTCCGCGCAGAGTCCCTGTGGACCGCGTTGGCTGGCGGCCCAGCGCATGTGCTGCCGTTCTCATTGTAACAGTGTTTCAGTGTTTTTTTACTTGTTATTTGTAACACGCTAAAATACAAACACTCACAGTTCACTTCTGAAACGCAGCCCCAGCTATCATCACTATTCAAGCTCGCAGGTGCTGTTTTGTACGTCTGCTGTTGTGACATATTTATCTGCTAATGTTTTATCAGTACTCTGCTCCTAGAGGGCTGCAGTGCCTGCAGGGCTACTCGACCCTTGTCCACAGGGCCACAGTGCCTGCATGTTATCATTTCAGCTATGCACCCATTTCAGCTGCTCAATGTCTCACGGGGGGGGCACGTTAACCCTTCTCGCCCTGGGGAAACCGATTCCGACCTGTTGCTGTCACAGCTGATTTCGCTCCTCGCGGTTCAACGAAGAACTGAAGTCATTAAAGAGGCTTTTCCCTGCTTTTTCTTCTCCCCTCCCCTGAAGCTTTTAGCTGACGGTCTGAAAATGCAGCCTTTGGGGTTTTGGGGTTTTCCCACCACGGGGACATGCCATTGATTTGGTTCTGTTTTTCTGTTCAGTGAGGGGACATGCTGGGTGGCGTGGCAGTGAAGCCTGCCCCAAATGCTTTTAATTTCACCAGATCTGAGCGAGCTTTCGCTCTCCTCTCCCCTGCCCGCTCTCTTTTGGTCGGCGTGTCACTGTCTGGCCACTCAACGCCACGCCGCGGTGAGCGCACTCATCTCTCTGGCCCCCTGGCCAATTCGGGAAAAAGGAGAGACATGCCGTCTAAACACAGAGTCACGTCACAGCGCTGATATCAGACTCTGGGGAATGTGTATGCTTCTGTTAAAACATTGCCATTGAAGTCTCTTGATTTCCCTTCCTTTATTGCTTGTCTAGAGAAAACCAAAATTGTTCCAACAACTTTCTTTTTTTCCACCGATGCTTGCAACCTGCTGGACAGTCAGTTTCTTTGTAAGCTCAAGATAGGGAGGGATAGAGTTAAAACACTGTTTTGATGCTAATTATTGCATTTTAGGCATCAGTGTGATGACAGACAGCGACTGAGGGCAGTGGAGAGCTTAATCCAACAGGGCTTCCGATTTTAGTTAAGGGCACAGATGAGCCTTGTTTATTGTCCTGACAGGTAGTAATGGGAGACAGAGGCTTTTCTGAACATTGACTTGAACCAACCATGGTGTTTTGCTGTGGAGTACAGACTTTTTTTGTGTTTGTTCAAACACGGCAGATGATTGGCAGCTCAAGGTGGCGCCGCCCAGGATGAGCGTGGTGAAGTCTCTCTCTCTCTCCCATCGCTGCAGACAGGGCCCGCTTTCGCCCGGAAATGGAGTCGGTTGACACACCTGCCGGTGTGGTCAGGGGCCGCTCGTACTTCCTGTGCACCCCGAGCTGGGTAGTGGATTTCAGCAGCTCTTGTGTTGCTACCGAAGTTTCACTCTACCCTCCACTTTTGTGTGACAGTGTCATGTAGACTGGCCCCAGGAATGTCACTGTGTTTGTGCCCGTGGTGTGATGGCCAGACCCCACTACCCCTCCTGTCAGGGTCCTGAAAAGCTCTGGCTATTGGGGGTTCAAAGGCCAGTTTTCTTTTCTAAAAGATGGAGGCCAAGCAGAGCCTCTACTCTGCCAGAGATTTGGCCTTCTACCTGATGTGAACAACAGGAAGGCTGTGTGAGATGAACTAAGGGCCCATTGCATTATCTCAGTACTGTCTGTGTGCACATATCAGTGTGAGTGTGTGTGTGCTTGTGTTAGTGTGTGTGTCTCTCTGTGTATGCTTGTGCATGTGTGCGTGTGAATGTCTGAATGGGCATGTGTCTCTGCATTTGTGTCTGCCTGTGTGTGTATGTGTGTCCAAGTCTGTGTGTATGTGTGCACATGTGGGTGTGTGTGTGTGTGTGTGTATGTGCATATGTGTGTGTAGCTGAGGGGATGACTCACAGGCATAATTGAGGCCTGGCCCAGCTCGACCAATCAACCAAAAAACCGAGCTAAAAAGCCAAGCGATCGCTTTTTTGTTTAAGGAGTGATTTTAATCAGGCATGACACGGGCAGCAGTGTGGTATATGCAGTGCGGGTCCTGAGACATCACTAAGACATTTCCATGCTTCTCAGTAATGGGGATGGGGGAAATGGAAAGCGAATGTGGAAAGCGTTGAGGTGTAAACGGCTATGGGATCGTCGCAGCATGATTAGCGCATTTTTGCGGACAGATTCCCACTGGCCCCTCCCCTCCCGCGGAAAACTTGTCTGGGAGCACGGCAGTGCTGTCTGTCAGCAGAGGCCCCGGTAAACAGTACAGGCTAAAAACCCTTCAGTTAAACGTCTCTTTATGAGGCTCACCCATCTGCTGATTCGCTGCCCTGCGTCCAATGGGGTTTCCATTACCATGCCTCAGAGACATTGGATCACATTGTATCACTCTGACTTTAAGGAGGAGGTTTGAGATCAGTCTTAACTCCATACGGCCCTGTTAGTTATTTTTTGTAACGGCACAACAGACGCGATTCGCTGGAAAAGGGAATCTGTCACAGATGGCCCGCTTTCTAGCCGCGCAGAACCATCAAAAACAGTCTCAGGGTCGATTAGCGGTTTAAACAGGTTTTTTTTGTTTCAGCCTCCTGTCTTTTAATTTCACGGTTGTCCGCTCCTTTAAGCTCTCCGACGCGTTCCACGGGCCCCGGTTCGAAATCCCGTCACGAGGCGGGACGGCAGGTGGCGCTGCCGAGTGGGGGGATGTGACATGGGGCAAAATGTGCGGTCGTTTCGCGCTGGGAGTCGCCCAGCGCCTGCGCATCGTTTTTGCGTGCGCTTGTGAGGAGCGTTTATTACCGTGTCCCGATTGGGCCTGAAGCCGCGCCGACTGCCCCTGCCGTCTCTCGGATGCCTGGCCCAGCTGGGACCCATTAGAGCGCGGTACACGCCATCCCCAAACACATGTGTCATTAATTCCCAGGCCCCGCCCACCTCTCCCTGTACACTGCAGTAAGGGGCCAATAGGGGACCGCTGCTCTGAAACGCAGTGCTGGGATTGGTTAACGACCAGTACCTGTGCCTCGAGGATAACGGCAAATTAATATGCTTTGGAGAGCTAATGGGGAATGACTAAAAGTGAAAACAAAAGCTGGTATGGTAACACTGTCTGCTAAGGGAAGTAAAGGCAGTGAAGCCTACACAAACCCTAATGGGTGGGTTTGAGTGGGCTACTGTATGTCGTCGTCCATGTCATTACCATGACATTCTGATCTGATTATCATGATGGTGGTGACATAGCACACTCTATGGCAGTCCATAACAGTGACATAAGTGTTTATGCATGTTTATTGCTGACAGCAGTCGTGTTGTTCTTTTTTTCCCCCTCTGGGGAAAGAAGAACATTAGACACAGAACGTTAGAACATTACAACATTACAGGCAGAATGTTAGAAGATTAGAACATTACCACACTAGAATTTCAGAGTGTTAAAACGTCAGAGACAGAATGTTAGAACATTAGCATTTTGGAGATGTGACATTTGAAGTCTAGAACGTTGGGGACAGAATATTAGAACACGAGAGGCAGAATATTAGAATATAATAACATCATTAAACTGGCGGCAGGAGAGACCACAGAACCATTCACACGTGCCTGTGCAGAAGCGGTGATCTAAACTCGGTGGAATGAAACCAGCAGCTCTGCTAATGACAGTTTTTTTTTTTTTTTTCAAGGCCCGACTTTATTCCACGTGTCGGTGCCAGGAGCCCAGGCTCTGCACGGTTACTTTATTTGCACTTATTCACGGGGGCCCGTGTCTGTAGTGCCTCGTTCCACAGGGTTCTGTGTGCACATGCTCCGCCTGTGTTCGCATGCCTGGGGGATGTGTCTGAATTAAACCAAAAAAAGAACGAAAAAGTGCACACACATCCTCATGTCGGAAAGCACGGTGCTATCGTGGGATCTGTAAGGACGGGAGGGGGGATCTGATGGCTCCCCCCCAGCATCCACACGGTTCCCATGGTGACCTCCCTGTCTGCAAGGCCACTGCAAGGCACATTCAGGCCTGGCATATTTCTGAAGCCCTCCGCCGCCCCTCCCTTTCTGTTTCTGGGGAGTGAAAACAGCCTGGAGTGGTTATGGAGAGGCCTGGTTTTAGTTAGCGTGGAGCCAGACGCACTGTGCCAGGGCTGTACCCCCCCCCCCCACGCTACGCCCTCCACCCTCCGCAGGGGCTACACTCTTTCCCATGGTTTTTCCAGAATTACTTTTGGGATTCTTTTTTTATTTTTATCCCCATTAGCTTCCATTTTCTTTTCTTTCTTTTTTTTAACTGGAAGAAATGAAACAGGATCAAATTTTGCGTAACTTCACGTTATATTTTTTAAAATGCGGCGTCTCGTCGATCGCCAGGGAAAGGGTGGAAAGCCTGCTGAATAAGAGAATACTGACGGTACATTCACTGTCTGGCCAGAGCAGGAAGCTGTCCTGATGTTGTGGAAAAGAAAGCGGGGAGACTCCGAGAGTCAGATTTACAGCCGCGCATTACGGGGTCCAGACATGATGCACCCGACGGACCTGGATAAAATCATTATTCACAATACTGTAAGCCTTTAGACACCAGAAACATTCCTGCACATCACTGCCAATTTGCAAAAACAGTCACCAATATTAACCAAGAACACAATTCCTCTTTCATATGATTTGCGCGTTTTGGTTAGTGATGTGTTTTGTTGAAAACTCCCAAGGACATCCAGGAGCATTTTCACATTTTTACCGACATTTAAATGGTTTCAGACGCATTGTCGACCCGGGCGGGGTGCACAGAGAGCTGGTTCATTTCCGTAGGAGGGTGTGAGATTGCTCACAGATTCAAAGCCATTACAAATTTCTATAATTGCAGATGCCATGTTTCCGTTTCACAGGTGACGACTTCACGGTTCTGAGCTGTGTGGGGAGGGGGTAACGATAACGTCCTTAGTCCACGGTTGTCACACGATTAGCTCATTTTAGACGCTGTATTTTGGTTGAATGCATAATAGGCCTGATTGTATTTACATACAGATCTTCAGTACGGCGAGGGTCGATATTGAATATTCCCTCCTCGACGGCCACTGTGTGAAAGCGGGCTGGGGAGGTTTATTTTGGGGTTTTGGGCAGGGCTGTAACCTGTCTCCTTTATTTTTTTTTAAAAGGGTCTCCTTTGATCTTTTTCAGTAGTAGTTCTGTGTTCTAGCAGCTATTTTTGTAAAGAAGTTGTACTAGCTATTTATAATATATACTGTCTTACTCCACTTCGTGGAATGCACTCGTTGCAAGTGGGATAAGAGCGTCTGCTAAATGACATTGTAATTTGCATATACATTTAGGTGTTTAGCAAACACTCTTTATCTAGAGTGACTTACATGCGTAAGTGATTACAAAAAGATTAGGCAACAAAAAGCAATTGCACCCCCGAAAGTATGTGTCATTATGTAACATATCGCATTTTGTTAGTAGGAGCACATTTTTTTATTGTAATTGGGAGAGGGATTCTGTGGCTGTTAGGCTTTCTTTGACTTTGGGAAAGGAGGGGTGCATCAGGCGGAGAGTGTCAGGAGGGGGGAATCAGGAAGGCGTCTGTTAGATCCACTGTTTCTGTCACATGTGCCTTACAGGGTGTACTGGGTTAGACCCCCTCCGACCCCCATGCCCTGTCTGGGGCTTCACCCACCACTGTACTGGGTCTGTGTTCCAGGCCTATCAGCTTTCATTTTCCTTTTTATGTGGAATAATATCCAGCTCAGAAAGTATGCTGCGATTAATTCGTCAGCTATATTGACTTATTCTAATATATTTTGAAATACTTTAATATACTATTTTCTGAGCTTTGCTGTCTGCTTGGTGTTACATGGTAAGCTAGTTTGATAGCGCAAATGCGTGTATCTTTTGGAAACAGAAACTGTTTGGCAGCTGTTTTCTCACAGCATGTGTTGTCTGATTGGCTAACCACAGCGGGGGGGGGGGTCTGTGGTGGGAGGGGGATTCTCCACAGGTGTAGCTCAGACGGCCTAAGTAGGTGGTCTGCAAACATGCAACCTGCGTGGCCTTTCTTGTGTGGTTTGCTTTCGCTTTCAAGCTTTCAGAAGGATCCGACTCACTCTGCCTTTCTCAGTAGGGTGTGAGAGGTGCAAAAGGCCCTTCATGCCCTTATTCATGCCCAAAAGGCCCTTATTCTTCTTGTTATTATTATTATTATTATTATTATTATTATTATTAATAATAATAATAATAATAGTAATAATAATAATAATTTGTTTATTGCTTTTCCAATACCTACACTGCTGTGCTGTGTGAAATTATTGGGCCTGTTGCTTTAACCGTAGATCTTACAGTTACAAATGTAGTACTGTTTCTGCCTGTGACTGGAGGAGGCATTATCACTCCCTAGCTCACTCAGGAGTGAGTGGCTCCCTCTGAGCAACAGCAGTACCACTGTTTGACCACTAGATGGGAGTAAGGCAACGATAAGGGGGTCCACCTATGCGATCTGAGCCTCTCATCAGTGCATGTGGTTGTGGTATGATGAAGCGCTTCATCTGACATTTCCTGTGTGCTTGTATGACAGTGGCGAGGTGCAGGGGTCATGAAGTCACACTGCAGGTCTGCTGAATTTTGGAAGTGTAACATCACCAGTCTTTCCACTCCTTAACTTAGCGCAGGTTATGGCCACTCTTACCTGTGTTTGATGAGCAGGGCTGCTAAAGGCAGGCGGAGAGCAAGTTGCCTTCAGTCAGACTATGCATTTGAAACAGTTTTCATACATTTTTGTGTTTATGAATCACAATAAGTTATATTCTGGCCAAGCATAGGACTAAAAAGCAATTTTTACACCATGCAATTTTGCAAAACTGAATTTTAGTCATGTGGTGTAGAGACATTATATTATCCCCACCTTCCTTGTTGAAGTAAAATAATACCCCGTCAGCCCGTAACTTGGCGGATGGCATACCTACCCTCCCAATATTTGTCCCCATGTTACTTGAGAATCATGTGGGAGTTTTATTCAGCTTTTAATGTTGAACAGTGACTTACAACAATCAAGTACAGAAATGTTAGCTTGTTTGTGTTCTGCCAATATCTGGAACTGGAAATTAAGTTTGCACTTAACTGGGCACACTGCATTCATCTCATTCATTCATTCATTATATGTTTGGGTTTTGGTTTTTTTGGGGGGTTTATAGTCTGTATTTTGAATTGATGTTAGTGTGTGGGCCCTGTTTGATAGAAGCGTTTTAACAACTACAGTATGTGACACCCAACGCGGACGAAAACACTTAAACGGAATTCCAAACCACTGCTTAAAGAAGCCAGAAATAAACATTGTGTATCAATCCCAGAGGCCTTTTCGGGGACTTTGCAGGAATAAATAGTCGTTAATAATAAAGGGGGTTGAGAATAATGCCTGTGTCGAGATGCCATTCTGCTGCACAGGAAGTGCCCGATGGAGAATTCGGGGAGTTTGAATGGGAGAACGAGGAGCAGATGTTGGTGGGCGGACTTCTGCAACCTGCCTGCACACTTTGGGCTTCGAATACTATGTCAAGCAAGGACGTGTAAAAAAAAAAAAAAAAAAAAAAAAAAAGATAAGATAAAAATTCCTTCCCCAGTTTCACTTCACAGTTATTAAATCACAGAAATGTCCCGGCGCCACACTGAAGGGGCTGCTCCTTACTAGAATCGGTTCAGGGGCCATGAACTAGGCGAGTGTTTCTCTAGCACTCCTTCTTATTGATCTCAGCCGTCTCTTTTTCATCAAATGTGGCAGTGATCCAAAACATAAATATTCAAGCTCTAGTTATGTCTGACAACATTTTTGGAACTTACAGCGCACGTGTGCATGCATGCGCACGTGCAGAAATAGATGTTGAGCTGCTTGTTTTACACATTACACATACATTATAAAAAGTCTAAATATACACACCGTGGCTGAATTACACAGCATGAGAGTGTGTCCCAGCACTTTTACCCAAACACGCTTCTCTGGGTTTTGATTTGATTTATTTGAAGAAAAGAAAAATGTATATACATTACTCAGCACAAAGAATACATCAGCATTTTTAAAGAACCACAGAGGACACCAAATGAGAGAATGAATAAAAACAACGTGGCCCTCTGTAAAGAAGAAAATAACCAGCATTGGGTTTGAGAGTTGGGGGAAAAAAGTAAAATATATATAACTGTAAATAGTAGCCTAATATTTTAATTAAAATGTAGTAAAGGAACATTTTTATAAGACATTAATGCAAATGCAATAATAAAAACAAAAAGAATACGGCAAATATATATAGGTCTTTATAAAAATATGAATACGCTATAAGAAGACAAAATGAATAAATAAAGATTGGAAGCAGCACAACATCGTAGTCTCATTTGCATTGTGGCCGTCAGCTCTGATTTGTCACCATCATCTTAAAGAAGATGTTAAGAATACGAAGGTATGGAAGCAGTTGCCGCGAGGGCCTCCAGATCACAAGCATGGTAATGAAGCGCGCAGAAAACTCCAGGACGCCCGGGACAGGTGCAGCGACCTGGCTGGGGGGACGACTCCGTGCTCCCGCGGCTCACGTCGCCTTTGTTCCGAATGCAAATCGTCTGCCTTGACGGTAGACTCTTGCGGCGCGTGCACCGTGGGCGATGTTTCGAAACGCACCTATTGCAAAGACTCAAGCTGCCCTCGGGGTCCGTGAAAATACGTAAACCCACGTTATCGATCCGGTCTTTGTATACCACCGGGCCGTGACCGCGACGCTACTACAGAAGCGTGCTCGCGCAGAGGAAGAGGGAGAATAGGAATCAGTGTAGGAATCTGTATGCGTTCGGCTTTTGAAGTTCAAGGAACATTTAATCCCCGTCTTAATCGCTTAGGCACCTGCAGAGTGAATTGTTTCTTGGTCAAAGAAGACAGGTTCTTTATCAACTCATTAACTCTGGGGTTATCGGAGCAAGTGCTGAATAATCCTGTTTTGGACAATGGAAGCATGTCATCATATTTTAATAACTTAAACTTAAACTTTTGTGATGCGCTCTGACTGATCATAGCCTTCTATTGTTTTACATGTAGTCTACATTACATTTACATTTGCTCATTTATAAGATCAGAGCAATTTGTGGATTAGTGCATATAATAATTATTAATGAACACCAGATAGAGAACGTGCCTGTAGCACCTTGAAACAAAGCATCATTGTATAAAACAATGATAAAATGATCATGCCGTCAGGACAAGTGCCATATTGAATGAGGATAAACTATAGCTAGCCAAAGATAGCAATAATACGAATATGCAACAACAAAACATACAGTTGCTAGTTTGCATGTGAAGAAAGATTATTCCATGTAAATATTTAACTGTGTAAAATACTATATACAGCATACTTCGATTTTCCAGCATAACATAAAATAGTTTGAATGCTTATGACAGTTTTACGTGTCAGTATTGCACTTTGCAGCTACACCCCCCCCCCCCAGGTAATTAAAATGTGTTTAATTTATCTTTTATGAATTTGAGAGTTTAGCCTATGACGTTTTTGCAATTAGCTATGTATGTATGTATGTGTTTATTTGCATCTTTGTAGTTCTGTAATTACGAAAGCACAATATGGGTAAGAGAAAACAAGATATTGTAGTTGAATGTACGGTATGGTGGCATCACTCCCTCGCGAGGCGGTTTAGTGTGAATCCTTTGTCCTCCCAGTGCAGTTACAGCAGCCGAAAGATCTGTGATTCCACTTTTACCTGTAATCCCAGCAATATCTACTGTAAAGCGATTTGCGTCGCATGGCGATGGCATCGAGATGAGGACAAACACTCCTAAATGGTAGCCGAGCTTCGCATCTCCTTACAGTGTTTTATTAGCCCCGGGCCACAATAATTACAGCAAATTGAATCACGAAAACGGGAAGACTTCGGCAGTCGAGTTTTTGGCCTGGGCTCCTCCTCGGAAGCGCTGCGTCTCTCCGCTCTTCTCCGAAGGCTCGTTGGCTGACGTGCGGATTATCAGATATATTTACATATTTCGAAAGGAGGTAATGAATGATTTATAACGGGCGCTCCTTTTTACCGCGCCAAACAAAGGCCGTTATTATACAACACGCCGTTTCTTTTGGATTCTTACACTCGCGGTTGTTTTTGCATATTTTAGATGTGGATAAAATATGTTCCTAGCTGTCATGAGACAACCATCGACGGTTGTCAGGTGGAATCTTCCCTTTGGGAGGGGAGGGTGGTGTTGGTGTTGGTGCTGGTGTGACTGGGGCGGGGGGGCATTGTCTTTTAACGACACGTGGCACAACCTTCAAGATGAGATGCAAATGTTCCCGGAGTCAGGCTTTGAACGAGGCAGCGACGGTGACAGGCGTCTTTTTGAAGGCTGAACATCGCGGCTCCTGCGGGAAAAACGAGGAAGAATTCTTAACGCCGTCGCCGCCCACCTCTTCTTCGCAGTGTGTCGGTGTTTGGTGACCGAGACCGAGCGCTGTACCCGCGAGTCACGCGCCCCTTTTCATCTTCCCCCTTCCCTTCGGAGGGGAATAAAAGTCAAGCGGAGACCACAGAAAGGTCCTGAAGTCATTATAATATCAAACGCTACCTTCATTTGTGTCCTTCTCCATCTATAGAATATTTAATTGCAGGTCTGAATGACACACGCATGTCTAGAAGTTTGATAGCATAGATTTAGTTGTGCTTCCATTCATCAGTGATTTTCTCTCACTAGGTCCCTTGCTCCCTCTCTCTTTTTCACTCTTCCCTCTGTGTGGGTTCCAAGCGTTTTCCCTGCCAAAAACCCTGATGTGAAATGCAGCCAAACAAAACACGGGAGGATGTCGGGCCCGGCGCGGCGCGGTTCACTCCCGTATGCTCCCTCGCGCAGACAAGCTCTGGGCCCTGCACGATACTCCTCACTCTCGGCAGTGACGTAATGACCGCCTGAATTACACCTCGACAGAAAAACAAGAGACTCAGCATTAGGTGCCCCCCCCTTAGTGAAATTAAATGTCTTAATAGGGCTTTGGGCCACCACGAGATGCCAGAACAGCACCGACTGTATATAGATATACAATGGGTAGTCAAAATAACAGAAACACCAAATGGTATATGAATATTTGTTAACTAATGAGGAGTTGGGTCACCCTTTGCCTTCAGAAGAGCTTCAATACTTCTTGAAATGCTGTAATACACATTTTGAACTGTTTCTAGTTGGATATTTTGACCATTCTTCAAACAGTTCTTTGAGAGATGAAGGTGATGGAAATCTACCTAGCACTTTATATTCCAGAACTTTCCATGAAGGTTTAATGATGTTTAGATCTGGTTATTGGGGAGGCTTTGTGCTTTTGTGCTCATTACACCAGGTTATGCATTGTTGTGCCTTGGCCTTGGTTACAAGTGGTTTCCGAATGGCAGCCCTATCATAAATTTCAGCTTTGAGAAGATCGCAACATACATATTTTGTTGAGACTGGGTCACAGAGGGGGATTTCTGTCCCCATAGCTACCCCTCAGTATTGGACATAAAATACAATACCAAATTCAGGCTCACAATTATGACATGAATATCTTGAAATAAAAACAGCTTTGAGTACATTTTGCCTCATTCCCCCTTTCCTCTTGGTGGCGCTGTGCTGAAGCAACATGAGTTTCAGTTAGGAGGGCTTTAGAGGTACCTACTTTAAATAAGCACACAAATGAAAATTGTAAGCAAAAAAGTTAAGTGAGTCTCCCTGCATGGGGTTGTCTATTAAATGGAACACAGGTCCCAGACACGCAGTGTAGCTCACTGCGTCCCCTACCGTTTGGCAAAATTATCTTCCAACATTTATTTTCAATAGATGATGCAGAACACAAAAGGGTGCTAAATTGGTCACAGCAGCAGCTACACAAACTGAGCTATGGTCTGGATTCAATAAAAAGTTGTCCTAAACATAGATAGTTAAGACAAACTTGAGAGAGAGAGAGAGAGAGAGAGAGAGAGAGAGAGAGAGAGAGAGAGAGAGAGAGAGAGAGAGAGAGAGACTGGAGGATCGACTGAAATGATCCACTGAAATAGTTGTATTGGGTTCGTTGTGTTTTTCTTTAATGGGGCAGTCCATTGAACACGATGGGTATAAAACAGATACATCTAATGCAATGTTCACCCATCGATTTATGATGAGATTCGTTTTTTGAGACGTGTCTATATTGCCAACGAGTGTGAGGAGGTAATGTTTCGTTGTTTGACAAAAGGTTCATTTAGAAATTCCTTAATTTCACATCAGACATTTTTAAGGTTAAATTTAACTGCCTTATACATTTCAGCCTGTGACCTGGTTCTGAGAATCACTGTACACCTTCGTAGATAACGAAAGTAATATAGGCTACCTTAATAAATCAGGACGTTTGAACACCTTGAGGGTGTTTGGAACAGACCGGCTCAATAAGAGACTAATTGCGTTAACACCTACAAATGGAAGACAATTACTTGTAGTAATACGCGCTTTAGACACGAAACAAAATGGTCTTTACTCACATAAAGATTACCGCAGTTCAGACCTGAAACAAAACTCACATCGAATTAAATACGTCAGCGTCCTGCAATGACTTGACCAAGAGTTTGACGAGCTGTCATCTACATGCCATATTCCTATTTTGAAAATATTTGATTAACCTGTTACACTGTAGCTATTTTTTCTGTCATTAAGCTGTTTATTTTAAAAAACAGAAGCTATAAAATGCCAATTTAGTCATGGAAGGACAATGTAAAGATGAGACAGAATCTGTATGAACTCTGGAATGTCCTGCTATATCGCCATAAAAGAAAAACCGAACAAATAAACCGCCAATGTACTTTACTGTACTGCATATTATCAGTAATATCATGAGAAAATTAATGCAGCCAGCTCTAGCTGGGACCCCCCGTTGAGTTAATTGTCTGACGCTATATCTGTGGAACAGGTTTATAATGAGGGTGAGATATGTTTGTGCTTCCAAGTCAATTAGGCTTTTATTTCCTGTCTCTATAATCCCATTAAACGACTGATGCAAAACCGAATGACCTCATTAGTTCCCGTTTGTTCGGACGGACGGAGGCGACGAGCCGTTATTGCGCGCGCTCTAATCTCGAATTAATTACAATACAGTATGTACAATGAACATCAAGGATGAATCGTTCCGTTTATCGACGCTGTGATCGCGCTGGGGGTTCCGTTATTATCTGGCGCTTGTGCTGTGCCGTGACCTGGTGCCGTATGACCGGAAGAAGACCAGACGAATTTCTTTCATGGTACAAAAACGATGTATGAAATATCGATCTGTTAGAAAGGAAAAAAAGGTTGGCTGAACTGACATAATTTTCAGCAAATGTTAGTGCTTCATTGCGCCGCTGACGGTTTAAGATTGTGAGGTTAGAGTGACACGCAGTAGTTAAATTATATTAAGATCTATATACATATATGGTTAACATGAATCCCCAAACTTGCCATATTATGCGATTTGTATTTGAAGCAGAGGTGAAATTACTGTCAAACGTTGACATTTAAATATAAAATGACATTTATATGCTTGAAGGTTATTGGACCAAAACGTTGCGCCTTATAAATACCGTTACAAGCAGATAAGGGGTGCGGGAATCCTTTTAGATTTTTACTAATGTTTGATCTTCTCCTACACATCTGTGCTAGAGACACTCGGGTTTGCAAAAGCCTTTTTTCTTTTAAACAATGACAAACACAACAATGTCTTGAATCCAAAGTATTTTCTGTTTCTTAAGATATTGATTCACCAACATTTGTGCACAGAATGTATTTGTTGAAACAAGCGAACTGAACATCACTGTTACAGCAAAACTGAAAATGAAGAGAATTACATTTTTTCCTTTTTTCTAAAACCGTTTCTGCTCTCCCGGCAGGTGGAAACGAGCCGTCCAGCTACATTTGCACAACGTGCAAGCAGCTGTTCTCCAGTGCCTGGTTCCTGCTCCAGCACGCTCAGAACACGCATGGATTCAGGATCTACCTGGAGCCCAGCACCTCCAACTGTACCCTGAGCCCCCGCCTCACCCTGCCCCCACCAATGGGGTTAGAGTCCATGCCCCAGCCCCCCCTGGGCAGTTTCCTGGGAGACGGTAACCCATTCCACCTCCTCCGGATGGCCGCGCCCATGCTCCGCGAGCCGCCCGGCTTCATGGAGAGTCGCTTGCCCCACGGGGCGCCCCCCTTCCTCGCGCCGCCCCCCCGCCCTCACCTGGAGCGCCTCAGCACGGAGGAGCTGGGCTTGATGTCCCAGCACCCCAGTGCCTTCGAGAGGGTGATGCGGCTCGCCCCCATGGCCGCCATCGAGTCCCAGTCCATGGACTTCTCCCGCCGGCTCCGTGAGCTGGCGGGAAACACGGGCCCCCCGCCACCCCTGCATTCGCCGGGCCGCCCCAACCCCCTCCACCGGCTCCTCAATCCGGGCCTCTTCCAGCCAGGGCCCCGCCCCTCGTTCCTGAGCACCCCGCCGCCCCCCCTCCCGCCACTCCCGCCCGCCCCGCCCGCCCCCATCGCTGTCTCCCCTTCACCGCCGGCTAAGTCCAAGTCGTGCGAGTTCTGCGGGAAGACCTTCAAGTTCCAGAGCAACCTGATCGTGCACCGGCGCAGCCACACAGGTGAGAAGCCCTACAAGTGCCACCTGTGTGACCACGCCTGCTCCCAGGCCAGCAAGCTCAAGCGCCACATGAAGACGCACCTGCACCCACGCAAGGCCGAGTCCCTGATGGGCCGCTCTGAGGACGGGCTGTCCGCTTCCAGCTCCCCAGAACCCGGCACCAGTGACCTCGCCGGTGGGGAGAGCAGGATCAAGGGCCGGGCGGAGCACCTCGAGACTGAGGGGGCGGGGCCCGAGAATGAGGAGGAGGAAGAGGAGGAGGAGGAGGAAGAGGAAGAGGAGGAGGAGGAGGAGGAGCCAGAGAATGAGAGCAGGCCCGAGTCGGGCTTCAGCGGGGAGTCCGAGTTCGGGCGCCGCCGGGAGAACGGGCCCAAGGCCGTCCTGGATGAGAGGGGGGGCCGTCCCGCAGGGGAGGGTGAGGAGAGCGCCCGCCTGTGCACCCCGCATCGATACGACGGCATGATCCTTGACAATGGGAGGAAGCTGCCGCCCTTCCCCAAGCGGGACAGGGAGGAGAGGCGTGACACAGGGGAGGGGGCGGAGCAGGTGACCCTGAACGGCCGGGACTGCAGCTCGGGGGACTCTTTTTTGGGCCTGTTCCACCGCCGGCCCGCCCCCATCACCAGCCCCTCCCTGTCCTCCTCCTCTGCCAAAAAGATCAAGATGGAGGGAGAGCTGGACCTGCCACCCGTCCCCCTGATCCCCTCCGAAAATGTCTACTCCCAGTGGCTTGTGGGATACGCCGCGTCTCGTCACTTCATCAAAGACCCCTTCCTGGGGTTCACCGGCTCCCGCCAGTCCCCCTTCGGGACGTCCTCGGAGCACTCGTCCGAAAATGGCAGCCTCCGCTTCTCCACGCCCCCCGGGGACGCCCTGGACGGGGGCTTCTCAGGGCGCAGCGGGACGGCGAGCGGGGGCAGCACCCCCCACCTGCGGGCAGGGCCCGGCCCGGGACGGCCCAGCTCCAAGGAGGGCCGGCGCAGCGACTGCTGCGAGTACTGCGGCAAGATCTTCAAGAACTGCAGCAACCTGACGGTGCACCGGCGCAGCCACACCGGCGAGCGGCCGTACAAGTGCGAGCTGTGCAACTACGCGTGCGCCCAGAGCAGCAAGCTCACGCGCCACATGAAGACGCACGGCCAGTACGGGAAGGAGGTGTACCGCTGCGACATCTGCCACATGCCCTTCAGCGTCTACAGCACGCTGGAGAAGCACATGAAGAAGTGGCACGGTGAACACCTGCTGCCCGGGGAGGTCAAACTCGAACACAGCGAGAGGAGCTGAGCCCGCCCTCCCCCCCCTCCAAAAAAAATCCATCTGCCGACTTCTGCGTTTAAGGTGGGGGGGGGGGGTGGGAGTGGCTGGACAATTTTTTTTTTTCTTGAAATATTGTTTCTTTGCGGGGGGGAGTGGGGGGTTTGTCGTTCTTCAATGTTTTTTTGTGTGCTGGTTTTACTTTGTCTTTGTTTATGGTAAAAAAAACAAAAAACTGAGACCTGAGAATTAATGGTGACAGGAGATTTTGAATTCTTACCACGGCCTGGAACTGATGCATTTGGGATATAACCTCTTCACACGATTTGTCCGAGGATTTAACCGGTGAGGAATTCACCGAGCCTTTTTAACTGTGCAATAATTTCTGTATTTATTGGATTTGTAAAAAATATCTGGCACGTGCAGGTACATTTTTTTCATTTTCTTAATGTCGGGTCTTACTTCATTTTGAAATGCTGGGGTTTAACACCCGGGTGACATGCTGAGCTTTTTATTTTCATCAAAATGGAATACTATTGTTTTTAAATGATATTTTAGGCCACTTCAGAGAACTTGTATATTTGCATTACCCAAGTAATTTCTTGAGGGGTAAGACAAATGAACTCTTTTTTAAAAAAGAAAGAAAAAAAAAGACTTGGCTATTGTCTCATACATGGAAAGGATCAATTGCGGACAACAATCCTTTGATGTAGCGCTTACTGATTTTAACTATAATTGAGATATATACATATATGTAATTGGGTGTACACGCACTGAATGTCAGTTTTGACAGTAAATTAGAACAGGAATTTGGCATTCACAAATCCTATTTCCTCTTAAAGATGTATTTAAATAAAGGAGAGGAATTAAAATAGTAAAACCAGACGACAGAGGCAGCTGCTTTTCGGTACCAAGTACCAAAACACACAGGAGCGCGACGACACAAGCATAAACAGTGCTGTGCTGTTGCTGTGCAGGTGCTCCAATTCTGTAGATTGGAGCACCTGGTGGTACGTTCAAACTGTTTACATCGATGTGAACTATATCCCCCACACATATACTTTCCCAAGGCAAACCAGACTTTTGATTCAATTTTCTTTCTTTCTTTTGCGTTCAGTCCTCGTGAGTCTGTGGCCCCAGTTAAAATGCCAGATGAACTGGTCATGTATCCCATAAAATGGCGACATATCTCAGGATCAGTCGAATGGCTACGTTGTATTTTTTACTTTTTTTATTTAGCGCTGGTTCCACTATAGCTACAAAGAAAGCCACCTCTGTATGAATGCCCTGTAACACTGCCAGGTGTCATGTCGCTCAGCATCTTGCATCAGGTTGTTCAGTTCTTCTGAGAGCGGGGAGATTCGATCTAAGAGAAACAACCACATTCGCAGACGAATCCAATCTTTTCTTGTTCATCGGTTAAACATTTCTCAATTTCAGCTTCAATGGAACTCGAAATCGAAGGAAAATGTCCTCAATGTGTCGTACAGCCCCGTTAAAAGTCTTAAATAACAAGGAGCGAACCCAGACAAGGAAGGAATAACTATTTGACGTGAATCGAATGCATGTGAAAGCAGCGCATGTGTTGGTAGGCATATCTACTAATCACACGCACTAGGCATGTCAGGCACTCTAGAAAAAGGAGAACATTTCTCCCAAAAACAGTGGAAAGGTATGAAATTCACCTCTTTTATTGCAGGCTGTAGCAACAGCTTGTAATATTCTCTTGAAACATCATGAATTTCCTTCTATAATTTATGTCAGGAGGAGGGCAAGAGTCAGACCTCAGCTCTGTAGAAGGGTCGGTTGAAGTTAAATCGGACACAAGCTATTATGTTCTGGAAGGCCATATTTGTGATATCACTTGTTCTGATTTGAACTTTCGTGCTAAATAAGGTTTTTTTTAAACATGAATTATTATCTGATAATAAGAGCCAGCAGTTGTTGCACAGTTCAGTAAATCTCACAGCAGCTGAGTCCAGAGCGATCTTTTGGGTTGTACTGAAACAGAATGTCTGCTTTCCTTTCTGCCCTCTCGTTTGGGCCTCCTGTCACACGTCACATCTGTAAGAGAATGCACACGTTTTGGGATTTTAGAAGCCTTCACCTTGGCCTAAATCACAACAAAGAATAGTTACTTGCTCCAACCTGTTACCTCCAAACTACCCTGTCCACTGAAAGTAAAATTGCTGAAAGATGAAATTACTAGTTCTACTTGGCTGACCCACACTTTATACTTTGATTGTACACACACACACACTCTCTCTCTCTCTCTCTCTCTCTCTCTCTCTCTCTCTCTCTCTCACACACACACACACACACACACACACACACATTCTCACCCACAAACAAACACACACACACACAATTGTCCAATGAACATGAAATTAGGTTTAAAAGACACATAGGCTTGTCCTTTGAAAACAAAAATTATGGGCTACCTTAAAATGTACAAAATATCTCCTGTTAAATTAGGTTTTGTGAGAAAAAACCCAACGTGCCCTTTAGTGGGATTATTTCATAGATTGGTAACACAGCGGGGTATCTGATATTCAGGTGCTGAACTCCCAATGCTGGCACTATAAACCTGTTGTGCATTCTTTATTCAGTTGCAGTTTCTGTGCCGTGATTCAATTTGACATTGGGACGTCTTGAGCACTGACCTTCCTCTTATTATCACTTTCTTGTCACAAATTTCTTGTCAAGAAAAAACATACGGAAATAAAACATACATTTGTCCACATAATTTTAATTTTCATGGCCAAATCAAATATAATTTCTTGAAAATTACTGATGCAATTAAGTATATATAAGTATATATTTCTGTATACATGCATACATATAAAATGAGACGCATTCACGTTGACTTTTTCACATCAGCGTAAGATGTGTCCGTCTGGAGATGTTGTAATACACAGAGTTGGTTGTTACAATACAGGAAAAGGCAGGCTAAAAATCAGGAAACGCAGAAAGAAATTCAAACAGAAGTGCACGCTGTCTTAAAATACGTTTACATTGTTGGAAAAAATGTCAAGGGTAAAACGATATGTTTGTACATGTGTTTTCAACCATCAAGTATTTTTTTGGATTATAAGTTTGATTATAAAGAAAATTCTGAATGCCATAGTGGTCATATGTATACTTTGTTTCCATGGTGTTGGGATTTTTTAGTAAATATGAACGAATATATACAACACTTTTCAGCTGTAAATAATTTACCAGTATTTGTTATATTGATGAGTACCAGACATTTTCCAAAAAAAATGACAAAAAAAAGAAAATATATTTTGTGGTCAAATTTAAATTGTGGGCCTACAAAAGTGTTTTGTCACTGTAACTGTAAAAATCTCTAGCTTGAGTAAGCAAGTTTATGCCTTGGATGTACTAAATACAACTGATGGAAACAATCCAGGACTCAGGACATTGTGTAAAGAGGGCCAACTACTGTCTGTCCAGGGCCTCTGTTGGTGTTGCTTTACAGGAAAAGTCTGACATTCCTGGACCGTATCTTTTTTTTCATCCCCTGGAATTGGTATTCTTAAGTGGTCAGCTTAAATACTTCTTTTTTGGCACTTCTTGTCTTTCATTTTTACTTGGACTTGATGTTATTAACTTGCACATCCTTTGTGAAAAAAGATAGTTAATGAATCTTTTTTTATAATTTTCTTTTTTTTCTGGGGATGGTAGATAATAATGATTTTTTTTTTTAAGTTTCAAAATAGAACAAACAAGCTGCCACATTATATATAAATATATATTTTTGATTTGGCAGGATAAAATGGGGCAAAATCATATCAGAAGAATTGTTATTCTAAAAAATAGATTCAATTGTACAGAAGAGTTTACATTGTTGTATGACAACCTTTTAGCTACACAAAATGCAAAAGTAAATGTTTTTACTATTATATTACTTTTGACCCTGTTTTTGTTTTGTTTGACTTTTTCTTTCTTTGTCTGTTCTCACAGACACTGGAAGGGTTCTGCATTATTTGTGACCTTTTTGACCTTTTCGCATCGCTAATAAGCGACGCCCCGTTTCTATGGCAACTCCCTGCTTTCCTTGGCGTGAAGTGTGCGGGGCGCTGTCTCGCCCTCACTGGCGCCCTCGTGCCCCCCGAATCACTGCCCGCCGACCAGGCTCTCAGTGAGGAGGGGCAGCGGCACTTCTGAACACGCTATGCACTATTCATGCAGACACAATCACGAAAGAGAAGGGGAATTAAAATAAATAAATAAATCAGTGATGGGGAGGCAAACAAGGCGGTGCCAACACGGAGGCCGTGTGGCTTTGGGGAACCGAAACGAGGTTCAGACGTTTGCGGGATGCGTGTGGGGGACCCCCACCCCACAAAAGCTGGACCGGCTCAAAGCCATGTTCGTCTCCAACCTCAGGACACAATTAAAGGCACTTCTTGACGCGGAATCTGGCCATGCATCAACCTACTGTTGCGCCGCAGCTCACTGAATGAGCTATGTTTTTTTCTGTATGGTAACCCTGTAGAATGCATCTACAATACGCTTTCCCCCTTACAAAGGACATTTTAAAAAGGGCTCTTAGCCGCTTCCTGGTCCACTGCACTGTTTGTCCTCTCCTGACCACCATAGTCCTGCTGCGCATCCAGAGCATTCAGACTGTCCATGCTGTCCACTGTTTGCGTGAGCCCATCTTTACTGAACAATTTGCTTCTTATTTTTTGTTTTTTGGGTGGGGCACGGGAGGGTGCCTGACACTCCTGATCCTAGCCAGGTAACTTTAGTGACACAGGTTCCACAGTCCATTGAGTTAAACAAAGTGCTTTGCTGCTGTTCACTGTTTCTTTGTTATCATTTTTTCTTAATGTTTGTATTGAATAAAAGTGCAGGACTGGGATGAAAAGAACACATTTTCTTCATTGAAAAAAAAAAAAGCCCTTAATGTGTTTGGTGGAGAGGGAAGGGGTGGGGCTTTGAACAGGGAAGTTTTGAATACAGCATGTGATGTCACTTCCTCCCAGCCCAGAGACAGTCACATGGATTGATGATAGTATACAATACTTAACAGACTTCACCCAAGCTGCCTTCACCCAACCTTACATGTTTTTAATTAAGAAGAGATTTGCATCATCTGCCACAAACTTAAAGTATATATATGTTGCTTCCATGATCCAATTTCTGCTTCTGCATATCAAGCCTCCATCATTATATTACCAGCAGAAATACCATGTTTACTTGGGAAAATGCATGAATGTTAATTATACCACAGCTTCGTTAAATATTTGATTCTGATTGGACAAGAGGGCATTATTATTATTATTTATTAAAAATACTATATTATTTATATTACGGTTCCAAATCAATACACAAGTGCATTCAACATTCTATTTCAATTGAAAATTCAACTGAAAATAATGTCAAAAAGTAACAAGTTAACAACAAAAACATAGTGCTACATTTAAAAAATTTTTTATTTGAGTGTGGAATTGTTTCTGATGCAAGTAGCCATGGTATAAGCAGAATAAACCACTCCAGGCTCCAGGGTGGTTAACCCCTCTACTTTGCCTCTGCATCACACCCAGTGTGGGTTATTTTCATACAACTGCACAGCCTGTCATGGTTTATTCCTTACATAAGTAACACAGCAGCAAACCCCACCCACTAAAAAATTCCTCCAATCCCAGCTTTCTGATTTCAGCAGTCACTTTTACACTTTTGTTATCAACCTTTTATTATGAACAGGTCACCTCTTTCTGAAACATTAATTCCCTGCGCCACCAGCATTTTACCAGAAAGACACTGTGACCTGGATTAGATCTACATATTTTCCTAAACTTTGACTTAAAATTAAATGTTGAGTGTTTGTTTTATTTCTTATTTGCTTGTACGGTTTGACAATTTAATTCTGGTGATCTCTGGAACTCACCTGACTGATGGTGTAAACAAGCATTTCATTGCGAGTCAAAGTTAAGGACACACTGTGTGTATGGGTACACTTTGACCTGCCCACAGGTGTGTGGAAGGTGTCCTCTGGCCTGTAAATTAGTGCTCTCTCTCTCACACACACACTCTTGCCTTCCCTTTTTCACACTCTCTCTCTTACCTTCCCTCTCCCTCTTTTAATTTTTTTTTTAACATTTATTTTTTCCGATTTTACCCAGTTTTTCTCCCAATTTGGTAGCTAATTATTCCTGCTGTGCTTAGATCAATCCCCTCCCTCGTAGTTCGCTGCTGAACTGTGTCAGCTTCCCTCCCCCCTCCCTGGGGCGGACAGCCAATTGCCGCCCCGGTGGCACTCCCAACCAGAGTCGACTCTGGCGTGACGGGGAATCGAACCCCGGTCGCCGTGGCCAGGGTCGGACGTTGAAACCACTAGGCCACGCGGGAGGCACCCTCTCTCTCTTTTTGATCCTCTCTCACTGTCTCTCTCATTTTCCCTCTCACCCTCCCTCACTCTCTGTGTGTCTCTCTCTCCCTCGCCCTCTCACTCTCTCCCACCCTCCCTGTGTCTCTCTCCCTCCCTCTCCCCCTCTCTCTCCCTTTGCTCTCTCTCTCTCTCTCTCACACACGCACACACTCCCTACACCTTCTAATCACACGTTGTTACTTTCTTTTCAACTCTAAGCACACTCCACCCTTTGTCTTTTTATAAAATGTGATTGTATTGAAACACAGGAAGAAAAACTTGCAAAAGTGTAAATCAAAGTTGAGGACAAATGTTGACTGGATCCAGCCACTTGCTTCATACACTTTATCTCAGAAGCAGCTGCTGTCGCACCCTCATAGTTTAACCTGCTGTGCCTTGTGAAGCCTGAACCATTAAGCATTTAACAAACGTCCAATTCAGAGACACAAAGAGATTCCATTATACAGCAGACTGCTATGAAAGCTTTCACAGTTTTTATTTGTTCTTTTTCTTTCTTGCTTGTTGAATGTCATAATTAGAGCCGGTGAGACAGAACTGGTCTGGGACCAGCAAGCTGGTTTAATTCAGCTTCAAGGCAATCAAGAAATTAAGCCTGACCTCGTCTGGCCTGTTCTCTCTGACAAGCCCTGAGGTGAGGATTATCCAAATGGGGTGAAAATGTCAGAGAGAGTGAGGGAAAGAGAGGAAGAGAGAGAGAGGTAATTCACAGGCCAGAAACAAGAGAGGAGGGATCAATCTAAATGAGAGAAATGTAATAGCATGCGGTAAAATGATGTCATGTTTCATGCCACAACTGGAGCACAACTGTTGTTTATTGATTAATTTAATTGATTTGTTGATCCTCTAATAAAACATGGCATAACTTGATATGCATATAGAGACATACCATATCTGCAGTGTAAACCAAACCTAAAGAGGCATAAAGAAACAAAAGGAAAGTTAAGTTCATAACATAGCAGGTAACAAGATTACCCCTCAGACACGGAAGTGATTGGTTCTGTCTGTGCGGAAGATCTAGATGAGCTGAGCTAATCAGGATCCGTTCACCGTAGATGAGCTGAGCCAATCAGGAGCCATTCACTGTGGTTGAGCTGAACCAATCAGGAGCCATTCACTGTGGTTGAGCTGGTCCATTGCTGCTTGGCATTGGGTAACCTGAGGCAAAACACACAGCTAAACAGAGCTGTAGAGATAGGGCTGCCCATAGAGCTGTAGAGATAGGGCCACCCAAATATGGCCACCAATAAATCTGTGGAGATAGGGCTTACATAGACCAGTATGAGCATTATATATTCATTCTTATGCCATGCTTATGAAGGTTTCAAGTTTTATTGAGTTTCAAGTTTTTATTGATCACGTACACATGCGTACATGGCAGTGAGATTTGTTGTTCCCATGGATCTCTCTTCACAACACAACACAACAGTACACAATAGAATACAGTAATAAATTGTAAAAAAAAAAATATATATATAATTGTAAGATAGTAAAATATAATATATACAATATACAAATAATATAATATAATATAATATATAATAATAATAATAATATAATATATATAATATAATAAGTAAGACAGATGTACAATATTGCACATCACTGGATGGCAGTATAAAGTGATGAGTGCTAAAGTGATAAGTGGCACAGTGATACAGTGGGGTGTGAGGAGGTAGGAGGGGGAGGGGAAAGTGACACAGTGATACAGTGGGGTGTGAGGAGGTAGGAGGGGGAGGGGACAGTTCAGTTGTTGGTGGGGCTGGGCAGTGGTTAGGGGTCTCGGCTCAGCATGCGGATAGCTTGGGAGTAGAAGCTGTCCTTGAGGCGGTTGGTCTTCGCTGCTATGCTGACATAGCCAGGCTTCCTCTTGGACAGCTTCTTGATAAACAGGCCATGGCTAGGGTGACTGGGGTCGGCGATGATCTTGTTGGCCTTCGTCTTGCACCTCACCGTATACAGGTCTCTCAGGTTAGGCAGTGCACCGCCTGTGACCCGCTGGGCTGACCGCACCACCCTCTGCAGCCTCTGCCGGTCACGTTCGGTGCAGTTGCCGTACCAGGCGGTGATGCAGCCGGTCAGGACACTTTCCGTGGTGCACCTGTAGAAGTTCCTGAGGATTGGTGGGGGCAGGCCAAACTTCCTCAGCCGTCTGAGGTGGAAAAGACGCTGCTGGGATTTCTTCACCAGCGTGTCCACGTGCCGAGACCACTTCAGATCCTCTGAGATATGGACTCCGAGGAATCTGAAGCTGCTGACCCGTTCAACAGCGGCCCCGTTGATGGTAATGGGCACGTGCACACCCCTTTTCCTGAAATCCAGGATCAGCTCCTTTGTTTTCTCAATGTTGAGCTCAAGGTTGTTCCCTTGGCACCACCTTGAGAGCGCCATCACCTCGTCTGCATAGGCCGCGGTGTCATCGTTGGTAATCAGGCCCAACACCGTTGTGTCATCTGCAAACTTAATGATAGCGTTGGAGCTGTGCTTGGCTGTGCAGTCGCTGGTGTAGATGGAGTATAGGAGCGGGCTGAGCTCTCAGGTGGTACCGGGGGTGGAAACACATGAGAATAACTTATTTTTTTAAATCTGATATCTAAGAGACTTGACTTACTTGACTTAAGCCCTTGGTTCCTTCAAGGAGGATAGGCCACTGACAAATGTCCTTTTTCGAGGTCTCCCCAGTTGTGCCCACTCCCAGACATCTCTGTCTGGATATCTCTCCTCCAACTGTTCCTGGGGCGGCCTCTTTTTCTCTTCCCCTGTGGGTTCCACTTTAGGGCTTGTCGGGTGATGTTGGTGGCTGGTTTCCTGAGGGTGTGTCCTATCCAGCTCTACTTTCTTCTTAGGCTCTGTAGGTCAATGGGATCCTGTCCAGTTCTCTCCCACAGGTCCACATTCCTGACTTTGTCCCTCCACCAGATATTCAGGATCCTCCTGAATCTAAGAGAACCAAATGCAAATACACAAATATGAGATTTTGGTTATTGCATGCTGTCCACCAGATCCCCCTTCATCAAACATCAAAACAGAGCAGCCAATCTCGGTCAGAAACACACAAAGCACGACTCCTACCACATAAAATTTGGTTTCCTCTCTTTGCAAAACAGAAATATACATCTAAGCGCACGCTGGAAGATAAAGAGTAATGTGCCGCCTCGGAATCGGAGGTGGTCCACTCCCTAATCTGAAATGTAAATGGCTGAGGATTAAGCGCCCCGCTCAGGGTTATACAGAGGCTATGAGAGCTTTGGCGCTGTCAGTATCCGCGTGCCTCCGTCCAATTAATGGAGACTTCAAATGACAGAAGCCCCAGCCGTCGTCTTAAAACTTGCGCGCAGTGACAGGTACAGCAAAGGCCTCCGACTTAAACATCTGACAGAGCTGTCAGAATCACCCTCGAGGGCTTTGCGTGGAAGCCCAGGAATTTGCCATTGGACCGAGAAAGGGCCAAGACTTCACGGTTTAGGGTGATAGGCAAACATTTGGGGAGGAAGGGGGCTGGTGGCAGGGGGTTGAGGGAGGGTGGGTGGGGAATAGGGGTGTTGAATCTGTGGAATAAAGGGAAATAAAAAATTAGCTATTCTTAATTACAGAAGCACAGGAAGAGGTTCTCCCGGATCCATCAGCTAGGCTGTCAGAGCGAATCTGAAGATTCTCCTGACATGCGTCATAATCTTCACCGTCACCTCCCTGCAGGGGCTCGTCCTAATCCAGTTGATCGGTGCATTTATTTGGCGTTCCCTTTCCCAACCTGGTTCCATCTCACTTTTATTTATTCATCACCCTATTTATTTGTTTATATATTTTTTTCTTAAATTTATAGTTTCAAAATTTCTTCCCCGTTTTTCTCCCAATTTGCTTGCCAATTATGTCCTCTATTTATCTAAATTCACCCTCCCGTCCAAAGTCAGCTGCCCATCCTCAGGGTAACGAGTCAATTTCCCGGGCAGCAGTTCTGCCTCCATGGACGGCCTTCTGCTCCTCGGCGAACCCGTGCCGGCTCACCCTCCCCCTCCCCTGGGGCGGACAGCCAAATGCCGCCCCTGATCGGGGCTAACGGCCAGGGCTGGTCTGGGAGAGACAGGCAGCCACACTCATTAAAAGTGAACTGTGCAAAAAAGATTTCTGTACTTATACTTTTGTATTCGTTTGGGAAATCAAATAAGAGGCCCGTCCATTGTGTGGTGCTTCAAGGGAATTTTTCTTGACTGATTTGTATTTATCTGCACACAGACCCTTCTCCAAATATTCTCTCTTCTTGAATCTATTTCCCTAAAGATATTCTTCACATTGTTTCCAGAAACTATTTCATACACCTCAAAAGTCTGAATAAGCTAAATTCAAGGAGAATCAGAGGATAAAGTATTGTATTTCGTCATCACCAACACATCCTTCATCCTGAGCATCTTCACTGTGGCTTTTCAATGTGTAACATCATCGCAACGTTTTATTCCTCTGACCCACGCACAGGAAGTGGGGGTGCTGCGGGTGCTGCAGTCCCGCCATGAATAGTTTTAGTACATAGTATAAGTATATCATATTTACAATAATGGTAAAAATGAGTGTGTGTCTGTGTCTGTGTGTCATAATTGGTGTGAAACTGTGGCAGGTGCTGCATGAAGCTTTGGGAGGTGCTGAACAAATATTCATAAAAAAAAACATCAGCCAAAAAAATAAACTGTATAAGAAAAACATTTCTGTATCAACATAGCTAGCAACGCAAGCACGCGAGTTAGCTAGCTAGCTATCAAGAAGTAACCAGAAGAAGTAACACAATTTCCACAATGCCCTGTAATTCATTGATTGGGCTGTTGTGTTTTTACATTTTTATTCAAAATGTCTCAAAAATCTATTCGCAAATTATTCAAAAAGCCACTACCTCTATCCTCCACCTCAGAGGCACAGCACCCGAAAAGACTACAATCGCTCCATTACATGGAGCACTTTGTTGTCTTAATCACCCCATTCATATGATCCTATGTGGCACCCAACGCAGCACATCAAGGGATGAGGCCTTTCAATGGTGATTCCAATGCATTCCGACTCAATGAGTCGTTGCGGGAGTTAGTGTCAAAATTGCGCTTGAAATAGGTGAGTGCACTATTTTTGTCTGTTAAATCCTAATACCAAACAGTGATATAAGTTACTTCTAACAGGTTTTATGTTTTTTTCTGCTTTACTCATAAAACTAATTAAATCCAAAAGTTGAAGCAATTATTTTGGTGATGCCTTTCAATGGTGTGACTTACATCGGCACTGAAACTTTTTTAACGTTCCTTTAAGCCAGGTAGGTTTGATAGGTGGAAGTGGTTGCATTAGGCTTATGCCAAAGAAACCGTCCGTATTCGTTGCTATGTCTGTGTAAAAGCAGTGGAGAAAGTACTATTGTGCAAGTACTATTCAAAATAATAGCATTCAATCCCCTTTGCATTATTATAACGTTATAGGCCTATTTTTTTGTTTCGGATTTCAGGGTCCCTAAATCAAAACATCTTCCCGCGCCTCTGCTCTGACTACCCTTTCCAATAAGAGATAACTGGTAGGGCTGTTCTGTCTTATAGTTCAAACCAATTATTGAGAGCTATTTCTTAACCTCTGGCATTCCAGTCAGATGTCTTGAAAAAGAAAATATTCTCTTTTAATATTTCAACTTCAAACCTCAGCAGTCATTCAAACTTCATTCAAAACTGTATGTGTTTTAGTTTCAGTGGGACAAACAGCGCGATGAGGTGCGCAGTGCTTCTTTTGATGTGCCGATTCTCCTGCCCACACGCAGCACGTGATACATTCCGAGGATTGGGTTCTCGGATTAAGAGGCTGCCTTGTCATTTTCGACAACAATACCCCAGTTTTTCAGAACACGGCTTCTCTTGGAGCGCCGCGCTTTTAACGCCGGACCAGGCGATTTACATAAATCTTTGTCTTTAGAAGAAGGACTGGAAACAATGAAGTTATTGTATGCTTAAGAAATGGGAATATCATGTGTGTGCGTGCATGATGTGTACTGTGTGTGTGCTGTGTGTGTGTGTGTGTGTGTGTGTTCAGGGTGAGGGGAGGAGCGGGGCGGGGGGTGTAAAAGGAAAAATATGTGTTTCTTTTATTGCTGATCAGTGGTGTGTTTTTGCCGAATTCCTTTATTATGTTGTCTGTGCCAGTCACTTGGAAAAAAGCCCTGGGCTATTTGGCTCCTTTATGTAATTGGTGATTGGTGTTCAGGCCAATTAATCACATTTTGTTTGATATTTTTCTATTAACAAAAGAGAGTGTTTCACAGATGCTATTCCATATCAATGATTCAAGTAATAGTGTATTTAATCATAAAGCATTGAGATATGGAATGGAAGACCATACATTTACAGACAGTGTGATAATACATGGAAAAAAACATCTTGAAAGGATGAAACATACACACACACACACACACACACACACACACAAATACAAATACCTCCAAACTACTCTGCCCACTGAAAGAAAAAGAAAAAGGATCAAGCTACTAGTTCGATGAAATCGACTGATCGGAACACAGTGGGACTACAACACTATTCAAAAACCAACAGTACTGTTAAATTATATTCATTAAAAGTGTATAATTGTATAAAATATGCCAGTATTGTCAATTAAAATGCAGGCAGGAGTGTATGGCAAAAACCACAGCGCGGAGCACAAAAAAGAAAAAAAGACTTCATATAAAATAACTATTTTGGCAAAGTTTTCTAAAAGAGCACGTCATTCTCACCTACTGATGGTTCTGTGTTCTGTGGGATTACAGAGTCAACCCTCACACCGACCGGAAGGTTGTGTGTTCCATCCCATGAATCGCCCATACCACCAACGGTGAATGAGGAATCCGTCATCCCCCTGAAAGGCATGCACTGGGGAGAGGGACCAGTGGAGAAACCCAACTTCGTTGAGGCACACTTACTGGAACTCTTTTGATTCCGAGCCTGATTGCCGAAGCCATGAAGTCACGCACAGAGCCACCAGATCGGTCTGAGGACAGGGGGCACATGTTGAGAAACATTAGCTCGTGGGAAGTCAAGTCAAGCTTCCCTCATTTGTTCCAGATTTGATGGAAAACACAAAACAACAAAACATGAATCCGCCTCCACAATTTCAGCAAAAAAAAAAAAATATAATAAAGTATTTACAAAAAAACTTCTTCAAAGTAAAACTCAGATGGATGACACTGAAAGACCAAAGAACAGAAAAAAGAGATGATTTTTTTTTGACAGGAAGCTATCAGCCACTACAGTATGACTGCCAAAGAATCCATGAACATTATACACATATGCACAATATATATATATATATATATATATATATATACTGTATATATATATATATATACATATATATACATACACACACATACACACCACACACATACGTATGCACAATACACACAAACAATATATACACACATACAAATAACATATACTCACACACACTATCTATATATACAGTATATATATATATGTGTTTGTATACGTTCCCACTTCATACCACAAATCCAGATGGGGGAAAAAAAATACCTGCAAAACATTGCGGTGCACTCACACACATATTAACTCCACAAATAGACATTGGAATTGCATGCAGTGCATTTACTCTCTAATTCACAGAGACAGGAGTCTGTGGATTGTGTTGCTGTGGACTCCTCCGATAATGATTGCCTCCCATTGGAAGATGATTCAGAAATATCACTGGTGACCCCCGTGCCTTGGTAATTATACAGTGGAACTCAGATCGGGGTCTCCCGACATCGCCCCGGGACGTACCACAAAACATTGTTCACCATATTTCACACAGGAAATCTAGCTTTGAGGAGGTAAAGGCCTCTGAAATCAAACACACTGTGTCTCCAGCCTCTGTCTCCAGCACCCTTTAATTTGCCCTTGTTTGAATGGAGACAGAGGTGGACATCTGCAAGCCATCCCCAGCCCTCAGGCCCAGAGAGGCCGTTTAACGTTAGAGCCGCCATTTTAGTATAAGAGGGCAGAATTCTCTCTCTCTCTCTCTCTCTCTCTCTCTCTCACTCTCTCACTCTCTTTTTCTGTCCCTCTGTCTACCATCCTCTCTCAATTCAATGGTGCCTTATTGGCAGAATAACCAGGGTAGCATTGCCAAAACATATACAAAACATATGTGCAATGTATATAAGTGTGACATGTAAACTAAGTACTTATGACAGAATTATTGAATTATATAGAATTCAGTTGGCTTTCTTGGCATGTGCTCAAATGACTAAACAAATAGCAAATAGAAAATGTTACAAAAAAATTTAATAAATGAATGATATATTGCCTGGAAATACAATGACATGGACATGTATGTGAAAAGAACATTAAGCATCAACGGAATAGATATTTTTCACTCGCTGCCCCTATAACCTGCTCTCATGGCCGAGCACCAGCCCCTCTTCGAGTCTCCGGTTTATGCACTTCTCCTTTATTATGTGAAAATACAATGCTCCTTCCTCCTTTATTTTCATGAAAATACAATGCTCCTTCCTCCCTGTACTTTTCATGTTAAAAATGCATCTCTCTCTCTCTCTCTCTCTCTCTCTCTCTCTCTCTCTCTCTCTCTCTCTCTGTCTGTCTTGCTCTCTCCTCCCAGACTCCATGCAGCCTCATGGTTTCACAGTTTCCAAAGCTGTAATCACACCACAAGTTTCACACAAGTGTGGTGTAACATTACGGTCACATCCTTCCGACATTCCAGTGTCACGGTTGAACATAAACCGTTTTTTTTTTTTTGTTGGAAAAATGTTATTTTGCTTATCGATGTAATTGACTTCCTACATTGTGTGCGATCTTTGAATTTGTTGCAATGGGAAGGGGGGATTGTTATTTATAAAAATAGACATTTATTTTTTCCTCTCCCAAAAGGACGGACAATGTCTGGCTCCCACGTGAAAGGACTGGAGCAGGTCGGACCGCAATGAAAGGGCCCGAGTAAAACCACATCCTCGCTGAACATGGTATTTTCGCGGCCTGCGGTCGAAGCTCTGAAACCCTCCGCAGGATCCAGGCTCTATCAGATCAGAGGGGCAGATGTCAGAATCCCGTGACTGATCGCTGTTCCCCGCGGTCAACATCTCCAACCGCTTTACGACCAGAGACCACCAGACATGCAGGCCGACAACCAGTGAGGATACACAGCAGCCCTATGCCTCAAGGCTTGGGAGGGATTGAGTGTTGGTTAAATACAGGTAACTGCCAAAATAAAGGCAACACTTTGGTAACCCAGGGGTGACACTCAAATGGCCCTAACCCGGTCTAGGAGTGTCCACTGGGTGGGAAGGGGGGGCGGATCTATCCACCGGTATCGGCCGTGGCACCCCCCAACAGACACTCAAAGTACTGAACCCATTTACTCAAGTGTTGCCTTTATGGCAGTTACCTCATTTACATTGGTCAAGCATGTTGCGGAGGTTGTGGATCAGGATGGAGTATGGTTTAGATTCGGTCCAGATTAAGTATGGTTTAAAGTTGGTGAGGATTAAGTGCAGTTTAAACTCTATTGGAATGGAGGATAGTTTAAAGTTGGTCAGGGTGCAGTGTGGTTTAAAGTTGGTCAGGTGCAGCGTGGTTTAAAGTTGGTCAGGGATGGAGTGTGGCTTCAATAATTGGTCAGGTTTAAATCATGCATGGTTTAAATATTGCTGCAGGGCGGTAGTTATCACAACCGCACTGGTTGATGCTTACTACCTATCTATGACAAATTTAAAATACATTAAAAAACATAATACATATGGGGCGGGGGGCATGGGTCCAATGTAATTGATCTGTTATACTCTGTTTATATTTCATATCATGATTCAATTATTTAATTTTTGCTAACTACATACGTATGTGTTTGAATGGTAAGTTGGTGTTACATATTTCTTGATCTCCAATCAAATGGCTATTGCAGCATGTTCACACGGCAGTTTAAAAGGATGAGGCGTGAAAGAACAGCTATATTAGTATAGACTGTACACACAGGTGAAAGGAGCTATTCCCCCTTTCTCCCTGCTGTCTCTGTCATACTTCTGTGTGCCAGGCTGCCTGATCGTGGCCACATTCCACCACAACAAGACCCGACAGTGCTACTATTTAATACACTTTCATTTGTGAAGGGAACATTCTTCAGAGACAGCCCTGAAACAGGTTCAGAGGGCTTTTTTTCCTCAAAGGTAAACCAACACCACTTTTAGCTCGAGATAGATCTCATCTAGCATTACAACAGGAATACTAAACAATGTAGCTCTCTATTTGTCTCAATATGTCATCTATTTTTTTTTTTTACCCACACAACAAAGTCAAGTGAAGGATTAGGACAGAGAAATGTCACGCTTGAAGAATTAATCTTCCACGCTTCCTCCTTGTGAAAGAGCGCTTTCAGGTCCGCGTTCACATATTTTCTAAAATGCTGGAAATAAAATGAAAATCGGTCAGATTAACGTCACTTTAGCCTGACCTGGAAGGGCTAAATCAAAATGTGAAACACTGAGGAGATTTGATTCTTATTTATTAATGATAAAATTCAGTCTAAAATGTCTTTAACAGTGCTGATGAATACATTTTGGTAAAGGGTCGCATTTACAAATAGTTAATAAATGATTAATAATTACATTATACATCATTGCATTTGTTGATTAAGAAGGAGGCGAGAGTAGACAGATTGTGCAGACAGCACTGATAGCACCCATGTGCGGAACTTCTCGATATAAACCCTGACCTCCTTAAATCACATTTACTGATATTTATTAATATTCAAAATTGTAATTAAAGAAAGTGTAATGCCGCAATTCATGTTTCGCGTTCTTTTACGTTTACACTTCATGCCCAAAGTGGCACAAAAAACAACAAGTGCAACCTGTTCACCTTTGAATTGATTATTAAAAAAAGGATTAGGTTGATTCAAACGAATGAGAAGTAACACATTTATTAAACATTTTCAAACATTATGAACATGCCTTGATGATAAAGTGTGACCAGCCGTGAACAGATCAGTTCCGAAGATGCAGGAACGGAAACCACAGTGCTGTAGCTCACTACTGTGAAAGGATCGCCCTTGTGTTTAGAAACGTATTACGTAGTGCACAGTGTCTGTGTCAGCACTCACTTTCCCCAACCTGTGGTTGAGCTCTTCTCCTGCAGTCAGACTGTCCCGGAACACCCAAACAGAAGATAATTACCACGGTACACAGATTCGGTTCTGTTCTACCTCGGGGGTCATTGGGGATGTCAGAATTGGACACGCGCTCGTCCCTGTGATATATTAAGGTGTCCAATTTGATTTGGACTATAATTATGTCACAAACGCAAACTAGCTGTGAAGAAAAAATGAAAACAAAAACACAGGCGGCCCTCCGATGGAGTCCGCTTTCATCAAGCGCTGACTCGTTTTAATTACAGGCTGCCCCGATGGTCGGTCGTTCATTGCTTGGTACGTTTTCTCTGGTTTCTGATTGCAGGCGGGGGGGGGGGTTCTGTAAACACATCGCATTCCTGACTGTGATGTCATGGCGGAGCGATGATGCATTTCGCAACTGGAATCTCAACAAATGAAATTAATTTTTGATTTGTTTTCACGGGAGCCGCAGCCGCAATACCAAGGTCTCTGGAAGGGAACTGTCGGTGTGCCACTGCTGCTTTTGAGAATGTGCATGAGCTCGGCATGCGAGTGGATTGGCTGGGAACGGGGACATCACCCACTGGATCAGCCCCCCCCCTTCTTTTGTGTGGGTGCCCTCCTGGGTCTTCTTAAAGAGTTTCACCTTTTGGTTTCCAAGTTGGCAGGTTAAACTCCACTCATCACACACTGCTGGTCTACAGGTGATTGGTCTAATTTAAAAAACAAGAGAAGCCTTTTAAGATTTGAATAGAGGCCTTACATTGCATTATGGGTATTCACAGAAGTGCCGTTTTGAGACTCTACTACTACAGTTTGACTGCAGTTCGAACTACTACTTTAATACTAGCTTGTTTGTCAGTTCTAACCTTTGTTAAACGCAGAAAATGTACAGAACAATCCTCCCCCCCCACTCCCTGATAGATGTGATTTGGTGTCTGAGCCAGGGGCCCAGGGCTTCCAGCCAATTGTGTGCCTTTTCAGGAGTTGTGCGCTGGGCTTGCGTGGGCCAGGGTCCAATTCCCTGCAGTGGTCCTGTGAACTAAAGTAACCTCAGCTGACCAGCTTCAGGATAGACTAGAGTCACGTTTTGGTGCCAGTGTCCTGTTTGTAGGAGAATAGGGCAGTCAGGTGGGTCCTGCAGAAACTCAGCTTGCCCCTATTTTCCACTGCGATGATGATATCAGCACCTCTTAACCGCTATTAATGGCATCTTCAACACGTTGGGGGCTAAATCTGGCCAATACAATGAGATGTCTTGATAAAAGTTTGCTCAGAGCCATGTCTGTCACATAATTACGAGAAGACAGATTGTATCTTTCCTCAATTATTATGTGCAACAGGAAATTAGATGTAAAATAAGGAGCTTTGAAAGGTGTGTACTGTATTATTTGATGTCGTTATAATATTTCAGATTTAATGTCCCTTACTTCTGTGGATAGCCAACTGAACTCTTGCCTGTTCCTTTGGACACTGGTGTTTTCAAGGAGACTGGTGTAGTTTAGAAGGGTGTAGATTTATATGGTGTAGGTTTGAAGGATGAAGATGTATAGGTGTAGTTTTGAAGGGTGTAGTTGTACAGGGAGTGTGTGTGTGTGTGTGTGGGTAAATGTGTGTGTGTGTGTGTGGGGGGGGGGCTGTGAAAGAGTGTGTGTGTGTGTGGGTGTATGCGCATGCGTGTGTGGGGAAGAGAGTTGTGAAGTGTGTGTGTGTGTGTAAGTATGTGTGTGAGTGTGTGTGTGTGTGTGTTTATGTGGGTGGGTGGGGTGGTGGTGCATTAGTAGCACTCTGTTCATGGATGATTGCCAAGCGAAGCTCTTGGAGACCAGGGAGGTGTTACAGACAGGAGAGAGAAACTGGAGACAAAAATTACTTTTGCGTATATAAAAAAAACATGTTTCATTGCTCTGGCACATTTCTGTGCTATGAGTTATAATCTTTTTTTTCAATCACAATCAAGCCTTTCTGTGGGCTTATATAATATAAAGGCATATCTTTTTTTAAATAACAGAATTAAGGCAGTGAGACTGTCACGGTGAGAAACAGAATGATCAATAGAGATCTGCGCTGAAAGAAGGAAACTCCACTCCCCACACACACGCACACACACACTCTTTTCACACACCCCCCCTCACACACCCATACACTCCTTCACAACCCCCACTCCCCGCACACACACACCCACACACTTCTTCACAACCCCCCACGCCACACCCACACACTCACACACTCCTTCACAATCCCCCCACACACATGCACCCACACACTCCTTCACAACCCCCACACATACACGCATTCACACACATGTACACTCACACATACACACACTCACGCCCATGTGTACACAGACGCACACAGACACACACTCACACACATGCCAGCACACATACGCACACACTAACCAACACTAATACGTGATATTAAGCTACTCTAATATGGTAAATTAGTGGCATACCAGATGTCCAGATGTCTTCAGTTTTAGAACATACACACACACACACACACACTCACACATACACACACAAACATGGGTATATACACACAGACACGCACACACTGAATGGCCTTGATTGATTATCATGAATAAGCAACCACTTTGCCAGACAGCATCCAGCCATCAGAAAATACAATGAACTGACAAATAAAGAAATAGTCCCACAAACCTGATTGGCAGTGGCTGTGTGTAGGCCTATTCACCACCTGATATTTAATTATTATCAGTCTTCCTTTGATGATTAAACGGGAAGAAAAAAACACCCAGAATGCACTTCACATCTTTTGTTATTCTTTATTTTTTGTTGTTGCTGCTTCAGCTGAAGTGAACGGGTGCATATTATTTTATCAATCCTGAGAAGTGGGTAAGTGAGTGAGTGGTGAAAGAGGCCCCTTGCATTATTTGACATTCACTCCCTTACCTCACTTGGCAGTTCCTCTTGTTTTGAGAGCTGGAACTAATATGGCGGCCATCTTGAGGCTGCCCTGGCCCATGATGCAGCAAGAGAACGGCTCTTCAGCAACACATTCATATTCTGTTCCTGTCAGTTGTAAGGGCACAGTATCCTAGAAGCCCTTGCAAACATAAACAAATCAAATAGGTGCCTTTAAAATCAATGGAAGGTTGGAAGCTTTCCTTACAGAAAAATGAAATACAATTTTATGGTAATTAGAGCTTCATTTTTGGTTGAAATCACAGAGGAGATGGCATTCTTCATGCAAACTAGCTGCTCAATACTATTTGAATAATTCTCTCTTTCAATCTTGTGATTGTGTCTGTAAATGCCATTGTTCTGTAAATTAAACATTGTTAATTCGCTTTGAAGTCTGAGTGAAGTCTTATGTACCGGGTTTCAAATTCTGCAGATTAATACAATGTTAGATGAATGGATGGGCTATTCTTAAATCCCTTATCATGTGCAAATAATCCAGAGAAAATAAATCTTATGACATTTGCCCATCCTGGGCACCCATGAACTGACATGTGATGAGGGACTTTTAATGTGAAGTGCAGGATTGAATAGACGTGTACAGCATGAATACCTGGTTACAAGTGCAAATGCTGCAATTAAATTAGATTTTTTAAACTTAGCCAATTAAACTCATTGCACATTTTGGATATCTGTTGTGTTTTTGATGATGGGTAATCATCTAGATTATGTTTTTCCTCAATATAACTTTAACTAGCTTTAGTGCCTGGATGGGGGGGGATTAATGATCATTTAACACCTAAATGTTCTTTTCACTTTTCTATTTTTAACTATATGCAAAGAATAAAGAATGGCAACCTGACTGTTCTCTCAATGTGTTTGTGCAGCTGGGGGTGGTGAGGTTGCCTGAGGTGAAGCCGGGGGCTGTCACAACTTCCACAAAAACTATTTAACTAATAAACTGCATTGTAATTGCTGTGCAAATGTGTGCAACTACAGTCCAGGTGTGTGGTGCCTTTCATTCATTCATGGGGATGTAAGGGGGGGGGGAGGTTTGTTGTGGGTTTCGAACCACGGTCCTAGCTGGCCACGCACCACAACAAGAGATTTGATTGGCCTGCCGAGCTAAAGACCTAGGTCCCCAGCCAAGGGATCTAATCACACTCTCATTGCTTCTCCAGGGGTGACAACACATTCTGTTGTTGATGCTCACATGCTAACTACTGTCTCTGAGCTCTACTGCATGGACACAGCCTTTCTGATTGGCTCTCGCGCAGACTATGAAACCTTTCCTCTTTGAGGAGAGAGGCTGTGTGAGGCTACAGTAGCACATACCTGTCCCTGAATGCACAAAGCGCATTCTCTTCATGAATTCACAAATACACAAATCATAAATTCTGCTCAATCAAGCTGTGGGTTGCACTGATAAGATAATTTGTTAGGACAATCTATCCACTTTATGGTGATTCGATTTGATTAATTTGAATCAGTGTGAATACGTGAACACTGTTACATTCATACATTTTTCTTCAAGTATTTATTCAATCTATGCATCAAGCATTTTGTTTTTGTCACACTGTACCTACATTACATACCAACCAACAAAACGTTTTTATTATAGTTTTGACTTAAAATGTGACTCCACTTTAAATTTGCAATCTAGGTTGGGTAAAACCACCTTGTGCTTTGATTGAATAGGCCAACATGAGCCGCAGCCAGGTTGACCAGATCAGTCCAGATGCAGGACAACCATAATTAATTCATGGGACATTGCGGGAAGGGCACAGAATAATCAAAATAATGAAGTGGGGGGGTGCTTATGATATTGTTCACTGTGGGGGTGGGTGGGGGATCATATCCGTATTTTATATCCGAGAATAATCAAAATACCAATGCGAGAGAAAGCTGAAACTATATTTGTTGTTGGGGGAGGGGGTCATATTCTTCATTCACAATGATCCCGGTCGCGGATCTCGTCCCGGTCGCTGCCGCGCACCCTGGGCACGGCCCGAGGCGGAGGTTCTCGGAGGCCCCAGGCCCCATCCCGCGAACCCCTGCCCCGATGAAAGACTTATGAAGGTGATTAACCGCTGTCTCCCAATTAAAGATCAATGGGACGTCTTTTTAAAGGGATTCATTAGAGTGGATTAGCGGGCAGACTGTCCGCTAAGCCACGCCAGGCAGCACCGGGGAGACGGATGTCACATCGATTACGGCTCAAACGACCGCCCCCCATTACGGCTCAAACACGCATTATCTCCAGCTGACAGTAAGAAATTAATTCTCTGTTTCCTTTAAAGAAGAGGGAGCAACAAAGACCATCACCCCTGGGAGAGTGATGTCATTAAACGGCGTCGCGGAGCCATTAGTCCGCCGTATTAAACTAATGATCGCAAGAGGCGGGGGGGAGGTCAATTACACCAGTCGATACTTGTTAGCGGGGCAGGCTAATAAATGCCGTTTGGCTCTGAGGTTGTAGAGTTAGAGGGCTTGGGGGAAAGCCTCAGAGCCACACGTGCGGTTTTAATGTGCCGTTTGAATGCTGGCCAGGAGGAGTTATTGGCGCTGCACGTTTATGATGCATTTCTCAACCGTGCGACCGCGGGATCTGTGCGGCAGGCCCCCACTGCAGAAAAGCCTCCCTTCATTAATATTACCCTCGATGGTAAAAGGTGGTTTTCATCAGGTACGTTCTGCAGATGGCCACACGGGCCTCATTTGCACATTCGTTTTCTCAAATTAACCTTCAGCGTAAATGCCGTGCGTGTGGCGATGAAAGGCTTTGATCCCGAATAATTCCGGAGGCAGATTGCAGACCCCCTTCACCCCCGTGTGTCGCAGCAACGGGGGGTGGGGGCGGAGGGTGGTATTAAGGTTAAGGCGGGGAGATTACACCAGGGTCTGGGAGAATATGCCAAAAAAATCACTCCAGTCTCCATTCTCTCCTGGGTTATCCATACCAACTATGCACAGAAAACCAGTTCACATTTCCAAATTTACAAACAGAAGCCTTTCCCCAAGCCCTTTGAAATGATGGCCTATCACCAAAACATGCTAAACAAATTCATAAGTTTTGATTGTTAAAAAATGTTTTCCCTTGGAATTTTGATTGCTTTTTAAAATATCTGTCAATTATGTAAAATACTGCCAAACCTAGCTCTATTTTAGTCATGTAATAATGGTTCTACAGAATGACTGTCAGATTGATTGATTTTGTTATAATCAATCCATATGTGATTGACAGTGTGCATTGCTATAAGCACTGACACTGTGCATTGCTATATTCCACTTGTCACATGTTTGCACCATGTAAGAACTTGTGCTTTTAGTGCCACAGTACAAAGAGTAGGAGTGCTGATCTAGGATCTTCTACTCTTAGAATCTTGTACATACGGCCCCAGATTGTAAGATATGTGGTAACAAGAAAAAGTAGACAATACAAAATAAAAACTGTATATCAGGTTACATAGACTGGTGTTTGGCTAGTGAGTCATTTTTGATTGTTCAATCTCTCCTCGAACAAAGTGCAGTATGTCAGAAATCAAAACTTAAGTTTCCTCTCAGCAATGTTGGGCCTACACTCATGTTGGGGTGAATATTCTCTGGGCACGGAAGAAACCAGGCCTGCCCAACATTGTTGTACATGACCCTGAGCATGCTAGGATGTTAATTGCTGAATTAACTCAGGAACTGTGTGGAAGCACCTGCTTTCAATATAGCCTACTGTATTTTGTGTCCCCCACTTACCCAGTTTCCACTTTTTTGCCTACTATCTATATACAGTTTTGATGAACGTTATAGGCACCTAAGGCTGTGACGGTATGATATTTTCATAGTATGATATTCGTACTACTCAATATCACAATTTGATCTATATATCACGTATATCACGGTATCACTTTTTAAGCTAAAAAAAGTATCACGCAAAGTTTACAACTTGATCTGTTTCTTGTATGGCTCTTTGCAGATTTATATACAATTTTAATAGAAAAATAAAACAAAAAATTGAACCTAATATAGTTCACTCCTTGTAATTGTATGTTTAAATCAATTTAAATCATTCACTTTGCGAATTAAGCAACATTTTGGATCGAGCGCTATATTTACCTACTCACTTTTTCTATTGTGGCATAACGTGAGGGATAATGGTTTGACTTGTTCCCTCCTCTGGCCATTACATGTTCCCCACATTCTCTACAGACGGGAGACCCGTTCTCAACAACAACACATCTTTTTCTGAATCGAAAGTGAGTCCACGCGGATGAACGAGTCCGCTTTTTGGGGGGATATAATTTGTCATTACAGACCGCCTCGGCAGAATGTTGCCTGATCCTGTGGCAGGCTATATGTTCATATATATGGTTATATGGTTATATGGTTATATGAAATGGGCCACATTGACCTGAACCTGAATCCAGAAAGATGTTATGGGGTTGGCTGCGGTCACGGCTCCTCATGTTTGTTTTACATCCCTGTTTTATCCCAAGCTAGAATGTGGGCTGGAATTAGAGTAGCAGCGGGGGGTTTTGTGGTCAAAGCAGAGATGAATCACTCCAACATTGTCATTACATTCAAAATTCCCTTTATACCTCCTTTTTCTTTTTGTAATCACACTGAATATTTCATACTGCGATGTCTAGGCCAATTAGACTTTTTACTGACCTCTGTTAGAAAGCGATTCATAATAGCTGCTCCTCCTCTGGCTCCATTTGGAGACTATGCCCCTCACGTGAGCTTTGCTGAGAGAAAAAAATAGGACTCTTATGGAAAATAGTTAAGGGGAGTCTACAACGAGTAAAAACTGCACATGGAGGCTTGGTTCTCACCATGACAAATGAAAAGGATCATGGGTGAGGATATAGGTTTCGAAAGCCAACGCTCTATAAAAAAAATAACTATTTTTAAAAAATAAAGGTGCTGAACCTTTGTGGGCTGTGTGCTACACAGCATGGCTTTCCAAAGTAATTCCTGGGGACTGACTAATTGTCAACTCACTATTTTTGAATGACGCCTGGTTACCGAAGATGCCTTATGCCTACCATGTCCTATGTCCTTAACCTATGTCCAATGACCTTAACCTACATCCTGAGTAAATCAAACACAGAAATCACTGATTCATGCACATGCCTGTTCTCAATTACCTTAATTATGTGAGGATTTGCTTTAAAATCCATGAACGTTCACAGCACAAAATTAATCTAATCTTAATTTTCTCATTAGTTTTTATGTTGGTGGGGGCCGCTGCAAGAGAAGGATCAGGCAACCTTCTGTCTACCGTCAAAGATTTAATATCCTTTCACCACAATTCATACAGATCTTTTATATACATTTCCTTTTTTTTCATCCTTTTTTACAACTATTCATAAAAACATTTCATGTACCCCCCCAGTCTTTACCAGCACTTTAATGACATCAGCGCGATTTCCGCCACTCGAGCTGTGCTTCCTGACGGGCGCTTCGGTGTTTCATTGTGCGGTTTTGCCGCCTTTCTCCGCGCGCGATTCACAGGACCTTTCAGCGCCGAGCACGGAGGAGGCCTGTCGGGACAAAGGCCACCAGCTGGATCCACTTCAGCGCGCTCTTCTGCGGCAGAGTGCCGCGGCTGAGATCCAGCGAGCGCTCACCGGCTCTCACCCATTTCATTTCCCCCCTTTCATTTTTATACGTCTTTACATTTCATTTTTTTGCCTTTTTTTTTCATGTTCAGACCATCTTTACCATATTGGGTGGGGGGTGAGGGTTGGGGATGGGGTAACTTGTGAGACAACTATAAGAAGGACCCTATTTAGCAAATGTGAATATTTTCTTCTGATTAAATAATGCAGAGGTTTTCGTGCTAGCTTCCTATCAGAACTCTGTAAAGTAAAGCTACCAAGCAATTTAAAATGGCGGATTTCAGGATAATTTTGATCGCTCTCCGGACTGTGTGTGAGTTCATACGAGAGCGCTTGAACAACACAGGTTTATTTGCACAACATTGAGGACTCCATCAGTCACTCTTCACCCATCATGCCACCTGTATGACATCGCGCCGTGGAAAACGTTGTCTCAGGCGCCGCTCCAGAATCTCCCATGAGTGCTCCATTGGTTTGAGATCTGGTGCCTCACCATAGGGTGAAGGTGATCACACAGAATAGCTTTGTATTTATTGGCATTTACCTTGCCCTCTAAGGGTTTGAGTGGACCTAAGCCATGCCAGGAAAATGCACTCCACACCATAATAGAGCCACCAGAATCCTTAATTTACTCAAGTGATTACGTTATTGAGGCATTTACCTGTATATATATAAAAAAATTGAATTAATACATTGAAAAACAACAAAAATATAAAGGCATCTGTTGAAATTTTCATTGGTGCTCAATTATACATTAGTGAACATCACTTGGCAATCTGCGTGCCGCTGTTTAATTGGAGAGCGATACGCCTCTGGCCTTGTTCTCTTATTAACAGCAGTGGCTGGTGACAGCAGAACCACACACCCATCTACACTTTTGATCCTGAGGCTCCCTGGGGGCCTGTATCAACCTCCTGAACCCCTGTGCAAACTCCACACACAGCCGTTTGGAGCTACCATAACCAATCCTGATTGGTTATGATACACACACACACACACAAAAAAAAGCCAGCCGATGCAAATGAGCCCCTGAGCTTAGGGGAAATGGTTGATTTATTTTTCCAAATCTGCTTATTTCTCCTTTTGTGGTGCTCAGCTTTGGATATTAGGAAGGAGCGTAAACAAATATCTCTCTCTCCCTTTCTCTCTCTCTGTCTCTCTCTCTCTGCTTCAGGACAGGGATTTAAACTCATCTGTCCCCACATGGTGAAACGTGGGAGAGAGAGGAACACCTGACAACTTGGCCTTCTCACCCCTCCATCCAAATAGACTGACTCGGTACTGCTCCTAGAGGTGTACCATAGGAATTACATTTGCACAAATCCTATTATTAAACCTGGAAACAAAAAGAAAGTTGTTGGTAGTAGTTGACAGTGCAAAAGATTTATTCAGGTTGTTGTCTCATGTGCAGTTCCATCATGTGGAACTGCTAGCTACATCACTGGAAATATGCAGATCTTTCCGAATATTCAGTGGAGGTGAAACTGAGTGTTAAATAAAACAAATCATTTTTAAAATTTCTGATTTCCCCCCGTTTTTCTCCCAATTTGATGGCCAATTGTACCCTCCATCTCTTCAATTCACCCTCCCCACGAGCCCACCAGCCCCCCGAATACCCGAGGCCAGCAATGATCTGCCTCCTCTGAGACGGAACTCGCCCACCTGTCTTACAGGGATGCCCTATGCGCTTCTCGGCGTGCTCGTGCCGGCTCTCCCTCCCCCTGGGGCGATTGGACAGCCAATCCCCACCCCAAGCGGGGCTCCTGGCCAGAGCCGGGCTGGCGCAGCGGGGGATCAAACCCCGGCTGCAGTGGGCAACCTGCATTCCGGGAAAATGCTTTTACCATTACACCACCCGAGGCCTCTTTCATTTACATTTTTTAATAAACTGATAATAAATAAATAAATGACAACAAGAGCTTGTTACCTGAACTTAAGAACAGCATGGTGAGGGACACGGTTCTCAACAAACCCCACGTGGATGAAACCTTGACATTTGTCATTGGTTGGTTTGTTATCCCCCCCCACACACACTTTTTTTGTTGTTGATTTTATAATGTTTAGATTTTTGATTTTTAACTGTAGAGCTGTGGCAAAGAAGTAGTGAAGCACATCACTGAATGAAGCAAAATGCAGAGAAACCCTGTTGCTAGGAATCTTTATAGGGAAGGAAGATTGCTTTTGCATCTGTCCTGAAAATGTTTTGTCTTGCTGTACTGTTATATTACGTCTGCGTGTCTTTTATAAACAGTTTTTGTATCAGCTGTCAGCTTATTGGTCCCAGTGAACAGGGGGTGTGGCCTCAGCCTCGCCCTGTCCCAAGATACTGCCTGGCAGATCACCCAAAGGAGGGAGCTGTGTATTCAAGTCTAATCGTAATTTGCATATTTCCAAGAGCTCCTTCATTTGAAATGTGTGCCTGGTCTTCAGTATCTCCTTGTGTAAAACAATTAAAATGATCGATTTTTAATTCTGGTATGACAGAGTTAAACTTTCTACTGTGCTCCAGAGTTTTCCAACTGTACAGACAAGTACTTCAGATTTTTATCAATGTGTGCTCCTGAGGGGAGGTTATTCAAATGAAATATCTGCCCTTCAGAGGGTAATTGTTTAAAAAAAATCAGCATGGTGTAAAAGAGATTTATATCGGTTTTTATCCAGAAGCATTTTTCTCTCGCCCTGTACCTATTTCATTACTCTTTGCACTTCTGTTAATAACTGAAAATCCATTATAAAATAGTTTTCTCTGGTTTTTGAAAAAGAAAAAGATTGGAGAACACTGCACTTTTCTTCCTCATACAATGTTGTGTTATTACTCTAAGGAATAATATCAACAAGCCTGACAGGAAACAAAATAAGGAATAATTCAAAGGTGTGAAATAAGGGCTCCCTTTGAAAATGAAAAGGTGGTAGGAGGGGAGTGTAGACCAAGTCACCACCTAAATTATTTTCTTGGATTAAAGAAAGTCTATTATTTTTTACAAAAATAACCAGCCGAAAGTATAGGCATTTTGGGATAATTTAGAAGCCTATCTTTTTAGATTAATGCATACAGTTAATTGAGTGTGTTCTTAAGGTCTTTATTCTTACAGTGAATAGACATAAAAGTTTATGGAGTACACAAGTAGCCACATTTAATATATGTATTTAATATAAGTATGCTTAAATTATTAGTCATGTTAGATGTAGATTGAGCGTCCCATGAATAATTATAATAATTAAGAGCACTAATGTATTAATTATGCACCTGATGTCCATTATTGATGACCATAATGACTAATTCATATTTGTCACACTTTATTTTGAGCAAGACCTATTAACTGTCATCAAAGAAGTACTACCAGTTTTGATTAAATATTAAACATCACTTTTCTCATTGCTTGTAAACAATTAATAGGCTTAAAATCAAAAGAAGCTTTATGACTGTCACAGTCTATGATGATGTTTCATATTAAGTGCAATTCCATTAAGCCTTCATAACACCTTCATGATGTTACTTCATAAAGCAATTATAGCAAAATGTTGTACTTTATTACAGCCGACATTCACATATAAAAAATGTACCATGTTTTCATGTGCATGCTTTAATGAAAAAGTGCTGTATAATTTCATCCATGAATCACTGCAATTCTTTATGAATGTTTTATAAAGTAGCAATGTCATTCTCATAAATATGCAACGTATGCTTTAAGGCCTAGTTTACACCCGTCCGCTAAAACGTTTGAAATGGTTTAAATGCTTAATAAGTATGGTGTAAAGCATTTATTACAGGTTTAATGACAAGTAATAAATGCCTTTGGAATAAAGCAGCACCCCCACCAGTCATCCTCACACATCAGCACTGTCGTCTTGAGCAGCACCCCACCAGCTGACCTGACTGCCCGGTACAGATGCGACCTGAAACCCAGGCTGTGGGTACAGGCTAGTTTGGGTTACAAAATATTTACTTTAATATCTGTCAGGCTGGTGTGGTTTTAAATCAGGAGCAAGAGAAACACTAGCTCATGTTTCTTCACTAATCCCCCTTGTAAAATTAATTTCCTAAATAAAACTTCTTTAACGGCTGCATTTACAACATTTGGACTCGAAATTGGTATCCATGGTCAAAACGTTCTCATTCCCAACTCGTAAGATATTGCAGCTTCTGCAAGGACCCCTTGTCATTGCCTGGAGACACGTCTGGAAGCCTTTGGCTTCACTTCATGATGACCTAGGTATGATTCCCACTTCGGGAGATTTTGACGACCTAGGTATGATTCCCAATTCGGCAGATTTAGACGCCAAGGGCAGACAGTAAAACTGAATGCAAATGTGGAGTAACTAGCCTATTTTAGACAATCAAACTACATTAAATATTACCAATATTACCATCAGTAGAGTTGATTCTTGAACCCAGACATTAAACCAACTACACCAGCTTCGCAAGACATTATATAATGATTGCTGAACAAAATACAATAATAAAATTAGTGTCATACTTTAAAAAAAGATTTTTTTACTTTTGTTTCTGATTTTTAATCCCATTTTCTCCCAATGTGGTAGCCAATTACACCCAATTACAGGAGCTTGTCAATGATGATGACTGCTACATTCACACTGATGTAAATGTCAAATATGAGCATAACAGGACAACTGTAGTGACTAATGATTTCTAAATACAGAAATTCAAACCACTGTTACATGGTTTAAGCACAATTAACTTCATGAAATATTAATCAATGGCTTTGCTGAATGTTTATATTAACATTTTATTCTCCCGTGTTCTACATTAATATCTGAATGAAGAGCCAAAATATGTTCTTTGGTATATTTGTATAGTGGAAATAAACATATAATAATGTACAAATGGCAATTGGTATACAATATTTAAATATACAAATAATGTTGAAAATGTAAAAACACGCGTGCTAGATTATTATAATGATAATAAATAGCTACCACCACAAAAAACAACAACAAAAAACCCAATTAATATTAAAATGTTGGCATACAACTTGGCATACAGCTGTTTGTTGTCTATATTACATGTACTTGACTTTACCTGATCAGATTTTTTGTTTACTAGAAAAAACATATATACTGTATATATACAGTATATATATAAACATCGAACAAAAAGTTCAGAAATTTGTGTTTGGTAGATTATTTTTCTGTTGTAACAATGCTTCTTGGCAATAAATTGTATACCGTTGGAAAGCCTGTTTATTTCCCTTTTAAATGGTGCCCCATTTGTAAGGAACATGCATTTGTGGGATGAGCAGTACAGCTGAGTATGTGGGTTGCGCCCATGAAAATTTTTCCAAATCTTCTCTGCCAATGCCAAACAGCTTATTCTGCTGTTGCTATTGACTCTTGTTTGGTGTTGTTTGGTGGATTGGATGATTGAAGTCTAGTAACAAGGAAGAAACAAGACAGCAAATTTACAATTTATTCATTTAACAAAACAAGCGTGTGGAAGAAACAAGACATATGGGATGGCATTCCACTCTCAACCAGGATTTAAAATCAGTCAAAAGGAAAATAAACAGGCTTTCCAACGGTATAAAATGTAAGAAGCATTGTTACAACAGAGAAATAATCTACCAAACACAAATTTCCGAACTTTTTGTTTGATGTTTTATATATATATATATATATATATATATATATATATATATATATATATAATGATTGAGTCTGCAGTCTCCTGTTGACATGCTTATACCTGTACAGTGACCAGGAACATTGACTAAAGGCATATTGCATGCTTCTGTACTTCTGGCTAAAATAATTAACAATTATTTTAATCATCCAATCGTATCACTCTCAGTTGAGAGTCTGGCACACACTGTCCAATTACAAGGCTCTCAGCCAGGGGCCAGGCACACACTGTCCAATCGTAGCATTCTGAGCTGGAGGTCTGGTACACTCTGTACAGTCACAGGACTATAAGCAAGTGGGCTGGCAGATCCTGTCCAATGGCAAGACTATGACTAGAACCAAACTTCTGTGCTTCTGTGTCCCTTCCATTTATCAATGAAATGTGCTGCACTTGGCATCACAAAATCTGCCCATTCCAGGAGCTGTGTTTCAAATTCGCCAGACCTATGGCCCACACTGTCTGTAAGTGTAGTTACTGAACTCCTGATTGGGTACCTGTATAGCCACTGTGTTAGGAAAGCACCCGGCTCACTCAGTACTTCGCCTAAACTCCATGGAGCTGTTTTTCGAGAACAACATCTCAGCAGAAATAACTTCTCTTTTGGCTTCTCATTTGCGTATAATGGACTTTGACTAAACCAGTGAGGTAAAGTTTCTATACAAGCATTCACTCTGAATTATTTCATGCAAGTATTCTGTTCAAATCACAAGAAAAGAGCGGGATTGCTATAATTGATGGGAATATTAATGTCTTGTGTGCAGATAGCCTTGGGAAGCGGATGACCAGAATGCATTCTGACATGTTAATTGAATGTCTAACCACACTGGCGAGGGCAGAGCAGATGGTTTACTTTTCAAAGGTAACAGTAAAACCATAAAAGAAAGACCTTGTCTGGGTTCATTTTGCACAATGAAAATGACAGGAAAACCTGCCCACAATGCACTGCTTTCAATAAGGAGTGACTCAGGATGCAACAATGATCATTGGAGCACTGGGCAATGCGGTCCATGGCTCTGCCGTTTAATCCTTTCACCTGGACCAAAACAGCAATCACCCCATTCTTTATAACTCTGAGATGAAGCAATAGCTTTGCTTTAACCTCATAATTTAACGTCTGTGTTTCAACAGTGATGAAAGCCCTGATGAAAGCCCTCATAACTTAAGCTAATTATGTGGCCATAAAAAAATAAAACTCAGGAAAATAGTTGGTTATTAAAAAGATTTCTTGAGTGTGATTGTTTTAAAAGCGCAAAACACCCACGACTGTTATGAGTTATGATAAATATATTTCTGGCACTGAGTTCAGGTCACGCCTTAATTATGAGTTACACCGAAGAGCACTCACAGAATTTAGCGTCCACACATGTCCACGCCCCTTGTACTTTCCCAGGGGCAGTTCTGGAAGGAGCTTCAAAACAACCCGCAGACAAGTTATATCAGCTTTATAAACTGTCTTGGGGGAAAATGATGGACTTCCATGAAATACCAAGGCAGTGACAGTATAGTTTAATTGATGATATAGTGCATGATTGTAGACGTACAGGTATTCCACAAGGTGTGCAAACTCAACAGTCCTGCGGCCATCAGTCACATGAGAGAAAATCTCTGAGGACGGTGCGACCGCATTGCGGCAATTGTGTGGGAAGCATAAGCACATTCCCAGTGCCCTCACCCTCCATGTGGAACATGAGCTGGACATTAGAACTCAGAGCACACTTGGCCCTAATGTGATCACGGTGAAAGGACTTTGGTCAAAATCAATAGGGAGCGTATGAAGAGAAATCCCTGAGCACACACTGTCCTTCATGTACATGTAATGTGGAGGTCATCAGAATATGTCTGGATCTCTTGTGGAGATGGGGGCTCAGGCTGGCAGTGTAGTATAATTGTTAGGAGAACTGGGCTTGCAACTGAGAGGTTGCAGGTTTGATTCCCAGGTGGGACACTGCCATTATACTCTTGAGCAAGGTACTTAACCTGAATCGCTTCAGTAAAATATCCAGCTGTATAAGAGGATTGAAATGTGAACTGTGTAAGTTGCTCTGGTTAAGACTGGTAAATACATTGCACATGGGTGTCTTGTGGATCTCTTGCAGGGAATGACTTCCTGGCTGTCCAACGCCATTTTCCAAACCAGCCAGGCCTAATCCTCCCTGTCCTTTAATCCTCTGTCTCTGTTGGTCCGAGCCATTTTGAAGGCACAAAGTATTCCAGAAACCCACTGTGAACCGTTTAGTGGATTACTGTATTACGTGTTTTTTAAAAACATGTTTTTTTGCATGTCATATTTTGTACAGTGAAATCAACACATTGAAAAATTACATTTTTCTTCACTCCATCGTGGTCGAGAGGAGTGCAGTTTGCAGCCGAGCCCGATAATACCAAGACTCTTTTGTTTAACGTCAGAAATGCAATGAGTAAAAAAATATATAGAATGCATTAGCATAATCTGGTACCTTTAAGGGCATCTTTTAAATCTGTAATAAACAAGAAGTGTTGAGTTTCATTAGGATTTCTATGCCACACTCTTTACACAAATGTGTGTGTGTGTGTGGAGGGGTGGGGGTGGGACAGCATTTTGGAACGGCTTTTCTGGGGTTTCCTCCCAGTTGCTGGCTGGCGTTCAGTCACCTTTTCTTTCAGGATCTGTTTCACAATGAGGATTTAAAATGTACGCTTCCACACAGAGCTAGAGCCAGAGATCTGCATTCAGCTGACCCGGGGCCAGTACAGAGCCAGAGCTAGAACCAGAACCAGAGCCTGAGCCTGCCGTTTAGCTGACCTGGGGTCAGAGCAAAGCCAGTTCCAGGATTAACAAACACGTTAAACCCAATCCACATTTCAGCAACAGCTTCATGAGCCCGGGAGGGCGGAGTCGCTCAACCGCGTCAAGGAAAAAAGAAGAAGAAAAGACAAATTAACATAAAATAAATCGGGCACATCGTCTTACGGGAACACAATCAGAAGCGGTTGGGGATTCACATTGAGCCAATCACGCATCCATCTGTATGCCCTCGCCCTCCTTCTGTGTGAGCACATTAGCCGTAATGACATTTCCAGCATAATCACGCATATATATTTCTTATCCGGCGGATTGGGGGGTGGAACACAGTGGGAGCTAATGTATTCCAAGTTCAGACCACCTGCTGCTCGCAAAGGGGGAGCCGATGGGCGGATGGGGGGGGCAATGCTCGGCTGAGTAACCGCAATAATTAGAAAATGATTATGATAGCCTGAAACAATCTAACATATTACAGAATTTTATTAAAATAATATCAAATCAAATTAACTCTTATCCGGTAATGAATTAGGTGACAAGGCAGGGAGATATTAATCGGCCTTTGCTTCCCCCAGTCCCAGGGGGCTCGGATGGAGGCGGGGATGGGGGGTTTGGGAGAGGGGTGATAAGGCAGCATTAGGGGCCATTTACAATCAGAATAATGCAGTGAGGAAATTCCTCTGCTTCACAGATACTCTTTATGTCACTTATTTCATTATGTTCTATACTGTATAGTTATTATCACACTATTACTGTACATGATGCAAATCCTGTCCAATCACTGCCCCTTGGCTGGTGGGACCACACCCTAGATAGCACCAGGTGGGGTCCTGCAGTCTGCATGCCTCTGCATTTCTTCCTTGCCTTTGCACGGCCAATAAAACAGGGTTAGGACAGACTGTGACATATGCACATTAGTGCCAAATTGGAATTTGTTTAGTTTTTTATGCTATTTCCACTTATTCTTCCAATTTTGGAATACCCAATCGTATTTTACCCCCTAACCTGATGTCAGCCGCCGCTTCTTTTCACACTGCACTCTACAAGTTAAGCTTGCACACATGTGGGTCAGAGGAAGACACTTTGTGTGCAGCTTTATACCAGCAGACTGTGGGTGCCTGAATGACCAGTGTGCAACAAGACATGGTAATCTGACTGGATCCCTTCCTCCCTGGGTGACACTACTGCCAAATATGCTCCACCCCACAGGGCTGCTGAACACAATTGGTACTGGCACATTCTGGATTTGATAGCAGACTGTGGGGCTCATCCACACACTAGAACAGTGCCATAACAGGATGCAGACTGTGGGGCTCATCCACACGCTAGAACAGTGCCTTAACAGGGTGAGCCACCCAGCAGCCCAACTCTATTTGTTTACATGGAAAGTTTACTTCCTGTTTTGCACCGATGCATATGTCACAGCCTGTCTGAACCCCGTCCCGTCCCCGCTCTCCCCTTCCCTCACGAGTAACGGCAGCACTTGTGATGAGGCAGCACACATCTGAGCCGCGTATTCCCAATCAGGGCTCGGAAAATCGTTAGCAGATGCTCAGCTTTGGGCTGGGTTTCGGAAAAGATTTAACGTGATGGGAGCATGCCAGATCTCTCTTAAAACCGCTTGGATTTCAGCGCGCCAATCAATTTACGGCTCCCATGCAACCTCCGTAATGAAATCACGCATCGGCGGGGGCCCCGCAGACCGTCTAACGGGAAGGACATGGTGGTTTGCAGAGTCGCGCGGGGTTAAAAGCGGCGTGGTTTTACGAGGCTAGCGTTCGATGATGGGGAGCGGAGGGGGGGGGGGGGTCAGTGGGCGAAAACCACGGATCGGTCGGGAGCCGGGGGCGGGAGCCAGACATCGACTTACTTTTCCAAGATTAAATCGTCAAACAACTGGTCCGGCGCCCAAAAAACGGCCTTTTGAGCGGATCTGAGAAACTCTGATCCCGACACAGCTAATGGAGCTGGCTTAACTAAGTCCAGGGAGAGAGGGTTTGTTGATTTAGGATCACTTTACCTGGATTTGGCTGTGTGGCGCGGGGTAGATTAGTGCTCCTGTCTTGCGGCGCGCTAAGCCCCCCCCCCCCCACACACACACACACACACTCTCTGCCCCAACCACAAAAACTATGGGGGCCCTCTCACGGGAGCGACGGGTTCACTTATCTAAGGCATTACAGGTGTTTCGGAATGTCCCCTGTCAGATATGCAGGAACATTCTTTTTCAGGCTGCAATGAAAAAGAGGTTTTGCCGTTTTGAACTCACGCAAGGCCTCCTGCCTTGTTCCCGTGACACTGTTGAACATTGCTGCATCTAGACATGAAGCGACCAACTTTTATGCGCTCTGCTTAAAAAAATATTCTGCTTATTTTAGTTTTTATTTCATTATACATTTATTCCATTCTATGTGAGTCCTTTCAGGGTGAAAGTACGTTTGGGACAGTACTGGGGCAGGTCACCATTTGGCCCAAAAGAACACATGCACATATCTCAGCCAGTCACAAGGGGGAATTTTTTTATTTTTTTTTATACGGGTCCTGACGACAGTGCTCCATTCTCCCATTCTTCACCTAAAGGACAAAAATAACAACAAACAACACTTCTCCACATTTCCCAATTAGTAGCCTAATTATATTTTGAGGTTTATGGCTGTATTGTAGGTGTTAAAGTTGAGATGGGAGCATTATGGAATTCCAGGGGAATATTTGGGAGGTGGTGGGGGACAATGTATTTCATCTTTGATCTGTGGTGGCGTTTTTTTTTGGGGGGTTGGGATGAGTTCACAAGCTAGAGGGGGTGACAGCTGCACTGTCTTTAGCCCCGGATTTGAATTTGAATTATATCTGACGGCGCAGCTAGGCCCTGGCTTGGCAGGGCAGTCGCCTAATCTGCTCGGCACAAACGGCCAGGCTTTTCTCACGTGCTGCTCGTGGAGACCCCGGTAATTAAAGTCAAATTGAAGGAACGGAAATAAGAAGAAGAATAGCAAGAAAAAAAACGAAATCCCTTCTCACACCGAAGGCTGAGTCGGTAATGCTGACCGTGAATAGTCAGGTTGGACCGTGAAGCTGTAATCCTGAACGGCATTCTTCCCTGTGAGGGAGCCATCGAGCTTTAGGAAGCGGCGATAAGGCGGGGGGCTCGCGGGATCTCTTCACCTCACTGGGGGTCTTTAGCGGCGGGAAGACAGAACATCCAAAGTGGAACGCATTAAGTGCCGACGGGGGAAATGACACGTTCGGGAACGGATCTGGCATTTTAATTCCCCTCTCCCCTGGTACTGCCAGTGACAGCCGGAACACCACGCGGCTGAAATTCACAGCTGAGCGAATCAGCATTCAATCTGTTCTCTGCCCAAACCCAGGGAGCAGAGGATAATAGTTTGTACTAAATAGGATATTAGCGTGCATTCCATAAATGTCATATTGTATCTAAGGTTTAAAATATATATTTTTTCTGCTGGGGTTGCTTGCTTGCTAGTTAGCTCTGATGAGAGCAACGCAAATCTGCAACGATGGCTGTAGTGCTGAGGGCATAAAGATTAGCAAACGTATCAAACACGTAAGGACTGGGATAAGGTAACGAGCTTGTGACTCAGAATGACACCTTCACACTTGTTTTGTACATTAATAATTCTGTTTTAAACTCAGGTGGCAATACTCAGGAAACTGCACGAAAGGGGAAAGTGTGTCATGTTCCCCAAACTATGGGCAACGCAATCGTTTTTGTTTTTATGTGTGAGTGCGCGTGTGTGCATGTGGGTGTGCCTGCTCGTGTGTGCATTTGTACGTTTGCATGTGCGTGTGTCTCAGTTTGTGTGTGTGTGTGTCCTTGATCTCCTTCTACAATAGTTTACTTAAAGATGGGAATTCTTAATCAAGAAAAACCAAACAAGTAATAAAGAACATTTTCACAGGGCCTTTATAATGACAAGTGAAAGGCCCTGTGGCCCTACAGGGAATACTGCTGCATTTATTGTGGGGCATCAATATTATTTGTGAGGGCTTGTCGGCAGGTCAGACTGGGCTGTCTGTCATCTTTGGTATGAAAGACAAGGTAGACAGGTGCCCAAGCTCAAGCCATACTGTAGGAGGGAATGTTCTCTGGGCCTAAACCCAGAGGGCAGAATACCTCTCAAATTACTGACGCACTCTTTTTTTTTTTTTTACCGTAGAGCTCGGGATAGGAAAACAAACCTTCAGCAAAATTTCTGAGCATTGTGTCCAAATTGTGGAGCTAGGAGGCCCTAGTGGGTGCATTCAAGTAAAGGCAAATGTTCACGAACCTTTTCAGATCATTTAAAACTTTATTATGTTAGCTCTGTGTTCGCCATGAACATTTGCAAACATAAGCAAACAGTTTGAAAACATAGGCTGTGTCTCAAATTGAATTCTTGTGTTCGGCAAATTACTCGGTGCTGAATCTCAAATAAACATAAATCAAAGGAAAAATATTGACAGCACTCACAAAATAATATGACCAAAAAGAATACGACCGCTGTGGTGACGTAATTTCCCCATGTACAGCAAACGCTGAGATATGACTTGGTAGACCTTCTTGTTGCAAATGCTGGACTTGTGGATCTCGTTGAATTTGGTCTTCCGACAAAACACTGATGAGTGCTTGCACCTCAAGAACAGACCAAACTGAACTTTCCATGTTTCTTGTTGTTGTTCTGGAACGTAATCTTCTCCCAGTATTGTGATATTTAAAATTGGCGGTTGTGTCTGAGCTGGTCTGAGATTCTGTGATGATTGCGCTTGACCAATCAATGGTCTGCAGTATTGCTAGCTCCACCCTTAGCTCCACCCTTGGCTCCCTGTTCGGCTCACTAGTACCCTGGCAAGAGCAGTAACTATTTTCAGCATGGATACTTAGGTTCGGTATGGTTCGCTTGGCAGTGGAAAAAGTGACAAAAAGTAGGATCACGGATTGGTTACCATGCCGTACCATACCATACTGTGCGGTGGAAAAGCACCATTGTTGACGTCACATTCTGTAGCAGACGCTCACATCGGAGCTCCTCCGCTACACTAGCATGACAATAAACTCAACAGAGGAATCTGCAAGCTACTCTACAGATATAACTGTTAGGCAGTACAAGACACGACATTGTATAATACAAGAATCAAGATACTATAATATGCAAATACTATCGGGGCGTGGCGGCAGAATTCTGTGTGTACTTGTCTCGTTGCATTCTTAAGTTTGGGACCCACTTGATCAGGATGGTGCTGGCCTAGTTTGAACATCTCTGTTACCTGGAGATGTTTACGTTTAACAATTCGAAACCTTCGTAAAAGCTGTTCGTTGTTCAAAGAAAAGAGTTCGCCACAAACATTCGGGGCTGTTCGCTGAATTCAAAGGCTCCTGTTGACCTGGTCGGTCCGGTCTGATGCTGTGGGTGCCGTGGAAACCAAGAGGCGGCTCGGCACAACACGCCCACATCAAAGCACCCCACCCCCCTCCCCCCCAAATCCCTGTGGAGGGACACAACAAGTTAGTGCGTATTTGAAGCGGGTTTTGAACTTACCTTACACAACTTCTGAACAACGTCTACCTACTTTGATTGCCACACTCACACTTAATTCAACATTTGAAAGCAGGCCAATTATGTCACATCAGAGGAGACGTTCAAACCGGAGGAGAACCTGGAAATTCAATCATGGAATGTTTCCCATTCATGGCAGACTATCCAAATGAGAAAAAGAGCTGAGCAGACTTTGGTCTCTTTAATCTCCGACGTTCATCAACAGCTATTTTAACTGTTGTGGTTGAAATCCCTATATTTCAGCTTTTATTATTCAATAACATATTGAGATTCGTTCAAAGTACATACATAGAGAATTCTGAATGCAAATCTTCTCTCATTCTTGTTCAAATCGTTAAATGGTAACAGCTCCCTTACGATTCTGCGGGGCCATGCACTCAAGTGTTTATGTTGACATACATTATGATTTGTTGTAGTCCTGTTTCTGCCTTAAAACATTTTCTGAATGTGTTTTTCTGTGCAAAGCCGCAGTTATTTTTCTGTCTGTCGTCTTTATCTCCAGCCTCCATTTCAGTTGCATGAATTCCTCCAAGGTCTGGATCAGAGTGTTTTTAATGATACCTGTCTAGAGTAATTAAGTGTGCGCACCCCCCTCCCCCTCCCCGTTGCCTCTAGTCATGTTTTGCCCATTTCGAGGGTCTTCTGCCACCCACTGTTTGGAAACAGTTTTAATTGCCAAACGACAACCGCAGAAAAGGACGAGAAATCCCCGTAAACACGGCGCGCAGCCCCGGCGGGCGAACTGCTCCCTCTGAAACGTTGGGCCGCGCCGTGATTAAAGGGGAGCGCGTTTCGCACGGTGATCTGCTTTTGTATCGCCGCCTGTCACAGTGTGTTTACAGTCGCTCGCGTTGACTTTGACACTGAGTCCTCTTACTCTTTTTTTTCTTTTTGGCGCTGATAAGGTAAATGTAGTCAACAGCCAGGTTGGAGAGAGCAGGAGAGAGATAACAAATCAATTTATTTATTTATTAAACTTAACATTTTGTTCTTTTGGTTTCGCAAACATGTTTGGTGACTTCAGTGGTTATCACAGTTAATGGGAAAAAATTGTGCTTACAAAGAAAAAAAGTAACACTTAGATTTACAACACCCAGTCAAAATTAAGGGTCCCAGAATTTAACCCATGCCTTGGAATGTCTGGCGCTTTAACTTTTCCAAACAAAAAGATAAGTGTGGAGTTTGAATAGAAAAACTCAGGTCATTCTGTTATTTTCACAAATTATTAATGTAATGGATATGGAACTCTGATACGGAAGTCGCCAAGCTGTCGACCATAACTCTGACACACACAGAGCTGCTTGCACGCGACAAACTCATGCCAGCTTCCCTCCCCCCTCCTTCTGGGGGCGGACAGCCAATCGCAGCCCCTGAACAGGATTCCCAGACACCCTGGGCTTGAACCCAGGTTGCAGTGAGCAACCTACACTAAGAACAAGTGCCTTTACCGGTTTGCGCCACTCAGGGCCCCCCATAGATTTGTTTTGTTGCAGTCAGGCTCTCAGCAAGCTCATGGAAGAATGTCTCACCCCGACCTGCAGTCTGTGCTTCAGGTCCTCTCCACTTTAGGAGCGATACGGGCGGTGCGTACACGTCTCCCTCCTTTGTTCTCCACATATCCATGCGGAAATCCCTGATAATCCACCGCTCAGGTGCAGCAAAGGACCTGGAAAGTAAATATTCACACGCCGCCCAGGTTTGAAAATCCCTTGTGGCTTCGCAGTGACCATGGCCGACAAAAGAAGCAAAACCTGATTAATTAAAATATCTAAATAAGGCTGGATTAATTATTTACAGGAATAGCCAAGACCGTCAAACTGCCATCGGAGGGCCTAAGTCTGTCCTTTTGTGTTTGTTTTGACATAACTGGGTTCTCTCTGCAGTTTAACATATCGTAACATATCGGGGGTTCCCAACATCTTTCATCTCAAGACCCCCTAAAATGGCCACCCATCTCAACACCAACTACAGGCTGCAATGCAGTCGCTGTTAAATACACTATTGGAAGCAAGTCTATAAAGGACATCATATGCTATGGTTCTATATAAGGCATGTATTTAGTATAATATAAATATTTAATAAAATACAATGACTATTATATAAGGAAGTGCAAACCACACTTCTATTTTTTCAAAGCCAGGCTTATTTTATTTGCTAGTCTAAAATGTGCAATTTATGAAAATATGTAACAATAATGGAAAAAAACATTCTTAAAAGGGAAAAATATTTTTTGGGGACCTCAGACTAGCCTCACCTTTGAGTGAAGCCATCTCCAGGGTTACATGTGTGAGTCTTCTCTCTCATCCCGTATGGTTACTGTGGCAGTGATCACTGTTAACCAGCATTTGGGCTGGTAAGGTATCGGACAGGGGCAGAGACAACTAGAAGGCTGTATTTATTTGTCATGTTATTGACTTTCAGTGAGAGATCTCTACGGCCAATTCGGGGGGGGGGGGTGGCGTCAGTTTCTCAGTGAGAGATCGATTATTCTGCCTCAGCTCCTAACAGTGCTGTTAAACACTATTGGGGTGGATGGGACCTCCTGTCCACCTTAATGCCCATAGCCCATTTGGACCCAAATTCTATACTATTCCATCGGGAGGGAAGGCTAAAGCACCAGATTGGCTCACAGTTTCATGGCAGATTTAAAGGTCAAAGGTTGACCATCTCCATACCCACCTTTTTTTTGAACTGGGTGGCACAGGACAAATGCACGGTTCAACGTTTCACCTGAGCTGATGTGTGGTGAGTGTTCTGGTGCAAAATGGCTGCTGTGCATCACCAAGGTGGGTGCTACATACTAGTGGTAGTTGAGGTAGGTTTCTCCCCATCGCTGTAAAGCATTTCAAGACCATAAAATGTGCTGTATAAATGCAATCCAATGAACGCTTTTACATATATTTAAAAACACGACGCGCTCTCACTTAAGGACATTGATCACGGCCTAGCAGAGAGAACTTTGATGACTCATGGATTTTAGCTCTCTTCACAGATAAATAGCAATTAGCTCCTATAAAATATTCTGCTTATTATCATGAAATGATAAATCCCCCTGGGCAGGTGGGTCTATAAAATTATGCAGAGTTTTGAATGAGTATTCAGCGTGCCTCAGGCTAACACGGGGCGTGGAGTCAAATTCAAACTGGGATACGACAGTTTTATGTAGGCAGCGGAATCTAAAGGCATTTCTATAAACCAGGTTCAGTGACCTGAAGTGTTGATTTGAGTTTTTTCAGCCTGTGACCGTGTTGATTTGAGAACGGCATTCTTACATCCAATCAACCAAGCTTATGGTGAGGTTTCTCAGCAAACACTTTTGAAGAAAAACATAACCAAGCCTACTACTGATTTCTCTCACAGGTTTAGTCTAAAACCTTGGGGCTTGCTGCAGTATAACACTAAAGCCTCATTCTGTCTCAGAGGACCTGGTGAGTGGGCGACGGTGTCACTGTTGTTCTGCGCTATCCTTCAGCTGACCCAGAGGCAGGCCTGTTCAACTATTCACTGAAGGCCCTTAAGTGACCTAGGTCAAAAGGGCATCACCGTGGTCACATGGGGTTTGGTGACATCGCGCTGTACCTGACCCTGACGACATGCAGACCACCTGGGGAGAGGACCACTCACTGTTCTGAGATCAGTTGGACCCCAACCCTGCGTTAATGTTCTGATGAACATGATCCTGACCATGTGCATACCAATCTGAGAAAAGGAAAAGCCAGCATACTGATCTGAGACCAGCTGGTCCCCTGTCCCTGAGTGAATGAGGCACATGGACAGAGTGAAGGGGTGCATTTAAGTTCATTTAAAGGGGGTCCAAGGCACAGCTCGGACGATGACGGGATTGTGGGACAAATAAATCATCTATCAAGGAGTTGAGGAATCTTTTCTGCTGTCATTTTCAAAGCACAAAGCACAATCCAGAGATTCCATAAGCACGGGACTGCAAGTCATCTAATAATAACAATGAACTTGTTGGTTTAAACTCAGCGTTTCACTGAAACATGGCTGAAAACCTAAACGTGGGAGAAGGCAGGGACATGAGACGGACATGAGCGTGTGAAGAGAACCTGCAGCCTTTGCAAAAATGGGGCAAACTTTCCAGTCGGGCGTGTATCTCCAACCTCAGGTCAGCAGCAGCTTGCACGTCGCCCTGAGTGAACCTTTAGATAATCCCCGGTGACTGTTCCTGGCACAGCTCCAAAGCGCTCTTAACAAAAAAATGTCTTGGGTGGATGAATACCAGCGAAAGGCTGTTCTGCAGGTGACAGATTTATGAGGTGAATGGTACAGGCGTTCCCGTAAATCACCGCAAAATGCTTTCAGGTAGCGCGGCCGGCGTGCATGCGAATGAGGGCGAGCGTGAGACCGGAACGGGAGAGGGAGAGAGAGAGAGAGAGAGAGAGAGAGAGAGAGAGAGAGCCGGCGGGGCAGTTTCGGGGGCCCTCGCTCACCTAGGACGAACTTCAAACCCCTGAACGCCGACCGGATCAAACCGGTCTCTCCCTCTCTCTCTGCTGAATCTTGTTTCTACCAGCTCCTTTTTTGTCGAGATCGGGAACAGCAGCATCTGTCTGTTTAGCACAATGTCTGCACGATCGTGGTCTTGTGTTGAATGCTGCGCTGGGCTTCAGAGCACAGCGATGTGAGAAATGGAGAACCCTCACTGAAGGGACTGCAGCAGTGAAGCGTTATCTTGTATTGTTGTGCACAAGGGGAACTTACACTGTATTACCTGGGCTTCTTTAACTATAAGGTAGTACTGGCTTTATTCATCACTAACATTCCCTCCTCACTTTTGTCCCGGACAGCCTTTTCAAACAGGGTTGGTTTCCTTCGTGAGCGGCCCTGCCGGTGGATTAAGCGTGAGGAATGTCTCCCCTCTCCTCTCTGTCACGACAGACAAAAAAGAAGCCCTGTCCCATAGCCCCACCCCCCTCTAACCCCTCGTCCAATGCTCTGCCCTCAGGCGCTTAGCTCCACCTACTTGGTTTTCGGCCCCGCCTTCCTGTGAAAAGCGGATCGAGCTGCAGCCGACCACTGCCCTCCACAGGACGAGCACGCTGCAGCTGCGAGCATTTACGAGCAGCGAGCGCCTCCCTCTCTTTCCCCTCCACACACTCGTTTACTTACACTGGTTCTCAAACTGGAACACTATATTTAAAAATGTATCCAGTAGCTTTTTCAAGTAGTCAGAGGTACTTAATCAATATTACCAATGACAAAAATGGGAATTTATTAAATATGGAAATGTAAACAAAATATTCTAAAAGAGGGAAAATACTGTTTTAAATGTTTTGCAGAGGACTTCCTGAGGTCCCAGTTGTGGGAACGTCTGCTGAACAATCTCCCCCTCACTATGGAAGTAAATGCCTCAGGTTGTTGGCTGCTGTTGAAATTCGGTCAGTTAGATTCAGTCACCTTCTTTTTTGCTTCCAGCTCTCTGAGGGGCTGAGCAAGACCTCACCTGACACAGAATCTCAGAAAACAACACCTTTAAGCTTAATTGAGGCATCTCTGTAATGAAAGCCCAAAGTGTGCAAATGCCCAGTTACGACACCCAGACATGCCAAAAAACGTGCTACTGAGGAGACCTGGTTCATTGTGTGGGTGATTATCCCTGACTGGTTCTTTCAGAGAATAAACACTCCTTTCGGGGTCTTTTGTTGACTTCTGTTTTTTAAAGAGTGGATAAGCATTCAGATCCCTGACCACATAAACATTTGGGTCCAGCTTCTTAAAAAGGGTTATTAGGTTTCAGTATCAATACAGAAGCGCATGCCTACATCTCTATCATTGCCCCTTTATAGCTACATACATTATGATTACAATACACTGCAAGCCATTTTCGTACAAGGAAATGTTTCTAACAGCAAGATTATGTTACAAGCAGAACATAAATGCCATATAAAATATAAATTATAAAATATATTCTTCAGAGGCTACATTTTTAATGTATTTCTTTTTAGGCTGGCAGTTATCATCAAAGGGATTACCAAAGACAACAGAGCACGTGAGAGTTGGTTTTTTTCTCACCTCAAGAAAGCACTTTAGACTATTCGTGTGCGTTCTCGTTTTACGATATTCTAAAACTGAAAATTTTATTTCCTGTGCACTTTTTCTTTTATCTTGTGCTCGCCTGTTTCTCTGCGTCTATTTTGGGCACGTGCAGAAGTAAAAAAAAAAATTCAGCACAGGTTTTTTGCAGGTGCACCTTCGTGGCCGTTGCTTCGTGTGTACATCGCGATACAGAATCGCCACAGATATTCACTATGGTATCGTGCACCATAATTGATAATAAGAAATGAGCTAACCTGACCAGTCTAAATGCTGCTGACAAGGCTAGTATACTGTTAGAGTGAACAATATGGCAGGCTGACAATTCGCCCCACCCTCGTTTCTCCAGCGTTTGCTCTGAGTGCACCCTCGGTTTCGCCTGCAGAGGCCATGAATGATGTTTTTGATTTCGTCCCGTCTTTATTAATGCAAGGAGGGTGTAAATAACGCGCCGCCATCATCGCCGTGAACGGCTCAGTAAATACGACCTTTCATGTGGTCTCTGTTTGTGCATATTGAAATCATATTTCAAACCCTGGGGGCATTAAAAATGTGCTCAGCACACTGGATCTATTCCTCAGCCCTTCTAATTGACGCAGGTGGCAGCTTTTACAGGTCTGTCTATTCTTTTCTTTTTTTTGCGTAAGGAAGGCTTTAATGCGGTCCAGCGTTTCTGGGACTTTAAGCACATATTTCCATGTGTTTATGTCTTAATCAGGCGAATGACAGGCTCCTTGAAAGGCATTCCAAAGTACAGTGTATGCTGTATGGTACACTTTCCCTAAGCTGTTTTTACCCCCACTTTTCTGCTAAGCTAAGCGATAAGTCACAGGAGCTCTGCAAAGGGAATCTTATGGATAAAGTACTGATGTGCCGGAGTCTCTCTCCTCAAAGCCAAAACCCCACACAGTCCAGCGGACGGCCACCCCCAAGGGCATGCTGGGATATGGTGGTCAGCCGACCGCACAGGAGCAGGGGGAGCCGGCAGCCGGCAGCCGGAAGAGCTTAAAAGGGGCGCCCGCCCGGTGTGTGGTGGGGGCACGGGGCTCGGATTCAGGGCTCCCGTGGGAGAGGGGATCAGTATTCCGCCACACGACGAAACTGGCTCACTGGAGTCTCCCCCTCTTTCTGGACAGCTGCCAAAATGACTTGAGTACTAATCCGCGAATTCAAGCTGCAACAGCACCAGGTCTTAGAGCGGAGGCGGATATTAACACCTGATCGTGGTGGGGGGGCGAGGTGTAGGGGCGGTTGGAGGGGGAAGGGAAGGAGGGCGGGCAGAGGGGGAGGGGCCATCAACGAATGAACCGCGGTGATGAGACAGAGGGAAGGCAGGTTTAAAGCGCTCATGGTTACCAGGGGAACAGCGATCACACAGTGTGGGGGGGGGTTGGGCTGGTGAGTACTTGTCGGGGAAAAAGTGGGGGTACAGGTGAGGTCTCCCTCGAGGCAGCATATGACTGTGCTTAGGACCAGATGGTTATGGGTTCAACTCCCAGATGGGATTGTTGTATCTTTAAGTAAGGTGGCCTGAATTGCATTAGCAATGTGTAAATGGATCATATGTTAATCACCCCAAATAAGAGTCTTCAAATTTAATAAAGAGTAATAAATATGTATGTGTGTGTGTGTGTTTGTGCATGATTATTTTGGAGTGTGTATGTGTGTGACAAATGTTGCACATGTGCATGTGTCTATACCTCTTAATATATACAGATATTGGTGAGAGATGAGTGGAGAGCAGGGGGAGAAGGACATCACACATCTGGGCCTATCTCCCCCTAGTGGCACAGTGTCTTTACTACAACAGCAGTCCCCACACCTTGTCAACTTATCTGGCCAAGGCTTCCTGCAGTCTGATTGGTCCCCGCAGATTTCTGAGGGTGGATTTGATTGGCTCAGGCAGTTTATCATTGCTCGGACCCACTCTATTGTGCCATTTTTCACACATATTAACTGTTCATTGGTTTTTAGTAAAGCACATCCCTGGAAGTTGCAGAGATCCCCTTGTTTTCAAGCAGCTGGTGGGGTTTCATTAAATAAAGTCCAACCTTTTCAGCCAAAGTTCCCATCAGCTGAACTTTGGTGACCCTGACACCATATTGAAGAAAAAAGGAGGAGTATGAAAGAGTGATGGAGGGGGAGAGGAGGGCCCATACTGGCTGGACATGGGCCTACATGCTGGCAGGCAGTCCAGGGGAAAACATGCTAATCCCTGTAAATTGAGGTTAATTTGAATGCTTACTATCTTACATTTTTGTCAAAAATTAGTTATTAACATAGGAATGCTCTTTATTGTGGATTTTTGCTATGCAACAGATTAAATGCTTGAAATTGCTGTTAATGTTAAAATTAGCATAGATGTAATATGTACTTCACAATGCTATGATATGGAACCCTAAAGCTCAAAACTATGCTATCTGCAGCCAGAGCCATATCCTTATAAGTTCTGAAATGTTCTTGTTATGTGTGTCTGTTAAATTCAGTTTGAGACAGGATGACGTGAGTAACTAAGCACAACAAAAGTTTGATGTGGATGTATTTAAAATATGTTTGTTAAATGTATATTCCCTGAAAAACAGAAGACTGTTTCATCAGGTGCTTAGAACACAGCAGTGATAGCAGTGTGAGATGGCATGAGCCCCATAATGGGTGGAGCTACAAAGAGCTGTCAATCACTGACTTGAACCAGTAAAAATAATTTTCTTTCCACAGCAAAACACAATGATTGGTTGACATCAGTGAGCATATAGCAGCTACTTACATCTGTGTGTCAGAAGCCTCACTGTTCCATCACTGTCTGGGAGTAGACCTCTAAGCCTGAAGTAATTAACTGTCCAATATCAGAGGACTGTTCCTCTAACCACCATCCCCCCGCTTCTCCCCTCCCAGCATGAATATCAAACGTAATTATATTGAGTGGCAGGTTAAGGTGAGGTAAGGACTGTGATAGTAACGTTCAATTTCCTTTTCTGTGAGTTTAATAACACTGCCTAAACACAGGCAGTTAAGCTTGGGAATGAAACAAACAACCAATGGAATAGAAAAATAAATAAATAAAAGGCTGTTCTGCCAAAAAAGAAAAAAGAAAAAGAATGATTACATATATGGAGCCGGAGGCTGAGGAATAACTCACATCAAGAAAAATAACAATAAACTGAAAATATCAATTCCAGCAATCATTGAAATGATATCTTGATTAATTCAATATAATTTTGGCAAAACCTCCACATGAACAGAAATTGATCTCAACAATATTATTTAATAAACCTTATGAGCCATCCTCATTAATTTCCTGCTTTCATTCCAAACTCCATCTCATCCAGATCTCTCTGATTGGCCTGCTCTGGTCAGCTGACTGTCCCATCTCACTCTACACTTGGTACATAGCTGGTCTTCGTGGCCATGCATCTTCTTTGTCCTCATCCATAGATGGTGGAGTCACCCTCCCCACTCAGTCAGGAAGGAAGAATCTCTAGCTATCTTCCACACAAAATGTCAACTTCTTGTCCTTTAAAAAGTATATAAATAAGTATGTACAGTGCCCTCCAGAGTTATTGACACCCTTGGTAAAGATGAGCAAAAAAGGCAAAACAATGTCTTTGTTGTTCATCAGCTTGATCTTACACTCAAAGTATGAGAGAAATCTAACCTTTAATTGAAGTCAAATTATTCAAAGGTGACAGTATATATATATTCTGATTAGATTTCTGATTTCTTAGGCACATATATATTATGTTATCTCATATATATATATATATATATATATATATAGTAGTAATAACCTTTCTCTCCCTAAAATGTTAGAGGTTTTGTGCCACGAACTTTCGGCAATGACGCTTACTGTTCGATAGCTCTAGTGATGATCTCTAACCATGGTAATGCCCTCTTATGAGTCACGTTGGGTAAAAGCATCCACCAAATTGTTACTGTAAAAATGTATGAAAGATTGGATTATATGATAGAAGGGGTAGCAAAGGCATTGTGAAATTGTGAAATCGTTATTTTCTGTATCAGCGATTTCTGATATAGAAGGTACAAACAATGGCCCTTGCCTGGGCTGCATAGACACTCCGCAGTGTCTTGTGTCAGGGATCAGACTGAAATGAACCATGCAACAAGAACACCACTGCCTCGTTCCTCGAAGCCACAGCCTTTCATTACAGCGCTTGAACACAAACACAACTGACAGCGAGGACGCAACCTGTGTTTATGGCGGTCCTGAATCTTTGTACTAAAGTGCCACCGATCACATGGAGACCACCAAAATGTTTGTACACGGAGGGTCTTAGCATCACTTGAGCGCTAATGCTGTAATTGCGCAGGGACTTAAAGGGGAATAAGATCTCTTAATGGAGGACCTTCTCTGCATTTACGCTCGGCTCCCAGCCCACCTTCTGACTTTCGATGTCTTGTTGAAAATCATGTGGGACCCAGTCTGATTCAGTCATCTCTACCACTCTATTGGTATGTTAAAAACAAATTTGTTGTTATTATTGACCCAAGTAATAAAAAGAAGCAAAGACATAATTTTTCTATTGGTTTTTTCTTGGTATGCTTCCATCTTTCAAGAGGTGGCAGTTTATATTGCTTCGCCCTATTTTAACTCTCTAAAGAACCACTTTCAGGCCATGGAAAAAAAAGTTTGGCCTAAAATCATTTTCTGAAACTGAGATTAAAGTATATATGTATTTTAATTTTCTTAAATGAGTGTTTCTTCCACACTCCCCTCAGCTGTGAGTGAAGCATTCACATGGCAAAAGCCTAATTTCTTCTTAATTATGAGGTCATCAAAGAGAGGGTCCCACATCGACTCAAGTGGGTGAAATAAACGAAGAAGGTTCTGGAATTTGGTCCAGAAGTTGCTTTGAAACAGTAAAGGCAATAAATGAAAGGTTCCTCCACCCACACGGCTCCCCCAGTCATTGACAAATGACGGTGGAGGATGGAAAAAAAGCTCTTCAACGTGGACGTAGTTCTGAAATATTAACCAAGTCATATCTCACAGAGAATTTCAGGGTTTGTTTGCATTTTATTTTAACAAGATCATTTTACAAATTGTATTTCCTCAATAATGTGGGAAATTACAATTATGAAATTACTGGAAAATTATTTCTGTTCTTTTTGGCACAACATTTTTGCCAAACCGTAAACACATTTGACACATTTTGCACATGGTTTACCAAATACAAGACATTACATTTACATTTTAAATTTTACAAGACCAGATGCACAATTCTCTGAATTATGTTCTTATATATGCCAATATGCAATACTCCAATACAAAACACTCCAATGTAATTGAAATGTAATAATATCTTCTCATTGATGTTGCAGTGCAACTTAATTGCTAATCATCTAATAAAAGATTGTGACAGCTTGGAGCAAGCAAAACAAGGTGTTTGCTGCAGCTGTGGACCAAGGACAAAGGTTAATAAAACAGCACAGACAGCAGCAATTGACCCCATAATTAACAGGAGCCTCTGAGGTCAGCTGGGATGTGTTCATCATTAGATACAGATAGTGGACATAAAGGTGGAAACACCAATATGATACGACTATGGTATCCTGCTCTGTATAGCTCCCGATGGACCATTTATACATTTAACCTGTATTTATGCAGGGAGGTCCGACTGAGACCAAGATCTCCTTTTCAGAGGAGCCCTGCTTTGGACATAAGAACAAACAGTTACAAATCAGTTAAAAACATACAAGCACCAAAAGCATACAAACGGGCATGGAGGTACAAGACAACAAGTTAACGGTTAACATTTATGCAAAACAAGAACAAGTGTCGGCTTTTAAGTAATGCATTTGCAATTTAAAATCGGCAAAGGGAACAAAACACTGAAGTTTAGTGGGTTTAAAAAAAAAGATTCCAGCTCCAGGAAGTTCAGTAACTAAAAGCTCTCTTACCAAACTCAGAGGAAGGGTGAGGCGTTTGAGAAGTTGAGAAGTTTTCATTTGACTGTAAAATTATAATTGGACGTACACTGGTTAAAATGTCCACATAGATAGGCTGGGAGTTTGCCAATAATAGCTTTGTAGATAGAAATGTACCAATGTAACCATCTGCGATGACCAAAGGAGGGAAGCCCTGTTAACTCATACAGCTGGCAGTGGTGGGTAAGATATTTAGCATTGGTGATAAAACGCATGTAAAGTACTTGAAGAAGCATGCAAATACAAAATCAATCACAAACAGGAAGGTGGCTATAGCCAGATTATTTCTTGCTGCAGTTGTAAAACACGATTTGTTTCTGAAGTAAAACCCCAACTTAATTTTGAGTTTTATCACAAGGTTATCTACATGAGTTTTAAAACAGAGTTTATCATCCAAACAGATCAGTATGATGATCCAGATTTGTTTGATGGAGCTTTCTCGATAAGGTTTCCATACCCAAAAGTGAGAAGTACTGGTTTACACATTTGGGAGTGTGATCTTGAAAAATATGTCACCTTAGTTTTACCTGCGTTTAATACCGGTTTAGGATTACACAGTTCAGCCTACAGGGAGTTGAATGACTCTTGCAGGTCCTTAATTGCTTGAGACTAGGAGGTGGCACAGGTATAGAGAATGGTGTAATCAGTATAAAGGTAGATATTGGCATTTTTGACTGATTCAGCAATATTATTGATATAAATAGTGAACTGAACAGGATGGATCCCTGAGGGACTTCATGGGAGATGGGAGAGGACTTGTGGATATCAACAAAGACAGTACGAGATCTGTTGGACAGATATTTTTTAAACCAGCCAACCTCCTTAGCTCAAACCTATCTTAAGCAGACCATTTACTAAAATAGAATGGTCAAATGTGTCAAAAGCTTTTGACAAGTCAATAAATAAGGCAGTGTCTTTTGCTGTCAAGAGCTTGGACAATGTCATTAAAAACCGCAGTAGTGGTGCTATGGCCAGCCCGCAACTTGGACTGGGAGGAACTAAGAAGGTTATTATTCTGAAGAAAATCCTTTAACTGAGCCTTAACCAATGATTCCAAGACCTAGGCAAGCGCTGATAGTTTAGAAATAGGCAGGTAGTTATCAAGGTCCGAGGGATCACCACCTTTCAAGAGAGGTAAAACAAAAGCAGTCTTCCAGACCGCAGGGATACTACTATACTATACCAAAAGGAGGGAGAGCTATACATATGAGAGAGCTATACATATGAACGAGAAGCTCAGCAATGAAATCGGCTGCAAGCTTAAAAAAATAAGGGTCCAGACTATCGGGTCCTGCTGGCTTCTTTAAGCTTCTTTCTGTACGGCTTTAAGAGGAAGAAATCATCAGGAATCAAATTAATGTGGTCAATATCGCTGTTATGTAAGTCATTAAGGAAAGTTTGTTTCATGATTTCTTTAGATTTTGAATCAGGATTTAACTTTTAAAAGTCTGGCACTTCTCACACACACAATAACGCAATGGTCACTGAGATCATTAGAAAAGAAGCCGATACCACATTTATGAGTGTTTGGTAGCATCACGTCTAGGCAGTGGCTCTGTATAGCCATGAAAAGTTAGGATGATTCTAAGGGCCCATGACTGAGAAGGGGGCCCTAAAAAATTATTAGAACATTAAGTTAAAAAAATCAAGATTATATCATCATTAATAGATTTGATTTGATGATTTGTTGATACAGCAGAGAACTGCAGCAATGGTTATGTTTGGGGTGGAGCTGAAATCTCATAATTGTACTCATGAAATTACATTTTACATGGAAAAAACAACCAAACATTTAGCGTTGCACGCTATGCGCGTGACCTGAGGGGGGCCCAGCATCATACGTTTTCATGGGGCCCAAAATCTCTGCCAGAAACACAAGAGTCTACGAGTGTAGAGCAGGCTGGACGTTTGAGATTAGCATGGGTAGGAGAATTTACGAGCTGCGAAAGATTTAATTCGAGCATAGGTATTTAAGAGTTTCAGAAGCTATCAGAGCTTTCTTAAACTGGTCAGTTAGCCAGTTTATATTTAAATCACCCTTGAGCACAAATTCTGTATTTACATATTGTGATAACAATTCAAAGATATTTCCCAGAGAATCACAGGTTGCAGAAGGAAATCTATAACAGCAAGCGATAATGAATTTCAAGGAGCTGGAAAGATTAATGTTCAGAAGTAGAAATAAAAATTGCTTTGATCTAGTAACCGAGGTAAGAATAGACACAGAGAGCTTATCCTTTACATAAATTGCAACACCACCACCCTTGGTTTTGCGGTATGTTCTAAAGACATTATAAGCATTAATGCCAATATCTGAATCAGAGATTTTCCCGAGTCGGGAGTTTTTAGCCAAACATGAATGAAATACATTTTTGGGAAGAGACATTGGTGAGTTTAATTTAATTGGTGAGTAACATTCATATGTAAAAAGCTTCTGCACCATTTAACATTTTAAAATCAGATGGAATAGCAATATTGGGCCCTTGGTTGGTTGGAGTCCAGAACATATTTTAGCATTTAGTCACAGATGCAGCAACATGTTTGTAGGTAGTAGAGAATGTTAGATGGCCGGTGGAAGCACAGACGGAGAGAGTGATGGCAGGCAGGTAAGAGAGTGTCCAGTTTAGAATGGGCTCAGATGCACTCTTTGTTCAAACACTGAAACGTATGACATATCTATGACCTGCCTACTCATTTAATAAAAAATAAATTGACCTCATTCAACAGGCTTAACAGACAACTATATTAGAGCTGTGTGTCATCACCATAAAAAATTAAAAGAGATGTTATGTTTATATTATTCATGTTTTGCCATTCAAGACTTTGTCATGAAGACAAAGTGTAGAGCAGTTGATTGACCCCATTCAAAGGTTTAGCATATAAATAAAAATGTAAAACTGATGTTTTACATTTTGGCCCAAAGGCATATTAGAAAACTGAATTTACATTTTAGGCATTTAGCAGACGATCTAATCCAGAGCAACTTACAAAAATAATTGGCCCAAGAATAGACCCCTGGGGGACACCACAAGTAATGGGGACTGGGGAAGATACACAATCGACAATAGAGACAGAAAACTGTCTATCATTAAGGTAAGATGAGAACCAAGTATGTGCTTCTGACCACAGTTGCCCTTTGTTGATGATGTTTTTCCCTCAGAGTTCCATGCTGACATCACCGTAGACACAAGTTGAGCTGTCTTCAACACTAAAGCGCCTGCCAAACGTGCCTTAACAATCACCCCTCTTTCAAAGTCACCGAGGTCTCATCTTCTAGCCATGTTAGCCACAATTATAGGCAACCAGACCTGCCCATCATTTTGCTCATGACTCTGAGCATGTTAGGAACAACTGTGCTTTCAATATAAATTGTGTCCCTCATTTACCCACGTGTTTCCACCTTTTTAGCCACTACATGTATGTACTTTTAATACATAGATCCATGAATACAGTTCTGCATGAGACAAGCATGTACATTGCAAAATTTGCATTATCTCTGCGTGTTACTCGTAACATCCATAGTTTGCATTGCAGTACTGTGCTGTGCTGTGTTTTCATAACTTTGAAACTAGTGGTGGCCATAGTGGTATTCTCACTGGGCAGAAGGAGATGGCCATGGTGGACACGTTTCAGGCAAAGGAACAAGATCCTTGCTGGCCAATGCCCCACCCATAAAAACAGAGATCCATCTTATCTGTATTTTGCCAAGACTCTAATACTGAATACCCTCCTTAACAGCCACACAACTGCACCTAAATAGCATTACTTTGTTCAGGTGTAACTCGTTAGGCAATTATGGCATCCACACCCACCCATAATCCCAATGAATTGCAAATTACATTTTTGGGATCGACTACTGAATCATATGTCTTTAAATTGAAACTTAAACTGAGACTCTTCCAAATCAGATATCAATTTACAATTGTGTGTGTGTGTGTGTGTGTGTGTGTGTGTGTGAATATGTGAGTTTTCCAATCTGATAGAGTTGTAGAGTTTTAACGTAATCTGTTTTGCACATTTTACAAAAATATGTAATCTCTTTAAAAATTAATCAGGCTTATGTCTACTGGTTTGGTGTGATTATTGATATTCATACTAATAATTGCTCTTTATGTGTTCTGCATACAAAATTTAGCCACCCCAAATATGCTCTGTGTAATTGAATTCACAGTATATAACAGGTGAGAAACTACAACCTGATTCCCAAACTCAGGTGTGTGTGTGTGTGTGTGTGTATGGGGTGGAGGAGTGTTCACACCTTCCAGGAAAATGGAATGACACCAGCACATAATCAACACCTAAATACACCTGTGATCCTGAGATGCAAAGACAAGACATGACACAACCTCCATCTCTTCTCTGCGGTTGCCACGTGCCCGGTTGCCACGTGCCCAGCTCCTTCAAGCCCTGTTCTGGAGACGTAATTACAGAGTTTGATGTGCTGAACTCCAATAAGGGCAAGACAAGGCTGCTGGGGGCTGAAGCCCCACTGTTGTTACTGGTAGTGGGTAAAGACATTTTTATTATGCAGAAAAAATACCACATCTGGCCTGAGAATGCATACACAGTGTTTGTTGATTCAAACTTGCATGTGGAGGCAGTGAATTTGGTGACATCGTGTAACACACGCTCTTACTCTTTACACAGCTTGCACAGTATTCTTTTACATACAATCTATTGTTCAGCTGGATATTTACTGAAGCAATTCAGGTTAAGCACCTTGCTCACCTTGCTCAAGGGGCCCCACCTGGGAATCAAACCAGCAACCTTTGCATCACAAGCCCAGTTCCCTAACATTAAACTACCCTGCCATAACAACAATCCAATTTGTCCTCCGGGTGGATTCAAGACAAGGGCACCTGCTTCACAGGCCGGAGTGAATGAATGCAAACATGGCTCCTTCCGGTCGAAAGGGAGACCTCTCTCTTGTGTGTGGGAACACTTTGTAATATACGTACTCTTGCTCCCATGGCCAGAAGTGAATAAACCTTTATTGTCTTCTGTTATGAACATTGGGACTGTCTCTTAATCAATGCAAACATTAACTCACCAACAGTACCCTAGAACACAGCCGACGCTCTGAAAATGTTGAGGAATCGTGCAAGTGGAGGGCAAGTTGTTTTAAGTTTCCTCATACGTTTTTTTTCATAACACAAACAGAGATATTCAAAGAAGGGAGTACATTCATATTTACAAGAACTAAGTGCACCATTTTTACCCATGCAAGTGCAGCTCTGAGACATGCTTTAGAGAGAGGAAGAAAGAGGCACAGAGAGAGAGAGAGAGAGAGAGAGAGAGAGAGAGAGAAAGAGAGAGAGAGAGAGACATTAAGATGAAATGACAAGGCAGCTAGGAAATCAACATCTTTACGGCAACACGCAGTTCAAGACCGCAATAGATAGTGGCCCTCCAGGTTAAAAGATTTCTCGAGGACTGCTTGCGGGGACTGTCAAAGGCCGATGTTCTTAAACAGCTGCTCACATTTCATCCCCCGGCTCTTAGAGTGTACTCCACCGCTAGCTTGTTCTCACCACTATCCTTTGGTTAATGTTGAATTGCATTTATCTATGCTTTAGATCTACAACTAAGCCTCGGACCACGGTCCACACCTTTGAATCCTTTTCATGGTGTTTTTGGTTTGAAATCTATCCTATTTCTATTACTGTACGCGTTTGGATGCTTATATGCTACACTAAGGGCTAAGACATTAAAGACAACGTGGGAAGAAGATGAACACCACGCTGATCTATGGTGAGGGACAAACAGCTCTTGATCCAGATGCTTAATGGGTAGAGCATGTTCTTTTAAGTTAATGTTAATCATTGTGAATCTGTCCTTGAAAAATACTTTCTGGTGATACGTGCACAAGAGGGTCGTGCCTGGTGCTGCCGGATTAGAGTCGTCTGAGGGAAGGTGACACGTGTGCGTCTGTCTGTAAACTGGCCTGTCAGCCTCGCCCTCAGAGCAACATCCCCTGGCAATGCTGTTCATCAGCTCTGATTTGCTGATTAACATTCCCTGGCCATCTGATTGGCTGATTACATCTTCCTTGGCATCTGATTGGCTAATTATATCCTCCTAACCATCTAATTTTTTTTCATCACCCCCTGCAAGTGCTGTGTTTGAGGCTCTGGGCTTCAGGGTCATGAATAACCAGACAATTGTCAGATCACAAGCCTGTGATCTTTCTCACCGCTCCTCAGTGACTACGCCCTTGGCCTCACCCATCTTCATTTCCTGTACTTTTTTGTCTTTTTGATGCACCAAACATTAAATAAACATCTGTATTACAAAATGATAAACTTACAACACTCCAGTTTAACATCTACAGATAACATGATTTATCTAAAAACAAATATTTTAATACAAACATGCAAACAATATTTAATAAATTTATTCAATATCATTAATTATTTTTGTGCCGTACAGGCACCTGTATTGTTGTGTATTGTATTGTTGTGCCACTGTCAACTAGTGAGGTGCGGAGGAAAGACAAAGATAAATTTGAATCAGAAAATCTGAAATCTAAAATTCTTATGAGTGAAATGGCATCAAGGCTATCATTCAGTAGGCCTGCATAACTGTCTGCTGCTGTGCGCACAACATCCTTCGAGCCGCATTAGCGTTAGCGTACGTTAGCATTTCCAGTGGATGCTCTTTGATATCGCCTGGTGTTCCTTCAGTCTAGTCACAAAAGCATTTATCTTTCCACTGTTCTTATTCAAAACACTTTGACAGCAGCTTGGTGTAGTCATTGAACCTCCATTAGCATCTCTTAAAGGGATTAAAGTATTTAATGCGAGCACCCCCAGATTCGATTAGTTTTCTTTTGTGCGCTTGTATAGTCTTGCCAAGGTGACTTCTGCATTCAATGCCATGGACTACAAAGTCACTTTGAGAGCGCTGAGAAGGAAAGACAGACATCTGAGGCTCAAGGACATTTGAAGAGCAGTCTGAGTAAAATGGGACACATTTCACTCCAGGACAATTACAGAGGTCTCTGATGTTTCTGCTTGTGGTATTTAAATCAAATTGATGCTACGTTCCAAAATGCCTTTTAAAGATTCAGTTTACATCCTTGGTTATTTAGTGAGATCTAGACATGTCTTATTTTCTTCAATTATGTTTATTTAGAATTAGATTACATGTATTACAACTGCCTCCACCTATTATGGAAGAAGAAAGATGGTTTACGGATTCACCAAGTGAGTCTTTTTTTTGTTTTTGACTTGATAAAAATGGTCCAAAATGTTGTCGCTAATTCGATACTTCGATCTAAATGTTGTGCTATGTCTGAAAAAGGTTATCGATACTTTGTGCCATGAGGCATTTATAATGGCAGCCATTTTGTCAACATCAAACATCAAAATACAAAGGCAACCCAAATACCATAGTCCAATACAGCACTGATTTGTATTTTATCATTCCGTTTTTATGTTTGTTGCATTACATTGTTTGCTAGTGTTTATATAACATCATTTATATAACATCTTACTATATGTAATATCAGTATGTTTCTTATTGGATGGGGTGACAGTAGATTAAAGCTATACAATAAATGCATATTATGACAGTCATTCTCCTGACAGAATCACTGATATGTGTTCCAATGCAATGGCGTCCGCAATGAGTCACATTTCTTTCTGTGGTATAACTCAACCCTCATCCTTTAAAGGGAGAGGGACTTATTTATATTTCGATTTATAAACTAATATCCCTGAAAGGCCACAATAAATAAATGTCAACAACAAAAACATACAAATGAAAAAAAAATCTATTTTAGTTTAAAAAAATACTTAAAAAAAGAAATAAGCAATAGCAAGTTTTGATTCTTACAATAAGGTATGATTTTTTAATCTGGATGCACAAAAGAAACATTTGAAATGGCAATGCATAGCAATAAACGAATAAAATCCCGCAGAGCACGACGGTGTAATAAGTCTGGAGGTAAAATAAGACCGTCATGCTAATGGTTCCCTGACATCTCAAATAATTATCCCAAAAAATAGTGGGGGGCAGAAGCATCGGAGAAGATCCTAGGCTTGGCTGGGACGATAAATCTTTGTCACTTTTAGTCATCGCTCACGGCTGAATCGGTGTAAAATTTTGAGACGGAGATGTCATCAATTTCGGTTACAACCTCTAGTTGCTCTCTCGTAAGGCTGATGGTAACCGGAGACTGATTGATTTTGTCACTTGTGTTGGAGGGTTGAGTAGGGGGTTGTATCTGGCTATGCCTGGATTCTCCCCGTGCCTTTCACACACATGGCTGCGCAGATAGAACACAGGAAACATGACAGCTGCGCAGACAGAATTCAGTCAAACTAACAGCTGCAGCTGCGCATACAGAACATAGACAGGGTAACAGCTTCAGCAGTGCAGACAGAATACAGACAAAGTGCCAGAGCAATACTTCCACCATTAGAGTATAATTCATGCTTTCACCATTACAGTAGTATTCATGCATTCACCTTTACAGTAGAATTCATGCTTTCATCTTTACAGTAGAATTCATGCTTCTACTGTTACAGCATAATTCATGCTTTCACCTTTACAGTAGTATTCATGCTTTCACAATTACAGTAGTATTCATGCTTTCATCTTTACAGTAGAATTCATGCTTCCACCTTTACAGTAGCACTCATGACTTCACCATTACAGAAGAATCCATACTCCCATCTTTACAGTAGAATTCATGCTTTCACCTTTACAGTAGTATTCATGCTTTCACCTTTACAATAGTATTCATGCTTTCACCTTTAGTAGAATTCATGCTTTCATTCTTATACCCTTACAGTAGTATTCATGCTTTCATCTTTACAATATAATTCATGCTTTCATGCTTTCACCTTTAATGTAAGAATCCATACTTCCACCTTTTTAATACAGTATAATTCATGCTTAACCTTTACAGTAGTATTCATGCTTTCACCTTTACAGCAGAATCCATACTTCCATCTTTATAATATAATTCATGCTTTCATACTTCCACTTGTACAGTAGAATTCAGGCTTTCACCTTTACAGTAGTATTAATGCTTTCACCTTTATAGTGGGCATGAAGATGTAAATGTATATGGCAATTCGACCAAGGTGAGCAGGGCTCTTGTTATTTTTGGGTGAAATCATATATTTGGTAAAGCAATCAGCTGTCTTTTCCAATATATCCTGCATGATTATGGAAGAATTCCTTCCCCCAGAATTGATGGAGAAGAGGTGGGGGTGGGGGGGGTGGTGGAGCTACTTTCCCCTGGGGTGGGGGGCTCCTCTAATCATCGGGGCAATGCCCGGATTCCTCATGCATTTACATAACGTGGTCCTGACACTTTCACTCCAGGCTATCCATCACCGACAAGACACACCCCCCAACCCCTGATTGAGTCCTCTGTTTGTCCACCCAGGCATAAAAGATTGATTCCCCCATTACCCCCAAACCCCCCTTGCCACCCCCTGGCCTCATGTTTGGCACAGAGGTATTTCCTTTGAATGATGAGACCCCCCAGTGAGGACGTTATAACCAGAGAACACACAGACTGAGACAGTATCATTCTGGAATGTGTGAGAGGGTCCATACCATCTTTTATCATATAAAAAAACAAAAGAATATCCTCCTTGGAGACCCAAATCAGAAATCCTAGTATGACTGCAGAGGGGGGATTTTTTTTTTAGGGGGGTGGGGCAAGTGGTAGTAAGGTGGGGGTAATGAGCAAAATTTCAGTTTTGTCTTTTTTTTGACTATGTGCTCTTATGCTATATTTTTCCATTATTAGCTAACACTTTGAATTCCTCCATGGAGGATTCAGATCGTATGACCGATCTTTGTCAAAATAACTACTTCCGACACTGAGAATCCTGCTCTACAGGTCAAAGTATTCACAATAAAGATGCTTCAGCACAGACACAGATCTCCTCTGTGTGCTAAACTCTATCCATTATTCATGTGTTGTTCATTTGCAAGCAGGTCTGGCCTGGTTTTATTATTGAATATATTGTGTTGTGTACAGCAGTTATAAACACATTGATATCAGTATTGCCGGCAGCATTGTTTGTGAACACACACAAACGCGTGCGCGCCCACACACACACACACACACACACACACTGCAGAATTACATTTCAAGTACAGTATTGCACCAAGAACACTGTTGTAAAAAAGGCTTTTTTATATGAGTATATTTTTTTCAAAATGAGGAGCACACAAATTTTCACAACTTCCCACAATCTAAAACAAAAGTCGACATATTTGATCCCCAAATATAGACAGTGATATAGCGGAGCGAAGGCATAGGCTACAGGATATAGACTGTGAAAACACATGTCAATCAAGAAAAATACCACCTGGCCACTCAGGGACTCGCTGCATGGCGAGAACACAAACTCTACCTTTCCCTGTATAATGGATACATTTACTAAGCACATATGAAGTGCTTTGCAGATTTTATTTTAGTTGTAACTGCCCTCAGTTTCTTTGGATTGCCATTTCACTTCTGTCAAGTGCCGAGAAGAAAGGGAGATTCTTTCATTTGTTTGAAATAAGATTAAAATGATAACTTTGATGCTGGCTGAAATATTTCAGTTCATATGTGTGGCGTGGGGAGAAGAATAACAGGAGGTGGAGGGAAGGCGGAGAGGGAGAAATTCATTATGCATAATAAAACAAAACGTATCATGGGAAATAACATTGATATTAAAGTCAGAATGACACCCGGCTATATGAAAAATGCAAATGTGCAAATTTAAATGATCACGTGGGGTGGGGGTGTGGGGGGTTTGGGGGTTGGTAGATATGCAGATATGATCACAGCATAAAGAAACAAATGTTAGCACCAAGTTGTGGAAGAACAACAACTGCACTGTGCTATTTCCTCTAGGTTCTAGGATCATTTCAGTCAAAGTGCTTTATTATTAACTATTAAGCTATTAGCCTAGTACCACAATTTCACTTTATATACTATATATATATATAGATACAGTGGGGTCCCAAAGTCTGAGTCCACTACCAAGATCTGTTTGTTTTCATCGTTCATCGAAAACTAACACATTTTTAGTCATGTGGTATTTGTTATTCAAGAATGTAATGAAACACAAAAATATTTGTTTGAGAAAGGATGGTATGAAATTGAAATATCTATAAATATTTTGTTTGCACACCATTGCCTTTCATTTCCTCAAAATGTTGTGACACCTTATTTTTCATTTAAGTTTTAATACATGGACACTCCTAATACAAAATGTGAGTTGTTTGAATTTATTTTTATTTTTTATAATTCCCTGTTTTTCTCCCAATTTGGTTGCCAATTATACCCTCTATTTATATCAATTCACCCTCCCCCACGAGTCCGGCGCCCATCCTCCGGGTAACAAGACAATTTTTCTGGGCCGGTAGATCTGCCTCCTCCGAGACGGAACCCGACCACGGACACCCTTCCTGCTCCTCGACAAACACGTGCTGGCTCACCCTCCCCCTCCCCTGAGGCGGACAGCCAAATGCCGCCCCCGATCGGGGCTAACAACCAGGGCCGGTCTGGTAGAGACGTGGGTTTCGAACCGCGTCCCTGACAGGCAGCGCACACTGCATCGGACCAGCCAAAATATGCTGCGTTAGACTGCTACGCTATCCGCCGCCCCGTTTTGGTCTTTTAATTTTGGTCTTTTAATTATTAAAATTGTCAAGGTTATAATACCAGAAGATATTGACTTAATTCAAATGGAAAACCTCTACAACCAATGTTCTCAGAGTTTATTCAACCTGCGGGGTGTTTTAATCTTGAACAAATCACGGAGGAACACTTTGCTAAAGTTTTTGCAGCTGTTCGCCCACACACCAGTATTCTTCCATCTCTGGGAGAAGCTTAGGTCAAATTGTTCTCCTGAGTAAACATTTTGTGTAATATATATATATGTGTGTAAAATTGAGTTGGTTTTGTTTTATATATTGATCCTAAAACAGATTATTTTATTTTTATTATTACTATTATTATTTATATTAATTATTACTGTTGTGGTTTTGGCTACATTTGTTACAACATCTACTTCAAATTGTGACGCAATTCCAGCCCTTGAAAAATACATCACAACTTTTATAGTAGTTATTTTCTGCAGTTTTATGATTTAATAATGTTTTTGCCCCATTTGTTCAACTGCAGTTTTCTTGACATAATACAGGTAAATGACCTAAATAATAGAGGCTAAGGAGTTCAACAGCAGTATCCCATCTGGGGATCACACATGCAAGCTTCAGGTGCAGATGGCCTGAGAGTGATCACACTTTGGCTGACCAAAGCTACAAACAGCAGAATCTACACTACACTACACTACACTATGCTACACTAAAGTACAGGACGCCACACTATGCTACATTACACCACAATATACCACAGTACACCACACTACAATACACTACACTACACTGCACTACAGTACACTACATTACACCACACTACACTACACTGCACTGCAGTACACTATACCACACTACAATACACTACAGCATGCCACACTAGACTACGCCATACTACATTGTGGAGTGCAAAGACTGTGTCTAAATGTTTACTGTGGAGTCAATCATTGCTTGATTTCCAGAGCGACTTACTTCCAGAGGGTAAGAGATCTCTCAAGTGTGGTTGAAGAAGCTGAACACTGAACAGATCTTTGGATAACTGAAAGAACATTCAGATGTTTGTGCAGTTCAGTTTCATTGTGCACTGCACCCCCAGATTGAGTGGATGTTACACAGAAGAATGAGGAGTGAAGAGTCCTTCCTCAGAACAATGTTGTCTTGGCCTTCAGCATGATAGAAAAGTGCTCAGGGACAGAGGGAAGCTTTGTGTGGAACGGGTGTGTGTGTGTGTGTGTGTGTGTGTGTGTGTGTGTGTGTGTGTGTGTGTGTGTGTGTGATGATGAAAACACTGCAGAACCCTGAGAATTTTCAATGAGCAGTATTATAATGATGAAGATGTGTTTCTGTGAGCACAGTGTTATGATGATGAAGCTGTGTTTCTGTGAGCGCAGTGTTATAATGATGAAGCTGTGTTTCTGTGAGCACAGTGTTATAATGATGAAGTTGTGTTTCTGTGAGCGCAGTGTTATAATGATGAAGCTGTGTTTCTGTGAGCGCAGTGTTATAATGATGAAGCTGTGTTTCTGTGAGCGCAGTGTTATAATGATGAAGCTGTGTTTCTGTGAGCGCAGTGTTATAATGATGAAGCTGTATTTCCAACCAAAAAGATACAATTCCATGAAATAATTTTATCGTGAATATTGGTGAAAATAGATGTAACTTTTAATTTGAGGGAATTTTACTGGTGTCTAAAGGGTTCATACATTTCAAATGTTTATTTGAACCAGGTCTGTAAGACAAGCCCTCTCGATATTTAAAAGGACAAAAGGAAAAAACGGAACCTCAGGACCACACAGAGAAGGGACCACATTTGATTGACATGTCACATTGATGTCTACAAAGTGCCAATGTGCCAAAAATGAAAGAAATATGCTGCTAAGCCACATTGTTAGCAATAACCCTCATGGGCAAAGTTGCATACATAATTAACACCCAACGTTATGATACTGTACTCAGTGGCATGGCTGGCTGGTTCTGGCATAAACCTGTCATGTGTTTTCTGTCTCTGGCAGATTAAATGAAGAATAGATGCTATATGCATATAGAACGAAACAACCCAACGTGCTGGGTTATAAACATCCCCAACACGCTTAGTTCCCATGCCCCCCTGTAACCCAACCACGGTTGGCTGTAGCAGTTTTAAGCAAAACCCCCTGCAAAAAGGGGCTGAGCATTTGTCGAGCTCGAGTGAGTGAGTGAGCGGTAGTTGAAGGGTCTTCAGGTAAGGGGGAGAGGGGCAAATGGTAATTAAAGAACAAGTGCCCCTTTTACCCGGGCTCTTTAATTGAATGGTGACGTTCCAAGTGGTGACGGTATCTCAAGGCGGCTGTGTGCACAGGGGGCACCGAAACCTGGAGCCGGGGCAGTCTGGTGTCCTGCACACGTGTCCGTACACAAGATTCGATAACAGATGAAAATAGGGCTTTTGGAGCTGTCAGAAATGTGCAGAAGTAACGTGTTTGGTGCGGAGCGAAAGGGAGCAGGTTTTTGGCCCTCCAGCGCACGCGTCGGCAGATTTTATTTGCTGCACTGAATGCCTCGCTAAGGGCTGTTTCTGTGGTTAAAGCAAATATAATGGGAGGATTCCTAACGGAAATATGGGCTCTGTGGCATTGGGGGGTAAACATCTACAGGAGATACTGGACATGCTGTAGAAACAGGAATAATAAAAGAATAAAAAACGATTACTACTACTACTGCCACTAATAATAAAATCACTATTAATAATAGTGCTACTACTATGAACAATAATAATAATAATAATAGTAATAATAAAAAGATGTCCATGTGGTCAGAGAGGGCTGCAGAGTTCGGAGGAAGGAGGACCGGAATGCAGGCATATGGAAGCGCTTTCTCTCCCGGCTCTGCCAGCATCTCTGTTGTGGTCAGATGGAATTAGGGAATGCCGAGATCCCGCGAGAGAAAACACAGCAGAAAAGACGGGAGGCCGCAGCCGAGGACAGAGGCCAGGAAGCCGTACGTAAGCAGGAGCGAAGCCATGCCCCTAGCCATGCCCCTCCCAAGATGCAACTCTGCTCCGCACACCTCCTGCCACGCCGCACGTGACAAGCTAGACTTTGTGTTTGATAAAGACACGGCGAGCCGTTGTGCTCTTGCCAGCTGCTGCATGCGATGTTTAGGTGCTTGAATGCAAACAGGCCGCCTTCCCCTCCCCCGGCCGCATTCGTATCTGTTACTGTTTTCATTTCCTTCAGTTGAGGGAGGGCGTTCCCAACACATATTTTGATATTGCTACCTCATGCGGCACGATTTCCCACCCTGTAAATTCAATAAATAAGAACGGAGGGTAAATAAAAAGTCAATCTAGTGGCACATCCTTTTATTAACACTCTCTCAACTCCTTTTCGAATTGCTGCTCTGGGACAATGCAAATGGACTGCTGAAAAATGAACATGTGCACACTGCCAAATGAACATACACACACACGCACAGAGACACACACAATCTAGGACATGGTATGGTAAGGCTGTAATAAGGATACAGTAAGAACACGATAGGTTATGATAAGGTTATGGTCAGGACAAGGTAAGATTATGGTATGGTCAGATATAGTAAAGATATGCTTGGGTCATTATATATATGCTTAGGTTGTAATGAGGATATAGTAAGGACGTGTTTAGGCTATGATAAGGTTATGATGGAGACGTGGTTAGGTTACGGTAAGGTTGTAACGAGGTGCCCAGAAGTAGCTCTGAGCCGCAGGATTGAGAGAGACACTCAGGGAGCAGACACCAGGGGATACAGATATGCCAGTGATGCTAATCAGCAACATCTGAAAACCGCCAGGAGGGAGAAGACGGGGGGCCGCGGTGTCACCTGTCCCATTTTAGATCAGAGCGCCTCAAAGCCCCCGATCCCAGACAGCACGGAGGCTAGGGAGCCCCATCCCGCGCTCCGTACCTAGACGAGGAACATCGGCGGGCTCGCGACGGGGGAGCGTTAGGAAAACGCGCCCCTTAAAAGACTCCTTTGTAGGAGCAAGCGCTCTCCAGCGAAGGCGCACTTCCCCTCGTCTGATCGGGATGATGAAAGACCCAATCGGTGGCTTTGTTATTCTCACAGGAGATGTCTCTGCACTGATATCGAACTCTTGCAGGGGGAAGAAATGAAGGAGCAGAGACCCCATGGGAAACATACACACTTCCTCTTTTGCATTTTTTGGTTTTTTCATCGTTACATGCTATTTTTCTTTAATGAGTATCCTCCCTGATGGTCGGACTGCGTCAGCAGTGGGATTTTTATTTATTTTTTTGTTCAAAGGTGCACAATGCGGAAGATGGAAGTTGTACTTTGACGCTGAAGTTCCTCCAACAGCGTGAACAAAAAAAGCACAGTGGCTTCATCCCCAGCCGTCCTGGTCCTGGAATATTATGACTGTAAAAAATTCAGCAGCTGAGTAGGAAAAAAACTTTCTTTCAAGGAAAATAGGTCACAATGGTGGGCATTTACATAGGGCCTTTGGTGTATATATAGTGCCCTGAAACAGTGGCGTAGCCAGGAAGTCCTTTTGGGAATAACACTGCTCAAGTAGAAGCTGAAGTTGATGTGCACTCCTCTGAAGCGCTTGGCCCTGATAGTGAGAGCTAACGCTGGTCGGACTGGATGTGGATCTCGCACCCTGCGTGTCCCAGGTGTGAATCTGGGAGAAACAAATTCAGCAGTAACCCGGAGGAACCCTGGCCACCAATCATGCCCCGCCACATATAGCACCTATAGTGTGTGATGCATTTGGGGTTAATGTGTGACAGAAGCCTCTCTACAAATGAACTGTGAGCTGTTTATCTAACCCAAAGAAGAGAGGCATTTTGTATCAAAAGTGTGGAGGAAAATGATCCCCTGTATGCTGGACGTGGAGGGAACACGGATGGTATCGGGGACCTCCAGAGCAGAGGCAGACACTCTCAGAACTACTGCAGGCCCAGTACAGTCCAGCTGCTTTCTCTTACCGCCAGAAATCCTAGCAGAACCCCACGGTTCAGTTCTCCTGCCAGAGTCGTCTTTAACTGTTCATCCCGTGGTCAGGGCTCTTTATTCTTTTTGCTTAGACCCATGAAGCCACCAACAGACCAAACTATTTAATTTAAATTCGGAATGAGGGGGGGGGGGGGGGTAGATAGCCACTGAACATTTAAATTAAATTTCCTTTCTGAATTTTCCTTGGTGGTTTTAACAAGGTATGGTGGAACCCTGAAAGGATTAGAGTGGAAATGTTGGGGTTCATCTTTCAGGACCCCCCCAACAAAGAGGTGTGAAGTCTTTTGTCAGACGTCAGCCTATCGATGCAGTGGGCATGAGACCGGATTGATAATATGATTGTCCATTAAACTTCAAAAGTGACAGTAACAGCCAACCTTTATAGGTACATTACATTACAGTCATTTAGCAGACACTCTTACACAGTTGCCATTTCTGTACAGATAATCCATGTATACAGCTCAATATTTACTGAAGCATTTCAGGCTAAGTACCTTTGGGAATCAAACTTGCAACTTGCATAACAATTTAATATCCCTAACCATTTTAATATATTGCCCCCTGTTGCAGTTATATTTTCCTTTTGATAGATTCTTGATATATTAATATATTATACAATTTGTGAAACTAGAGAAAGAAACCTGGTCCTTTACTTTAGCAGGTCAGCGTCTGATGTGAAGGGCATTGAGACTAAGCAGGTATCTCCTCTGGGGCTACCTATTGCTGTCCTCCAGAAGCAGAGTAAAGGGAACAAAACACCAAAGCAGTGATGTCTGGCTCTGATTGGCTCTCACTGAACATGCTAACTGCTACCCGACATGAGCATTAAATGTGTTTGTACCACAGATTCTGATTGGCTGACAGACATGCTTTATTTTGTATACACTACCGGTCAAAAGCTTTAGAACACCCCCATTTTCCAGTTTTTACTGAAATTTAAGCAGTTCAAGTCCAGTGAATAACCTGAAATGGTACAAAGGTAAGCGGTAAACTGCCAGAGGTAAAAAAAAAAAGCTTAGGTTACCAAAAACTGAAAAATAATGTAGCTTTTTTGTTTTATTATTCAACTACTATTAATACCATAATCACTCTGTACAAGCTCCTCTTCTCCTTAAATAGCCTGTAACTGCCTGAACTTGCTGAAAACAAAATGCCATTTCACATCTGAAACTGGACGGCCAGCTCCGATGGTATCAAAGGCCATCACCAAGGAATCAGCCCTTCTGAGTCGTCATGGCAATGCCCGCTACTACGCTTCCTTCTGTACATCACCTGAACATCAGCACGGTGTCTGTACCAAGGAAAGGCTTGTGGTTACGATGCACCAGATCTGTGATTCAGTGAGCTTGTGCTTACAATGCAACTCCTCTGTGTGTCACTGAGCTTGTGGTTAGGACACACCTGATCTGTGTGTCAGTGGACTTATGGCTACGACGTACTTGATCTGTGTTTCAGTGAGCTTGTGCTTACGATGCACCTCATCTGTGTGTCAGTGGCCTTGTGCTTACGACTACAATCTGAGTGTCAGCAGGCGAATGGGAGAGAGACTGTGCATCGGTGCTGCCCAGGTGTGCTCCTCTTTATGGTTTTAGGGGCGTCATTCTGCACTGGAGTGATTCAAACTAAGAGGAATAGAACACCCAAGAACGGATACACAATTTAAGACGTTCAATTAAAAGAGGCAATTGTCACTGCACCTATGAAACGGGTGATGAAAATTAGCCAAATATAAGACATGGAACAGCCAAAGATGAAGTGTGGAACAGCTAAAAGCTTGCCGCCCCAATTGTTTTTAAATGACTGCGAGCAAGAAGGCAGAAGTTGTGCAGCAGGAGTGGGGGGGAACATTGGCGTTGTAGGACCCCCTCAACTTCCCCCCAGCATCTGTGTCCATGGTGTGGCCTGCCCTTTGAGCAGGACAGACTTGGCAGGCAGAATGCTTAATAAGAGTCGAATGGCTGTGGTTGGCACATTCCGCTGTTCCTTTCCAACGGCTTAAACTCGATCGCAAGAACTCGGCAAAATCACCGCAATTTTTTTTTTGTGCGTTTTTGGTTCTGAAGTCACGTAATTAATTAAGGGAAGTCGGCTCAAAGGAGAAGTGGCACAGCATGTGTCGGGTTGGGGGGGCAGCTTTTATAACTTGGCAGCACGGGTCGTGGTGGGGACTGAAATTCCAGACTAAAAGCCGTTAAAAAAAATCGATAAAATGTCATTTTCTTTGAAGAGCGGTGAGCAGATGTCAGAATCGCCGCAAAATATGTTGGAATCCCATCAGCCACACTACCGCCATTCGTTAAGTCATTAGTGCTAACGGGTTCCGGATGCGAGCGCCAGCTGCGGGAGTCGGCCGAACGTTGGGACCCGTTAAAGAAAATAACAATAAAAAAGAAGACGGAGAGAACAATGAGCACTACCTCTGTCGCGCCCCCGTGGCCCAGTGCTCTGTCCACTTCCACGCGCCGCTCGCACACACGCCGGTTAGAGGAAGGAGGACGCGTCGATTGAGACGCCGTGTTTCCCTTACTGGGGAAGTTTCCCTACTTTTCCGCTTGGTCTGAAGAGTCTTGCTGACGGTCTAGCTGTGAGTTCATGCCAGCAACGCGTTGTCAAGGAAACCATTCATCTGACAACAATGACGAGTCTTTAAAACATCCACATACTGTATCTATTCCATTTTATATGTATGCAGAGGGTTTATCTAACCCACCACTGTTGCACACACTCTTCTGATGATAAGGTTTGCTGTAAGTGCTCTCTGGGTTTGCTGGGTACCCTCATGTGCATGTTTTGGGAATTACCTGATATAATGTATTTTGGAATGTTTGTTGTGGGAGTGCTGTCCTGGTTACAGCAGCTGTCCTGTCTGTAGTTGCACCCTTGTGCCTAGAGCAGCTCCTTTTTGGGAATACACCCATATTTATTTCAATCTACAATTTATTGGCAGACTTCAATTAAGAAGGTATTTCTGAAGGGCTAGGCTAGGAGCTGGTATTGATTTTAAACGTATTTGGTTAAACGTGTATAGCTAAATTTGTTTGGTAAATGTGTTTGGTTAAACGTGTTTAGCTAAATATGTTTCAATGAATGTGTTTGGCAAAATTTGTTTGATTACATGTTTTTAGCTAAATGTGTTTGGCTAAATGTGTTTGGTTGAATGTGTTTGTATAAATGTGTTTAGCTAAATGTTTTTTGTTTGTCGGGCACTGCGCACTGTGGGGCTTTCCCCTCACATGTCTGAGGACGGGGGAAACGATGGCTTTGGTGTCATGATTGAGAGTAACTTTGGGTCCGCTAAAACTTGAGCTCCCAGTGCCCTGATGTTCACATAGTCTGGTTTAGAATCTAATGGTGACTGTGCCAGTGGTCTGCCCCGCCTGCCTGCCTGCAGCTGTGCAGCCCTCCCGCGCAGCAAGTGCACAGCTTTCACTGTGAAGTCACTCACCTTCACAGATTGAAAAGAAGCAGCAGCTTTTTCACTGTGCCCCTCCTGAACCAATGGTCACTCACCTTCACAGATTGAAAAGTAAGACTATATATTTTTTAAACAGACCAGCTGGCTGCGAAGATAAATTTTTTTTGGAAAACAGTGCAAAATGAATGCGTCTGGAGCCAGTTATAATAGATTTTGCAATAATATTTTAAAAATACAAACAGAAAGAAGCGTGCCTACAAACCTGAACCAATGGAGGATGTATCAGCAACAGGACAGGCCTGCTATTACTGTCTGCCAATCAAACCTGCTATTACTGTCTGCCAATCAAACCTGGCGAATAAAGAAAGATGAGAATGAAAAAGAATAGAAAAGTAACACTTGACATGCCATTTCCTGGAAACGGTGAAGTAATCTTTCAGGACTACATGTGGGCATATGGAGCAGTAGGGAAAGTGGAATGAACATGAGCATCGTCACAGAGAGGATGAATCTGCATGATTGCACACACCTTATACAGAGTGCTTCATTAATTCTGCATGCTGCACATCTCCCATGATTAAACCAAACTACTTTTGTGAGACAAAACCTGTTGACAATTTTTTGTCAACAATTTAGCCTCAACTCGCCTACAATGTGATGTGAGACATCAAAGTATTTTTCACACAGCGGAAAACTGTCTCAAGTGGCACGTGATTAACAAAACCCCAAAAAGAGAGCTTAGAGAGACTGCCACAGGTAAAATAATAATAAAAAATATTTGTTCTTTCTTTTTCACTGTGCAATAAAGCTGGTGTCTGAATGTTAACCTAATGACGCAGTAGCGATTTACTTGGAATGAACCACGACTCATTTATGCACACAGACTTGTGAGTGAACTGCGCTGCGAAGAGTACAACCGTGACCATGAAACAGTGCAAGATCTTTTCATCAACATGATGTCTTTTCAAACAAAAATCTCACAATTGGGAAAAAATCGAACTTGTATTTCTGGTTTTTATTTATTTATTTGTCGGTTGAGACGGGAAAGTTTATTTGTCTGTGGAAAAGCTTGCATTGACGAGGGTTCATTCTCACAGCAGGTGGCATTTCATCATCTCTTAAATGCTGTTGGCCGGCATGTGGGGCTAATGAGGACGGGTCTCACTGATCAATAAGTCATGAGAAGCACATGGATTATTTTAAGCGTTCATCTGTTCACTGACAGCTAGAGTACACAAAACAGAGTAACACATATCAGTGCTGGACCACACTGGCCAATCACAGGCCAGTTGGGTTTGGCTCAAATGCGGTGTATCCTGAGTGGGCAGTAAGCTGGCAAAGATGATGCAATGTGTTCGAGTCTCAAGTGTCTTTAACTATGTGCACCATAACTACACAGCTGCTGCCATTTTTTAAATAATTTATGTTGTTAATATAATTGTATTATTATTATGATTATTATATTATTATTAGTTTTAGTAGTAGTAGTATTTATTATTTGTGTACCAAGGGTATCACATGATCTACATTTGATTAAAAAAATCTTTGCCTCATGATTTGAAATGAGAGTTTGGTGTGTGTGTGTGTGTGTGCGGATGTGTCTGCCTGGATGTGTGAATATATATTGCAGTGTGAACAGGTGTGTGGGCTTTCCGATGTTTGTGAGGCAAAGGGTGGCTATTTTGAGGAATCCAAGATTTAGAGACAAGTTTTACATTTTCTTGAACATTCCTTTGATGTTGTTTTTTGTTTTTGTGTGTTTTGTAATTTTCCAAGTATTTACAGAAACTTATACGGTGTAACACATTGCCTATTATGAAATAAACCTTCTTTCCAGCAGGTGCAAACTTTTGACTGCATAAATATAATAGTAAAATATATACTCAATATAAAGCTGTGATTTATCTAACCTCTCCAGGTGACACATTCAAATGCGATGTGTATCTGTGCATATAGACATAAGGGATGCATCAGGCCACAGCTGAAGGTCTCTCCCTGTCTCGTTTTTCTTTGAAAGGATGCTGTGTGGATGCTGTATCTTTTCCAGTTCCTCTTTCCGCATCTCTGTCCCTCCAGGGCAACCTCTCAAAAACCATTAGGCCTCCAAAAAACCCACATGTCATTAAAGCCATGGCTCCATATTATGTTTTATGTGCACCAAGAGTATTTGTCATTTATCACAATATTTGCCAGTTTTGTATTTGTCATATTTGTAACCTACGCGTGTAATCTGCCTGTGACGCACGTGCTGAGGCTACGATAGACCTTGTGCTCAGATTTCCTTAAACCTATTAAAACAATGCAGGTTTGCCTCATTTCCATTTGCTTTGTCTTTGATCTCTTCATTTTCCACAAAGGTATAGATGTATATTTATTAGCATACATTGTCACTCCCCTGTTTTGCCAGTATATTCGCACGTCTATTCATCTAAGCTGGGGATAAAGCGCACAGTGTGAAGACTCATTGTAAGTCGATCTGGATAAGAGTGTCTGCTAAATGCCAAAAATTTAAATGTAAAAATGTTAGACATGAGCCATCAGAGGTCGATGAGTGATTGTGCAGGAAGCTCGTTAACAGGTGTGTTTGTCTGGCGCGTCAAAAGAACAGCGGTCCTGGATAGCCGTGACCTCTGCGTGCATCTGAAGACAGGTAAATGCCTGGAAAGATTTTGGGTGGGTGAGAAGACGTCAAAAACAAGTCCATTAATCTGACCCACCACCAAGATTGCAGTAGGCCCTGCCTTCAGGCGGAGTGACCTTTGCTGTTTCCTCAGCCTGTTCCGGGTGCCACTCAGTGCACATTACTGATGCTGCTGGGATAGAGTAAAGGTCAGGGCCTGTTTGAGTGGCCTGCCCTGCTACAACAAAGGTGAAGAAAAGGTGAAATTCCTCGGCGGAGCGAGTGACATTGCGTGACCTTGTGCGGTGTGTTCACTTCCTGAGACACGCTGAGCAACATCTGTGCCCCGCCCACCCTCCTGAAAAACCATAACAATAACCTTAACGATAACCGTAACAATATCCCTGTTTACTTTAGGTTTGCGTGTGGACCGACGGTAGTCCCCCACGGGTTGGTTCTTTAACTTATCAAATATAAATGCCGATAAGCTCAATCTAATTAACTGGAGGCGGCCACGTTAGAGGCAGGGGGCTCCATCAAAATTTAATCAAAATGAATTGGGGGTATGTGATTTAAGATATTAAATTCAAATGAATCAAGGGAAGCTGCTGTTCAGCCAGTGGTGTGAGCCAGCTGCCTTTATTTTCCACATGCACTCCCTGTCAGGGTTTCTGTTTTGGAGGGGAACTGTGCATGTGCTATTTCAATGAACAGTGTAGATGATATTGTGCATTTAGTGGGTGGGGGGTGATCCCTGGGGATACTGCTTTTTCATGGTTAAAAAATGGAAAAGTGTTGAATGCAGTGACAGAAAAGTCCAGTCTTTGTCTTTGATGTGATGTTTTTTCACCTGCACTTTATTTTGGTACTGCCTGAATTGTAATTTGGTTACACGTACACTTCTGAAAACACCAGAGAGACTCCGCCAGGTAGATTTTCCGCAGTACTGTCCTCCAATGCAATGACTGCTGCAGCTGGAAGAGGTAAAGAGTGAAGAGGCTACGGGCCTACATATGCGACTGGGAATTTCACAATGGAAGAAAGAGCTAAAAAAAAGTGATAATCATTGGTTACAAAAAAAATTAATGTTTTTTAAAGTACATTTTACAATGTGTTTTTTTTACAATATGTGTGGTTTTTTTTTACAATATAGTCTACAATATATTGAGAAATTTATGTCAGTATTGTATACTTATATTTTACATTTTATGTTTGCATTGTGTATTGTTGTCTGTCTTATCTGCTGTGTGATTAGGTGGAGAGGAATGTGCTTAGGTCAGTTTAATTGCCATGATGCACAGAGATCTTTAACTGAAAATTTAAGAGTGGAAAATTACTTGCGGTTAAAATCTGTGAAGTGGTCTCGCCACTAATGAAGAGCTCACACAGTAGACTTGATGGTATTCTGGTTCCCAAACTGCAAAGATCCTCCATTTCCCATGAAACAAGGGTTTGAAGACAAAGAAGGAAATGTAAGAACCTTTGACGGCTTCCGGTAATTGCCTTTTCATAGAGAGGGAAACAGAAAATATGTTTGTTTATATAATACATTGGAAATTACCCCAAATACCATTACAGAAATGATTGAACTGCCAATCATTTTGTCAGGTCAATGAACTCTGATTGGGAAATAACAAAAAGGAAGCAAATTACATGACGGGAAGATGGCTTGGACAGTGGTCACAGAAGAAAATAGAATTACTCAAAATTTACCTTGGGTTTCTGGCCCTTGTAGTGCTGGTCGTGGTGATTATAAGAAGATCAAACACCTTCACAAAAGTATCCACTCTGGGGTGGAACTGTGGTGTGGTGATCATGGTTCTGGGCCTGGAACAAGACTGATGGCCACCATAGATGCACAAGCAAACAGACAAGCAGCCACAATATTATTACAGCAATCTGCCTCTCTTTCAAATCAAACCTCTTTCCCTGAGGGAACTCTCACATGCTAGGATCCACCATGATGTTATGGGTCAGGGTTATTGGAAGAAACACAGGGTCTTCCTGAGTTTGAGACTAAGTTCCCAGCTCTTGTTACAAGCTTGAATTTCCTGGTTCTACAGATTAGCAACCATTGACATTTTACATTGTAGACATTTAGCAGCATGGATTGACCTGTCCAGGGTGTATTCCTTATCCAGATGCTGGGAGGCTCCAGCCCCCCGCGACCCTGACCAGGAATAAGTAGATAATGGATGGATTTAAAATGGCAAGAATAGTGTGTTCAAAATGGCAAGAATATCACAGCTAGACCAAGAGATCAGTACAGCTACAATAAAATAGATGTTATTGTAAAGATGCGCACCACAACACCTACAGTATAAAACATGGAGAAAAAATGTATTACATGTTGCTACTGTTGCTCAAGTATTGTTTTGCCACTTTTTATTGTTGTGATTGGCTAAGCTGGTTCTTGGGCCAATCGGATTTGAGTGTGTTGAGCAAACAGACAAGTAACACATCACAAAGGAGAAGTGGGGCCACCCTGGTTGGTAACTTTGAAACTGAACTGATCGACATGCAGTGAAAACCCACGGAACGAGCGAAAAATGGTGGAGAGAAAAGGTATGTGATACCTGCTTCAGCTGAAAATAACAGGACAGGGAATACAAACATATAAATGATACCACTGTCCTACGTGTTTGTTATGGTTGATGGTGGTTTAGTCTGAGGGAATATGGAAGAACGAACGCTTGTCCTGTGTCACATTCCCTTTGTTCCTGTCTCGTCTTTTCCTTGTCTTGTTTTCCCCTGTGTTAGTTTGTTCTCTGGTGTTCTTCCCTCGTGAGTGTTTGTGTTAATTGTTTTATTATTTTCAATTATTCAATCATCACTCCTCGTTACTCATCATCCTGCTCACCTGCTGCTAATCCTCTCATCTTTTCCTGCACACCAGCCTCCCATCTAAGATCATCAGCCCTGCAGTATATCTACCCCGGTTTTCCAGTCATTCATTGTCAGATCGTTGTTCTCTCTAACCGGTTCATTCCCCGTCTGTCTGCCAGCTTTGTTCGTCCTGCCAGCCCTGCCTGCCTGCACGCCTTGCTTGCCCTCCGGTTCCCTTAGCCTGCCTGCCCATTCATCTCGCCCACTCCACCTGTGCATCTCTTCTGTTGTCCAGCTCCCATCACCAGTCCTCCAGCTCATCGTTTCCATTACCTCTGTTAAATCTTTAAATCATCACTCTTTTATTCTAAACCATTTTATCTGTGTCTGCATTTGGGTTCGTTCTGTACATCATAACATCCTGTTTGAGGGCCATTTCGGAAAGGGCCAGACATCTGAAGTGAACGATGCTTAATGTCTAAAGCATGTTTGCAAAGAAGCATTATTCTTGAAGCATGTAAAGGATGAGACCAGAGGCATACGTAATGTTGGTATAAGGCTGAACGTTTGATGGATGAGGCCTGTCCCAGTATGGACACCATAAAAATGGGTGATTAGTTGACATCTGAAGTCAATTGTAATGGGCCTGTTACATTTAAAGTAATGAATCTTTCTTTCACTAAAGAGTGACTGCCTCGTTAGGAATGTTAGCTGGTTAGCACAACTGAGTTAGTATACCTGAGTTATCATAACTGAGTTTCATCACAGTTTTGTAAGGGAGCACATTACTTCGGATTGTTGTACTTCTGCTTTATTTACTTTTCTTGTTGGTATCAGAGCAATGCACAGGTCTGCATTTGCCTCCGAGCGCTCATTCAATTAGTCTGAGCTGTGCTAGGTATCATCTGTAATTAAGGCATTCTTCCGCATAGACCATTTTATTTATAGAAAGAGACTTGCCAAATCTGACAGTCTACTGCCTGGATCACATTAATGACAGAGAAAGAAGTTGCGAGGCCCCTCCAGCGATTGGGGTTTGCATGAACACAAAGACTCTGCAAAAAGCCACCCAATGTGATCTCTCAGCAGCTCAGTGAGAAAAGAGGAGAACTTCTTTAAAAAAAGAAAAACAACAACAGCATTGTGCTTAATTGGTCAATTTAACAGAGTTCTCTATTGTTGGAACATTCCGGAGCTTTGAAATTTCAGAGCTGCAGAGGCAATCATTATCGATTGTATTTAGACTTGGCTCGCTATGGCTTAGCCTAGCACTTCCGTAGAGGAATGACAACATTCTCTGGGCTAATTTTGAAGATTTTAATAACAAATGCTCATCACAGTGATTTATAACATAATTCCAGTGGGGTTTTGGAAGAGGAGAAAGTTCCAGGTGAGGCAGTGTCTGATAAAATGAACTAAAAATGGGGCCTTAATTCTACACGGTTTCTGGTCACTCGTATTTCAGACTTTCTCTGTCTTTTTCACCCTGATCATGTGATTGCTGGGTGGAAAGGTCACACAGTCCCATATAAGGGTTTATGTCATGAACTTTTTTCACTGTATGGGAAATTCATAATTGGTTAGGCGAGCAGAAAGGTACAATAAATATTATTGTTGCTTTATTTCATATTTTATTTTTATTTTCTCCCCAGTGACATGCCTTTCACATATACAATTTCATTGCAAAGAGTATTCATATATTTAAAGCCCTGTTGCATTGCAAGATTTAAATTGTGGGCAGTTATTTTATGTGTGAGACAACCTGAGACATCTATGTCCTGTGGAAAAAAGACAACAGGTCAGGTCAGGAATTTAGACAGAGATACTATTCAAATCAATGACAGGTATTTTGTAAAGATATATATATACACATGACATACAGTACATACACAATTGCCAGAGAAAAAATACCTTGTAATTGAGTTGATCAAAATGCATTGGAAAATAAGCAAGTAGTTCATTTGCATATCACCCTCTCACCTGCTCTCACCTTCACCTGCAACAGAACCTTCAGAGTGAGGAACAAGTCACAGCATCAGATGTGTCCGGCTTGGGCATCCTCTATTTGTCTATCTCTCTCCTGCCCGATGGCCTATTTCTGTACAGCAGGCAGGAACACTGTGCAGAACGAGGAGCTCTAATTATTATTGTGTTATGGATAATTAGCAGTTGTGTCACATTTTACAGCTTGCCCACATAATGGAGTCATCCTGGCCCTAAATGGAGGGGTTCCTGGCACTGGTCGGCCACATTCCGGGATTTCCTGGGGGCGAGGGGCGTGACCCCCTGAAAGAACCGTCACAAACAGCGTTCCGGCAAGTTCCCATAGCGCCCCATCCAGCACAGTATCACACTTTATAATTACTTAAAAACAAAAGTCAGTTCTGAAATTCCTCATAAATCAAGCCTTTGGTAGCTGCATGGGATGCCATGAGCCAAGTAGGAATTACCCCTTTCCAAAGCTACATTCACATATGAATGTTTACAACTTTTCCCGGGCCTTCAAAACCTGTAGGACATGAGACCAGTTACCAGAGGAAGTGGGGCAGTGCTACAGTCACTCTAATCCTGACCTCCCTCGTCTGTGTCTATGCTCTCGTCACAAATCGTTAATTTGTTGCGCTGTATAACAGTGGCGTAGCCAAGAATTCATTTCGGTGGGATGAGAAAATACATACACTAACAAATTGTTTAAGTGGGGGGGTGAGTCCATGAACAAATTGTGGACAGCGGGGGGGGCGTCTGATGCAGCACATTAACAGAACTATCATAAAACATTTCAGGGGGGGTTGGGCTGAATGGTACATAGCCTGGATTAAATCAACATTTGTCTTGACTCCCAAGTAAAATGTAGGTGTTTTACAGTTTCGTGAGTTCAGTGATAGCCAAAATGAATTTGCCAAAGTGTTTGTGGAGATAAAATTAACACTCAAACTTAATCGTGAGTCAAAGTTAAGGACAAATCCTGATTGAATCCAGGCCATAGTCTCAAGCATTCAATACATGATGAACAGAAGGTCACTCGAAGGTCATTTCCTGCATTAGCAACAGCCCCAGGGTAGCAGTGAGTACCAATGGTAGCCTATGGCCAGCTTCTGACAAGGCTGTCTTCTGTCCTCATAATTATTTGTCCTTGCATTATAACCACTAGTAGAGGCTAAACAAGCTAAGCAATAAGGATATTATATATTATGTTATTATATATTTGAAACACAAATGAGGAATGTATAGCAGATGATATGCTCCTTTTTCTTAAAAATCCAAACACATCTGTAAAATCTCTATTAAAGTAAGAAAGATAATATACTAAGAGTTCTTGCAGGGTTCCAAATAAATTGGAGAAGTCAGACATCACTTCTACAAATGTTTTATGTACAGTGGACCAACTGGCAGAGTTAAATTTTATTCTTTTTTTTTCACCAAACATTAACTACAGGTATCTGTCAAAATAAAGGAAGTTGACTCCAAAATAAACTAAGCACACATTTCCAACAACTTTTCAAAGCAAATCAGTTCTCATTACCAAATTAGTCTGGAACATGAAACAGCCCAGAATATCTCTTGAAAAGTTGATGCTGCCCAAATCTTAACCTGTATTTTAATTTATTTCACCAAACTAGACAAACCCTATACTGGTTTATCCTCCCAAAGAGCCTACATCTGGGCTACAAATTTTGTTAGAATCCTCTGATTCAATACCGCTTGGGCTAATGGCATATGGAATGTTACCTACATGTTCCCTAATCAATTAAAACGAGAAGAAACAGCACAATTGCTACAGTCCCTCGCGGAATACAGATCTCATCACACTGTCACCCTTAAAAGACGAAAAAGAAAGGACAGGCACAGAGGCGGGCAGAAGCTAAAACGTTGGCGACACTGCCGTGTTCTTTTTCTGGCGCAGGTGATGGAGCAGGATTTTCATTTTGGAAAAGGGGAATGGGTGAGAAAGCTTGCTAACGGGGGATGGGTGGGGGTGGCCTGGTTCAGCCATTATTTGCGGCAAGCAAAATCTTTCTGAACACCCAAGTGCAGTGAAAAAGTTAATTTTGGATAAAAGGGACTGGTGGATAGCGTGGCGGTTTAACGTACCCGTATTTGGCTGGTCCTGTATGAGTGTGAGCTGCCTATCAGGGACGCGGTTCGAAACCTGTCTCTGCCAGACTGGCCCTGACCGTTATCCCCAATTGGGGGCGGCATTTGGCTGTCCGCTCCTGAGGGAGGGGGGAGGGTAGTCGGCACATAAGGGTGTCTCCAGAAAGGGGCTCGGTGAGTTCCATCTCGAAGGAGGCGGATCATCGCTGGCCTGGGACAGTAGCTTGCCCCTATAGAGACAAGTGGTGAGTTTGTGGGGGAAGGTTAATCGAAATAAAGGGGGAAATAATAGAATAGTATAATTGGCTTCCAAATTGGGGAGAAAAACGGGGAAAAATCAGAAACTTTTTTTTTTTTAAGAAAAAGGGATTGGATTGTCATTTGGCTTTTATTAATTCAGTGATGTGTCACCTTTCGTTTGCCAAAAATACCTGAAAAGAGGGGAAAAAAAATCTCTCACCTTTTGCAGCCAATGTGAAATGGAATAGAAAAAAAAGGTTATTGAATTAGAATGACACATATTAACACTAAAATAAATGCTGAATAAACTGCACCTGGACTAGAATGTTTTATTTTATATATGGAAAGAGGTATGAAGCTGTTGTGGGTACAAATAAACCTCAGAGATGGACAGAGAACCAGTCCATCTCTTTCAATGCTAAGGGCCAAGTGGAAAATCTGGGGCCACTGTTTTCACTGGGTGGACAGCCACTGGGTTGGCCGTAGGCTAAGAGGAGGCCCTTGAGGGCGGAAAGGCTCCGCAGGCGAGCTCCCTGTCTGAAGGCCCAGGTGGAAGTGGTGGCTCACCTGGAGGGCAGAGGCGTCTGTGTCAGGTCTCCGGCGCAGAGACAGGCCTCGCTGTGTGTCTGGGAGGTCTGCAGGGCGTGGGCCTGTCATAGCAGGAGATTTATGGCCCTCAATAAGAATCCCTGCATTCAGTGCCAAGTGGAGACGCAGCGTAATTAAAACCTTTCCGTGGAATCTGTTTGAAGTCGAGCAACAACAATCACTCAGAATTATGTGGCTCTCAGGATACTTCGCCTTACCCCACACACACACACACACTCACACACACACACAAAGATAACACCAACTAACACATACACACACATGCACACACAACGCACACACAGATAGCACCAGCTAACACATACATACACATGCAAGCACATGCAAACACACACATTCATATAAGCATGCACACATATAGGCGCGCACACAGATACATTCATACACACACACACCAAGAAATACATGCACATTCATGTACATACGTGCACATATACACACACACACACACACACACACACACACACACATACTGTAGACTGACCCCTGTGGTTTTTCCCACAGACAGAGCGGATGGTGAATTCACTCCAGCGTCCCCTCATGCTTTTACCATTCACCCCCTCACACTTTTACCATTCACCCCCTCACACTTTTACCATTCACCTCCTTACACTTTTACCATTCACCCCCTCACACTTTTACCATTCACCTCCTTACACTTTTACCATTCACCCCCTCATACTTTTACCATTCACCCCCTCATACTTTTACCATTCACCCCCTCATACTTTTACCATTCACCTCCTCACACTTTTACCATTCATTTCTTTTGGCCATTACAGACAAGCAGCTGCACCGTGCCCTTTCAGAGAATTAGAGAAGTGAGGTTTTAGTGTTGCCATTTAGCTAAAGAAACAGAACAACAACAACAAGGACAACATCAAGGAAAGGCAAGACTGAGACTCAAAGAACACATTAAACTTAGAAAATGTGTCATTCAGAATAGCATCAAGCGTTCAAATACAATGTGAAAGTGGCCCATTGAAATGCATTGGCTTTTCCAATTTAATGTAATGCTTTGTCTTGTTATTCCACTTTGAAGCTTTGCTTTGTGTCTTTGTATGAAAGGTGTCCTACAAATAAAGTTTTTATTATTATTATTATTATTATTATTGTTATTACCTTGTGGATACATTTAAGCTGTGTAGTATACAGCAGACAGTGAAAATGATGACCTGTAAACACAGTCAAAGTCAGAATTGGTCGAATCCTGTGTGTGTTCTTTTGACGCACCTGGTTTGGGTTGTGCTGAACAGAGTTACCACTGTGTGTGAATGAGTGAGTGAGTGAGAGAATCTGACAAGCAGCCTCACAGAGAATTAGGCCTACACTTGCCCAGCTTCAGTCTTACCGCAATGGGATCTGTTCTAACCCCTCCCCCTTCACATTTTAATATGAGCCACATGCACGTGTCTCTGGGTTATAATAAATACACAGTTGACATGTAAAGCATTATTTGCTCAGAAAAAATGTGCTTACAAAATGCTTTCTTAATTTTTGTTTTCTGTTGCTTTAAGGATTTGTTTGTGCGTGTGTATGTGTAGATGAAAAAAATAGCCACTACAGTATGTGTATGTGTGTATGTGCGTGTGTGTGTGTGTATGTGTGTGTGTGTGTGTTTGTGTGTATACCTGTGTGTGCATGTATGTGTGTGTGTATTTGTATGAGGGGTATAACCAATGCTTTTTGTAAACTGTAGTTAGTACAGATACTACAACTGTCTTGTAACAAAAAAGTTAAATATTAACTCAGAGCTTCCTCAGCGTGACCTTGTACCATTTTCACCCTGAATTCCATTTAGATTTTAAAACTGAATGAAATTACCATCAGGAATAACACATTGCAGCACCTGTCACTCGGTGGAGTTTGGCACATTCTAGCACTTTACTACAGTGAAGACTGGTATCTAAGCAACCTGTCATTCCGATGAGGAAGTCTGTGAGGTTTTGAAAATGCATGCACTGCTGTCCTTGCTCCTCCAGAAACGTTTCTGCTCCACTAGATGCGCACACTTTAAATATCTATGATTCTGGGAGTTGTGCTGGACACAGCCGAGCCTCCTTTCCTATCAGGTCATTTGATAATTCACCTCTCTATCAGGCAGGCAACTTGAATAGTGTCATTTGGCCCTATTGTCCCTCACCTGCTAGTGGTGTCGGCCTTGAAATCAGTGATCTTTATATCACCTGGGCCAGCCCTCAAATTCACGTGCCAACTGATTTGGCCCATCCACATGCTGTAAAGATGAGCAAATCTGCACAGACTTTCATAAAGATCAGCAATTCTGTGCATACCTTCATGAAGATTAGTAAATATGCGCAGACCTTCATAAATATCAGCAAATCTGCGCATACCTTCGTAAAGATCGGCAAATCTGCGCAGACTTTCATAAAGATCAGCAATTCTGTGCATACCTTCATGAAGATTAGCAAATATGCGCAGACCTTCATAAATATCAGCAAATCTGCGCATACCTTCGTAAAGATCGGCAAATCTTACTTTCATAAAGACTCTGGCGTGGGAACCGCACCCAGTGGAAAGGGTTAATGGTGCTAATACCTGTTCTGAGATGTTTCAAAAATCCCAAATGCAAACAAGTTCATTTCCAGTCAAGGTGGTTTCAACCGCTTCCTAATTATTACACTCCAAAACAATAGTAGCTCAGAGCAAGCACTAACACTCATGCCTGTCCAGCGTGTCCTAACAAGACCTCGCACGAAAAAACACCATATCAAACCTTTCTTTGAAGAGGTGACATTATAGCAAAAGTATTTAATCTCCGAATGAACAAGAAGGCGCCCTGCAGGTATTTTAGGAGAAGCAAAGACATGGGAATGTTCTTCCAGGAATTTCCCCATACATTCCAGCCCCCAATGTCACTTGTTCTCTTTTCTTCCTTAAAACACAATTGTTACGCTGCACTGAACCTCATAATATTCCAAATCGTGAGAATTCTGTGATATTACATCATCAGGAATGGTTTAATGGGGCCAAGGAAAATATGAAGAGTTCGGATGCAAAAGCAGATAAATCATTTGTTGTCATTTTCAGTAAATCAAGATTTTTTTATTGTGCTTTCTTGGTATAACTTATCAATTCCAAAAAGGGTGACCCTAAATTTATGTAAGCAAAGTAACAGAAAGCCAGATTTTCCTAAATCTACGTTTCAAAATAAATATATATTTTGATATTTTTCTGTTTGTTTTGCGTCAAAAGCAGATCAATCCACAATCATATTTTTTGCAAAATTGAAACTGGTTCACCCAGAGCGAGACTCAACCATTGCACTGATTGTGCTGACCACTGAGAATTTCTGACTGTGTTCACTCTCTGCCCTGATATTATGGTGAAAAGACCAAGCTTGTCCTCTTTCGCTTCATAGGTCCCTGTTCTCAATTGTACTGTGTGGTTGTGCAAATGTTGTGTCTTTTAAAGGATAAAATACAGTCATGGATATCTCGGTTTGTGCAAACAAGAGGGCAAGGTGAGTATCAGTTTCTGCAACACAATGTTGAATAACTCTACATAAAGCATGAGATATATCAAGTTTTTCAACAAAAAGATTTGGAAATCGCAAAGACAGCACTGTGATCTCAATCACGGCTTGTTTGGTTTAGGTTTAGACAGGAATGGTGTTTATTGTTTTTTGCGTATGAAATCCTCATATACACTTACAGTACTTCGCAAAATTGCTGACCAAAATCAACACTTCCTATAGGCAGTTTATGAGTAATTAAGAATTAAGTCTTTACAAAGACTATGGTGGACCATGTTTTTAAGAATGTGCAAATTGAAGCTGTTTTTGCCCTTTCATAGACTTTAGTGATCACAGTCTGACAGCGGTGAAAATAAAATGATGAACGAGGGAGAAACAGCTTGTGGCCCTGGGAGAAAGAGTCTGGCTGTTCAGACCACTGGGAGCAACTTCCACCAGATTTTCTCCAGAACCCTTCTGACACAAACGGACCTCCAGCAGACATTCTGATTAAACAGTGCAGCCCAAACAGGTGTGCAGACACACTGGAGCCGCTAATAGCCCCTACCCAGACCCTGTGGGATACTGCCAAACAAAAAAGAGCCTGCACTCCAACAGCTCCATGATTAGAGTACTGTATGGCTGATTGTTACTGTCACCCAATACATAGCCTCACTTAATAACATAACATAAGCCATTTTGGAGACACTTTTATCCAAAGCTAGTTACAGTAGTGAATGCATAGATTCTTCAGTATACGTGGTCCCAATGGGAATCAAACCCACAGCCTAAGCATTGTCAGCGACATGCTCTACCTACTGAGCCGCACAGAATCACTTGCCTGGCTAGTGACGTTATGGTACTGTGAACCTGACCAGATTAATGCTCTGATGTGACTTGCTAATAAACGAATGGTCAGTTCCTTCTTCTGAGGACTCACGATCTTGTGCACGTGAGGCTCCAGTTGCAGGTGGTGATTCAAGCCATCTCAACTACTGAGCCATAACATTATGCTCCAACATTAAGCCAGCACAAAACTAGAACGAGATCTCACAAACTGTAACGATCTCACAAGCTGTAACTTCCCTTTCCAGTCTGGGATAGAGACTACCGAATACATGATCCGAGCGCTAGAAGAGAGTGAGACAATCCCAGCTGGAGGACACATTTTGGGTGTAAACACTATTGTTGGGTGCAGAGTGGTGACAGACACATTTTTGGGTATGCCAGATTGAATGGCCCAATATTAAATGAGAGCATACAAAATAACACAAAACTTATCTACCCGTTCGGTGACCAGGCGAGTCTCACTGAGATTGAAATCTCTTGAAATCTCTTTTTCATCTGTTTCCACTATTCAGCCCCTCCACCCACCCACCCCCGTCTTTAAAGAAGGCAGACCAGATGAAAGTTTGGTTACTTGACATTCATGACCTCTGATATAAAAAGGATTCAAGCTGCGTTCTCTCCTACAATCTGACGGGGACAGAAAAGCGCCAGGGATTTTGTTCCCTCCCCAGTTTCAAGGCCGGGGTGTTAGCCTGCTCTGAAAACACAAGGCCATTTTTCCCACCTGAAGAACTTAATGTGGTATGGTACCCTGCTTAATTTGGTCCGTATTGTTTCTTTGAAACAGGAAGTGGTAACAAAATGAGATGGAGCGAATGAGGACACCCGTGTCCCACAGTAAGCTACAAGGGGACAAATCGAGCATGACAGAGGAAGGAAATCAAATAAAATTCTCCCTGAAACTGGACCTTAATCTAAATAAAAATATTCATGTCTTTACTTTGCCTCCACATGCTGAAGAGGTCTCTTACTTGCTCTCCATCGCTCTACATATAGCACAGTCCATCCATCCACTCCCTGAAGAACTGAATGACTGAGTGTCTCAAGATCATATTTACTACCTATCTGTCTGTCAGACTGACTGATTCGGATCCACCAAAGCAGTCACCAACCCCAGAGCAAGACCTGTTCTTACCCTGCAAAATGTGTTCATGTTTTAAGAATTTCCTGGATTCTGGTTCAGTATCCAAACAGACTCATAGAAACATTGACACACGCTATGGTTATTAAAGTTCTGTCCAGATCATTTGAATACCAATGCTCTGGACAGGCTTCATTTTAACCAACTCCCATCCAATGTAATGAATTTAGTATAATTTAAAATAATTCCTGTATAATGTGCAATGACAATACCGTCTGATAATCAGGAGATGTTAATAAAACATTAATTAAATAATCCATTCATTCATTTTTCATGGTTGCAATACCTGCTGTAATTACAAATGTTTTTATTTGTGGGGAAATGGCATAAGTGGCCACAAAGGGGAAAATAAATAAAGATGTTAAAAGGTGCGCAGGTACACATGCGCTTTCCCGTGACCACGCACAGTGCAGAAACAGGGGCATTAAAAGCCGCCAGGGCGTGGCCCGACAGGTTCTTGGCCGATGCCTCTGACATGTACCTGACAGTCGTGGCTCATCTATGAAATCCTGTCAGGTCGGTCGGAACAGATTTACATGACTCATCAGCCAAGGTCGTGTCAAACAGGTCCAGGCAGGAGCCTTCAGTTACATGCACTCTCCAGTGTGGTGTGGCGTGGGGCTCAGGCTGAACATTATTAATGACATCTTTTTATTATATTAGACTTTATATATATTTATATTAAATACATTATCACTGCAGGCGGTGCACATATCCTGTCTCCTCTGTTCTTCTGATAAACTGTTAAAAAAAAAACCTGTAATGTTTTTTAACGGTGCAGTGTCGTCTTTTCTTCTTTCTCCCTGCGGAGGGATTAGGTCAGGTATCCAGGTGTGGAAAGGAGAATCCGAGATGAAGACTCTGACCACAGATCCCCCCCACCCCGATGGGAACAGTATCACTCACTACACTGAAATGTGAATGGACTAGATGGCAGATTGTTGGCCGTTGCCTGCAGTTGTAGCACAGGCAAGGGGGTAAGGTAAGGTAAGGTATGGGTAAGGCAAGGGGCTAAGGGTGCCAGTGGAGGCTGATTTTGCTGTAAATAAGGTTATGGGAGCTCTCTGCTAGCTACTTCAGTTTCTCTTTTTTTCTTTTCTCTTGAACCAATTTCTCTCCCTCCCCAATTTTTTTCCATTTTTCTCATAATTTGGAACGGCCAATCATATTTGTCAGCTTGTCCCAACCAGCCACTGCTTCCTTTCAATCTTCTGCCTACCAGTTGAGTCACATGCCTGGGAGGAGTACACTTTGTGTGCATATGGCACAAGCAGACTGCAGGTGCCCGATTGCCCAGAGGAGGTGCTCTTGGGCAATGAGGCAGGAACGACCCTTGTGGCCAATCATGTGCTACCCTATAGATTTGCAGTCCACAGCCAGCACTGGCAAGGTTATCATTGAAAAACAGGCAGTACTTCAGCAGACAGGCTACTAAACAACCCCGAGAACACTTCCATTCTCAAGCCACATTCGTTTAAACCAGTCGACAGCTGATCATTGATGCAAGTTCCAGGAAATAAAGTGCGAAGTTGCAACTTTGGTGGATGTGAATATGAAGGCAGAGGATGATGTCATTTTGATTAACTTAACAAACTAAAACAAGTTAATTGGTAAATAAATGTATTATAGATATAGCGTTATTGTTATTATTGCCTTGTTAGAAAGATTCAAACGCTTTAATGTATATTTGCTGCTGCTTTGATGTTACACCCCAACCTGTCCTATTGCTCATGCAAACCCTGACCCCACACAGCACGGCTTCCACAGAGTGTATGGTTTCATAACTGAACTGCAATTATTCCTTGATTTATAGCCACAAAAGTAGTACTTTTTTGTGTTCATTTTTTAACTTGCATAGGTTAAACCTCAAAAGTGTAATATCTGCTAGGCCTGGATCTCAGAGGGAGTTTAAACAACAGAGATTTGAGAATAAGCCTTAAATACTGCATGCCCTACTCATATTGAGAGAAGCTAAAATGAAGACCATACAGGTAAACTTGGATGTGTCAAAGCTCCATATACATCCATTTGCATTTTATATTTTTAGGCATTTAGCAAACGCTCTTATCCCGAGCCCCTTACAGAGTTTACAGTTTTTACATACAATCAATTTATACAGCTGGATATTTTACTAAAACAAGCACCTTGCTCAATGGTACAGCAGCAGTGCCACACCTGGGAACTGAACCTGCAACCTAAACTAAAGCACTAAACATCCACACCGTTGCCCTGAAAATAAGACAACCACAGTTATGTCAGAAAGCCAAGCTTTTCTGCTGAGATGACATGATAACACAGCAATGGGATCTTCAGCGCAAAGCTTCCTCAGAGAGCAGTTTAGTTCCTTTTCTTTGTTTTTTTTCAGAAATCATTCAGACATCTAGCCAATTAAAAAAAAAAATTATATTACATAAGAAAACAATTATTCCTCATTTTATTGTGAATTCTGGCACACCACAGATTTATTTCTTAAACCATTTGCATGTTTGGGAAGCAGCAGGGTGGCGGATTTCATCAGTGGTTTGTAAGAGGGGGAGGAGGCGGGGTTATTTTTTGGGGGAGAGCGACCTGCTTCGTCTTCAAACCTTTTCTGCATTCCTGTTCGGCAGGAACTGGTCACGCCTGCCCCATGGAAACCAGTTTGCAAATGCTCCACAAATGTTTATGTATCAGCTGCAGTGCAGAGACAGCATTTGTGCTAGGTAGGACTTTGTCAAATTCACTGCAGACCCGACTCTCCAGACCGTTTACTCTGGTCACCCCAGTGAATACTCTAGCTCCCAGTCTGTGCCTCGAGATGACGTGTATGTCTAACATGTTATGTCTCAGGCGCCGCTCCAGAATCTCCCATAAGTGTTCAATTGTGTTGAGATCTGGTGACTGAGACGGCCATGGCATATGGTATAAATCGTTTTCATGCTCATAAAACCACTCGTGCCCTGTGAATGTGAGTATTGTCATCCTGGAAGAGACCACTTCCATCAGGATAGAAATGATCAAGTGATCACTCCGAATGGCTTTGTATTTGTTACTGTTTACCTTGCTCTCGAAGGGGTTGAGTGGACCTAAACCATTCCAAGAAAATGGCCCACCCCCCACCATAACAGAGCCACCAGAACCCTTGATTTACAGGCAACTACCTGTATTTATTTTCAGGAAAGTGAAATTGGAAAGAAACAATTTTATCAATGTAATTTTAACATAAGTACAGGGAGAAAACAGAAATGGGCAAATATCTGACATACATACTGTACCATGAGCTGCAACAGAAAATAGATCCAAGCATTTCAGCCCGCACGGTGTGTGAATTAAAATATGTGGCATTGCCAAGGGAGAGGACTGGTGGTATGAAATGTCCTGAAGCTAAAAGTCATACAAAATACATCCATGTCAACCACAGGAATGCTAATTACCTTGGGCATTGCCCGATCCTGCTACCTATGTGCCCTGCATGCAAATCCTTCCCATCTGACCAGTGCTGAGTGGCTCTTCTCTTTATTCCTCTGCCACAGGTGTGTCATTAATCAGTGGTGAGCGTTCTGATGCAAAATGGTTGCCGTGCATCACCCAGGTTGGCGCTGCGCATTAGTGGTGGCTGAGGTGAGCGTTCCCTTTCACTGTTAAGAGCTTTGAGATCATAAAACATGCTATAGAAATGCAATCCATTATGATTAAGATTATTATTATTATTATTGCAAGCCTCAGGCATGCATCAGAAATATTAGGCCATACGTGCATAGCCTCTCTCTGTGAAAAATCCAGTCTCCATGGGGTGAGGGAGGGGCTACAGGAACCATGTGACAGCCATGTTCCAGAAGTACAGATGACTGCTCTGGAAGCTCTATGACCCCATACTTCTACAGGGAACTGCCAAAATAAAGGAAACACTTTTTTGAGGAGGACACTCAAACAGCCCAGGGCTAGGAGAGATGGATGGAAGGGAAAGCTAATTGGAAAGGGGAGGGCCGGGTCTATCCACCGGTACCAGCCCTGGCACCCCCTGACAGAACCTTGCGGTACGGCACCCCTGTAAAGTATCTCTCATTTGCTCAAGCCTTTATCTTGGCAGTTACCTTATATCCAGGAGGGCTCCAGTTTGTAAGAGGAGGTTCCAGTACGGTGCGCTAGCTGTGGATAACCTGCCTTTGCTCACACCCACTCATAAATATTCAGTAATGGCAGACAGAGAATGCTCAGCGCAGCGAGCTGGATAACTGTTTCAGCAGAGAGAATGTCTATGACTTGAACATCTTTGAATAAATTAGTGATGGATGATGTGGTATTTATTGCAGACTTGTGGCAGTTTGTCTTGCAATGGTAATCCTCTGTTAAAGCCGTCTGCCCCACCTTCCAAACACAAACACACACGCTCACACACTAACACGTACTCAAGGATGAAAAACAAGCTTCTCTCCAGTAAGGACAGGTATAAACCTAATGTGTTTTTCTTCCATGTAAGGCTAGTCTACAGCAAGAAATGTTGTTGAGCAACATAAACATGGCTTAAAAGGTATTACAGACGTAACATTTTTTAAGTGACCGTCGGAGTCGACAGTCGTGGAAAAAGCATCCGCAGTGCTCTGTTTATCATGCCAGTGCTTTCCAACACAGACACGCTGCTTCTCAAAATGTGCCTTGCGCTCTTTCCCCTGTCCCCTGCACCCTGTCCCCTGTCCCCTACACCCTGCGCCCTATGTCATGTGCTCTTTCCCCTGTCCCTGTCCCCTGCACCCTGTCCCCTGTCCCCTACGCCCTCGCCCTATGTCATATGCTCTTTCCCCTGTCCCCTGTCCCCTGCACCCTGTCCTCTGTCCCCTACGCCCTGCACCCTATGTCATGTGCTCTGTCCCCTGTGCCCTATGTCTTGCGCTATGTTCTTTTCAGACAAAATGTGGACACTCAGATCAGTGGGGTGTGTGGCTGAAGCTGGAATACAGAGAAAGTGAAAGACACCATTGGCCATCCGTCATCGGTGCACTAGGAGCCGTGGAGCGCTGACCCCAAACGCCAGCATGGAGATACGCCAGCTGATATGTCAAAGCTGAGCAGGGTTGGGCTTGATTAGTACTTAAATGGGAGACTCCTGGGAAAACGAAGTTGCTGCTGGAAGTCAGTGAGCCAGTAGAGGGCACTCTTCCCTGTGGACCAAATAAAATCCAATGCCCTAGTGCGGCAATGGGGACACTGTGTTGTAGGAGATGGTGGCTTTTGGATGAGAAACTAAAATGAGTGTGGTGACAGAGGTCCGTGGCATTTTTATAAAAGTATGGGTGTTAACCCCAGTGCCCTGGTAAAATGTCCCGAATAAAACTGGCTCTCTGCATCTGACCACCTATTCCATGCGCCTTATATCTCTGATTGGCGACTCTTTACCTTTCATTACTTTCCCACTTTGATTCCCCAGGTTGTCACAGCAGATTGGAATGGAGGTCTTGAGGCTGCTGGGTGAGTCTTCCTGTTAAGGCTCTGTTCTAATGTTTGGATGGGCCCCACAATCTGCTTTTCCGTGAAAAGAAGCAGCAGTTGAAATTCTTTCAGTTGTGTTTTTTTGAGGGGGATGGGGGCATGTGGGGAGGGGGTATGTGCTTGTTTACTCTCTTCCAAATTGACATGCAGTGATAAAGATGGACACACACAAATTGGACATTCCAAACTAAGTAAAAATAGGGATTGTTTTATTTGAACTTCCTTCAAAATAAAACAAATAAAGAACTAAGTTGACCTACCTGGTCATGTAAAACGTAAAATAAAATTTGCGAATTACTAGCGGGAGGAGCAACAGGGCCAGAGGCGCCTGCTGAGATACAAATGGGGGAAGCAGAGAATTTACCTTGATGTGATAATCATCCCAAACCTGTTCTTTTGACTTCTTAGCAGGATAAACATCAGGCCAGTTTAATGAAGGATCACCCATGATATGCAGCATGGTTATTTTTACTTAATGCAATCTAATGTGACAGCGTTACCTTTGTTCTTTTAAGATGAAATCATTTTGGTCACAAAGAAAAGTGAGAGATCAGCATATGAAATATTACGCAGCCTGAATTAATTTCACACACACACACAAACACACACGCACACACACACACAAACAAATTCTACTGACTAAAGAATCTACTGATTCAACATGCCACTGCCAAAAACAAGCTTGTGAAAATGTGATTTATTATTGCCATTGCCACAGTCGATAAAGCAAAATGACATATTTACAAACTTATACCAAGTACAGATGGACTCTGAACATCTCCATATCTCAAACCAATTCATGCTAATTTATTTTTAGTTTTTTTCGAAAACCTCTCGTCATAAGTTTATATGTTGTTAAATGAATGGTTATATTTATGACCTTGTCACATTATTCATTCTCCTTGCAGAACCCTTTTATCCAAGTGATCTCAAACACCTTATACTTTAAAAATCTATATATACTGCTGGACATTCACTGCAGCAATTCTGGTTAGGTGCCTTATGCCAGGGATTATGTTATGCTTATGACAGTGTTAAGCAGGCTTAATGACATATATGGTATTTCAAATACACCATTACCATTAGAAAAAAAATGTTTTAGGTCAAGGCTAAAGGCTAAAGTTTTGTGTTGAATCCAAGGACTGGATCCAACTGGACCAAGCCGTAATCCCTCTGAGTTTAGATTGAACATATGCTTATATCTTCAAAGTTTGTATGATGCAGTCGACTTCACACCTTACTCCAGGGTATATGTTCAACTGCCACCATGGATTATGCCAGAACATGAAAGTCCCCTCATACCCACAATTATACGGTCTGTGGAGGTGCTCTTTTCCTTTTGCAATCGTAACACATCTCCCAAACCAAAGTTCACCCACAAATATTAATTCATCATCACTGCAAGATGTAGCCTACTGCTGATTGTGAACACTGGAATAACACGGTTTTGGGAAACTGTCTCAATTTTGCGCATTAGTCTGTGAGGCTGCTGAATGGGTGCTCTTCCTGGAAGCATGTAAACTGGCACAGAGATCACAACAAGTGAGGCAATCACTCAGGGTGGGAAATGATGCATAGTGACAATGTAGCAGTGTAGAACACACCTTTGACTACAATGGAACGGTTTCTACTTTTTTAACTCTTCAAAATGAATCCAAAAGACTTGTAAGCAAGCAAAGTGACACAGACAGGGCTTATTGGCTAGAATATAGAGTCACAGATATTCTCCCTTGGAGGCTAGCGTTTTCTTAAAAAAACTGTAATAATTAAAAAGAATGGCCACCACTTTCCAATTAAGCAACACCAGAGCAGTGATGTCATGTTTGATGCATTCGGCTTCGACCAAATCAAGAGCTGAAGAACAGCTGCTTTGAATCGACACAATTAGGCGAGGCTTTCACTGCCATGTTGTAGCACGTCGCTTTCATTAATTTGTCATCTTTTGGAATTTCGAGAAACGACCAGCAAGAGATTGGGGCCGATTCCAGTAAACCATGAAAAGACACGATCGCCAGCACTGAGAGCGTGTCCCGCCAAGACAGCTGTGGCAGTGGAGCCAGGATCATTGACGGCTGAGTGTCTTCACTTGGGGGCAGGGTTTACCGATTTGTCAAAAATAACCCAATATGTTTCAGGTTCATCTGAAGAAGGAAGAAAAACCAAATAAAATTGAATAAATACAGAAACAATATTTGAGCGCAGCTGTATGCAAATTTCTGAAATAAAATGGAAAACAAACGAACCAACGAACAAATAAACAAAAAGAACTGGCAAGCATGATGAATTCGACATAGAGAGACATAAACACTAAATACCTCCCAGTCAAACTTTCCGAATTTTGTTAAGGCAGCGCCCCGTTCATTCAAATCCTGATCTTTGAACCTGGGCCTCACTAATCCGCCAGTATTTGATTAAAACCTCTAGGACGGACAGCTTCTTCTGCAGAAAGAAACAGTTCCATTCACAAAATAAACAATTAATTTGCTTGTAAAGATGGTGTAACACCATTCACATATGCACAGCCATTTTGGATGGTACGAACAGATTTTTTCAGATGTGGTAGGCATAAAATCAATTAACCAATCAATATTATTTTTTCACTTTTTTGCCTATGTCAAATTATTTATTTTTATGTTTATACTGTACATTGAAATGAAATTTCATAAGGACATTGTGAATGGGAAGTATAAACTGTATAGAGCATTCATACCACTGCTTTGTACCATGAGCCTAAATGCTTTAGAGGAATGGACAGGCCTGGAGCTCCCACACTGCTGGGACCCACACCAGCCAGCCTGTCATGGGTCTTTCACCAGTGGGGAAAACCACTCAGCTGCTTTCAGCAGTGGAGGAAATCACTCATTTTTTTCCCCATGGAATGGCAGATTCTCTAAGTAGCGCAGTCACAAAAGAGAATTTGGTTTCTTCAAAGCTACTCAGATAAGTGAAAGACTCTCCTGTCGGTTCTGGCTCCACATGACCTTCCAAGTCAGAAAAGAGAGTTTGATTTGGTTCTCTTCGGTTTTTGTTAAAGGGACATACTCAGATACCTGTTTATGTATTGAAGGCTTAGGCTCTCTGCTACCTTTGATTAACAGGGTCCTAGTTTAACTATGTGATTGCTCCTAGCACCCTGTTTCCCACAGAGCTAAACTGTTCACCAGTTGAGTCATATCTTGGCTCAAATATTTGTTATTAATTACTCTTCCTGTTTTCTTCACCTTTGCTCATATTTGCTTTGGCTGAATGAAAGACATTGGAATGCTTTTAAAAAAAAAAAAGTGATCAAAAACACACATGATACTCTTTAATAATGGAATAATTTAGTAAGATGGGAAACAAATAGCAGTTAATGGTTGTTTTCTGTTTACATTCAGTTTGCAATCCTGAGTTCCTCTGAAAATAATCCAGTTTTTTTTATTCAAAGGTTAAATGGTTGTTGATTTAAAGAGAAAGTTTTATTGAATCCTCAGCAGCCTGGCTAAAGGTGAGTACATTGTTTGTAGACCAACATAGTTACAGTACGGTAGCAGGTATCACAGCATTGTGTGTGTTGGAAGTTTGTCAGTCCATAGGTCAAGATAATCAGTATCTTGACAACTGGAGGAAGAAGTGTTCTGTAACCTATCTGGACAGCATGTTTAAAAAGAGCAAAGCATTAAAATGCCTTTCAATTTAGCTAGACAGAATGGCAGTGGCATTAGGCACAGGTTCCGATGTCTCTCTGTTACGACAGAGGCCTGTTCCCCAAAGACTGTTACACCAACAAGCCATTATCACACCATGTGTGGTTTAGCCTCTTTGCTCAAAGCCACACCACACAGTAATGTTATGACAGAGTTTGTTTTGAAGGGGTCGGGGTATTTTTTTGGGGGGGGCGGGGGGTCTGAGTTCACGTTCCCAGGAGAGAGAAGGAAACCGAGACCATCTGCTGGAGCTTATCAGGCCTCGTGGTCTCGCCTGGCACTAGCCCAACAGGTAGGCCCCAGCCTCGCTGCATGGACCTTGAGATGCGTTGCGCAACCCGACACAGCAGGACGGCCGGTACAATTACCGCCTTTTCACTTCACTGAAACCCGGGGCCCATTCGGTTAAAACCAACCTCGGGGCTTGTCCCTTTCTGAGAAGAGGCCCTATCTGACACGGTGAGCAGTCTGACAGGCTCGGGCACGCTGTGGTTTGGGGCTCTTTTTGTTGTTTTTTGGCAGTTTGTTGTATGGTGCATTAACCCCCTGCAATTCTAGGAAAGAGCCCTGCTGCTGCCACTGATGGTGGTGAAGAGTCTGCAGGCAGTCCCATGAGAATATGAGAACCAGGAGAATGTGGCTGAATGTCTGCTTTCGCTTCATCTATGTGCATGTCCAGCATTGTCATCTATAGATAAAAATGTATAATGATTCAAAGGTTTTTTATGTACTTTAAACATGTTCACACTAATAATAATAGTAATAATAATAACGTGTATAGCACCTTTCATACAGTAAAGTAACACATACAAGGTGATTTACAGACATACTAAAATAGAAGCAAAACAAGAACAAAACACAAATCAGTTGGTACAATTAAAACCATGGAGATATCCATAAAAGAAACCAGGGAGATAAATCAATAAAGAATGAATGCAGCCCGCACAAAATATTAGTAAAACCAAATGAAAAACAATAAAATAATAAAATAAAATATAAAAGTTGCATTATCTATATGTATATTATATTTTGTAGATCATACATCTTGTTTCATTAAAGACGGTTCAATATATCTACGCCCCCTTATTTTCACAGCACAGCTAGCTATATCTGCAGACCTGGAGTAAAAAAGAGTTTGTCTAGTTTTGATACCAAGCGCTTGCAGGAGTTCAATACGCTTCGCGCCATGCTCCGCAATACTGCCGAGCAGTTCCAGCGTCGCGGAACCGAGTAAAGAGCAATTTTCTATTAGAAATTAAGTGGAACATAATAACTTAATTAACCTCGGGGAATTACACCCGACCCAGCGCCTTTTAACTGATCTTGCATAATAGACTGCCTTTAAGAGGCCCTCCCCGCTCCCCTGCTCTGGCTTACAGCACATCGCCCCCACGGGCGGCTGAGGGGAGAGCAAGAGATCTTTTGAAGAATAAAAATTAATAAAGAAAAGGGTTCCATCTCTCTCTCTCTCTCTCTCTCTCTCTCTCTCTGTCTCTCTCTCTCTCTCTCTCTCTCTCTCTCTCTCACGCCCCGCGCTGTAATGAAGAGAAACGGAGGCTTAAACAAACTGTGGTTATAAGCCCTCCGACGCCAGTTAATTGTAGGTTGATACACTGTATACAGATACACATGCATCAAAGGGGGCAAAATGTGAAGTTGTCCGACAAAGAGATCGCCGGAGCCTGAAGTGTGGGAACGGGGGAGTCTGTGGCGTGGTACAAGAGTGGCGTATGGCACCCATTATCTACGTGATTAAAATCAAATTTCTTTCCACTTCACTCCCCCCAACACACACACACACAAACACACACTCACGCACACTCTCTCCTCTCTCCCAAGCCACAAACCACAGATATTTCTGATGGTCTCCGTTTCTCCTGCTCTTGTATAACCCTCCAACTGAACTGTGTGGTCAGGACAGTTTGCAGAGGAAAGACGGAGAGGTCAAAGGGAAATTAGAAGGCCCGACAGATCATACCAGCATCTTATGTAATTGAATATCCCACAACAAATAAACAAAATAATTCCTCAGATGTGACCAGCAGAAGGTTGTGAGTGTCAGCCGCCATTGCCAACAGTTTTTTAATGGCTCCATTTTGGAAAGCATTTTTTTCTTTCAGTTTTAGTGCGGATTCCCTTGAACACACACAGAGTGGCACTAAGACGACAGTTTTAGCGCAGTTTTTGTGCAGGGTGGCAGTCTGGCGGTGTCGGTTTTGCCAGAAGACGTCTGTTTGTTTCCGGCGGCCTCTGGTTTCATTTCCTCTCTTCTTGAGTCCTGGGGCTTCATGCTGCCCAGGTTGGGAGCTGAACTCAGGTGCCTGGGTGGAGGTGTAGGTGGTGTTGGGGGGGGGGGGGGGGCGTTGGCGGTGAGTGGGAGACAGGGGGGTGAGAGGCCTTTCCAAACAGTAACTGCAAGTGCGGACCTGTCGAGGGCTCCAGTCTCACACCCTGTCTTAGAGTACCAGTCACACAGGCAGCAGCGGCCTCTGATATCACTGACAGAAGTAATATCATATTCAAATATGCTGCCTATTTCAGCACTGCAACGGTAGAGTTGCATAATTTTTTATTTGGATAAATCATGATTATATCGCTGATATGTACCATGCCATGTGTTTCATGATCATTGAGATTTATTCATTACTTTGGATTTTAAAATCATATTGTCAAATGTTACTTTCTCAAAAGGGGATCCTTCATTTAGCATGTTGAAATGTGAAACATACACACAAACACATGTATATATACATATATAAACACACACACACACACACACACACACACACACACATACAATGTCCCAACAGCTATTATAACACCAAATCATAGGTACAGGGGGGTAGATAAAAAATAGAAAAACCAAATGTAAAAGGACTTGTATTTTGAAGTAACTGTATCAAAATGAAAAAGAAGTCTACACACGTGTTTCATATTAATGTCAATACTATTTACCAATGTTTGTGCTATAAAACAGATTTTAAAATCAACACTATAACATGTGAATTTCTAAAGCAACATGACAGATATAACAGCTTTTGAAAGGGGTAAAATAGTTGGCCCAAATCCTTATTAGCTAATAATTATGCATATTGTTTACATTATTTTGTCTACCCCCTTTATTTGTCATTCATCATAGCTCACTGGCCAATGAGAAACACAGTACTCTATCTTGCCTGCGGCCCACTGGCATTGTTAACTATTACTTGTTACCAAATGACCAGTGATGGACTTTCCCATCATGCATTGCATTGCCATAAAGCAGCTGAGAAAATAAGTCGCTTGGGAGAATGATACCCGAGAGGGCCCTGAGGGTCATTAACGGTCACCAGACCCAAGAAACATACATCTAAAACAAGGTTTATGGAATCACAGATATGTATTTTAGATGGAAATTTCAAATGGGAAAACCTTCCAGTCTTCCATTAGATAATTAAAAGTAATGAGGAGTTCAAATAAGCACTTTGTGGGAGCCCATGCAAAGGATCACAAGCCCAGGGACTGTTTATAGAGGTATAACCGCTACAATGCTCTATCCGCCTGACCTGATCTGGGTCCAAGTCAAGCGCGCTGTAATAAAATACTGCAGAACCGTATCTCGGCCAGTGGATGAGGGGGACCATGCTGTCACATTTGCTACTTAAAATATTATGTTTAGATGGGGCTGAACTCTTATGGTTTCCACAGGAGTTGAATCGGCTCCATATACATTGAATACTGGAAGGCAGATTGGAGGTTCGGTCCAAGAGCATTTCAGAGCAAAGCCTGTGTGGACCAGAGAACCGAATGGCCAGGACTGAGATAGGAAGACGGGTGAATTGCAAAAGTCAGGACTAATAAGCTGACCCAAAGTTGCCGTGCTCTTTTGAACTTCGGCCGACAACGTGAAACCACTCTCTCGCAAATGAGGGCTCATTTCTCAAAAGCCAGTCTCTCCTCTTTGGGGCAAACGTGTGCCTTTACGTGTGAAAACATTGAAACTAGATCAAGAGCAGCAGCAGTGGTATACCTGTCCCATGGCATTTCTCAAACTGTCCCATCTGGATTGTGGATTTAAGCATGTGGAGCTTGGTGGGTTTAATGCATTCGTGCCTCTGTGATTGTTGCGTACCGCTATAAACAGGAAGCTTGGCAGGTTCGGCCTCCACACGAAAGAAGAACTAAGCCTGCTCTAGCCCCTTTCTCCATGAAGTGGAATTGTACTGTGCCCCTGTACTCTGAGGACAGCACACACTGTGTTTCCTACACCTACAGGTAACTGGCAAAATAAAGGAAACACCAACATAAAGTGTCTTAATAGAGATTTGGGCCACTATGAGCTGCCAGAACAGCTTCAATGTGCCTTGCCATAGATTCTACTAGTGTCTAGAACGCTGTTGGAGGGATGCAACATCATTCGTCCGTAGGAAATTCCATCATTTGTTGTTTTGTTGATGGTGGTGTAAAACGCTGTCTCAGGCGCCACTCCAGAATCTCCCATAAATGTTCAATTGGGTTACGATCCATCTTACAGGGTGGAGCTACTGCACCGGAAAACTAAATCCTCCGCCCCATACTACAGGTGAGAGAAGGTACCGTTGCAGCAGCTAATAAATTAGACTGTGACATCCTGGCCGTAGGCCCAGCCTGTCCTTGTGACAAACATCCAGTCATACCTGAAATACACTGATGCCTCATGTGGGCCCAGCAAAATCTTTAGCCCACGATTGGATCAGAGTGAAGAGAGGGCCCAAAGAAGCTGGCTGTTAACTTCCTGAGGCGGGAGGGGGAGGTGTGGGGGGAGCAGAGGGTGTGTGTGGGGGGGGGGGGGGGGGTCACAGGGGTTTTTGCTAACTCAGCCCCTGTTCTGATGTGGTCTGGCATCCAGTTCACAAAGTCAAGCAGATCCACACATTGTGTTCATATATCTCCCCACGAGGACAGGAGAAGAGGAGCAGAGGAGGGTTGGGGGGGGAGGTCTCAGGATTTACTAAACAGCGGCGCCGGCCAAAACTCCACCCCCAAGAAATTAAGCGATGTCACTCTGCTGACTCGCACCCGAATGATTAACGGGCCGAGCGCAGAGAACAAAACAAAAATAAATTCAATGCGCTCGCGAGGGCCTTTGAGGCAAAGAGCGCAGGCCCCACTCCGACCAATCCCATGGCCCTGTTTATGGCCATGCCTGAGGCCTCTCGAGTGGTATGAAAGTCATTACTGTCACAGGGCTATCCAAGGGTGAGATCTGCAGATCAAACAACAGCGCTGACGTTCATTCACTCTGCGGATCCCCGCTATACGGTCCCACACTGCACCCGGCGACGTATTCACACAGCTGGACATTTAATGAAACGTTTGTTTTTCGTGTTCAAGTACACTTTGCTCAAAAGGTACAGTACAGCCACCTGGGAATCGAACCTGCGCCCATTTGGACTGCAGGCCCAGCTCTGTAACCACGACGAAGGGGGTGCAGCCGTGAGTTATGGGTTATTATTGGGGATCGTGGCGCTCCGCCACACACTCGCTCCCTCGTGCCCGGTGTGAATGAGCCCCTGTGGAGATGCACGCACACAAATACACACACACACACACACACACACTGCAGCTGCTGCGCAGAGCTGAGGAGGCAGGGGATCCACTCCTCATGTCAGAACGGGCTCTGCCAATAGCTGGAGAGTGGGAGACGCCCAATCTAAAGTGCTCACCTCGTCTCATTGACCGAGAGCACGGTCCTTGAGGATGACCGAGCATTGGCATCAAGAGGTCAAAGGGCATGCATCTGCCCCCGCCCATGTAACTGCGTGGAGGGGGTCAACCATCAAGAGACGTCCATTCAATAAAAACAACATGAACACGGCTGGGAAGGCATGTTCATTTAGACCAAGAGAAACTAGTCATTTCTCTATTAGGTGGTTGGCAAGCTATTTTAATGCACCATACAGCACATATATTGTGTTGGTTGTTTGGTTTGAATCGCTTTAAATTCAGTCTTTCACCAGCTTGTTTAACAGCAAATGTTTATGATATCTGTGTCAGGATTTTTATACAGTATCTGTGGAGGCTTAATTTCATTTTGGTACAACTACAGTGTATTGACAACTTTACTGTAAGTCTTGAATACAGTACACCCAATGTTCACTTGATGATCACAAGATTTTCTACGGTTTCTGCACTGTTCATGTGCATTCCCTCATCTAGTACATAGCAGTTTTACTTGCATAGTAATCAGTCCACCCTTAGGCCCAGACAAAGAGTATGCAATGCAATTAGTTGCAAGTTAATTATAGATATTTTTTATGGACATCACAGTTAATACATTTGAGGACAAGAAAAAGGGGGAAAACTTGTTGATAAGAAACAGCTCTCATTTGTCTCGGAGCTGCTGTCTGAGGTACAGGTCTTTGAGTAGGACATATAGGCATATAAATCCATTGAAGGGCCATAATATTTCTGGTTTGTACAGTGTTTACATTTCCAACTAAGGCAGTGAAGGGAGAGGGTGGCACTGTGATAACAAAGCTGGAGTTTCTGCGATTTTCGGAGTCTGCAGGTACTGCACGTCAGACACAAACCCGCTGATACATCGCAGGGATTACAGGAGCCAAAAAATGATCACATGTAATTGGTCCTTTCACCTACAGCTCCTGGGGGCGGTAATCCCTTTAAGGCAGAGGCTTAAAGGGATGGCCACCGCAAAGAAACCCAACAGTCTTTGAAAGAGTAGCAAGAGAAAATGACAAAAAAAACAAAAAACCTTCAACAGAACACCCGCAAAGACACAAACGGAAACACAATAACTTAGCTACACCATTTTAACATCTGCATTTCTCAGTAATTTACAACAAACTTTACAAAAATGTTTAAATAAATAAACAAAAAGATAGATATATCCCATGTTATATTAATAAGAAGTTTTCTTACAGTGGATTGTGTTTATTACAGAGTAGGCGGTTGTTAAACTTTATTTTGTATGGTATTTGTCCCCCATTCTCTCATGGGGCCAATAGAGACAATGATCTTAATTGTTCTATTGGAGTGAATAATAAACAACAAATTGCTGAGTAATAATTGAATCAATATGAGTGTATTTAGCATTTACCGCTATTATTGTAAAGGAATGTGTAAGTCAGACTCAGCCTAATACATTCTAATACAGTTCTGTTGGATACATGAGGCTTAATTAGCTAAATTAATTGGAAGTTTTGTAAAGATTAGAATCATGACGCATTGAGAATCTAATCAAAATACATGTTTGAGCTGATTATATTCTAATTTGCATATCTATGCAAATCTGTGCAAACAATTTAAGTCTCACCTATTGATTACATGTTTTATCAAGTGCAAGGGTCCTGATCCTTCTTACATATGTTTTGCATCTTATATTTAATCTTAAATCTGTACAGATGATATGACTATTTCATGAATAGCATTGGACTTCCCTAAGGCCAACATTAATTTAACCCGACAACATTACATTATTTCCCAAGACGATTTCCACATATCCTATTTAATATTCTATTTCAAATTTGTATATGTTTTCTTAATTCAATAATTTGTCATTTGTAATAAATGTTCTTGGTGATGCCATTTTTTATTAAGTATGCAGCATCTAAAAAATGTTGACATTACCCTATACAGTGAGCATACATATATAATTATATAATAATATATAATTTTATTTTCTTACTTCATGGAATCAAAATGGATTTAATTGGAATTTCTTTCTACTGATCAACACAAAATACTCTATAATGTCAAAAAAACACAAACTAAAGCTTTTTCTTAGTTAATTACAAGTAGAAAACAGACAATAATTGATTCCATAAGTATTCATCCCCTACCAGCTTTGCACATGTGGACACTATAATTTTCTTTCATTCTTCTTTTCAAAATTGCTCGAGTTCCATCAGGTTGGATGGGGACCATTGGTGAATAACAATTTTCAACATTTTCCAAAGATTCTCAATGGGATTGAGGTCTGGACTTTGACTGGGCTACTCCAGGACATTTATTCTTTTGTTTTTAAACTACTCCAATGTGGCCTTTGTTGAATGCTTTGTGTCATTGTCCTGCTGGAATCTTCAACCAAGTCCCAGGTTTCTTGCAGACTGCAGCAGGTTTTCCTCTAAAATGTGTCTATATCCTGCTCCATCCATTTTGCCCTCCATTTTGACAAGTTTTCCAGTCCCTGAAGCAGAGGATCATGCCCATAGTATTAGGCTCCCACCACCATGTTTCATGGTAGGGATAGTGTTCTTGGGATGATGCACAGTATTAGGCTTGTGCCAAACACAGCGCCTAATGTTGAGGCCAAAAAGTTAAATCTTGGTCTCATCACTTCACTTGGTTTGAGATTCTCAAACATGCTTTCTGGCAAACTTAAGGCAAGATTTCATATAAGATTTATTCAACAATGGTTTTCTTTTTGCCAGCCTCCAATAAAGCGCCGATTTGTGAAGCGCCCAGGCTATTGTTGTCTCATGGACAGTTTCTCCCATCTCTGCCATAGAAGACTGTATCTCTTTGTGGCCTTCCTTACAAGTGCCCATCTCGCACGGATGCTCAGTTTTGGATGACGGCAAATTCAGTTGTGCCATATTCCTTCCATTTTTTTATGATGGACTTAACGATGCTCCAGGCAATATTCAGTCTTTGAAATCTTACTATATCTTTCCTCTGACTGATGTTTTTGAAAAACCTTCTCTCTGATTTGCTTTGAATGTTCTTTGGTCTTCATGATGAAGCTTGTTTGGAAATGCACTAACCAACTGTGGGACCTGTATTTAATTTGAAATCATTTGAAACACCTTAATTGTACACAGGTTTCCTTCAATCAAATAATTGTGTTACCTCTGAAGACAATTGAGTTTATTTATGTGTGTCTTAGAAAAATGTGTGAATACTTATGCAATCAATTATTGTCTGTTTCTTATTTGTAATTAATTAAGTAAAAGCTTTTGAGTTGTTTTTTTATTTGACATTATATAGTATTTTGTGTTGCTTAATGGCAATAAATCCCAATTAAATCCATTTTGATTCCCTGAAGTAAGAAAAGTCTAAACATAAAAAGAATGACAATGATGACAATAATAATATTCTTCTTCTTCTTCTTCTTCTTCTTCTTCTTCTTCTTCTTCTTCTTCTTCTTCTTGTTCTTCTTCTTCTTCTTCTTTTCTAATAATAATTATTAATAATAATAATAATAATAATAATTACAAAATAATAAAAAATTATCCAACACCAATCAGCTGTCCAATCAGGAACACATTTATTAATTCATGGTATTTTCCTCACTATTTCCTTGCCTTTAATTTCCCTCAAAGAATCACCTCTCACAGGAGAATCCCCCTCTTTCTCTACATATATATATATATATATATATATATATATATATACACATACACACACACACACACACACACTCCTCTGTGCTCCAGGAGTGTTTCCCTCTAACAAGCAGCAGAGGCAAGTTTGTCCACTTTGAGAGTGACATCACACTGCCCTCTTTTGTTCATATGCAGAGTCTCGCCCTTCCAGTAGAGGAAAGATCTTTCTGCATTGGAGATTATATCCACATTTATATTGACTTATATATCTGCCATCATATTTCAATGAGCTTTTAAAGCTTGAGTGATACTTTACTGTGACATTATATTATTTTGTGCACAATGACAGGCCCTTTCTACCTATTTTATTCATTTATTTAACTGTTCATTTATGTGCCAGTGTGTTTGTTCCTACAGCTATCTGTTATTAAAAATGTTAAACTATTCTAAAAAAAAACACAAATCTCGACCAATCAGACCAGATTGTGGCCATTGTATGCAGATCAAAATACTATGAGTGTCATATCTTTCAGAATATGTTCATTTGTTCTTTAATTTGCAGAACACAGGCAGTGAATGCCATTATCATTATTCATACAAATAAGCTAACCAGTCTGTCTGTTTTAATGGATATTGATGTTATCTTCTCGGCCTGAATATGAACTGAAAATGGGAGTCTGAATTGACATTTGGGTAAATAAATGAACAGTTAACGTAAAACACTTTAAATTTCAAATGATATCCATGACTGGAATTTACTGTTCTCACTGTTAAATGTGGCCGTCACATTTTTCAGCGAGACTGACTGATATTAAAAACAACAACAATCCACTTACCAAATCTCAATTAGGGCTTTGAATAAGCCTTGTCTTTCACACACAACCAAACCCCGACACCGATCCCATTGCACAGTCAATCAGTGAAGCTTGGCATTGCATTGTCGCATTTACAACAGAAACGGTCGGACGCTTGCCAGACCACCGTCTTTTGTAAGACAGCATTCTATTGTATTTAATAGTTGTTTTAAAGACACTTAGCAATTTGTCATCCACCTTACTTATATGTTATAGTTGTTCAGCCTCCCCCCATTTAGTTGTTACTGTTGTAACAATTCATAAAAAAATACATAAAAAACAATCATTACACAGAGAACAAAGACCTGATTTGACTCATAAAAGCAGGCTGAAAGGATTCTCTGGAAAGCTGTAAATGATGTTGAAATCCGACGCATACGTGTTGCATCACATTATAAAAAGGTTGCTATATTGTTAGATAAATATATCCTTCTATTATTATTCTGTCTTCCAAAAGATAAATATAGGATATACTTACATACCTTTTATTGATCAAATATTGCACACATCATTTCACTGAAAGCAGTTGTGTCTGGATGTGATTTAGATGCTTGGTAGATTGGCTAAGACTTCCTATAATTTGATCAAAAGTGATGGGCTAACATCTATGGTGTACAGTACATATTCACGGGCACAGAATCCCCATTAATGAAATAAGTTTACTATGGAACTCCGCCAATCAGTGTGCCAACCGATACATTTGCTGCAGCATTAGACAGACTGACATCGTCAAGTTATTTAAAAGAGTTGACTTTATTTGGTGGCGGCACGGTGGTGCAGTGGATAGCACTGTCGCCTCACAGCAAGAAGGTCTCGGGTTCGAATCCAGGCCGGGGGCCTTTCTGTGCGGAGTTTGCATGTTCTCCCCGTGTCTGCGTGGGTTTCCTCCGGGTACTCCGGTTTCCTCCCACAGTCCAAAGACATGCACATTAGGCTAATTGGAGAGTCTAAATTGCCCGTAGGTATGAGTGTGTGTGTTCCCTGCGATGGATTGGCGACCTGTCCAGGGTGTATTCCTGCCTCTCGCCCGGAACGCATGCTGGGATAGGCTCCAGCCCCCCCCACGACCCTGACCAGGAATAAGCAGCTTAGATAATGGATGGATGGATGGATGGATGGACTTTATTTGGTGACAACAGTCCCTGTGAATGGATTACGCACCATAAAATCCAGAATGCATTTGATCCGTTTTTTTGTTGTGGTTTGTTTGTTTCAATCTTGTTATAGTAGGATTGAAGACAGCGAAAAGACATATTAATGTAATATTCAATCAACATTACATATGAATAAATCAATAATAATGTGTGCAGGTGGCTACAGGCTGCACCTGGTAGTGCAGGATAACATAAAGCTCCAAGCTGATGAAAGACAGAAAGAAGGGTCCTGTTCTCTATACAGAGGCAGATGTAGAAAATAATTGAGGTTGAACTCATAGCTATTGCATACTTACAAACACTCTGACCTGAAACAGCACTTTTTGAGCTCAAACAGTGTTTCCTATTCTGACCAAAAAGTCTTAGGCCCGTGGTCACACAGAAATTTTGCTGATTTTTCTGTAAGAAATGGATGGAGCTAATGCTTTTTCAATGGAGTTCATACGTTGACGGACGATGGCTATCTGTTATTATTATGTTCATATTTTTACGTACAACAAAAGTTGAAAGGAGTTGAACTTTTGATAGACTGCAGTATACATAATCATCCGGTCACTGTTCGATAGCCAATTATAAACGGGGAAGGCCTTTCTTATTCCTCTCCCCTCCCAGTATCAAATCGGAAACCCCGCATTTTTCAAAAACACTACGGTTCAACTACACATTCTAAACTGATACAAAACAGACAGTGAATGCTTATCCAAGTTTCTGTGTCGCCGCAGCCATAGGCATCCAGCAGTGGAATGACTGGCCCCTCAGTTGACTGTAGCAGGATTAAAGCATTCTCTAGTGCAGGGGTCCCCAACCACCGGGCCATGGCCCGGTATCGGTCCGTGAGGCATTTGGTACCGGGCCGCACAGAAATAATAAAAACGTTTTAATTTTATTTCCATTTTATTGACTATCGCAGTCTGCAGGGTGTTTTATTTTGAAAAATGACCACTTCCGTCTGTGTGCCTCTTTTCCGCACTTGTCTGTTTCCCCCCGCCCCGGTCCGAAAAAAATGAACTGGTCTCAGCTTTTTTTCGCGTGTACCACCCCCCCCCCGGTCCGCGGAAAATGGTCTTGCATGAAACCGGTCCATGGTGCAAAAAAGGTTAGGGACCACTGCTCTAGTGGACACACCACGTAGCCTACCACATGTAGTATACAGTATATACTTGTGCAGTATGCAGTACGCAGTATCTAAGTAGGCGGTTCTGAATACAGCCTGTAAGTCTAAAACTGTCGAGGGATGGTTACTCTCTAAGAAAAATAATTCAGATTATCAGTGTGGAATTGACCTTTAACTAATTTCCACCTATGCCCGTTTGTTCTGCTGACAGAACTCAATCTGAAATATAGCTGCAAGCAGTGATTATGGAGGTCAAGCTACAATTAAATCAGAAGATGGTGGTGATGCTAAGGCATATGTACCTGTACAATAATAAAGCAAGCAAAAGCAAATACAATGCTCCAGTATTCCAGTGTTTTGGTGCGGGACACCTAAAAATGTAATTGCAGCCTTGCAATTCTAATCCACTTTTTATGAATTTAACAACCTCAATTATGTGCCTCAAGTCTTCCCTCATTTTACCTTTAAGTTTACATTTGAAATAGAAATGGTTTTATAGGTTTTCATTCCAAAAATCCCTTCCTCAAACTAATCAATGCTGTTCCTGTCACCGAGAGCTTATGTCTGGGCTGGTCCTGAGCCACCTCACCTCGCAAAGGATTAGAACATCTACTTCACAATAGAGACGTGTCAATTCTGATTCCAAAAATGAGGATTTCAAGGCTTAAGACAATCGTAGTGTTTAATTATCCAAACTGAGCTGCTCCGCTGTGGGCTGAGGAACAGTAGGAAGGGATTGGGCTCTTTATTCTAACACTGGGCCCGTCCATGGGGTTGATGGAACTCTGTCACTGTCACCCAGGTCGGGTATGTCCCACAGCCTCCGGGGTGTCCTCCTGTGACAAGAAGAGAATGTGGTAAAAATCCCATGACACTTATTGCAAAGAGGGAGTTCCCCGGTGTCCTGGTCCAATTCCCAACATGGTTATTTCAGTCTGCCACTTAATCATCCCCCAGTGAGTTTCCCCCACACACTGTAATGTGCTTTGGGATCATGAGTTGAAAGGCACTATATAAATGCAATCATCACCATCCATCAGTCAGTAGACAACGGGGGAGAATGAAAGAGATTGTGAAGGAGAAAGGGCCACATTTCAGCCAAAAAGGCCATGAAAAAGCTAATATAATAATTGTATTCTTTTAATTCTTTCAATGTGGTTTAAGGGAGGGAGGGGGGACAGAGCAGATATGAGGAGGAGAGAAGAGGAGGGGAGGCAAGAAGAGAGTGGAGGAGAGTGAGAGGAGAGAAAAGAAGAGGGGAGGAAGGGACGGAAGATGTGGGCAGAAAAGATGAGAAGGGAGAGGAAGGGAGAACAGCAGTGAGGATGAGAGAGGACAGAGGGGAGGAAGGGAGGGGAGTGGGGAAAGAGGAGAGGATGGGAGATGAGAGAAGAGGTTGAGAGGGAGGGTAGGGAGAGGAGAGGAGAGAAGATGGGGATATACATGGTAATGATTCGTAGTTATTCATAATAGAAGGTTATGAAGAGCTTCTTCATGTATAACACTGAAACCCACTTTGTAAATGAACATCCCCACTGCCCTATGTCCTAGATGGCTATCTGCAGGGTACAATGTTGTCTCCACTGGAGTCAGGGTACAGAGTGACTATGGACTAGCTGAGAAACTGTGAGTGACACATCATAATACATAGGCTTGGCTCATTTTGTGAATGGTAGTGACCCTTTCAACAAGTGCGTGGTTTAGCTAACTTACTGCTTAATATTTGGACTGAGATTTATCCGGGACCATCCACTCCAGTTACGCAATGAAAACCCTGCCCATTTCAGATTAACTTCAATTTACAGTGGAGATGCTCATCGAACCTGTCTCACCGAATTCATCTGTCCATCCTGAATAAGACAGACCACAGACAGCCCAGTAGAGACACCAGCAGGTGACAGGATGCTACCCTGTTCCTGATGGGGTGCCGTAGTCCCCACCTCCATTTCACCCTGGTTCTGTGAGATTACTTTCTCCAGGGCCTTTAGCTCCACCGCTTCCTCCAGGTCTGGTTGAAGCTGTGCTGCTTCCTTGTGGCTACGCTGCAACCTGTCCACAATCTCCTCCAGCCCACCTTCGATCAGTGTGACCATTGCCTCCAGCTCACGTCGAAGGGATGCAATGTCCTCAGGGATAAAGTTCAGCTGAGCCACCATCTCCTCCACTTCACGCTCAGTCTGCACTGCCATCTCCTCCAGGTCGCATTGAATCAGTGGTGCCATTTGCATTGTAGGGTTAAGCTGCAACTGGGCAAATATCTCTTCCATTTCACATTGAGTCTTTGCTGCTGTTTCCTCCAGCTCACTTACAATGCATAATATTTCCTGCAGGTCAAGTTGGATCTGTGATGCCATTTCCTCAGGGATAAGCTGCAGCCAGGATACTGTCTCATGTGAGTCAGGATGGATCTGTGTCAGTATTTCCTCCATATCAGATGGAAACTGTTCAGCCATGTCCTGCTGGAATGGGATCTCAGTTATCCAGTGTTAATGAATTGCCCTGCATCTAACTTTAAACATATTGTGACAATGCCAAACTAAAGGCCCTTTTGCACCACAACCAATAGCTATAACGATAAATAGGATTCTAGTTCATCTGATTCTAGCATCCACAATGTAGACAATTACTATAAACTTGAGTCAGACCTATAACAATAGATATTGTTGTGATCATTTCCAGAGCATTTCCAGTTCTCAAGATGACTAGCTAGCTAGTTAACTTAACTCAATAGTTGATAGCTAGCTATCAATAACTGGCTGTAGCTATTGGTTGGTACCATGTCAAAAAAGGAAAAAAGTTCAGTTAAACTAACTGAAATTACAATACGTATTCTGTATTTCTAGTCAATGAAGAGGTGAGAAAACATAACTTCAATACAAACTTGAGCCTTTAGTTCCATTCACATTACTGGTTCCTTGCTGTTACCATGATCATGGCAAAACATGTCTTGTATGTTAACACTGACTACTCACTTGAAGCAACTCCTCATCAAAAATATAAGCAAAAGCTAGCTTTTATTTGACATGTGTACCATAACTATATCGATCTTGGTGTGAACGCTAGCCAACAATTTATCATTTTCATTATAGTTATAGATAGCGGTCATGGTGTGAACTGGCCTTAAATCTCTGTCCCTACAGTACATCATGCTATAATGACATCTAGATTAATTCATGATACTATCATTTTAATAATTCTTATATAATATTAACAATGGTATTAATAATAATAATGATGCAATAATGATAACAATAACAACATCAGAGCTATAATTATAATGGTTAAACATAAATATGCAATTATTTAGATAATAATTGATAGGCTACATTCCAAGTTTGGATTGTAGGATGACAGAATTTAATAATATATTCAACAAAGATTTCATTAAAATAATGTTTTTAAAATGGATAAGAACTTTTATACTAAACTTTTTTAGTTTTTCACAAATATCTATGGTTGCTCCCATTATGTCATTTACAGTTGCTTGTGTTTTGTTTTGTTTTATTATTTTCTATCTTACTCTATTAAGTGAATGTCTTTTTTCTAATGTGTTTGTTTGTTGTTCTTTGATACATACTTTTCTTCTTCTGTAGGTTATTGGGGACAGGTGTTGGAAATTAGCCTTTGGCTATGAACACTTAAAGCAATGCATCTGATGCTTGTTGTTTAACATTGTAACAATACTTTTTGCTATAAATAAACAGAAAGTATCAAAAGTAAAGGGCAAATAGCAGAAAATACTGCAGTAATTTAGGTTTTATGCTTTTCTTTTGAACATTGTTTTTACAATGTCCCTAACAAACAAGTGTGTGATATAATTGGTCATCTTTTAAAAACTATTTTTGACCCAGGACCTTTTTAAGCTCACCAAATGTACATGGTCAATTTAAACAATTTACTCTGCATGCCATGCTTTTTAAAATCTGAAACATGTAAATGTAAACGTATTAACAGTTATTATACACATATTAACAGTAATAAAATCCATACAGTTAAAAAACCCAAGGAACACTTACATTCATTTTTGTGGAAAAAATCGATTTTGTTTCTGTGTTGCTGTGCACATCCTATATAGTTTATGCTGTGCTAGGATGATGTCATAGCAGTACTAACTTGTTCCAAGTTCCAAGCCCCTATGATGTAGTTTATGCTGTGCATTCAAAGGATGATGTCATCCGAAACCGCAGTAGTATACTATATTGTTCGAACAAGTTCCACGTCAGCCCGGGTATTCTATGATGTCAAACAGTGACAGCTGTCAGGTGTGTTGGTTTTGAATGTTAAATCCCAAATAAATTGTTGAAATTCTAATGATAACTGTGCTGGTGCATTCAAATTGAGCAAGTGGAGAAAATGGCAAACATTCTAGAACATCTGCAAACACAAGTGATGACTGTTGTTAGTTTGCTGAAACATAAACAGTGTGTATGCGGTGAACAAAAATTGTAGATGTACACTATAAATCACGGTGAATTGTGGGATGGTGCAAAATGGCCTGAGTGGGGAGCCACGTGTTTGTTTACATTTAATGCGAACAATTTGGAACCTTCGTAAAAGTCGTTCAAGTTTCACTGTTCAAAGAAAACTGTTTGCCACTAACATTCTGGGCTGAATGCACCTCTGGTCACCTCTCATGGCATATCTGTATTAGTCTCCATGCATAAAATTCCAATTCAACTGCTTTTTGTTATGGTTTCCTAAACAAAAATGCTAATGATATGGAAAATGATATTGCTATATTTTTGAAGTGACAGTACATGTGCATTCTTGCCTCTGATGACTCATACAGCAGATTTAAATGGCAATTTAGCATATGGTTGCAGCCTCCTGTGAAATGAGCCTGTGGTGTTTTGTGGTATTGCTGTTCAGATGATCACCTTCCCAAAGTTGCGATCGTCGCTCCATTCGTCCAGAGGGGTTATCTGAGTGTTCCGGTTTCACCCCTTAAAATGAGGAACTAACCCTAAGAGAACAATCATGTGAATTTCACATGGAACGTACAATGTCCAAAAAGTCACATGCATGATATGTGAATACCTGTGAAGTAAATGTGACAGAATGTGACAGTATGCGGTCTTCTTCTTTGTTTGACAGAATGTGACAGTACCCCTAGGCTTGAGGTGGTAAAGGTATACTAGGGAGTGTGGAAATGTAAATGTGTGTGATTCACATTCTTGTGATTCTTTTCCCGTGGGGGAAGGGAAACGTTTGGAATTGGCCCCCAGAATCACATGACAAAGCCTGGAGCCTGGAGTCTGGAGAGTGCAAAAGAGGTGACTGCACAAGACAAGCACCTTCTTCCTGTGTGGGTGTAGTAGCTCGCGACGGCTCACGAGAGAGCAACAAAACCACAGCGCCGCGCCTGCTTGCCTGTGCACCAAATGTGTAGCCTGCCTGCGGTCGCAGCCAAAGGTGCTTCACATCACAATGAATATGAACACCTTCTCTGCCATATTCAGGAAAAGGTCAAGGTTTGTGCAAACTTTTGTTGCGGTGCGGTTGTGGTTGGCTATTCGAAGAGGAAACGATATGTTTTATAACATATGCATGGTTGAGTCTGTGCTCTGCAACTCGAGACCACAGTCTCGTCCATGAAGCCAGTAGGCCTTCACTCAGGTGAGTAGAGAGAGCAGACAATCCTGTGGATAGCACACTGGCCACATTCCAAGAATCAAGCAGAAAAATGTTCAGTGTATCAGTGTTTGGGCTGCTGCTGCTGCTGCTAGAGTGAAGAGCTAAATGACTCAAATGGAACCAGGAGAGAAGTAATAATTGTTTCAAGTTTAAAAGAAAAATATATATACTGGCAGATAGAAAAAAAAATAATTATATAATTATGCTATGAGTTTTTTGTCTGAAATGCATTTAAATGTAATTGGTACAGCACTAATTGCGGTAAAAAGTGACAAAAATCTGAATAGAGGGGGCGGTGGATAGCGTAGCAGTCTAACGCACCGTATTTTGTCTGGTCCAATACATGGTTTGAAACCTGCATCTCTACCAGACCAGCCCTGGTAATCAGCCCTGGTCAGGGGCGGCATTTGGCTGTCCGCCCCAAGGGGAGGGGGTGGGTGACCCGGCTCGAGTCTGCTGTGAAGCACGTCAGGAGTCTCCAGAACGTGAGTGGGGGGCGAATTACGTCTCAATGGAAGTGGAGTTCGCTGCCCTTGGAGAATTAGCTTGCCTCATAGAGACGAGCAGTGGACTCGTGTGTGGAGGTCTAAATCAAAATAAATAGAGGGTATAATTGGCTACCAAATTGGGAGAAAAACTGGAAAAAAATCTGAAAAAAAAAAAAGCTGAAAAGTGCAGGTTTACATGTTTTTGTTATACGTGTGTCTCAGAACTGCTGGCTTTCACTTGAGATTGGCAGATTGCTGAATGTCTTCCTGCACAAAGTCCACACAAAATATATTCTTCCTGAAAAGGGGAATATCATTGTTACTTCATTATCTTGAAAAGTAATATGACAGTTTTACTTGCTTAAATTAAAAAATCAAAATGGGCCCAAAGATTTACTTCGTACCGTTCTCTGTCCTTTTTTACAGTGGTAGAGATACAGAATAATCATGACAGTTTTGAGCATTAGTTGTCTAAAAGTATTATAAGTAGGGCTGGGAAATTAAATTAAAATACAGAAAAATACGTTAAAAAAATTTTAATCAACAGCCACGTTTGGCCTGGGCCCAAAGATGACTAGCCTCGACCAGATGACGGGGTTCAGAGCCAAGATGAGTAAAACCACGTTCTTGGCTCTGGATTCCGTTTTTTACTTTCGGTGGTCGAAGATAAGATATCAGATTGCGTCGTTTGACACAATTTATGAACTGCAATGCAGAAAGACAACGAAAAAAAAATCCAGCGCTTCTTGTCCTTTGCACTATCATATTCCTAAAATTGCTGCACTTTGTTAAAAATTGCATCTTAGCTAAAATAAACAAGATTTTGCTGCTTAAACTTCTGTATATGTCTATTCAGATTTACCAAAATCCATTTGAATTGAAAAATGTTGTTTCGTGTCAAATATTGAAACCATTAAGATTAATTAATTGTCTAATTAATTAGATTAATTTTTTAAAGTCCCACCACTAATTATAAGTACACTTTTTTGTGGGATTATGACCAATCAATCACCACAACCCTACAGTAAATCAAGGTAAACTGAGAATACTCCATGTGTGCTTTTCGTTATCACAGCAATCAGGAAGCAGCAGGGTGCCCTCTCATGGTCAGATGGTGTTATTACCCTGCAAGTTTGTAGGGACAAGAGGTGAATTATATATATATATATATATATGTGTGTGTGTGTGTGTGTGTGTGTGTGTGTGTGTGTGTGTGTGTGTGTGTGTGTTTGTGTGTACGTGTTTGTGTGTATGCCTGTGTGTGTGTGTGTGTGTGTTTTTATGTGTGCGTGTGGGTGTGTGGGCGTGCATATGTGTTTTCATATGTCTGTGTGTGTGTTTATGTGTGCATATGTGTGCCTGTGTGTGTAACCTTGAGGTCTTACACAAAAGTTAAGGTCCTTTCTTGCCAATGGAGCTTGAAATAGTGATGACTAAAATCATACTTTTACATTTTGAATAGTCTTTAATTAATTATTTTTTACATTATTAACATGCGAGACAGTTTAAATAGGGATCAATCATCATCTGCTGATTTCCTTTCTACTTTACTCTGTCTACTGTGTCTTTACTGTGTCTATCTTCATCCACCTCAAATGCAATTTTTAATTACAACAAAAGATTGGTTTAAAGTTCCGATCTCTACAAAGATTGATATCCAATCTCAATCTATCAATCACAATGATGTAATGCAAGACATTTATTTCATATCCTGAGATTTTGATTCTGAATGCTGCTTTATACTGAATACTGTATATCAGAGGGATACAGTGATAGAAAAATTTTCCTTTTCCATTTACATTTGCCTATTTTCTGTTGAAAAGACAATGTACCAAATGCATTGACCAGGCTGTGAAACTGGATGTATCTACTGCCGCGGAAATGTTCCCATATGATACCACGTTTGAAATATATCAACATATTGTATTTATAATAATCATAGTGTTTGAATATTTTAATTCATGATGGCCCAGAATACCATCCGCACCCTGGAGGGAATGTAGAAATGATCCCAAACACTGAAGTGCCCCTGTGTGCAAGACAGGTGCACCCTTCAGCCCAAACGGCATTACAGCTCACTCTGTTTAGGTTGTGAAACAATAAATGGCATCTTATTATCTCTCTCTCTCTCTCTCTCTCTCTCCCTCCTCTCTCTCTCTCTCTCCTGCAGACGCTTAGAATAGTATGCATATGTTATCGGCTCCTTCGAAAAAAAAGGCGAGAGTGAGAAAACGAGGAGGGGAAGAGGGGGGGGAAAAAAAAAACTTCTATCACTTAATGAAAAATAGCTTCCCTTTTTGGACGGAACTTTATAGGCTACAGTTGAGCTCAGAGCCCCCCCATTGAGGCAAATCAAGTCAGCATCTATTAATAATATTTCCCTGGCTCCTTTCAATCGGCCGGGCACAGCCGTGAGGGTGGAGATGGAACGCTGCCTTTATCGCCTCCCAGGCCTCTCTGTCAGGGTGATAAACAATTCCAACAAGAATCAGAATAAAGATTTTCCCAGAAGACACGAGGAGAGACAGGCCCATTTCTTATTTTATTTTTCTTGCAAAAAAAGTCATCTATTGGCTGGGCTCTTCCTTTTTCTTTTTTTCAATGTGTCATATTCAAAGAGCATGCAAATGTACCTAGAACTGAGAAGTGGTTTGCTTTGCGTCAAATGTGGAAATGGGGAATCGAGGAACTCGAGATGCCTGCTGTACAGTATACCTCTTGGGTCAGTGGTGATCCCTGGACTGGACTGGGTTTATTGGTGGAGCTGGACTCTTTGTCAGTGGTTACGACATCAGCATCACTGCTGTCATGTGACAATGGCCTTGTTCCCCCGCATTACTACCTCTGTGCAAATTTATATTTTTAATATTTCTCCTATCCATTCCAACTTATGTGTGTGTGGACATGTTTGTTTATTTTGTTTGTTATTTTATTAATTTATTATTTAACTGGGCGATATACATCGACATTAAAAATCCTGTCCAAGAAGAGAGTTTGCATGTGTGTGAGTGGGTGTTTGTGTGTGTGTGTATGTGTGTGTGATTACCAGCACTGCGCTACAAAAGTTGAGGTGAGACTGCCTGTAGACTCATCGGATAACTCTGAAAAGCAGGCTTTTGTTCCAGCCCTAGCTCACCTCATCTTCTGTAATCATAATCAAAGTCAATGAGGGCTTTGATTAGTGGAATGGTGTCACTGTTGAGGTGGAACAAAATTCAGTGTGATGCCCACGATGGAATGAGTTTGACACCCAATAATTAGACTGATTGTGTTGGAAAGATGTATCTTATTCTTCACTTCATCTTTTAGTCATGTGACAGTGAACAACCATTACATTTCAACAATGCAAGGTGAGCATTCAGTGTGATGTTAAAGCACAAACTCAGAGATGCTGATTGTGTTAGATGTACTTATTCATAAGAATAAATAAAATGCCAAATCATTACATTTGTTTGACTGATCAAGGAGTTAAAAATAATGAATGCACAGTGGTTAAGATGCTTAACACACAGATACTGGATGTTAAACATCAAATTGATCAATTTAATTGTTCTTCCTTACGTGAAGACATTCTTTACAATTTAAACTACAGTCTTAATCGTAAGTGTTATGTTTTGCTATTTTCTGTTCTGCTTGTTTTTGTATTTTATTATTTTCTCAGTATTCACTTATCATTCACGTCAGTTTCCCCGTCTGTCTGTGTTCCTTGTTATTCGGTAATCCAGTCCTTGTCTTTGTTGTTGCACTATTCGGGTGATTTCGGCTATACGGGTTTCTGCCCTATTTCCTATCTCGTTTACTTCCTTCTTTCTTTCTTTCTATCTGTACATATTAGTTATGTGTATATAGTATTAACCAACTAATCTACTAACATTAGGGATTTTGATTACGTTACTAACATTTACTAATTACTAATTATCTTGCATTTTCATCTACAACTGTCATTCTCTCTTTCGTTCTCCTATCCTTGTGCGTTTCTCTCCTATCGCATTTTCTGCACCCATTTTTCTACCTATGCGCTCCTCTCCTCCGAACAGTGCACGTGTCTACCTGCTCTTCCAAGTCTTTTATTTTCATTGTGTTTATGTGCTTCCCAGTCCGTGTCTTTTGTCTCCCCTTGTTATTGTATTAGTGATCCTAATTGTTCTCACCTGTGTTCTTGCCCTTTTCCCCTCCCAGTCACACCTGATTCCTCTTGTGTTATCTTCCCCGTTTGTATTTAAGTTCCTTGTTTGCACTTGTTTGATGTCAGAATGTTGATCAAATTTCCCAGTGCCGATTGTTTGTAAGCCTGAGTTTTTTGTGATTTCCGAGACACCCCTTCTGTTTGACTCTTTGTTTGAAATTTCCCACTGCCGATTCTGTTTTGTTTGCCTATCTGCTTATTTGGTTTTGATCTTTGGACTGCCCTATACTACTCTTTTTGGATTTTGTTCTTGTACCTTCTCTGACTCTGACTACCGGCTCTGAACTTGGATTGATCAATAAACGTTCCTTCCCCCATATCCTGGTCTGCACCTGGGTCCCTGTCCAGTCCCTCACAGTAAGAAGGTCCACTCCTTATTTGTTTACATCCTGATATATAATCCACATATAATCTACACTCATAGGCTTACCACTCACAATGAAAGTGGCACAAATTTGCAAAAAAGCATCACGAGCATGCTGACAACAGCCAAATTATCTAAGGTGGGAATCTGTGACATCTGTTCATAGAATGCTGCTGTACTACCTCCACCAATCATGTATTTATAACAATGTTGGTAGAATATGGCAAAATGCAGAACCGGTTACACAGACGCACATCTCCAGCCTCTGGATTGGGAAACTTGGTTTTGATTCCATGCACTGCACGACTTTGCTCAACAGAAGCCTAAATTGTGAACAAGTTTAGCATTGCTATCTTTTTTTTTTTTTTAAATTTGTTTCTGATTTTATCCCATTTTCTCCCAACTTAGTAGCCAATTAAACCCTATTTTTTTCATGTCAATCCCCGCTCGTATTGTGAGTTCACTGCCGTAGCCCTGTGACTAGTGACAAAGGCGAAGTATCGTCTCCTCCGAGATGGCACTCGCCAGGCTGTCGACCGTAACTCCGGTACTACATAGCCACTCCTGTACGCAGCAAACTTCCTGTTGGCTTTCCTCCCCCCTCCCTGGGGCGAACACCCAATTGCCACCCCCAGTGGTACTCCCGGCCAGATCCGACTCTGGCGTGGCCGGTGGAATCAAACCCCGGTCGCAGTGGCCTGCATTGAACATTGTAACCACTAGACCACCCGGGGGGCCTTCCATTGCTATCTTTAACCTTTTAGGGTATGTTAGGAATTTAGGTTTGTCTCTCAAGGATCCCTCCCCCAAATCCCAGTTCCCATAGAAACAAGCCCCTGCCCATGTAGATTGGTCAACATTGTGCACATTCAGGAACCCTCTTGGTTGACGAGGAATTCACTATGTATCAGTCGCATTTCTGTAACTATGTTATTACAATGTAGCGACAAACAATTTGCACACAGTGTTACAATGTTGTAACAGAGCTGTCCATAGGCATGTTATTGATGGGCAAAGGTATGTCATATTGGTAAATGTGCTATACCTAGTTTGTAAGAATGCATATAACTGTTAATTATTATATCTTTAAAAAATAACATATGACTAGTAAGAAAAATAAATAATTATCATCATAATTTGTCGGTGTGCATATGTCTTCTCCATGAGGATCAAGTGTGATAGGAACACACATGTAAATAAGGATAACAGAAGGCTCATTGCATTTTGTGGAAGAGACCATCCCTTACGCTGGAGAAGGGAAAGATTGCAACACTGATTCTCACCTTGCGTCTCCTTCCTCCCCTGTTCCAATTTACCCGCCACAGGAAAGTGCAGCCGGTATCAGAATCAACCAAGCTCAGATTGTTTCAGAGCTCTGACATTCTATACAGTCTGTGTACGGCCTCACACTTAATTCTGGTGACATCTGCCATGTGGAGCTCTCGGGGGAGAAAAAAGGAAAAAGATATCAAAATTGCTGGTCTATATGCATATTAAAGAAACTTGTCATCTGGACGTCACAGGAGAACACAAAAGATAAGAGGCATGGCTCCTTTGGGGAAGCTTTTCCTGCCATCAAAATGGTAAAATTAGACCCATAAAAATGTCCAATATCCGAGCAAATGCTCCTGCTTTAGTGTGTTTTGCATAAAAGCCCGCGCATTTAAATTGCCCCGTCTACGAAGACAAATTGGCCATTCAGGTTCAAAATGAATATCGCGCCAAAGCACTCACAAAGGAAATGTGTGCTACAGAGGAAGTCAGAATCATGAAAATGACATATATAAGATGTTTAGCTTTTCATAGTAAAAATAAATAAATAAATAAATAATAATGAAAAAAACAGACAGAATGTGATAAAAAAGCGTATAATAAATTTGAAGATGTGTGGGAAAGAAATTGGTAAACAACAAGGCAAACTCAGCAATTGGAGAGTCGCTGTTGTTTTTGAGGAAAGGAAAAAAAATAAGCAGTTGCTGAATTTCCTTGATAGTTCATAGTGGGATTGTACCAGTAAAATGGTACGTTTCTGTGTGTTTTCTGCTGTGCTACCTTTTATCTGAATAATAATAATAATAATAATGGACTGTATTTATGTAGCCCCTTTCATCTAATGATCTAAAATCGCTTTACAGTGAAGGGAGGAAGCTCACCTCAACCGTCACCAATGTGTAGCACCCACCTGGGTGGTGCACGGCAGCCATTATGCACCAGCACGTGCCACACATCAGTTGAGGTGAAGAGTGAGGGAATTATTTAGCCAGTTAAACTGGAGGATGAATAGTCAGCAGCAGCAGTCAGCCAGGTAGAGGGAGGCGGGGAATTTGGCCAGGAAAACAGGGAACCGCCCACTCTTTGCGAAAAGTGCCATGGGATCTTTGAGTGCGTCAGAACCTTGGTTTAACATCTCACACTAAAGACAGAGTAGATTTGGTCCCTCTGATGGGGATAGACAAGAAAGAGAGGACCTTGCGAAGGGACTAAACTCATGAATTCCCTCCTGTCACCTCTCTGTGTGATTTTGCAGAATCCCACATTAATTATACAAGATCATTGTATGTTTGGCGAAATTAATCTTTCCTTTATTATGACACATTTTCCCCCAAGTTATGCTCTTGAGCCTGCTGTGCCATCCGTACCTGCACAAGCAATGCTGCAGCCTGCGCGTGTGCCCATAAGTGCTGCAGCTTGAGTGTGTGCATGTAAGGAGCGACGCATGTTGAGTGTGTGCACGTAAGGATGGGTTTACACCAAAAACTGTTCCTTAGGCTACCATTGCATTAGTTCCTCCTGATCATGTGCCGGGTGTACCAGCTATCATCAGTTAGATATACGCATGTCCTCCATTTTACATTTTAGACATTCAGCAGATGCTCTTATCCAGAGCAACTTACAACAAGTACATTGAAAATGACAAGAATAATCACAGCTAGAACAAGAGATCAGTACAGCTCCAATAAAACCAATACCATCATAGAGATGTGCAACGCAACACCAACAAAACATGGGGTGAAAGGATATTGAATTTATTCGTATTTTTTCAGTGGAAATGTAGTCCTCCGATCACTCTTTGTGTCCTGTAGCACTGTGTAGCCTGTGGGGTGTAAAGTGGTGAGAGGTGAGAGGTGAAAGAATTAGAAGAGGCCTTTTTGGGGCAGGGGTCCTGGAAGATCACTACAAGAAAGATATAGAAGCTTTTGAAAAAGTTCAAAGAAGGGCAACTAAATTGGTACCTGGTATGAAAGGTAAAAGTTATGAGGATAGACGTAAGGCACTCAATCTATTTAAGCTTAGCAAATGGAGACTTAGGGGGGATTTGATTGAGGTTTTTAAATTCCTAAAAGGAATTAACAAAGTGAACTACCAAAGTGTGGGCGGCACGGTGGTGCAGTGGATAGCACTGTCGCCTCACAGCAAGAACTGAATCCAGGCCGGGGCCTTTCTGTGCGGAGTTTGCATGTTCTCCCCGTGTCCGCGTGGGTTTCCTCCGGGTACTCCGGTTTCCTCCCACAGTCCAAAGACAAAGGCTAATTGGAGAGTCTAAATTGCCCGTAGGTATGAGTGTGTGAGTGAATGGTGTGTTTTAAAGATGTCCAGGGTGTATTCCTGCCTCTCGGGCATGCAGGGCTCCAGCAACTGACCAGGAATAAGCCTTAGACAATGGATGGATGGATGGATGGAACTACCAAAGTTTTTTAAAGATAAGTGGGGTCAGCAGAACAAGAGGCCACAGGTGGAAATTAGTTAAAGGCAAATTCCACATGGATATTAGGAGGTTTTTCTTTACACAGAGAGTTGTCAATGCCTGGAACAGCTTGCCAGATCGGGTAATAGAGGCAGAAACACTTGCTAGATGCAGTACTAGCTTTAGATTGCGAGCCTAGATGGGCTGAACGGCCTGTTTTCGTCATTATGTATTCTTATGTTCTTATGTTCTAACATAGCATAGCTGTGGCTGCGAGAGGCAGAATTGGCATTTGGCATTGGCATGGGGTGAAAAGAATAAGCAAATAGGCCTACTGTGTTTTTTGTATGTGTGTGTGTGTGTGTGTGTGCATGTACATACTTCCATGCATGTGCACATTTGTGTGTTTGTGTCTCACTTAAGTGCTTTTCACTTTAAATGTAGTTAGTAAGTGGATGCCTTTTAACTTTTTTCCCTTACATAGTTAGATTGTGAATTATTCAGATGCAAACAGGGTTTTCAAGCGATTGAATTGATAATACAGTATACTGCGATTGAAAGCATTGGAAGAGGGTTTATTAAAACGCTTCATCAAGTAACAGCAGGAAGCTTCCCACAACACCAAAAAAAAAAAAATGTCATTGACACTGAACAGCTGCAGTCAAAATGAACGGTAAGGTTCGAGATGAACTGTCAGCCCGTCTGTCTGAAAGACACGGCGGTGTTATCACAAATGACTAACCTCACACCAATCATCTGCTGTTACTGTATTGTTACGTTGTTATTTCACCCTCACCGGGTCATTATGGCTTTTATTTTATTCCTGCCCTAGGTCTCATACTTAATAATATATACTTACTTACTAAGATAAAACCCCTCCAATCATTGAGGTGTAAAATCCCAGGACCGCCCTGAGCTGATGAACGCACAGGCAGCTGGTTGTAAGGAGAGGAATACGGCAGAGTTATCTTGTCCTGATGGGCATTTACATTCCCGCTCCTGTCTTTAAAGCATCAGGGAAAGGGCAGAGATTTTCATTAGCCTCCCGTTCTAGCGCCCAGCCGATGACTGATGATGTGAGGTCATTCATTACACGTCCTGCACGCGAAGAGCGCAGAACGTTTTCGTTATGCGTCTCATTTATTTTATGTTCACGCTGAATAATATATGAGGTCAGCTCTAAATGAGGGGAAACCGCCACATGCCTGTAACTGCTGTACCTGCCTGTTGTAACATTGTTATAACTAATGCATAGCGACATGCTGTTGATGTAGAGTATCGCTTTATAGTTTCTGTAATGGCACAGGCCACCTGATTAAACTTGCCCTATCTTCCACTATTCAACCATAACAAACCATACATTGCAACTCTCTTAATAAAAGCCCCTTAACCAGTGCTGATTTTGACCAGCAGCCCCGCAGGGCAACGCATAATTGACGGTAGCGTCGCCCAGGGAGGGAGGGATTCAGTCTGCCTGCTTGTCTGTGTCTCGTCACACACCAACAACCCCCGATGGTCAATCAGGCGTCCACAGTCTGCTGGTATAAAGCTGCACACAAAGTGTCTTCCTCTGACCCACATGTGTGCAAGCTTAACCTGTAGAGTGCGTTGTGAAAAGAAGTGGCGGCTGACATCACGTGTTTCAGAGGAGAGCACATGCTTGTCTAAAATCTCCTGAATTGACAGTGGAGGTTTCAGCAAGCACAGCTTAAAATATGTTTGGGCATTCCAAATTGGGAGAAAAGGGGAAAAAAGCATAAAAATAAAACAGCCTTAACCCTTAGTCGTCACAGGAAATGTGTGCTTACATAGCTGTTGTATGTTTTTATCGTTATTATTATTATTATTATTATTATAAGCCTGACCTCCAGTCACTCATCACTCCCTACACCCCTCCCAGACCCCTCTGCTCCGCCTCCTCTGGTAAACTGACTGTCCCTTCCCTCCGAGCGCCTGGCAGCCACTCCTCGCGGTCTCGCCTCTTCTCTGTCCTGATCCTCGCTGGTGGAACGACCTTCCGCAATCGGTCAGGACCGCGGGAATCACTTGCGATCTTCCGCAAGAGACTCAAAACCCACCTCTTCAGACTCCACTACCACTGAACTCTGTCCATCTAGCTAAATTGTCTTCACCACTGCTTACTTACTCAAAAAAAAAATCACAAAAAAAAAATATAATTACACTAACCTTTTCCTTCCCAGTGTTACAGGTATGAAAACACTGAACATATATACTGGGAGACACGAAATCAGGTGAGATGCCAGCAATGATGTCTATTGCTGTATTACTGCACTGATCTCGTGCGCTAACTATGATTGTTCCTACCATGTATTAATGCACATCTTGTAAGTCGCTCTGGATAAGAGCGTCTGCTAAATGCTTAAAATGTAAATGTAAAATGCAAGACTTGGATGCCCTTTTCCAGATGTTTATTTATTTTGTTCTGTACTGTTTAACACTTTGAGTCTGATGATGAGGTATAAATAAAATGTATTATTATTATTATTATTTTAACTTCAATTGTTCATTTGTACAGCTGGTAATTTCAATTTGTACAGCTGGGCAGCTCAATTTCAATCAAACGTACACCATTGTTGTCCCACCTGGCACTTATACAGTATCTCATGCATATCTACAGGGCTCACTCAAATCTAGACCTGTGGAACCACTCATAATAATAATAATAATAATAATAAGAAGAAGAAGAAGAATACAAATATGAATAATAGAAATATACATGTACATACAGTAGCACCTTTTATTGAGCCTATGTATGGAGCTATATGGGGTCTGAGGAGAGATGGCGGTCCTGATCACCTGACCAGGTCTTCTGGGAGCCGGTGTTCGATGGACCCCGGCATGTCTGTCCTTAGACGGGGGAGCTGACCCTGAGAATCCCATTATGCATATTTCCAAACAGCCCCTTCCGGATTTGCATGCAGGAGACAGTTCAAATAAGGCCATATATCAGCCACAGGAGCTTTAGATGGATCTGCCGGGAGATTGGAACCCACAAAGTCTCCCGTGTGAATATGTCACGCCTCTGCCTGAAAGATATCCGCTGTCATTAGCCGACAGAACCGACTCCGTGTGCTCGGCTCATGCGTCTCCTTCATTTTCAGGTCTGGGGGAGCCAGGCAGTATCCCCCCACCTCGATAAATCTGCATGCATGTGCCCATGTGTGGTATGCCGTTGGTAATTAATGGTTAAGGTCGTCTAAGGGGAGAAAAATAGCTCATTCAGCATTTATACCACAATCACGAATAAAGCAAATAGCTGGACATTCCCAAAATTTCTAACTAAAACCAAACAGATTGGTATTTTTAAGCAGTGGCACAGTACATCACCCTCCAAAATGATTCACAACCTTGATAAAGATGAGCATAGAAGGCTGTATAAAATAAACAATACAGGTAATATGCAAATAATACAGCTATTGTGTATGCTCAAAACAAATGTGAAAATCATATTATTTTACACTGATATAATTGTTCAGATAAAAATATTTGGTTTAGTAAGTCATATTTTTTCACCAAAAAAGAGTGTCACAATTATTTACTCCCCTGTGTTCAGTACTTTGTTCACCCTCCCTTTGCAAGGATAACACTATTGAGTCATCTTCTATATTGTTTTATGAGATTGGTCAACATATATATATATATTTTTTTTTTTTGGGGGTCTTTTGACCTTTCCTCCATAGAGATTATTATGTAGAAATACATCATTTCTGAATAAACAGTGCTCCCCGGTTTAAGATACAATCATGTAGTTTGAAGAAATCATATTACATTAATGGTTTTATGTTTAATGGGATAAGAAGATATCAAATATGATTTAAATGTGTGTCTGGAGGTTGTACCCACCCAACAATAAGTTCTTGTTTTGCTATTTTTTTATTAAGTTCTATATTTCGGAAACTAGTCCGATTGGAAAAACATGCTCATTTGTCTGAGCTTAATAACGCACAATGAAAAGATGCAATTGAACTAGGAGCAGGCCGTGATTTGAATAAAGTGACACATCTTTACCTTACAAGACAAGAGTGACCTGGAACTAATCAGATTAGTGGCTGAGCTGAAATTAATTAATTTAACTGGATCTTCTTGTAGTTTCTCTTTGTATCCTTTGTAAAAATATGATGCAGAATTGGTTGGTTAGCTCCTAAATACCGATAGAAACCCTAAAGTGTAGGGTCCCCTTGTGTCTACAGTTTGATTTCACGCAACGCTTTCAGCCATTCCTAATAGGTCAATCTTGTCACATGGTTTAACTCATCATGAGCAGAGAACAGGTTTCTGCTCATCTCTCTGAATGCGCACATTCTGATTGGCTGATGTCAAGCTCCCCAAAATGGTTATTCAGCAAAACAAACAATGGAAATCTTTACCTTCGCTCGGAAAACACTACGTTTTTGGTAAATGTGAAATGACTATGGCGACAGAAAGGGAACTAATTTTACTGATGTACTGTTAGACGTTATATTGAATTCATTTAAACATTATATTTCATGAAAAGGACTGAAATACACATTGTTGCAAAGTGTTTAAAGACAGAGCAGTTCAATAAACTAAAGCGTAGGAGGCACTATATCTGATTTCAGGGATTATTGTATTTTTTTTAAAACATCAACGATGCAAAGAATTGATGAAAGAATTCATTCATTTCCATATACATTAAAAAGTACTTGCTCATCCAAAAATCAAGGCAGTTTGTAGGCGGATATGAAAAAAACATACCTTTTTGTCTTCTTCAAATTGAAAATAGATTTGGATTTTATTTCACTATTTTTCAAAACAAAGCATCAAATTTAAATATATCTATTTAGAAGTTCAGTGATTCTTAAAAAATGCTGATTGGAGGAGGGCTATATGCTTTGATTCATGGTTACATTGTTTGTTTCCAGCTTCTAACAGAAATGAGGAGCCAACTATATTTTTCCAGATGATTAGATCGCTATAAGTTCTCTTGAAATCAGCCAGCTCAGCTAAAAATGTGTTTATATTTATTTGTATCCTCAATCCTGTCTGATCACTGGCACATCAGGGACTGGCAGGATGATTTCCCCCCGACCAAGATATCATTTAATTCTCCTCCGTCTCTGGTACTGATACTCTTCCTGTATGACACGTCTGGCAACCAGCACTCTTGTCCCCGTATGGCTATCAAAGCCACATCTCATAACTTGATGATACAGGTCATTCCTGGCAGATTACTGTTTATAGAAGCATGTAAAGAGAAAAGGGAAATTCTGGTGTCATTGTCGTCCCCGTAGTGTCACTGAGGTCAGAGGTCAACCTATCGACACGAGAGGGGTGAGACAGGGCTTCTGTCTTCAGTTTCAAAGGTAACTGCGAAAGGTCAGCCATATCATCTACCAGGTGGATGCCCTGCGCTGATAGGTTGACCTCTGACCTCTGTGATGCGAAGGATGAGGTTGAAAGGGACTGTCACTCTGCTTTTTCATTCAGTTTCAATGTTTCATTGTCGGTTCTACACATATAGGTGAACTGTGTGTTTGAATGTCGTGAAATAAAGGATTTCTTGACATTCAAGAAATCCTTTATTTCACCTTCAAGTATCACTTATAATACTCGTCTGGGTGCAGAAAACCTTTGAAACCAAACCTAAAACTGCAATGTGGAAAGGTGGATTTGAGAGTTGGGAGTTAATTGGGTGCAACCTGCAGTGCCATCTTTAAATGAAAGGCCAGCTTGATTCATTTCATACAGGCCTCAGGTAACACTTTCGTTTGAAACATTTTGAAAAGAAGTGCCAATTGCCCGTTCAGACGGAAATTCGGACAGATGACTACATGGTGTTGTGGAAGTGCATCAATCTAATGTGGGCAAAGCAAAACTGAGAGCATTTAAGTGTTTTGGCTGCTCTCTGTTCCAACATCTCAGAACTGAAATATGAACTGATACAAAACTCCAATACACACATGTTAAATTGACAATATAGGCTGGGATTCTTCAATGGGTTCTCAATGGGTTCTCTAAATATGATAAACTGGTTAAATGTCCTAAAACGTTCTCAACTGTGTCCAGATCAATCTAAGATCTTTTAGAGGAACTGCCAAATTTCTAAAGATTTATCAACTGAGAAGTGTTGAATGCGATTTTCAGTCAGTTTAACGAATGCTGGTGCGGACTACGCTTCACCATATTATAGTGAACAAATTTTTGCTGCTTTACTTTTTTAATTTACACATTTCAGGCAAGACGGGTTAACTTTTGAGGGCCTCAGACAGATTTCCAATGATTTTGTTTCTATGTGGATATTTAATTGAAAAAAAAATACATAAATACAATAAGCACCTTTGTCAGGGCAAATAAAAATGTGATAAAATTTGATGAGCTTGTCTGTTTCAGGGTCACGGATGAGAGGATTCCACATACCTTGACAAATGGCTTCTCTGTGATCAAGTCAGGAAACATGCTGTTTACTGAGTGATCTACTCCGGCACTGCCAGGCAATTCTCCATATGTTGCATGTTTTGAATACCTCTGCATACGTCAGCCCCTACCTCTCTTACTATATCGTGCCCCTCCTGTGAAATGTCCCAAGGCCCCTGCATGCATAAAAAATAAAAAAAAGATTTATTTCAACTTTCAGAATTAAAATGTGATATTTAATTACTTCTGGTGGAAAACGGATTAATCTCAGTATGAGTTATGGACACTTCTTCAGGAGGGGGAGTGAATATAATGTCATGTAAACTGCAAGGAATAAATCTCTATAATTCAAAGGTCTGAAGTATCGAAGGAATCAAAATGTAAATGTGTTTCCATTGTGCTGATGTGGGTGGTTCGCATATTTAAATAAGTGCAATGTGTGAAGGCATAAATGAATGAATGAGTGAATCAGTACAGCGATGTCTAGTTTATGCCACATGTCACAGGTGCTTAACGTGTGTATAAAAAGTTAAGCGTGCCACATGTTGTTTATGTTTCTGCGATGCAAATGAGCGTGATTGCTGTCACGCAGAGGGATAAAGTTTTAGTTGCTGAAATAAGTACCTTCCCCGACAGCGGAAAATTGAGATTGCTACAAATAGAATTTGTAGAGTATCAGGCCTTTGTTGGTGAGTGAGAATCAAAAACTGAGGACAAATCAAAAGGCTTTCTGCTCATCCCCTGTCCGTTCCTGGAGGAGAATCACTTTCAGTGCTCTCAACATTCTGCTGGTTACACATTTACATACCAAAGCCCCAAAGACAGGAGAAATCACACATCCCCTCTTCCAACTCGGTCCTAAACATGCATACACACACACACACACACACACACAGACACACAGAGACACACGTCCGCACGCACACAAACACATGCATACACACGCACACCTGTTAGTAAAGGTATCCGTTGTTTCTACACAGCCAAAAAATATACATTGAAAAAATTATATAAAGTCACTTTTTAAAAGCAAGAGAAAGAGATGGAAAGAGAAAAAAATGCCCCCTCCTTCTCTCCCCCACCCCCACCATAAGCTTCCCTCTTCACCTCCACAAAAGAAACAGGATGAAATGGCATTCTGCGTATGAAAATGTTCAGAAAGATGCTTGATTTATGTATGCATTAGATGCAAATGCTATTAGAGCGTGTGCGGTGGCGACTGGCGCGCTCTGCTCCCGCTACACGCGGGCCGGTCAGATCAGACCTGATCTCATCCATTCGGACGAGGGAAGTGGGGGAAAGGAGGGGGCGCAGAAGATGTGAAGAAGAGAGGGAGAAATTTACAGCCCGGACACAGGCACGACAGAACGAATAGTAAATTGGGTTCTGTCCTCTGGAGCCTTGGGGCACGCCTCCATGTGAGAGTACGTCCGGGGGAGGGGGGGCAAAGACTGTGTCGGGGGGGAGCGGCCTGGAGGTGGCACTGCCAAAAAATCCTCTGAGGGAGTGTGGAATCTTACACCTGTCTGGCCCCACCCGCCAAATTATTAATCTCCTCTGATGAGGCTTTAATGCTGTAATCTAGGGAACTCCACAGCATTTGTGTGTGTGTGTGTGTGTTTGACTAGCTTTGGTTTGAGGTGCTGAAAGTTGGGAATGAAACTAAATCAAGATAATGCAGGTTTAGGAAGGTGCAAACACAGTAAAGAACTACAGTAATAGAGTTATATTGTCATGGAGATTCCATGGTTTCTGTTTTATTTCATTTTATTTATTCTAGCCTTCATACTTATGCATTTATCATTCAGGGGGGGGGGGGGGCACAAAAGTCACAGCAGAAGATGTATCATCTCAAAGAGGACTCCTTAAAGCTTTTTGTTTGATAATTGAAAAGGACGTTTGTGTGTGCGTATTGATGGGAGGTGTTTGCATTAAAGGAGAGCCACCATCCCTCACAACCCCCCCACCCCAGTCTCCCACAGGCCCTGTGATTGGGGTCGGGCCCAGGGCTCCTTGCAGTGAAGCCTAATGTGATTGCATCCAGGCAATACAGCTAAAACGCGCCTGCGCCCATCTGCATGCTAATTGGCCCGTCGCTCTCCTTGGCGGTGACCTTGGAGAGGCATTCCGTCACTGCGCAAACCCGCCGTCGCTCTCAAGCCCCGTAGTGGCCTGCAAGAGGGGCGTGTTTCGCATAACCAGGGGGCAGTGATCTTTTTTGGGGGGGGGTAATGCATATGCATATGACATTGAATATACTGTATATTTATATGGGGGGGGGGGTGTCACTGTTGATCTTGTGGAGGTTGACTTGGGTGGTCCCCTGACCTGATTCAGTGCAAACGACCAACAGTTACTTTAAACCTGAGATGAGCATGCTAGCTACTCTGTCCGAGTTTATTTTATTTTATCTTTGAAAGATTTGCTGTGCATGTGTCAACGGTACGCAAAAACAAAAGGTCAGCAAAGGCAACAGGAGGTCAAAGGTCAGCCTTTGTGTTTGGCTTTAGTGATCAAATGCGTATAGAGGCTAAATCTAGAAAACAGTCTAACGTTCCAATTCAATGCAAAGGCATTAACACGTTAGCACATTCACTCTTTCTCGTGTTGCTTTTTTATTTTATTTTATTTTATTTTATTTAACCAATCTTTAACCAGGCAAATTAATTGAGAACAAATTCTCATTTACAATACCAGCCTGACCAAGAGGCCAAAAACATAATAAAATTGAACAGGAATTTAAAAACACACACAAGTATTAAAGATAAACAAGACACAGTACTCATGCCTCAGGAGCATGAGTCTGTGAAAATGTCCATGATCAGAGACTTAAAAACAGGAACTGGCACAAGATTGTCCAATCTCAGGGGTTTTTGCAGCTCATTCCAGTCTCAGGCTGCGGCATGCTGCTCTGGGATATATATATAGAGATAGAGAAGAAGAGCGACACAGTATGTCTGTGTGTCTGTAGTCCCTTATCCCCAGGGATAACCCCCCTATCCCATCTCCCTGTCATATACACAGAAAGACTTATTGTGCCTCAATGTGGCAAATTTGTCAGTAGTCATCGGCAAGTCAGGCGTGAGGTTTCAGTGTTTTGATGTGCTGAGGAAAAGGAAAGATTTCAGAATAATGAGACTGATTTGGAAAAGAGATTTTTTTTCTTCTTCTTCTCCCCTTTGGAAAACAAAACAAGCATCAAGTCGGTGAAGTTTGCTGCCCTGTGATGAGGTCTGCGGAGTTGAAGCGCGTCGTTTCCAACCGTTCTGACAGTCTGACCTACTTACACGGGGAACGTACACCCGTAGCGTCGAGCTAACTCAAACGCTAAGGGAAGGAGCCTCGATGCCTCCGACTCGGAGCAGTAATCAGGAGCTGCGTGCGCTTCATTCGCCGAACAGCTTCGCGGCAAACGGCACGGAGACTAACGTCTACTTGTGCATTTGTTCATTTGAGAGGCATCTTTTGTGAGTTTTGGAAGAAACTTTCAGTTATATTTCTAATAAGAGATCTGACGACTCAAATAACTTTTAATGCACAGCGTAGGTCATTAATTCAACTTTTAATAGAAATGTTGCATAAACGTCTCCACTATTAAGGCTGAATCATTTGAACGAAAACCTGATGTTACGTTCTTTAAATACAGGCCCTGAGATCTTACTGATGTAAACTGATGCGTGCGTGCATATCTCTCCTGCCTTATTTTCACAGTCATTATTCAATAACTGTTCACACAGACTTGCCTGAATGCGATCAACTGTATTTGTTTTTAAGCCAGAATGTGTTGCAATTGCATGCTAGCATTGTGTCACCATAGTTACATTTTATCTTAAGAGTTAAGTATAGCCCCCCATGTACAAGTGGAGCCACAGTACATACGTTCAGTAACAATCAAGGATAACACAGAAGTCACAGAAGCATAAGTCAATGGATTATTTCCACTGTGGTCCTCTGTGAGACAGATAAGACAGGCAAAGCACAATCGGGTGGTGACAACAATAAATCCATTCATACAGTCAAAAACAACATTACAGGGCTGGTGGATAGCGTAGCGGTCTAACACACCCATATTTGGTTGATCCTGTACGAGTGTGAGCTGCCTATCAGAGACGCAGTTCAAAACCCGTCTCTGCCAGACCGGCCTTGGCCTTTAGCCCCGATCGGGGACGGCGTTTGGCTGTCCGTTCCTGAGGAAGCGGGAAGGGTGGTCGGCACAAACTCGCTGTGAAGCATGTAAGGGTGTCTCCAGAAAGGGTCGGTGAGTTCCGTATTGAAGGAGGCAGATCATTGCCAGCCTCAGAGAGTAGCTTGCCCCGTAGAGACGGGCGGCGAGTTCGCGGGAGAGGGTTAATCAAAATAAATAGAGGGTATAATTGGATTCCAAATTGAGGAGAAAAACTGGGAAATATCTTAAACAAATTATTATTTTTTTAAACATAATACAAAATACAGACTCCTATTTATAAGTCCCTACCTTACTATATTTGTCATGAACCACCTCTTAACTGACACTGAAATTATTTTTGTTTTTGATTGACAGTGTTCCAGAGAGTGCTTTTCCCTGCCGAGGTCTCAAATCTGTAAATATTTACCTCAGTGGCTCTGGCTCTGATTCTGTGATTATGTCAATCTTGGACAAGCGTTACTTTCTCTTTTTATACACAAGTATGCATGGCCATAAACTCATTTCAAGGTTTTGCAAATACATAAACTGTAGTTCAAAATCGATATAGTGTATGCATATATTTAAACATTTCTCATTTGGAAGAAAACGTAAATGTAAAACCCAAATGACAGCATGTCATTTACATAACTTTATCTTTTAAACTTCCCAGTTACCAGGTTTTTTTGTGTATGGAGAAACTTTGTAATATAACTTCAATTAACAATTTAGCTAACAATTGAGTTAAATGAACAATTTAGCTAACAATTGAGCCATTTATGTATATTTAAACATCTGTCAAATGACACATCCAGATCATAATATACCAAAATTATCCTCCACACACACAAACACACACGCACACACACACTCACAAACGCACACATACACACACTTGTATGCAAATCACTCAAAAACACACACACACTCACAAATGCAGACATACACACAGTCGCACACAAATCACACAAACACACATGCAGTCACAGATACACACACACACACACACACATACATTCATCTGTCAATCACTTCCCTTCTCAGAATGACAGCAGAAGGAACAAAACGTAACTTTTATCCCAGCAATTTCAATCACGTCAAAATTCAGCTGTTGTCACTCTTATTGGTTACTGCACAGCGCATTGCATTTAAACATGTGCATTTAAACATGGTAAGAACAGTCACAGCTAGCACAAGAGCTCAGTATAATAACAATACAACTGTAGATAGCTGCACACTGTACCTATAACACAGGGAGAGAAAGGTTAGTATTTTTATTATTATTTCTTTTTTTGATACATGTATACATGCAACGTAAATTAAGGAAAAGACTGACTGAGTTGAAGGTCTTCTTCAGTCATTTCAATAACAAGATTGTTATTACCATGCAAAATGTGCTGATTAAGACGCAATTTTGGACCAATTATAGTATTAAGAACTCAACAGTTAAACGACAGGTGAGAGGCAGAGTATGAGACGCTGGCCAATCAATCACTCAATACCCGTTTTGAACTTTGACTCACGATAACATGCAAGCATTGGATTCTTTCTTGACAAACAGTTTGGCGAGTTAAGCGATCAACAAAATGAAGTCACCAAACTGTGTCTGTGAGGTGAAAAAGTCATACTTGAACTTAAGTCAAAGTTAAGGACAAATGTTCATTCAATCCTGGCCTCTGTAGACAAAAGATGCAAAACCCCGGAAGGTGAGAACAAGTCTGACTGATTCCACCCTGCTAAAGTGACACCCTGTGAGAACTATGTGATGTTGCTACAGGGGTTCCCAAAGTTTGAGCCCATGAGCCCAACAACTTGCTGAGGGAATATGTTTTTGGTGAACCCCCCGATTAAAATGTAGCCTAATATATGTGAACTAAATCTAGATATTTGATTTGTCTCTTCACAAGTGCCCTCCCTGTCCACCAGGCAACACTTATTAGAGAACTAAAAATTGAGTCTCGCCACAGAATGTTCTGGATTCTGAAATCTCCCTTATTGTTCGATAGATGTGAGGGCTGCATTTATCTCAATTGTCAGTATCCAGTTTTCTGAATGTGCAGGGAGCGTTTGGGAAAGATAATTTGGATGCATTTTGCATTGAGCAGCAGGGGAAATATGTGAGCTTGTTACAGGCCACTCACAAGTGTACAAAGACGGCCATGAAAAGCGGGTTATCCTCACAGAGGAGAGAATTAAAGGAGAATTTGAATGAAGTCCTGAATGTACTCTTACAGACCCTTCTCATCTTTTCTGCTGTCTTTAATTCATGTTTCTGGGGTCCTGATGCCTCAGCCTGTTATTATCTCTCACTTAAGAGTATCTATGTAGCAAGAATCCTTCTTTTGTAAAGAGGAGCACACGTTGTACAGATGTACAGTATATGGTGATGTGTGTGTGTGTGTGTGTGTGTGTGTGTGTGTGTGTGTGTGTGTGTGTGTGTGTGTGTGTGTGTGTGTGTGTGTGTGTGTGTGTGTGTGTGGGGGATTCTCTTGAGACATATTTTCATAAATAACATTACAAGCAAAGTATAGAAGTTATTGCTGCTTTCATATTTCATAGAATTAAGTATTATTTTAAGTATAATTAAGTGTGACTATTAATCTATTTATATATATAATTCCACACAGTCATTTTACAGTATTACTCCCATAAAACCATTGTTCCAGGTATTATGTAGCAGAAAAATAAATACCTTGTGTCTCTAGTTTTTTCTTTTCCTTACACTTTTTTTTGTTGAAGAAAATACTTAGGATGTAAATCATACAAATTAGGCTAATACATTTGTAAGACATGCATAAGATATACATAATTTACATAATTATTTTGCTAGCAGGTCCTCCATGCAGTGTGCTGTTTGACTGGTTAAGTTAGAACTTTAAGATACGGAAGCCACAAAAAAGTCTGCCTTAGAGCAGGAAGTTGAACTTTCTTTCCTTTTATTCTGACCTATATACAGCAATACCAGGGCTTGCTGACTGTATCTAGTTCATACTTCACTTTGGAGTCCAAACCGGTTTATTCAAAATTATTCACAAGGCAGCCTCACAATTGTTTTGTGTGCTGTTATGTTACCTTTGGTGTACTCTTAAGGGATTTGAGGAGAGACAGCCATGCCTTCACCCGCCACCACACCGCCCCCCCCAAGCTGCGTTTGAAATGCCTTCAAATTCCTTGGAGGAAAGAATCAAGAATATTCCTATTCTCGGCAAAAAGACTTGATCAAGAGAAACACCTTTGACAGATACCTTATAATGCAAAGAGGTGACATATAAAGGATACTATTAAAGAAATGTGAGAAATGATGCAAAATTCCTCACATTTCAATATTTTATTCATTTAAAAAAATGACCCACTGAAAAAAATGACCCACTGACTGGCGTATAAACTCCATGGGTTTTGCAGGTTGTTTACGCTCGACATGGCCTTATTTACAGGAGTTAAATAACTGATGTACGCACCTGATTCTGTTCAACTCGCAAGTTACGTTGGTTTATATACTCTTCCTGTTTCCACGGTCATTTTGTGTTTCAAACTATGTCTCCTTTTTCCCAGATTTTTTTGGTTTTTCACACTTCTGTTTCACCCCCACCAGATCAGGACTCTGCCCCCAAACTCAAAGACTTTCTCCAGTCTAAAGTTGACATGCATTGCTGGGAACAGCTCTTATGTACAAATACATCCTTAAACGCTAAATATCCATCCTTCTTGGCAAAAAGGAAAGCCTGCTAAAATATTTTGGAGACAGCACTGTATGCAGATAAGGAAGACAAACTCTGTTTGAGGAAACTGTACTCTATTGTGTAACATGCACTTGCTTATTATAGCTAACATACATATAACATATACTATAAATATATAAAATATCAACATATCAGCTTTTGGCTCTACCATGGCCCCTAATTTTGCTTTTAATCTGTTTATGGGTTATTTCAAAGAAACAGTGTATTCCAACAATCCCTTTGCTGATATTGGGGTAGATACCTTGATGATGTGTTCATATGCGTAGGAAGTGGGGGTGCTGCTGTCATGAACAGTTTCCTTATATTGTATAAGTATATCATGTTTAAAATAAAGACAAAAATGAGTGTGTCATAATCGGCGTGAAAATGCGGGAGGTGCTGCATGGAGCTTTGGGAGGTGCTGAACAGAAGTTCATGAGAAAAAAGCATTTGATAGACCTAGCAATGCAAGCAAGTGAGTTAACTAGCTAGCTATTGATAAGTAACCAGATGAACGAACACATTTTCCACAATGCCCTGTAATTGATTGATTGGGCTGTTGCGTTTTTACATTTCTAGTCAAAATGTCTCAAAAACATATTAGAGAATTCTTCAAAAGGCCGCTACCTCTATCCTCAACCTCAGAGACACAGCACCCTTAAACCCTCCATTAAATGGAGCACTTTGTTGTCTTAATCACCCCATTCATATGATCCTATGTGGCACCCAACGCAGCACATCAAGGGATCTGAGGTCTTTCAATGGTGATTCCAACCCATTCCGACTCAATGAGTCGTTGTGGGAGTTAGTGTCAAAACTGCGTTTGAAATAGGTGAGTGCACTATTTTTTTCTGTTAAAAATCATAATACTCAACAGTGATATAAGTTACTTCTACTTCTGTTTTTCTGTTTTTTTCTGCTTTACTCATAAAACTAATTCCATCCAAAAGTAGAAGCAATTCTTTTGGTGATGCCTTTCAATGGTGTAACTTACATTGGTACCAAAACTTTTTCACATTCTTTTAAGCCAGGTTGGTTTGATAGGTGGAAGTAGTTGCATTATGTCAAAGAAACCGACTGTGTTTGTTGCTATGCCTGTGTAAAAGCAGTGGAGAAAAAATTGTCAGTGAAAGTACTATTCAATCCCTGTTGCGTTATAATAACGTTATATTTTTCCGTTTTGGACTTCAGCACCCCTAAGTCAAAACAACATCCCGCACCTCTGGATGTGCTAATGGTGCGGAGAGAAACAGACACTGAGCTAAAGGACTTCTTCAGTCATTTCAATAACAAGATTGACACCATGAGATTTACAATCACAAAAATCACACCAAGTGTAGACTTTTTAGACCTCACTATTGTTCAATGAGGTTCTAAATTATGCTCAACCGCTTTTGTAAGGCCCACCCATAGAAACATTTCCAAAATGTCTGCCAGCTGTTACTCTAACAGATCTGAGATATTGTGATAACTGTGGCAGTAGCTAAATGTGAGATCATTTGTTGTCATATGTGTTATTCTCCACGACACAATTGAATTCACATCTGATGTGATTCAGCATCTGTTCTCTGGGTGGAGCTAATGTCCAGCAATCCGTCCGTTTACCCACAGGGTCATTAGCTGGTCGGCCCTGAGTGTGAATGTTCATGTCTTTTGGACACTGTACAAAAAACATGAACACTTTACGGCACCAACCTGACTACCTAAACTGGCAAACAGACACAACAACATTCCAATGCATTATTGTATATTATTCTTTCCAAAGACAGTAAAACTGTGCACATGGGTGACACAATAGACTCACGGCTGACACGTGCGTATGAGGATTTGAGAATGAAAACATCCAGTAGAAAGGAGCACGACTGCACGCTCTTAGAATGGCTACATTTCAACGTGAGAGCGGTGTATGGTCATAAGACTATGAGAGCTGCGTAAGGTTACCTTTTATAAAGACTTAAAAGTTATCATGAGAACAGTGGTTCTGTGTGGCTCAGTTGGTAGAGCACAGTGTTGGCAACGCTTAGGTTGTGGGTTCAATCCCCACTGGGGCCACATATACTGAAAAATGTATGCATTCACTACTGTAAGTCGATTTGGATAAAAGCGTCTGCTAAATGGCATATATTACAGAAGACTACGTATCATGTTTGAAAGTTATTGTGGGGAAAGTCTAAGGTCGCCATGATGTGCTTGGTTCCCGTGCGGGGATTCTCTGACTCCTGTGTGCTGCGGCTCCGGTACGAGACCAACGGCACAGCCGGAGACGGAGTCTGCCTCTCGGTGTCGCGGCGCTCCGGCACCTCGACGCCCCGTTAGCGTTGATCACATTTCCCCTAATTAGCCAGCATCTGGTTTCCCGTGTTCGGTTCCACGGAACGCCGTCTCCTGACAACAGGGTCCCTGACTCCCGGCCATCCCGGAGGGGACACGGAGTCCTGCGCGGCGAACCCACCCCCGCGTGGAGCGGAGAATCTGCTACGGCATCAACATGCAGCTGTAAACAAATCAGATTTGATATTTCTGCGCACGGGGAAGAAAAAGCCTGGTGGCGGGTGGAGGGGGAACAGAAGCTTGTGTGCAGTTCACCGCAGGGACTCGTCCTGAAGATTGATGGCAAAGGGTTGGGATGGCAACCATCTAGCAAAAATCTCATGTGATTGTCTTTTCATTTTGTATTTTTTTTTCTTTTTTGGGATCAAAACACGCCATCCTCCGTGCTCCATTATTCCCACCGGAGGCATTTTATTTCCACTTTTAATTTGTGTGTGTGAGTGTGTGCGTCTGAATGTGTTTATATATGTGTGCCCTGTTTGTGTATGTGTGTGTGAGTCAGAGGTGGGTCGAGTACACAAACTCTGTACTCAAGTAAAAGTAAAGTTACTCAATGGAAAACTAACTGTGAAATTTTAAAGATTGAAAGTGAAATTAGCCATCCGTCCTCCAAAACAACTTAAGTAAGAGTAAAAAAAGGTGTTTGATCCAAAAAAGTTACACATTTTATTTGTATTTTCTTTTAGTAATGAATTCAAATGTACAGCTGTTTAACTACCATGACATAACATGCTGCTAACTAACTAACATGACACAATTGCAACAATTGTGACATAACAAAGTTTACTGGAGCTTCAAGTGTAGTGTTAAAACAAAGTCAAACTGAATGTAGTTTTACAACAGTGTTGTGATACGAGGTGCTGGGAAACATGGTTGTTGTTGTTTCGGTTGGTTGTTGTTGGTCAGAGAGACCAAAGAAATAAAAATAAAAGGCACATTGTTGGTTGGTTTCAGGCGTATGTGTGCATATGCATATGTGTGTGTGTGTGTGTGTTTGTGTGTTCCTGTATGTGTGCATATGTGAATGTCTGTGCGTGCGCATATGTGTGAGCATACAGGTGTGTGGTGTATTTGTGTTTGGGTGTATGTGTGTGAATGCGTTTGTGTGTGTGCGTACGTGTGTGTGTCTTTGTGTGCGTGTGTGTGTTCATGCTTGTGTGTGTGTGTGTGTGTGGTGTGCGAGCTGAGACACACCACTACAGTTCTTGAAACATCACCAGATGGCATATGCAAAGGTGTTCTCTGATTTAAAATGTGTTTAATGATACCTGCATTTCTAAATCTCAATATTCCTATTGCTCTTCTGCCATTATGATATGCAAAGAAATAGAATTGCCACTTCTGGTTATGTTTAATCCAACGGGCTAAAAGCTAGAAATAAAATGATACTGACATGGACAAGGTTATCTGCCAACCCAATACATATCAGTACATATAGATAAATACACAACTAGACTATGTAAATGCACTGTATATACAGTGCCTATAAACTGTATTTTTCACATTTTATTTTCTTACTAATGGAATCAAATGGATTTAATTGGGATTCCTTGACACACAAAATATTCTATAATGTCAAAGAAAAAGAACAACTCTAAAGCTTTTTGTTAATTCATTACAAATAAAAAAACTGACAATAATTGATGGAGCCCCATCCAACCTGATGGAGCTCGAGCTATTGCCAAAAGAAGAATGGTCAAAAATTGACATGTGCAAAGTTGGTAGAGACTTACTCAAATTGCAGCTAAAGGTGCTTCTATCAAGTATTAAGTCAAGGGGGCTGAATCCGTATGTAATTAATTATTGTCTGCTTTTTATTTGTAATTAATTAAGAAAATGCTTTTTTTAATTTGACCTAAGAGTATTTTGTGTTGATCAGTGGCAAGAAATCCCAATTAAATCCATTTTTATTCCATGAAGTAAGAAAATAAAATGGGTAAAAAAAGGGGTTGAATACTTTTTATACCCATATATACATATGTATATGTGTAGCGGAGCTCAGAAGACGTGAGTAAAGCATGTGAGCGTCCGCTGCATAAAGTGATGTCGATAAGAGAACGATTAGTTCCCTTGGCTGGGGACTCAGGTCTTTAGTTCAGCGGGCTAATCGTGTCTCTTGTGGTGTTGGGATCAAAACTCATTGCAGTTAGAACCAACTCTGTTACATATCGTCACCTTCTTAAAATAATGGCCTAAGTCATATTTTCAAAAAACAGAATAAACTGAACCAAACATAGAATATAGAATATTTATTAATCATTTCACACACAAAGGTTATGACAATATATGACTATTGACATACAAATAATGCTGTCTGTCAATTATGTAACATAAGAGGATTAGATTACTGAGGCCAATTTACGAACATGCTGTTGTGACTTAGGCTATTTTAAACCTGACTTAGGCCAAATTACTTTTGGAGTAAGTGACTTAGGCAAGCAGCCGCCATCTTGAAAGCTTGTAAAATTGCCTAAGTCACATTGTCTTGTGACTTAGGCAAAAAATAAAACAGCCTAAGGCACACTCTTGACGTAGGCCATTATACTACCGGGGTAGGAACAGCATGATCTTTTCAATTAAGGATGTAGGCAATTTTACCAGAGGTGGCCAGCATCATGAAGAGATGACTTAGGCAAAAAAATCATTTTCCTCAAAAAATGACCATTATTTTAAGAAGGTGACGATATGTATATACACACACATATGTGGGGCGTCATCACTTAAGGTCATTGTGTGAGAACATTCAGTATCTGCAGGTTTTCCTCTATCCACAGTTGGACAAGGCCTCACCCTCACTCCATCAGCAAGTCCACCATGTCCTGTCCCTTGCACTCCAGTCCAGTGTCTGAAATAAAACAAAACATGACATTGAAATGTGTGTAATTTTTAAAAACCAACAAATGCATCCAATCCCCTTTAGAAGCAAAAAGTAAATCCAAGAGCACTTGTTCAATTTGTTTCACAGCCAAAGAAAAAGCAACTTGGTGGGAATTCAGATTCATTAAAACAGAATTAATATGCATAATTATGTAAATGAGGGTTCCGTTAATGAGTTTTTAAAAGAAGCCTTCCTTAATTAGTTCACTTTTAATGGCATCATCATTTATCTTTTTACGCTGAAGCAGACTGATGAGTAGAAATCGCCCTTCACTAAAGTGTAATTCCCCCCTTTTTAAAGTATTATTTGCATTTCACCAAATTTTCACACAATTAAGACATTTAAAACATTAAACGTATGCCTTTGTTTACCCTTGCACTTTACAAACTCACCTGTCTTGATTAAGTCCTTGCTAAGATGATGCACATAAGATGTCCTGCCTCTGCAAAAGGGATCTTCAGTTTCTCACTACTTCCGATACAACTCTGCATCTCCTTTTGATGAACTCAGCTGAGAAATAACATCACAGAAAAACACCGACTTAAGCCCGCCGAGTATGCGCGTAACCTTCTTTGCTGCCGAGTGAAAATTAGCAACAACTGCTTTTTTGTGTGTTTTCGCTCTGTTTTGTTTTTTCTTTCTTTTTCCTAATGGCATTTCTTGAGGTGTTAACGGAGCTGTCAAGACTGTAGGAGTTTTCCCTCATATCTCTGGGAAATGCAAAACACATGTCCCACGCGTTCTCTTTGCGAGCCAGCGTTCCGTTCCCTCATTTGGAAACCTTTCAGCAGAACTTAAGAACCTTGCGCATTTCGGTGTCTGAGATGTGCCACTTACAGTCCTCTCCTGATATCTCGGCTTCTCCCACATCTGTCTTATGTGTTTGTTTATTTTTTTTTAAATTCAAATCACCGATGCGCCTATTTTTTTTTTCTTTTCTTTTCTTTTCTTTTAATATGGCACAGGCGGAATATTTGAAGGAGGATTTTTAATGAAGAAATTATTTATCTGCACATGACACCATTGTATTTGTGGCATATACATCACCCTGAGACAAGATGCATTCGTTTATGTTACTCAAACGAGCAACTCTCTTTATTTTGATCTACAGTATGCCCTTAAAAATCTACATCCCAGCAGAAACAGAATTATTTAAAAGGTTACAAGTAATATAGTGTGTTTGCTCTTGAATTTCCGACGTTTGTTTCCCATTAGAGTAGATGGGCTATGAAAGTTTAGTGGCAACTGACTAAAGGTTACTTATCCATAAATATATGACATTTTGTGGGCTATTACTTTGTTTGAAAGTGAAAAAGATTTGCTTAGATCAGTATCATTAGGGAATCTGAAGTAAATCTCTCTTTTTTTGCCACTGAACATGAAACACGGTAATAGTAATGCAGTGGAATGTCAGCCACTGCACTTTTTTGAGTTTCTAATCTTGATTTATGCTGCACGAAAAGACGGCGTGCATGTTCCAGCGTCTCTCCTTCGAGATTCAGCCACCCACAAAACATTACAATCTGTCACTTACCCACAATGCATCTAGCACAGGCAATGCGATCTGCTATGATCCTGCTTCTGTGCCACACTTCAATAATAAAACAACAACAACAAACAGTACATTTTCATTAATGAATATTCCATACTTTAGCGCCAAAGTGTAGCTCTACGTCTATATTCTCCCCCTTCCTCTTTTAAATCTGCATAATTGTGTATGTTCCAAGCTGTCACACCTCGGTTAAATTGCATTGTGTCTTAGTTTCACTACGGTGAGCAAAGCGGTTCAGTAAGAGTAGGTCTTGCTAGGAAGCGATACAGTGTAGCAGTGATGGCACGCTAATGCGAGGGGTCTCCCCCGTTTTATTGTTGCAGACGCTCGCATGCAATTATACACAATACTCTTAAAGGTTTCATATTTTACATTCATTTTTTCTTGTGCCACTCAAATGGGCTTCATCACAAAATTATTAAATTAAGAGTGAAAGAGGCAGAGAAGAGTAACGTGTAACAATGTAACGTTTTACATGTAGCAGTTAGGCTTGGCAATATGTCAGACAAATATGTTATTTTACTTTCAAATGAAAACACTGGTTTGACCAAATTGTAATGTTCTGTGTTTCAGCATCATGTAAATTCTGTCATCATGAATATGTTGACCACAATTACTTATACAGTCAATGACATCCTCATAATTTATTGTGACAATGTAAACACACAAAAAAGTGTTATGATATACTGTATAAAAAAGTTTTCAAGATCTTGGAGACTTGGATTGGACATGGTTAGAGAGAATTAAATGAGATGTTTTTGCACTTTTTTCATTTTCATCATAATTCCCTTTGTATTAAATGCTTTCATCATAATTCCCTTTGTATTAAATGCTAACACATTTAATACAAACAAATTACAAAAAAACAATATAATATAAAACTCACCAATGTGTTATATGCCATTATATATTTTTTTCCCCAAAGCAAGTATTGACCATTGGGATATGAAGTTATCTTGAAGAATATTATGTCTGCTCGGATATGAATTGTGCAGGTACATGAAAAATGAGTAATCATATTGCATTGTTTTAGTCAGAACAGAGAGGGACATTTAAAAAGACGTAAACATATTCCTGCTAAATGACAATTCTAATCTCAATCTAAATTCAATTCAGCGTACAATGTTACTTGCTGGTTTCACATATGCCAAGAAAATAATTTTGTATTTATGGATCACATCAGATCTTCCTTTAGACAAGTTCTGGATGTGTTCTCTTCAAAAGTGTTATTCTAGAATATACACAGCAAGGCAAAATAATCTAGAGTATACACAGCAAGGCGAAATAATCTAGAGTATAAACAGCAAGGCTAAATAAAGCTTGGACTTCAACGTTACAGGCATGGGTAAGGTTTTCTGCTGATATAAACAATTGTTTATTACCAAACTTTCCAAATCGAGATTTTCTTTTATTTTTTAAAATGTTTGTGTATCGGTGTAAACATCTTTATTGCAGCTTCTGTGTTTTCCAGCTTTGTCGCAGCAAATTTCTTAAATCGCAGAAATTTAGGTTACATGTGGGGACAACTTTAGATATGATAAAATGATATCTTACTTATCTTGTTTAAAGGCAAAGAAAAACAGACCACTGAAGGCAGGGAGGAAGGGAGGAAGGGACAAGAGGGCCAAAAATAGAAGAAAAAATACAGTAAGCCGAGCAAATATTGTAATAAATGAACCCATCCTGTGCTCTGATTGGAAAAGCATGACAGCAGACATCTTTGCCTCTGGTTCCCCTGCAGTGCACCACAGAGAGAGTGAGCAGCAACTGAAACAAACACAGCAAAGTGAGATGAAGATGAGCAGACCCGGGCCCTCTTGTACTTGCGCAGACTTTTCTGTCCCATCAGAGGCGACGGTGTGCATTCGGTAGAGATCGGTGGTTTTTGGGGTCACTGGGGGTGGGGTGTGTGGAAGATATGCTTATGCGCTCAATATCAGGCGGCATTCTGGGGAAGAAAAACTTTCAGCATGGGGCCAAACAAGCAAAGCGGTCCCCCTTCCCCCAAACCCACAAACCCACCCCCCTGCTGCCCCCCGGTCGTAGAACAGTGGCGCTGCGGTGCCGTTTCTGTGTGTGTGGGTGGGGGGCGCTCAGCTGTGACCCTGTGAGCCGCCAAACGGCTTCCTGCCCGCCCACTCCCGCGGGAGCACGGGGGTGGGCCCACCTGCGCTGGCGGTAAGGCCCGCAGGTATGCAGCGGTGTCAGGAAGTCACCCGGCCCCCAACCCCCTGCACGCTGTGCCCCACATACATCTGGCATGATGACAGAAGTGACAGACAAAGCCACAGGCACCCTTCTGCTCTCCTCACAGAGCTTATTAGAGACTCTGCCACACTCCACCGTCTCTGGGCCAAGAGGTCATGGATTACTCAGATACATCACTGTGGACAGTGACATCACAATCCATGACCATGTAAACATAGTCATAGCACAGATTATTTATGACCACCAGATGCTCAGCTCTGTATTTCATGACAATGAAAGTTCGGTCATCCTACCATTGAAGCTGAAAGATTCCAATTGTTGCAAGACCCTACTTTGGCAATGAATGATCTATACCACATTACAGCACCAGAAACTCCTGTTAAGTGGAACATCCTGTAGTTAAGAAGCAGAGAGTATGGAAGCACAGTGGAGCTGAGTATCTGGTGAGTCTATAGAATCTGTGGTTAAAGCACAGATTAACATCTCTGGAGGTCATGTGGATTGTGACATCATAAACTTCTCATCTCATTAGTCAAAATATATTTGAATGCAAATGAGTGTGTGTGTGTATATACATATACTGTATATATAGGTCTAAAGAAAATGCATTTAGAAAAATCAATGCTGTGGAAGCAAATATGGTATAGACAAATATATTAAATATACAGTACCTTCCAAAATTCACACCACACCATCGTTAAAGATCAGCAAAGAAAGCTGCATAAAAAAAGCAATACAGGTAATGATCTATATTGTAAATTATATTGTTTTATACTAATATAATAGCTCAGAGAAAAATACTTTGTTTAACAAGCAATATATTTTTTTCTAACAAAAAGTTACAGGTAACTTCTAAAATAAAGTAAACCACGAGCTGCCAGAACAGCCTCAATGCCCCTTGACATATATTTTAATGTCTGGAACTCTATTGGAGGGATACAACAATATCCATTAGAAATTCCATAAATTGGTGTTTTGTTGATGGTGGTGGAAAAAGCTGTCTCAGGCACTGGTCCACAATTGACCATAAATGTTCAATTGGGTTGAAATCTGGTGACTGAGAGAGCCATGGCATATGTTTTACATTGTTTTAATGCTCACCAAACCATTCAGTGACCACTCATGCCCTGTGGATGGAGAATTGTCATTGTAAGACACCACTCCCATCAGGATAGAAATGCTTAACCATAGGATGAAGGTGATCACTCACAATAGGTTTATTGGCATTTAACTTTCCCTCTAAGCGGTTAAGTGGACCTAAACCATGCCAAAAAAATGCACCCCATACCATAACAGAGCCACCAGAACCCTTCATTTACTCAAGTATGTCACAATTATTGTATTCATGAACTTTCAATAACCATTCTGATTAGATTCACTGCTTTCGGATTGAATCGCCTAGTTAGGACCATGATCAAATCGATTATCATGGATATATCTATTTCAGCACTTTCTCAGCTTGAGCTCAAACTTTAAGTTGACAAAGTTAATAATTTCAGCAACCTAATAAAGTCTTGGAGAACAGGAATAAGAATAAATATCTAAGCAGTCCAGAAGACGGATGTGTTCTGTGAACTGGGAAGCTGGGAGTCCAACGTGCAGATGACAGTGTTCCAATTAATAATCTGTAAACAAAATCAACAAAGGCTGGATTTGAATAACAGTGCACTACACATGTAAGTTACCAATTATTTTTGCATAAGCAGATTGTGTGGATCCCACTTTATTTAGCAGCAACCTAAGATCTGACGGCATGTGAATGCTCTGCCTCCAGCAGAGAGAAGGCTTTTGTGTCCTGTGATTTCATTTCACATTGTATTCCCGCTTGTTTTGAATAATTTATGCTGTGTGCCATTTCCTTAAGAAATAATTCATATGCTTCTATGAGAATTGACTCCATCGCAATGCATGTCTAAATAATGATCAAAAACAATGCTCGAGTTAAGAAAGTTAAGAATTGCAAATAATAAAACAATTGCAATAATAATATTAGTAATTAAAAGGGATCATAAAAACAACAGCAACAACTGTTCTTATTATGGTTATGGTCATCATCATTTACGCTCTATGAGAGAGTATTATAAGCAAAAATATTCATCATATACAAAGAGATTGAAAGTAATATATTCAAAGCCCATCATCCAGTATGCACCAACAGTGTTTCACAATTTACAAAAATAGTGACGGATAAATAATCCACAGATTAGTAGATAATGTATATTTTTCAAAAGCAGTAGCAGGTCTAAAGAAAATGCATTTAGAAAAATCAATGTTGTGGAAGCAAATACGTTATAAATATTGATCATTTTCTTTTGCCATCTTTAATATCTTTAAAAATGAAGGATATAAACATCTGCTTAAAGATATTAAATCCTCCTTTTTTACATTTTAAGAGAGACCTTTTTACAGTATTTGGCTTACATTTTGCAATAAATAGCCTGTTATTTATATGAATTTATTTGCATTGCTTGATTAATGATTCATCTGATTAATTTGTTTATGTGAATTGTGTGAAGTGCAATATCAGTGATCAGCACAGCGTTCAAACGCGGGAGAGGTGAAATCTCTCGCATATTCCAAGCAGCCTCTGAGATGTACCCAAAGCATATTGTTCTACATATTCTACACATATTGACGTCACGGAGCATTTTTTCTGATTTGCATCCACATGGCCAGTTTCGGGAATCCCTGCTCAAGCATTACTAATTGTTCATGTAAAACGCTAGCACCAAGCAATTGTCATTTATGTTTCCAAAGGGTTGAAATTAATCCTATTTAGACAGAAGCACCAAAATGCTTTGCAGATCCACGGGCTTTACAAAACGAATGTCCACAATGAAGTTTATGAGCTTAGTGAAGAAACGTACGCTCACGTACAGGGAGCATCTTCCTTCATTCCTTTCTCTCTGAAATAAGACATCATTGTCCATACAAGCTTGTTCACACAGGCTGCTGATGTGCAGTTTTGGATCTGGAAGCTGTCACTGTGAAACCCAGATATTAAAACTTTTTAAACATAGACCTTTTTACAAACATATTATTTAAAAAACTTTTTACAAACAAATTATTGTTCACGTGGAACTTCATATGGTTTGCCCTTGATCATTCAGTGTCACAAAAAAACAGCGTGCCTAACATGACACGGCCATGGCAACCGCAAAGATAATTCAGGATTCTTAGGGTTCTAAGAGGTAGTCCTAAAAGAGATGACTATGAAAACGATGAAAAATAAAAATAACTACAATAAAAAGCTATACAAAAATAAAATAAGATGGAATATCTCACACAGGGCCACAGACAGTGGAAGTAACTGACTTCTCCTATGATTTCATGTGTTTGCTACCTTCAAGCACCAGAGAGATGTGGCACGTGAACCAGCACATGAAGACAAAGAGCATCTCTGTCTGGCCAATCAAGTCTTCACACTTCTCACTGTACTGAGAACAGCTCGCTGGCGTCGTAGGAGGCTAATGACCCCTCATTTCCGCAGATTTCTTTCCCTCTCGGTTCACTTGTCTCTGTGTTCCCTAGCTCATGTATCAAAAATGGGATTTTCAGCAGATTTTCAGCATTTTCTGTCTCCCTCTGTACAGGGCTCCTGTTGTTTTTTTGTTTGTTGTTAGTTTTTTGGTTCACAAAAACTTCCTACCCCCACCCCCCAAAGAAGTGTTTTCTAGAGATTTAAATTTAACTTGATCACTTTTATTAAGTATGCATATAATGTTCCAGCAATGTAAAATGAAATATGAAAATATGATTATTAGTTTAATCCAGGCTTTTACAACTTTGTATGTATGTAAGGTTTACGGCATAAGCCTAAAAATCCCTGTTTGTCACATATGTGTGTGGGTCTGGATTCCATATGACCCAGTCTGAAGTTCTGAACAAGCAATCCCAAAATCTGCTGCTCTACATCCTTAACTTTAACTTGCAATTAAAAGTATTTTTTTCACAAGCACATGTTGAAAAAAATGGTATTTGTTTTGAAAAGAGACATTTTGCATTTATTTGAAGGACTAATGGTGATTGAAACAGACCTGTGAGTCTGAGCTGTAGCACCCAAACCACATGAGTGAGGAGTGAGTGCATTAGTGAGGGGGTGAGTGCGTGATTGAGGGTGAGTATGTGATTGAGGGGTGAGTGAGTGGTGAGTGCGTTAGTGAGGGTTGAGTGCGTTAGTGAGGGGTGAGTGCGTGAGTGAGGGTGAGTATGTGATTGAGGGGTGAGTGAGTGGTGAGTGCGTTAGTGAGGGTTGAGTGCGTTAGTGAGGGGTGAGTGCGTGAGTGAGGGTGAGTATGTGATTGAGGGTTGAGTGAGTGGTGAGTGCGTTAGTGAGGGGTGAGTGCGTGAGTGAGGGTGAGTATGTGATTGAGGGGTGAGTGAGTGGTGAGTGCGTTAGTGATAGGTGAGTGCGTGAGTGAGGGGTGAGTGAGTGGTGAGGGTTGAGTGTGTGATTGAGGGTAAGTCAATCAAATACACTGATGGCGTCCCGATCGGACTCTGCAACACAACGGAAAGCACTTTAATACCAGTTAAGAAACCCTGAGGTTCTTATGTCAAAATATGTGTCTATTTTTTTGTCTGTGCATGTGTGTGTGTGTGTATGTGTGAGTGACATTCATAAATCATCCTTGTTGTTCTGGAGGATGGTTTTCCATTAAAAGTGTACGTATTGATAATTCCCTTTGCATTTTCTCTGTTGCCCTTTCTGGAAACATGTTTTCATCCGTTTCATCAAATTTGTAATGTTTCTGAGGTGCTTTTGCTACACAAGAATCCCTCTGCATCTTTTAGGACCTGTCATTATTCTTATCTAAACACATTTATAATGAGTTGGCACACTGCTAGCTCCATTCTTGGTAGATTAGTCATTGTGTATGACTGCTTGGAACATTACATTTTAATTGGTTAATTATATAGTGCATCGTTTAAATTGCAGGAGACTTTTTTCCCCAGCAAATAAAGAGTCCACATTCGTCAAAGAAAGATTAGTTCAGTTTCGCTGATGTGATAACATTTTTGTTGTGGTTGTTTAATCTTCTGCTGGTTACAAATGGCCTTCTGTCTCCTGGATATTAATATTTTTACATAACAGACCCCTACAGCTGATCCCCTGTCAGTCATCACTCTGTCAATACCTGCAAATCAGCTACACTGGACATTTTATAATAACTTAAAAAAACTGATCAATTGTCTGGGATTTTTTTACATTAATCTGCATTGTTGTCAAATAAAAAGATACCTACCTGTAAACCTGAATGTGAAATGCTGAGGTGGCATGAAGACTCTCTACATTGCTTACTGGTTTACAACAAGTTAAGCTGTCTTCATAGTGCTGATGAATGTTAAGTGAAGTAAAATTTCAGCACACATTATTAAATAGCAATATGAAGTGGTCAATTACCATTTGGATTTTTTCAAAACGCTGTTGTGTATCTATGCAAAACAGTGCCCCCTATCGGTGAGATGTGGTGGGTCAGCACATCTCACAGTTGTTATATTAGTTCATATAGGATATCTTTGAGTTACTGGCACTGCAAATGCCCGGCTTGTAATTACCTGTACCACATATGGTGCACTACTCTTTGTAATGTCCAAATGACTGAGATGTTATGTTCATCTAGCATATCAACAACTTTCTGGCATTAGATTCTCCATGTTGTAAAAAAAAGGTCTTACATAATTGGACAATACATTTGGATATTTGAGTAAATATCATTAGACTAAGGGGTTCTCTATGATATTATTGTACATATGTCCTGCACTTGCAACAGAAGCTTCAGGAAAGTATAACTATATGCCCTCTAACAACATTAGCATAGTCAATTAGCCTTGTTAGCCTTATCCCCATCTTTTGGTTGGCTTAATTGCTTAATTCATTTTCTTGTGGGACAAATGAAACACGGATATGGTTGTGAAGTAACAGTTAATGTATCAGATTCCAAAGGAAGACAAAGAGGGAAAAGGCAGGGAAACAAATCATTAAAGTTCGCTCTGCCATTGGCAGAAACAATCCAATTACATGGCTTATCAATCATCACATGCCACAGCTCCTAATTACATGACATAGACTGACACCTCGGTCACAACAGGGAATCACAATAAAAGAACAAACAAACACGCCTGATCAAGGAGGATGGGAGACAACAACGTTGTCGCTGTGTCGTAATCGCCATTAAAACCAATATAGTTTCATTCATTATTTTTTTCTATATAACAGGAATGACACAGATTGGACCCTCCTGTTTATGAAATGCTGGTAATTAGAGGATGGGTAGATTTAACGATGCGTGGAAAGAAATTGAGTGTTTTTATTTCGTTTACAGAGGCAAATAAAAACAGGAAGTCTGCAAAGAAGATTGTTGCTGGGCACCGTGGCGACAGTGCAGGCCCAAGTAGCAGCTTAGCAGCTCATTTTAAGATGCATATCACCATGGCAACTTAACATTTGTAAAATGCCTTTCTGCTGACTCCCGGTGGAATCTCTGGCATGGGACAGTGATTCTACAGGAACCCCCCAAACCAAGATCCCCAAACCTTTGTTCACGGAAGCGTACAGAGGTGTTGATGCACATCGCAGTGGACCAGTGGGGTTGCGGGTTAAAATACTGAGCAGGGGCCCTTTTAATGCCCTCCTAGATGAGGTAATCCATCCAAATTAATGCATTGAAAATGTGAGAAAATGTTATGCGTTACCAAATAAGTAAAAATATTTTGGACAATTCAAATTAAAAGGAATCTAAACAAACTAACATGTGACATTTTTTACAGCGTTTAGCAGATGAAAGGTTCATTTCCCCCCAGTTTGCTAATGGAATGGATCTTTTATAACCTGAACATTGAGTGTTTTTATTTTATATATTAAAGTGTAATTATATGACTTTTTACCGATTTGCATTTACATGGTTTCCCTCCTCTTTTCGTGTCTGTATTTGAGTCTTTCTCTCCCCACGGTCTCATTCCCCCCTGGGTGAGCTGTTCAATCACGCCCCCTGTTGGGAGGTTTGGTGCACAGACATCATCCCAGGAGCAGCATCTTTAATACAATATCCCTGTCACATTGTTTAAGCCAGTTTGGCGAGCTCATGTGGTCTGGAACACTGCGGGCACCATGCCGCCTGTTTCTTGGCACGGACGAGCGATCGTTTTGTCTCCAGAACACTCAGACATGCACAGCCAAGTTGAAATGTCTGGTATGGGCATTGTGGAGGGCCACGTCAATTCTGGCAGGGTGTCAAAGCTTTTATATGGATATCTGTTTCTGAGGAAGTCAGATATCATTGATGTACAGAATTGAGAGTACACAGAATCCATATTTACCATATCAAAACATTGGTAAAACAAAGTGGTTCATATGTCTGTACATTTCATTGATTTCAATTTGCCCTGCATGGTGTTTTGAATTTGCTCAAATAATTCCATTATTATATAAATACTGTATCCTTCATCCTGTCTGTTGAATCATATCTGTATGTGCTTGAGTGCTGCCATTTTGATGTGTGTATGATTGAAGTTCTCATGGCATCCTATTAGCCAATCTCTCCCTCTTGGATTGATGTTGTATAGATACAGTGCTGTAGCACATTTTGATGCTATATATAGATACAGTGGTGTTGGTGTGGTATACGTTGAAGGTACTCCATAGATACAGTGGTGTGGTACTTTCTGACGTTGTATAGATACAGTGGTGTGGTACATGTTGATGTTATTTCTGTATTTGGAGGCCGTTCACAGCTCAGACTGACATGGCGGTGTTTTAATGGCGGCGGTCTCACGGAGGGCTTTTCTCAGCGCTAAACTCCTGGCATCTCGCCACCGCTGGCAGGCTGTCGTCGCCTCCACAAGATCTGCCGATTTAAACGAGGGAGCGTTCAAACGCTCCAACTGACTTCTATCCAAAACAGCAATGCGCAATCCTGTGGCGCCTGGAACACATGTATGTGGAAACAAATCACTCCCGTCCTGACAACGAACATCACAGTGGGCATTTAATATGCAGATGCTCCAGGGAGGATCCAATTAAATGTGTCGGATGCCAACGGCATTGCCGCTCTGCCTCCCCATGCCAGTGTTCCAGTTGAGTGTCGCTGTTACTGAAAATTGCACAAGACTTGTGTGTAATGTCCTTTGGCTGTCTGTGGAGAGGGTACAGACCTGTGGCCATATTCCTCATGGCGACAGACCTCCTGTCTCAGATTTTATTTGGGGGGGAGTCACCATGCTGTCAATCACATAACTGAACAAGTCTACAACAATTGGTTGAAGTCAGAACCACAGGGTCTTTGAAAACACATGACGGACACACTGAGAACACATGACGGCTCAGCCCGTCACGACGCACACGGTCCAGAGCTAATCCAGGCGACCTGTGCAGTCTATGTTTTCCACTGACGTGACTGCAAAGAAAGAATGAAAAAAAATAAACTACCGCTGCTAGAGAAAGGTGGTGTCAGTCAACAGCTCTCTCGAGCAGGCTTGTTTCATTATGGGGTGCTGTATGGTCCTTGTGAAGCAGGATATTACGGATTCACAGTGCCATACACTTTGGTCTGCTGAAGGGATGCCGCCCCCTCATTTTATAGCGTGCTCAGGAAATGCTACGTCTGTGATTTCTGTGAGTGAGAAATAACGGTAATGTGAATGAAGGGGGTATCACACATGAAGGAAGCTTGTTTTTTTCGGTTTTCTTTAAGATTCTTCTCCGCAATCCTATGGGCAGCTACTCAGAGAACTTTGCACACGCACTCCAGCTTGAAGCTCCACAGCTGGCCAAACTGAGCTAATGAATTACTCCTCTCTCCCCCCCTCACTCTCTCTCGCTCTACTCTCTCTCTCTCTCTCTCAGTGCTGTCAAAGCAGTTGCATATAATATTACTACAACAACAACCGCATCACAGTATAGAACACAAACATACATATGCACATATATACTTAAACAGAGGAAATATTATTATATATTTGCCACCCTACCAAGATCCAAAATCACTGGGGTCTTTAAAGGTCCCGTGGCACATTTTGAAAGATTAGTAGTGTTAGCCCACCCTGCCCCCATACATCTGATTGGCCACAGAATCCCTGGCACTCCCTACCAATTTTGAGTCCACAAATGAGAATTGAGTTCAGTTGACCTGCCTGATCAAATAATGGTAGAAATAAAATAACAGTACCTGTGTTTCCCCTCAAGCTGTGACACGTGGCTACATTTTGGATGAATAATTTGGTTGTAGACCCCAGTGCCAGTCATTTCTGCATCAGTCACGTTTGAGAAACAGGACAGGACAGTAGCTACCCCCTCACAAAGCCTTTTTCTTCTTTTTTTTTTTTACAGATTACAGAGCCCATCCTCCCTTGCCAGCCAGCAGCTAGCTAGCTCCTCTCTCTCTCTCTCTCTGATTGTGCTGATTAGTTATTAGTCAATTAGTCAGTTAGTCCCTGCACACAATCACTTCCTTTGGGCTTTTTGAAGATGCAGTAACTGTCCTGGTTTTTCCTCTGTGGTTTCATTAATTAAGGTCCTAATGAGTTTCTTTTTTCAATTTTGTTATGAATAATTTTCATCTTAGAAGCAAATCGAGACAAGCTAAATAATTAACGTGAAAACAATTTTGGTTGCCATGAGTTGGGAACTTGTTAATTGCCTCGCTGGAAGTAGAGGCCCTGATTGTCAATTCCTCTCTAATTCATTTGTACACCTGTCGGTGACGTTTTTGAGCTGGGCATATAAAGGTTTCAAACAGAACAACACCTGTCATGAAATAAGGTAGCATGCCTAAAGCATCTGAATATTTTACGGTCATCTTTACAAAAATGTTTCATCTTTTTTTATTCTAGATTCTGGAATTGTCCTTGTGTGCACACATTCTTTCCCTTTTTAGATAAGAGCACAATCCATGTTAATTGGAAATTATACAGTTTTTATTTTATTTGTCTCACAATTTAGGAGCTCTTTAATGTCCTGGCTGAAAATAGAGGCACTGGTTGGCAGCTCCAAAAATGATCAAATAAGTATGCAAATCATACCATCCATTCAGAATCTGGCTCTTCCTCTGCCGCCCAATGGCATCCAATATCTCATGATGTGTGTGAATAGTGCTCTCCTTTCGAGCACGCTCTTGGAGTGTGTTGCCTCTTCTTCACGTGTGGATTTGTTTGATTTAGACCTCTTACCTGTTCCTTCGTTGATACCAAACTGATATAATATTCCAATTAGCCAGCAGTTTTAATGGGCAGGAGAACATATGTGTGTGCGTATATGTGTGTGCATTGTGAGTGTGTATGCATGTGCATACGTGTATTTGTATGTGTATGTTTATGTGTGTGTGTGTGTGCATGCATCCGTGTTTGTGTGTCCAGCTCCCGAATCCGTGTTTGATGCCTCGCACCCAGCAAAACGACAGATTGTCCAGTCATTTTATAGAGATGTCACCTCTACAAGAGTCTAGATTGTGAAGAGAGGATGGAGCTATAATATTAGCCGCCAGACCACCATCAAATGCCTGAAACGTGCAGGAATCCATCTGCCCCCCGGCAAAGAGACTCTGACTCTTACGAAGTAACTTAGTGCTGACAGATTTAACCAGTACTAAGAAATCGATTTTTTCATTGCTGGTTGTCTTATCGTTAGCGCATCCCTCCACAGGAATTATTCATTGGGAAAGAATCCTGTCAGAAGCATTGTGTCATACATGGAACCCATTTACCGATCTCACCTGGGGTACCTGAGCCTTGGCAGCCTGTGGAGGAGGGAGAATGAATAAGTATCTGAATGCTCTGAGAAGGTGAAGACATGGCAATGAAACGTATTAATCCAATACAAAGCAAGGGCCAGAGGGGCAGACGATTGTTGTCCCGTTCGGAATGCCAAGGATTCAGATGAAGTCCCATGAATTAGTAATGACCTCAGGAGCCTTCAGTCCCAGGATAGTGGATTATGAGATGGCACACACACACACACACACACACACACACACACACACACACACACACACACAAAATACTTAAATCGGTGACTTGAAAATGACAGTGAAAGGCTATCACCATATGAAGTCTCACATTTTTATTCAGCAATTTTCATTCAGGAAGCAAGAAAAAAACAACAACAATACAATTCAAACACCTTTCCCCTTTTCCATAGTTACTAAGAAAAGCTTGCGCTTTTTCAACCGCTACTATATTTTTCCAAGTCTGTGGATTTTAACAAGTGCAATGAGAACATAACTCTCCAGGAATGGAATGGATCTCCAGTTCGGTCAGAGAGGAGGGTGTTACGGTGAAATGTTCCAGAAGTTCTCAAACCTGCAGCTGACTCAAAGGGTTTATATTCTGCTGCTGTAACCTGGTAAAATACTGTTGGAAAGTTGCAAGGGACACTGAATAGGGTGTTTAATTTGGGTACGGCAGGGTACTGGCTGAATATTCAAGGTCTCGTTGCCCTTCTTAATCGCTGACGGTAAGATTCCTATTGATATGTTAATTGATATGTTTTTGTAAATCAAATCAAATCAAATGTATTTGTATAGTGCTTTTCACAATTGAATTGTAACAAAACCCTTAACAGAGGGGGAACCCAGGCCTAGACCCCCCCAAAAGCAACCCTTGATAGGGAGAAACCTTGGGAGGAACCAGACTAAAAGGGGGGGAGCCCATCCTCTTCTGGCCGGCACAGGGTGTGTCCAAAAAAGACCATATCATGGTCAGTCCAAGGTGACTCAGGGCTGAAATACTTTTCCCCTCCTGAGTTAGGCAGTCAGTGGGGGGGCTAAACCACATGAAGGGGGTCCAGATCCAGGAACTGGGGTTGGCTTGGGGGTGAGGGTTGATGGGGGCAGCTCACAGTTCTCACAGGATCTAGGGCTTGGGGGCAGGTCAGAGGCCGAGGCACAGAAGAGAACACGCAGTCAGAAAAAATAGCAGTGCTATAGCCAGTACCATTATGTAAGAGCAGGGGAGCACAAGCATAGGAAATATACAGATAGCCCCGACAGGTGTAACCTATTAGGAGAGGGACAGAGAATACACACAGCCGAGAGATGGAGTGCTAGATATTCCATTTTCATAATTTGTTCTCTGATTGTTTCAATCTTATCAGTAAACAAGTTAATGAAGTCATTAGAATTATAGTTAGAAGGATAACTGATGCAATCTGAAGATTTTTTGTCAGTTTAGCTACCATGTTAAATAGAAATCTTGGGTTGTTTTTATTCTGGTCAATTAATTTTGAGAAGTACGATGACCTAGCTGTATTAAGAGCGTGCTTGTATTCTATGAGGCTGTCCTTCCAAGCAGAGCAAAAAACCTCTAAATTGGTAGAGCGCCGTCTGCGTTCTAATTTCTTGAAACTTGTTTAAGGGCACGGGTATGGTCAGTAAACCAGGGTGCAAGTTTCTTCTGACTGCATTTTCTCCTCTTGAGGGGTGCGACAGCATCAAGTGTATTCTGTAAGATATGATTTACCGCATCTGTTTGATGATCAATTGACAAAAAGCTATTTGGACTTGATACTAACGATTCGGGAAGTATGTTTATAAATTTTGAAGCCGTCAATTAATTTATAGAGCGGCTGGAATAGTATCTAGGTTCCGATTTAATAGGAATATTTACCTGAATTTCAAAAGTAATCAAAAAGTGATCCAATAGTACAGGATTATGGGGAGACACAATGATATTCTCGACCTTGATACCATAGGATAACACTAAATCTAAGGTATGGTTGTGGCAGTGGGTTGGTTCAGATATATTTTGAATAAAACCAACAATCAATAACAGTCAATAACAGCCAATAACAGCTGCAAAAGCCAGTCTGAAAGGGTCACTGTCATTATCAACATGTATGTTGAAATCTCCAACAATCACAACTTTATCTGACATAGTTGCCAAGCTTGATAAAAACTCTGCAAACTCGGAAAGAAAGACAGTATAGGGCCCAGGTGGTCTATAAATAGTTATTAAGAGGAAGGATTGCACTGAGGTAACTTTATATTTTGACCGTCCAGAAAGCATAACAAGTGATTCAAAAGAGGAGAACTTATCCCCACATTTAGGTGTGAAACTAAATTTTGTTGCAAAAATCACCGCAACACCGCCCCCTCTACCGGACAGACGCGGCGCTTGACAGCTAGCATAACCATCAGGAGATGCCTCATTAAGTGCACTGTATTCGTCAGTCCTAAGCCAGGTTTCAGTGAAATTAATCAGGTCAAAACTATGGTCTGTGATTAGTTCGTTCACAAGAACCGCCTTGGGGGAAAGTGATATAACATTTAACAATCCACATTTAAGATAAGTCTTATTACAGGCAACACTTACAGCAGGCTGAGAGTTTTTCATATAAATAAGATAACTGATGCGTTCACTTAACTCTGAAATCTTCAACAAGACAGCAAGATTCAGGATATATAAGCATTACAAATAGTCACGTTAAGTCACTTATTGAGCAGTAATTGAGCAGATCAAAAAGATAAATCGGATCAAACAATCAATCAATCACAGGGGTGCACAACGAGTGCCCATCTGCTCTTAATTATTGAATCAGCTCAATATTTTACTACCTCTAACATTTTTGGATAAAGTCATGCGCTAACAGCTGCAGACAGCACATGCAACCTTGGTGAAAACGTTTCCACAGTGGTCCGATATACTAGTGAACCAGCATTGGTGTATATAGCGGTTTAGAAAATGTAGCAGTAATCGGTTGGAACAAAAGCCAGCACACAGACCAACCCCCCCAGGAATGGAGCTGTGCACCCCTGGTCTAACTCACCTTCCAGCAGGCCTGTGTACAGTACATGTTCAGTGTCCACCCATTCACGCACAACCTACACTACTGGTCGGTCAAAGGTTTTAGAACACCCCCATTTTCCAGTTTTTACTGAAATTTAAGAAGTTCAAGTCCAGTGAATAACCTGAAATGGTACAAAGGTAAGCGGTAAACTGCCAGAGGTTAAAAAAAGGTTTTGGTTACCACCAAAGGTTTTTGTTTCCACCAATGATCCTGGATCAATTAGCTAATTATACCCCAATGTACAGTCACTCATAGATCGGATCACAGTACATTTTTCATATGGGGGACACAAAAACAGTGTTCAGCTTTCATTCATGAGCTTAAGAAGAAATGTAGATGTCTTGATTGTATATAATTGGGCTAATTAAATCATTTAAATAAATTAATACACTACCGTTCAAAAGTTTGGGGTCACCTGCTGGAAACTATTTTTATCTCATAATTGACAATGCTTTACACCGTATACATTTCTGTAAATACTTTAAAATGACAAAAACACATGTAACAATGAACAAAATGAACATCAAAGAAATGTTCAAGAAAATTATATTGAAAATTGAATCTTGGATTCCTCAAAATAGTCACACTTTGGCGTGAGAATAGCCTCACAAACAGTGGCCATTCGGTTAATAAGTTTTAGCAGGAAATCACCCGACATGTTTTCCCAGCTATCCTGCAGCAATTCCCAGAGAAACTTGTGGGTTGCTTTGCTTTGACTCTTCCTTTCCAGTTTGTCCCATACAAGTTCTATGGGATTGAGGCCTGGACACTGGGCAGGCCAGGTCTTTAGTTTGAGTTGTTGTTCACATTCCTCCTTCACCAGATAGTTCTTGCACAACTTCAAGGTGTGTTTCGGGTCGTTATCTTGCTGAAGAATGAAGGAGTGCCTGATTAGCCATAGTCCAGATGGAAGGTGACCCCAAACTTTTGAACGGTAGTGTATATGTATTCATTATTTTTTTATGATCCCATTTGCTTTTACAACTTGTTTTTTTCCAGACCCTGCTTTTGTCTCATTTTCATTTCAATTATGCCATTACTGTCATCTTTTATTCTCAGATTTATCTTATTAAAATCTATAAAATTATTTTATTAATTATTAGAATAATAGAAGGGGTTGGTATGAAATCGGACACGCCCCTCTTCACCCATCCCTGGTCTATCAGATAGAATCTCGGCCTTCACCGTTCTGTATGAAATCCAGCACTCCGTTCTACACTCGAAACATCTGCTTTTCCCTGTTCTCAGGTAATCGGAATTCATTTGCGTGCCTCAGGCATGGATGCCGGTCTTAAGAGATCCAGAACACAGAAAGAGCTGTATTGTACGCTGGTCCGCTGCCAGTCCCAAACATCCTGCCCTACCGTGAAGGGGAAATGGCCACCGTTGTGTGATAGAAGTGCTGAGATTAAAAGAAGAGTTAGAAGTGTCTACGTGTGTCATTTACCTGATTCTAATTACGTCTCCCTTTCTGAACCTCTGCCAACTCATTTTGTACATTAAAATTCAGTCAGGGATGAAAGGATTCTATTTTCATGGTTGGCAATGCAGAACCGGTGAGAGAACACAATTACAGAGCCTCCGGTAAACTCTCCCAATGTCAACGTGATGTAAATGATGGTGCGCCAACAATTCCTTCTGCTCATACTGGTGTGTGTATGTCTGTGTGTGTGTGTGTGTCTCTGTCCACAGGCATATACCCATGTGTATATTTATGTGTACCCTCCAAAATTATTCACACCCTTGATAAAGATGAGCAAAGAAGGCTGTATAAAATAAACAATACAGGCAATGAGCTATATTGCATGCTAAAAAATGAAATTATCTTCTTATTGCATGCTGCAAAAATGAAAGGCGCTATATAAATAAATTTTACTTACTTACTTACTATACTAATGCAATAGCTCAGACAACAAGATTTTTTAAAACAAATAATTGAGTTAATGTGAAATCTATAAATGTATATATGTGTGCATGTGTATCTGTGTACATGTGTGTGTGTGTGTGTGTGTGTGTGTGTGTGTGTGCGCATATGCATACAGGTGTGTGTGTGTGTGTGTGTGTGTGTGTGTGTGTCTGTGTGCATGTGTATGCGCATATGTGTGTGTGTGTGTGTGTGTGTGTGTGTGTGTGTGTGTGTGTGTGTGTGTGTGTGTGTTTGTGTGTGTGCATGTGCATGTGCATGAACACGTGTGTGTGTGTGTGTGTGTGTGTCACTGAATGCCTTGTCCTGCAGGGTTAAGAGACGAGGTCCCATGGTCAGGCATTGCAACTCTTTCTCTCAGTTCTTGCTCAGTTCAGGAATACAGTGACCCAACATTTCTTTGGGTTCAATTCATAATGAAACTCACAAACAAGCCAGTGTTACATTTCCCAGTACAGTACAAGCAACACAATGGAAAAAATGATATTTTTAGAGGATCACTCTTTGCCATTTCCATCTGAAAGCAGTATTATACAAGTTAAGTCTCCACACTTGAGAGTGGGTTTGACAGAGCAGAATAAACCTAGAATGTCCTCTCCATGCAACCATTTCTTTGAGACTCATGGCCCCTTCTGTCTGAACCGATATTTCAGGACTTAAAGGATTAACATACATGCATGTGCAAAATTCTGTCCTTTGCTTAAAAACACTGTGCACTGCTAAAAGTAAACTTGCTTCTCTTCTAAAAGTGAACTAGCTCCACGTTAACACATTATTTGTCCAACATTCGAAAAATGCTGTTTATTTCATGACTTAAAATAGTTCAAACGTCTTCTTATTGGGGTCTTAAGTGACCCAATTGATAGACACTCGCCATAGGCTCAGTTTGAGATCAATATCCTAGACATTACAGCTTTGAGTGTGTCATTCGCTGACTATTACTGTCAGTCTGCAATCATGAGACACAATTGGTTTCCTCCCACAATTTTAGGGGCGGGCTTTAGTACAGGTTACTAGTTACTAGTGAATACTAGTCTCATTAGTGAGAGAGGTGTGTAGAGCATTTGCCTCTGATGGCCAGGTGTGTTTCACCCTAATGGTCAGGGCCTGTATGTACAGAGATTATAAGAGTAGGAGTGCTGATCAGGTTTCCCCTGTCCATAACCTAACCTCATCCATTATCAGCAAAAAGTCTAAACCGATCCTAGATCAGCACTCCTACTCTTAGAATCTTTGTACATACGGGCCCAGGTGTGTCTGCCTCTGACGATCAGGTGTGTAGAGTGTTTGCCTCTGACAGTCAGGTGTGTTTGACTCTAATGGTCACGTGTGTAGAGTGTTTGTCTGGCGGTCACGTGTGTAGAGTGTCTGTCTCTGAAAGTGTGTAGGGTGTTTGTCTGGCGGTGAGTGTCTGTCTCTGAAAGTGTGTAGGGTGTTTGTCTGGCGGTCACGTGTGTAGAGTGTCTGTCTGGCGGTCACGTGTGTAGAGTGTCTGTCTGGCGGTCACGTGTGTAGAGTGTCTGTCTGGCGGTCACATGTGTAGAGTGTTTGTCTGGCGGTCATGTGTGTGGGGTGTTTGTCTGGCGGTCATGTGTGTAGAGTGTTTGTCTGGCGGTCATGTGTGTGGGGTGTTTGTCTAGCAGTCACGTGTGTAGAGTGCCTGTCTGGCGGTCACGTGTGTAGAGTGTCTGTCTGGCGGTCACGTGTGTAGAGTGTCTGTCTGTCACGTGTGTAGAGTGTCTGTCTGGCGGTCACATGTGTAGAGTGTCTGTCTGGCGGTCATGTGTGTGGAGTGTCTGTCTGGCGGTCACGTGTGTAGAGTGTCTGTCTGGCGGTCACGTGTGTAGAGTGTCTGTCTGGCGGTCACGTGTGTAGAGTGTCTGTCTGGCGGTCACGTGTGTAGAGTGTCTGTCTGGCGGTCACGTGTGTAGAGTGTCTGTCTGGCGGTCACGTGTGTAGAGTGTCTGTCTGGCGGTCACGTGTGTAGAGTGTCTGTCTGGCGGTCACGTGTGTAGAGTGTCTGTCTGACGGTCACGTGTGTAGAGTGTCTGTCTGGCGGTCACGTGTGTAGAGTGTCTGTCTGGCGGTCAGTGTGTAGAGTGTCTGTCTGGCGGTCACGTGTGTAGAGTGTCTGTCTGGCGGTGAGTGTGTAGAGTGTCTGTCTGGCGGTCACGTGTGTAGAGTGTCTGTCTGGCGGTCACGTGTGTAGAGTGTCTGTCTGGCGGTCACGTGTGTAGAGTGTCTGTCTGGTCTGTCGGTGTGTAGAGTGTCTGTCTGGCGGTCAGGTGTGTAGAGTGTCTGTCTGGCGGTCAGTGTGTAGAGTGTCTGTCTGGCGGTCACGTGTGTAGAGTGTCTGTCTGGCGGTCACGTGTGTAGAGTGTTTGTCTGGCGGTCACGTGTGTAGAGTGTTTGTCTGGCGGTCACGTGTAGAGTGTCTGTCTGGCGGTCATGTGTGTAGAGTGTTTATCTGGCGGTCACGTGTGTAGAGTGTCTGTCTGGTGGCAGAGTGTCTGTCTCTGAAAGTGCGTGGGGTGTTTGTGCCTGATGGGGCAGAGGCTGTGGTGGGGTTTCCATCACGAAGCAAAACAAGACAAAAATAAAATCATAATTGATCATCGGAGCCAGGCGGGTTCCAGGCGGCCCAGCCCTCGCCCTGGCGAGGAGCATCGCACGGGAAAAACAACAAGCCCAGCCGGCTGCCGCCGGGCGCCATTAATATGCAAATGTATGCAAGAAATTAAAAATCAGAATTACACAGGCAAATGAGGTGGCTGCACTTGAATTGTTAGGATTATGAATAATTACCGCAAATTTCCTGCTCCTAATATAACTTGTTGTTTTGATAAACAAAGACTTAATTACGGAGATGCGCGGCGCTCATTAATCTGACGGGGGAGAAGCCCGCTCCGGTGGCCGGCGGTAATGAGGAAGAGTGACCTGAATCGGGGGGGGCTACCGGCGTGGCGGGAAAGGAAAACCACGGTGCCACCGTCCCTCTCTGTCACTCCCCAGAGCCGCCTAACGACCTCCGGCCAGCTATCAGAGAGAATCATTCATGATGACAGCTGGGCCCTGATGCCAATTTTACCACCTCAGGAGGGGTGCCCCTAAGGGGTCGCAGCACAGGGAGGGAGGGGGTCTGCAGAGGTACTTCAGGTCTTCTGAGGAGACGTTTTTTTAGCAACACTGCTCAGACAAACAGAGACATAAAGTACAGATGGCTGCAATCGAGGCCTGAAGATGACTGGTGTCCATTCGGGAAATCTCTCCCCTAACCTCACAATCTTTCAACTAAGGGCGAGAAGGGGCAGGCAAAGGAGGAAGGCGGGCCGATGCCCTGGACGGAGCGAAGGAATGAATGAACGAACAAACGGATGAACGAACGGACAAACAAAGGAACGAATGAGCACAAAGTCAAGGGGGGTAATTCCTCTGTCGATTAGTCATTTGACCTCCTCGCACGCTGAATCCTGCGTTGGCCCGCGCGGCTGTTTCTGGGAATTCGGCGCAATGCATGGAGCCTCCAGGAGATTAGCGGAAGGGCTCTTGCCTACCGGAGGATTAGAGAGTGAAGCGATTTAGGAAATGAATGCAAAGACTACAAATACATATATAAATACATTTTAAAAAATGTTGTTCTATAGATACACTGATCAGAGGAGCCTCTGTTTGCCCTTCAATTCAAGGAGGCTTTCAGCTCGACAGCAGACAGAAGAGCAGGACACACAAATGATGGCCGGGGTGAAAGATGTCAGGGTAAAGCTGTCTTGTGGACATGATTAAGACAAGACACAAGTCTCAGGTATTGGAGCTGAGCCTCAGGCTCTCAAAACTTAAACACGTTTTTCATTGTTTTCCCCCCGATCTTCCTGAAATGAATGCTCATCTTTGTGCTGAATCTTATGTGATATAAAGTTCATTGGTATTGTCTGCAATATTTGCAACGTATTTGAACGAAACTGAAGTGAAGTGAAGTCGATTTAAAGACACGGTACGAAAGTTTTACACCTGATACCATCCCAGTGTGCAGTCCTCCACACCACAGGCTTCACCAGAAAGAAAAAGAAAAATGTATTTCAAAAGGAGAATTCGTGTAAATGGACACAAACGTACGAATGGCGTCGAGAATGGGCAAGTCACATGTTTTTAGCATTTTATCATAATCACCACAAACAGAATGGGTTTCCTGTGTTGGGAACCACAACCGTCACTGCTCAAAAAAGCACATTCAATTAATCATGAAAGGGTAGCCTGCAAAGTGGATATCAGTTCTTATCAAGGGCAAGGGCAAAGACATGCTAGGGCAGTGCTTTAGATGTGCCTTCGGGGAAATTAAGCAATTACATTTTAGCTACTTCTCTGTGACATTTTGAGCCACTGTTTCCTGTAGACCATGATGCTAATCTATGCAGGGGTGATGGTGATGCACCAGCGAACACTTCCTGAACCCCTAGCATCGGTTTCTAAGGACACAGTAACCAGGGCAGGGTTGCTGGTCGATGAGATAGGGCTGTAGCTAAGGACCAACCTTGATAAGCCATCTTTCCAAGGTGGTCATATACAGCAGAGGCAGGCCAGGCATACACATATTCATCAGCTCTTGACAAGTCTGCCAAAAGTAATCGCAAAGATTAAAAAACTGTATATAGTAGGGGTGTAACGGTACACGTATCCGTACCAAACTGTTCGGTACAGGACTTTCAGTTCGGTACACGCAATTTTATGTTTCGCATTTATTTTCCCCGCTGTACTTGAAAACGTATCAAACCATGACTTCAAAACTGAGGTACGTACCTAACCGTGATTTTTATGTGCCATTACACCCCTAGTATATAGGCAAGAAAACCTACAAGAGTTCAAACCTGAGTTAAATAAGTGAACATTGCGTTTTATTTCTGCAGACAGTACAGAAAGTTGTGAGGAACTGCATTCATGCAGATCACTGGCTAATGTGAACCCACACCATCCCTGCCCAGGGAGTGTGCACCAGATTCTCACTGCCAAAAGCAGTTAATGACATAGAGCAGGCTCGAACCTTCAGCCAGAGGGCCCAGTGAGCACTCCTGCTGAGCGTGCTTATGGAGTGTTATGATGTCACACTTTTCTAAGGTTTTTGTAATGAGGTAGCCCATCTACAAAAGTGTGTTTAGACCACACACACACACACACACACACACACACACACACACACACACACACACACACACACACACACAAGCCATGTGACTGTCATCGGAGATATAGTAGCTCTCAGTTTTGCTGCAGGTGTTCTCAGTGTTACAGGGACACAGATCCAGGAGGATCATTAAAATATGTATTAACACAACACACCATGAAGCCAAATGCCACTAAGGATGCCCCGGATGGGTTTCTGCTTTGTGTAATAACCACGACCGAAATTCTGTGGAGCTACGGAGGTCTGCAACACAAATTAATTAAAGCTCAACTTCCATCACGATAGACCATCTCCCACGATGAGCACTGCGCTCAGTTAAATATGAACCAGCTAATTTAGTCATCGTCCCCCCTCCCACCCACCACCACATTCCACAAAAAAGAAAACTTTGTGAAACTGTAGCGCACTGAAAGAGCTGAAGTGAAAAGTTTTGTGGAAAAATTAGCAATTAGCGTAGTGTTAGCGTAGCTCTCATTATCTCCGAAGCAACGGGCTTGTGCTAATTGCGGGGAGCACTCTCTGAATAAAAGCTCATAGAGTGTGTTTTTGTGGCTCCGGAAAAGCAGGTGTTTTCCGTCGCCCTGCGTTTCCGGCAAATGCAGAGCGGCGGTCTCGCTGAGCGGTCCTAAACCTTCTGTCTTTTTGTTCTGTGGAATGTAACACTGTCAACAAAATAGTAGCCGTTAAAATATTCTGGGTTTCTAATGTTTCTAATTTCTCATTTGTGGGGTTCTAATGTATCCTGTTCATTAGTTGGGTACGGGAAACACAGAGGGCTTATACACTCAGTGGCCACGTTATTAGTTATTAGTTTTTCCAATCTTCAACTGTCCAGTTTTGGTGAGCCTGTGCCCACTGTAGCCTCACTTTCCTGTTCTGAGCTGACAGGAGTGGAACCCGGTGTGGTCTTCTGCTGCTGTAGCCCATCCACTTCAAGGTTTGACGTGTTGTGCATTCAGAGATGCTATTCTGCATACCACTGTTGTAACACGTGGTTATTTTGAGTTGCTGCCGCCTTCCTGTCAGCTTGAACCAGTCTGGCCATTCTCCTCTGACCTCTCTCATTAACAAGGTGTTTTGTCCATAGAACTGACGCTCACTGGATGTTTTTTGTTTTTCGCACCATTCTCTGGAATCTCTAGAGACTGTTGTGCGTGAAAATACCATAAGATCAGCAGTTTCTGAGATACTCACACCACCCTGTCTGGCACCAACAATCATTCCACGGTCAAAGTAACATAGATCACATTTCTTCCCCATTCAGATTTTTGGTCTGAAGAACAACTGAACCTCTTGACCATGTCTGCATGCTTTTATGAGTTGTTGCCACATTGGCTGATTAGATAATTGCATTAATGAGCAGGTGTATCTAATAAAGTGGCCACTGAGTGTATGTAATTAGATGTAGACGTGTATGGATTAAATGTCATTTGTGGTTGTAAGCTTACGTAAATAAAGTCATGACTGAGTTTAGGATTAGTTCATAACAATAATATTAATAATACATTTTTATTTATATTTTTATTTATCATTTATTGCCTTATTTCATAATAACAATTCATAAAAATACATTAAAATGTAGTTCATAAAATGTTTGTAGGGCTACTTAAGGCCCTGAAGGGCCACAGTGCCTGCAGGGCTACTCAACCCTGGTCCTGGAGGGTCACAGTGCCTGCAGGGCTACTCAACCCTGGTCCTGGAGGGTCACAGTGCCTGCAGGGCTACTCAACCCTGGTCCCGGAGGGCCACAGTGCCTGCAGGGCTACTCAACCCTGGTCCTGGAGGGTCACAGTGCCTGCAGGGCTACTCAACTCTGGTACTGGGGGCCACAGTGCCTGCAGGGCTACTCAACTCTGGTACTGGGGGGCCACAGTGCCTGCAGGGCTACTCAACTCTGGTACTGGGGGCCACAGTGCCTGCAGGGCTACTCAACTCTGCTACTGGGGGCCACAGTGCCTGCAGGGCTACTCAACCCTGGTACTGGAGGGCCACAGTGCCTGCAGGGCTACTCAACTCTGGTACTGGAGAGCTGCAATGTCTACAGGCTTTTAGCTCAGCTAGCCACCTATACATTATCTTCATTGCAAAAAGCCAGATTTGCAGCAGTCTCACACTGACAAATACTTCCACTCTTACTGAGCCATGTACTGCTTCTCAAAACAAGGTTGTATGTGATATACATATTTTATGTGATCCGTGATATCATTTAACTACAATAAAAAGAAACAACTAGAGAAAACATTTCATTATTTACATTGCAGAGCGATTCGGAAAGTGTAACTAAAACAACAATTTGGCAGCAAGTCAAGGTATGAGCACCACACAATTTGTGCAAAACAAATGCAATAAACCTTCGTGGCGTTCAGCGCAATAACAATGGAATTCCACAGAGACAGAAGTCTGCTGGTGGGACAAATATTTACCAGCAACATTAGATTTTAATGAATAAAACATAAAACTTCCTTCCTTAGCAATATATCTGTTAATTGCTGAGGGAGACCGGCATTTAATTTTTAATATATGGAACGGGAGAGAAGAAAAAAGGAGAAGAGGTGCCGGGGGCCACTGTGACAGCCCGAGTACGCGGCGGAGAATGGAGGGCCTAATTTGAGAGCACTTTGAAGACTGTGAGCCGGCGGTCACTCGGCCCGGCGCAGCGGCACGAGCGCGGCGGGCGCTGTCGTCAATGAGACGACTACTAGCTTGACAGACTACAACAAGCTTAGCACTTTCCTTCTGCATCTTCTTCTGTTATTATCACCATCATCGTCTGCATTATTATCACGAACAGTAGCAGTAGTACATTTACGTTTACATTGACATTTTAGGCATTTAGCGGATGCTCTTATCCAGAGCGACTTACACAGTTTTTACACATCTTTACATACAATCCATTTACACAGCTGGATATTTTACTGAAACAATTCAGGTTAAGTACCTTACAAAGGTACAACGGCAGTGCTCCACCTGGGAATCGAACCAGCAACCTCTGAGTTACAAGTCCAGTTACCTAACCATTACACTACACTGCCGCCCGATGGACCAGTAGTAGACTTAGTAGTAGTGCGAATAGTGGTAGTCGTCATGTCATGTCCAGTCTGTCACACACGCTGTAAGATAGAGAGGGATCTGGGTCCCCGCATTAACTGAGACAGCACAAATGAGTAATGACCAGGACAGCGGGAGTTCATTCTCAGAGTGACTGCAGCTCACACAACAAGCCTCAAGTACGATCTGCGTTATGTAGCACGTCCGCTAACAGCATGTTACTTACACACTGTATACTACAGTAGTAGGAGCGCGATACGCAATAGTAATAGAAGTAGTAGTAGCCATAGTTTTAGTAGAAGCAGTAGCAGGAGTAGGAGCAGCAATGGCATTAGCAGTAGTATCATTTAGTGTCGCTCCATCTTCCTGTTCATTTTCTGATTTATTTATTTGCAACTGCCCATGGTTCTGAATGGAGAACCGCTGTCCGTGGTTTTGAACGGACACGATAGACCAAGCGGCCTCGGAACCATTCTAGAACATTTTTAAATGGCAACAGTGATTTGTGCACATGTACTGTATATCTCGGTTTGCTAAAAAACATTCAAATGAGAAAAAAGTAGGATTGCTAATCTATTAAAACATATTCATTTTCGGATCTTAATTGTTTCCTAATGATGCCATTTCATCATCATCTGCATATAATTATTATCGTTATTCTGAGAAGTACTAGGGAGTTCATGCAGCTTACACAAGGCACATACGCTCAGTACCCATATGTAGGAGGTGCTAATGAGGCCTGTAGCACAGTGAAAGCATGGGTGGTCTCAAGAACACCGATTGCATAATGAAACGGCTGAAAAAAGGAGAAATATTCAGCAAATGCTCCAGCGAAGGCATAATAAGATTTGCAAACTGGGAATCTCGATTATCTACTGGCTTAGGAGTTTGCAGGCCAGGTCATCCTAAGAGGAGGTCTGCGAAGGATGATTGGATGCATTTATCTCACCTCTGGGCTTTCCATATCTTCAGGCATGTTTAAATATAACAACACAATTAAAATACCAAACTGTTAGATGGTAGATTTGAGGTGATGGCAGTTATTTAGAAATGTAGTTATTTAGAAACCTCAATGGGTCCATCAGCTCCCTTTACTATTACAAAACCTAACATTAAAATGAATAAATAAAACATAAATTTACACCGTGCATTTCATGAATGTTGAAATATGGCAGGATTCCAGATTTAAAGAAAATAATAATATCAAAATGGAACGCATCGAAATGTAAGATATTGCCACACACAATGGTGTGCATATATTTCAGAATATACTATATTACATTTAGCTAAATATATTCTGTGCCATACTAGATTGCTTATGCCTAAGTGGATGTAGCACTAAGTGATACAGTATTGTAGCGATCCAGGGGGGTCGCTACGCAGAAATGTGTGCGCGGGGCATTATGGGGGAACGCTGTTGTGTTTGTTTGTTCCCCCTGTGTTAATTAGCTTATTGTGTTGGTTAACGTTGTTCTATGTGTTATTGTTAGCCCTTTTATGTGTTAGCTGGCTGGTCACGGTGCGCTAAATGTTGAAGCCACCGTGACCAGTATACATGTACTGTTTAGTCCCTTGTGTTTCAGGGCAAATGAGCATCATCGATCAAGTATTCTCGTTGACTGAGTGTACTTCCTGGTTGTTGTGCTAACTAGTGAAGAAGCAAATGGTCTGGCGTGTCCTTGTCTGTACCTAGCAGCGTTCCTGTGGTATTATCTGTGGTTGTGCGGTGTATGGAACGCGGATAATTATCACCAGATATTATCCGGGGTTGTACGGTGTATGGAACACGGATATTTATCGCCTTTTAATAAAGTGGATATTCACGTAGCCATCTTTGCAACGCAGCTGGACTCTGTGTGACTTCTTGATACATCACCTCGCGCATGCTCGCTACAGTATATTTGGAAACATGTCATTTTGACATATCTTTCAAATATTCCTTCCAATATTATTGTATTACCCTTTTGTCGCTTCAGTGGAATACATACATTTAAGAATGCAAATCAAAGAAATTGCAAGAGAAGTGATTTACTAATTGCACCTACTTTACACCTGCGTTAACTGCAACTGGGTGTAGCAAGGTCGCAGTGGTGGCCACCATGCCAGGTGGTGAGTGGATGAAAGACAAATAGGTTGAATAGTTCCAATAGGCCAAAGGCCAGTTTATTATCCTTATCCTTTCACAAAATAAAACAAAACTACTGGTTAGAGGGTAAACAGCAACAAAAGCCAGCACCTCTTCCTCCATGCACCCCAAAAACTCTCCCTCAGGCATGGCAGGCTGTGCTTTTATAGAAGCCTAACGAAGGCAATGGCTCACAGCTGAGTTGATTGCTCATTAGCCTCAGGTGAGCCTGCCTGTAAGTGAGGCTGCTGCTGTCCAAGGTCCTGTAGTTTTCTCCAGGCTGTGGGAGGGAACAGGAACACCTGACAGCAGCCAAAAGGGAGGCGCAGCCCTCTCCACTCCTCCCTCCACCAGTGTCACACTGATATTTTGAAGCAGGCGGTTGAAACCCCAAAAACGAAGTCAACAGCTGTGTGTAGGCTGAATGTGGTACTATGGGTAGCAGGTTGAGGTGCTCTCACACATCCTTCAATCACACATGATTCGAAAACTCTGAAGAGATTTTTTAAGCCATCATTTTAAGCACTTGACAATATTACTTGAATTGAAAACAACAACTTGTTTGGCTACTCAAAATAAATAATGGCTAAAGCGCCCGATGGCAGCCATCCAAACTCCTCTCAAACAAAGTGTATGCAGTAACAAAATAATCTTGCAAAAATAAATAGAAATAGAAATAGAAATAAATATACATACAAATACAAAAAATGACCACCGTTTACCAGAAACCACATCATAAATACATTTATTGACTCAACAAAATGTGCAGCACACTGTGATTTGAAACATTGTTCTCCACAATTGTCATAATTATATGCAGTGTATATTACATGAAACTGTTATAAATCATATACATTGTGCATGTTGCATAATCAACACTTTTACTTTGGAATGAGTATATGAAACCAGGACAGGCAGATGCATGTTGAATGTGAGTTACAAATGTTGTATACTCTTCCTATTTTTAATGATAAATGAAGTTACTTGTTTTGTCTGTGCTCTTTCTAGACACTGGCAGGTTTAATTGCTAATTGTTAACTGGGAATGAATACATTTGCATATTAATTAGCTCTCCATTTGCATTTTTAATTTGCTGCCTTCAAAGGGTGGGAGATAAAAGGTCGTGCTATTTTAAATAATTTATGCTTTATTGCTGAAAAGATTCTGGAAGGAAGTATGCAGCTGGTTTCAAACCCCTGAGAGCAGTCACTGTGTGAAGCATTCTGAAAATTATTTTCACAAATCTAATTAAATTGAAAGAAAGAACGAAAGAAAGAAAGCAAGCAAGAAAACAAGCAAGAAAAAAAAAATCTCAGCCACCCTGAACTGAAGGCACTTGAGAGAGAGTCACCAGAGATTCTCAGGAGATGGGTTCTTTTGAAGTCAAATTTACAGACTGCTTTTTCTCTGTCTGAGAGAGGAAGTCATTTCTTTTTTAACACATAGTTTTGTCCCGTCAGACACACTAAGAACGTTGGCACTTAGTCTTTTAATTCTCCAAATTGTTGAGCCGAAAAGTTCTTTGCCGAGTTCCACAAGTTCAGGACTTTCAGTCAAAATAGAAAAATTCTTAAACTTGAATGCATACTTATGCTGGAAATGTGGCTCCAAATTATCCGTAAAGCAAAAACTTACAACATTTCCAGCCAGCTATCTTTTTTTGAAAATTTATTTGGAAATGTTTTATTGAAGTTACTTCTGAAATGAGGCTGCCATGACGACAGTTGCGCATGTGCCATCGCTACGGCGATGTTCGCGGCTCCTGCAGGTGACAGATGTGCCCATCCCTGGGGACGTGTGGCTTCAAGGCCCGCTGCTCCGAAACAGCCGCAGAGATTAGGACAGGAGATTTTAGAGCCGCTCGCACGGTGCCGAGAATACCCCAAATTCCCTTTATGAACACTTGTGCTAATCGATGATAAACCTCCATCATCCGCTGCCAGTCTCCAGAGCGATCAGCTTTCCTCCCAAGCCAAGATTGTGGGAGTTCATGCAGGGAGAGGAGACATTATATTAGAGGTAAAAATGTCCAACTATGTCCATCAGAGACTGGTTCAGGAGTTAGATGACGGCTTTAGGGAAGGGAGAGCAGGGGATCGGCCTGGATTCAATCGAGGTCTCATCCCATTTGACTGTAAACAAACAATTAACCCTAAACTCTGACTTCTGTCTACAGGTGAGAGGTAAAGTCAATTCATTGTCTGTGAATTTCTTTGGAAGTGTTTTCCTTCTCTCTAATCCAGGTCTATAGGTCTCTAATCCAGACAGTGGGATACTTCCTTGAGCTGTGAGCTTGATCAAATTAGAAGGTTCAAATGTTTGATTGCAAGTAAAATGAAATGATAAACCTTTCATTAACTCACAGGAATTGTGTTCAGAGGCTGACCTCTCAATTCAAAATCACGAGTCATAGTTGAGAGTTTTACGCAAGTTGCTATGTAATCTTATATAAAGTAGAGTCAATCATAATTGTCCATCGGGCAACATGCTTAGGTCTGATTTATAAAGGTTTTACGACATCTCAATGACAGTGTTATAAATGCTTCAGGGCAACTTTAGGACAATGCACATCATGTGAAGTGTGACCTGGTATATCATTTTAGAAATGGTTTGGGTGTTTCCGCTGCACGCAGGAGATATCTCACGGTGTGACTCCCTGACAGTGGTCGTTGCATTCGATTGGCAAGCCTCAATTGGCAGGCCTTGATTGCGGGACACAGTTTGGCGAGTTCAGCAATTGCCGGGATTAACTCGCCACACTGTGTCTGTGAGGAAAATGACATCCATGTTTTACAAGTTACTAATTAAATCCAGGCCATATGCTAAGCATGTCCCTCTGGATAAGAGCGTTTGCTACATTAATATAATGTAATGTCTAATAGCTGGGAAATGTAAATATGGGAGTTATTTTTCTTTTTTTGCAAGCTGCAAATTTTAGAAATGAAGAAGTAAAGCACGCTTCTTCTTTAACCGAGTGAGTGTTGATAGTTGCAAGTGTTGCAGTGTTTCACTCACGAACCACTCATACATTCTGCGGTCGAAGTTATTATTTCTTTTCCTACTTAATCAAAAAATCTTAAAGCATCCCTGCTCTGGGGCGCCTCTTTGTTCCAGCAATCTAACTCTCGCCACATGGGGCTTAAAGAGAGAAGGGATATTCGCCATCAGAGCCAGCCCCTTCATTGTCGGCTTGCCGTTTTTTTGTCTTTGTGACCATGTTCTTAAATTACATACCGACAGTCCTCAGGACATGGGAAACAATGAGGGGAGAGAGAGAGAGAGAGACTGAGAGAGAGGGCACTCTGGAAATAGTCTGACATCTCTTTGCAGGATATCTAAAAAAAATTATAATAACCACCCCCACCTCCCAAAATCTAATAATATCCATCACTCTTCCGCTTCCCTGATTGTCAGGGTAATCTTCACCTTCCGCTGTGTGAATGGAAATTGGAAATCAAAAGGATATAAATTAGCAGCCTGTGCCCTCTGCTCTCTGTTCTTGCCCGTGATCCACCCAGGAAGGGAACGAAGTTCCATTGCCATGTTCCTGAATGGGAGACCTTTGATTGAATAATAGATGCGTGTTTAGAGGATTTACCCCCGTAGTCTGTGTTTAAGAAGCGCGCACCCCCACCCATCACTGTAATTATCACCCAAAACGACGCGGCTGGCCATGTCCAATTTGACATGCTAAAGGGTGCTATTAACACTTCAGTTTCCTTTTTATAAATGCAAAAGAAAAGGATAGAGCGGGTCCTTTTGTCCAAAAATGGAACCACTCCGATGGCAAAGGCATGCATGAAATTCCTGGGGGTTGTTCAGGTCGCAGAACAGTACAGTGTTCCATTCAGTCCAACAATCCACAGAGACGTGCACCTTTTTCCATCCAAAATACAATTATTTTTAAACGTTGTAAACCCTTGTGTAGCTTGATATCGTGTTAAGTGCATTACTTTCATTTGACTCTAATCGTCCTTTCCTCCTTTATTGGTTAGTTAAGAGCCTCTGGTCTCACATCATTGCTAAGGAAGACATTTAAGCTGAAATGCATCCCTGCAACTGTACAAGACATCTATAAAGAAATATACAAAACTGATACATCTCAAAAATGAAAGCAAAAAGAGGCCATAAACATGATTGATACTTTCTCACAATGGTGCAGCACCTGTAACAAGCCTAATTGCAGAGTATTATACTTAAGAGTATGAGGTCAATCGGTCATTATAACTGCATATCTCGATTTTAATCGACCACTGGCATTTCGTAAGGGGATCAGATTTGAAACACTCGTACACTGTCAGAACTTGACAAAGCTAACATCTAGAGTAAGGCTCCAGTGGGGTGATATTAATGCGTCACACAAAAGACAGGTTAAGTCCGGTGTGTCCAAAATAATTCAGTACAGCCTGGAAGAATTGTATGTGTTTTGCACTGTGTGTTGCCGGACATTGAAAGATTTGTTTTTACATGATAAAAATGCAATATTGGAATTATTTCACATTGCATTTGAATTCCTATTCATTAATTCCCCAAATATGCGAAATAATCCCAGTCTAACCATGTGGCCATCAGCTAATAACCTGATCAAAGAACATTCAGTAACCCACTGCAATGGGCATTTCGTTCAAAAATGATATTCCACACTTTAAAATGTCATAATCCGTTTTCTGAAAGGCACTGATATATTGCCACTCACAGAGCAGAGAGATTCTTTGTGGGCATTTAATGGATTAAAAACTTCCACCAAAAAAACAACAACTCACTCCTGCATGCGACTGAGTTCAGAGGGAGCCGTGCCACAGAGAAGGTACTCAGCACTTCCACATTGTTTGCAGTGCTGTGATGGGTGTGTTTTTTCACCCCAATTAAAACCCGAGCCACCAGCTGTTTAAACAGCAGAGTGTTTAGTGTTGGATTAAACGTGATAGAGAGCATTTGACGCTTGTTCAGCTCGTATAAACTCCTAAGTTCATTACAGAGCGTATATATCATGTGGGGGATTGTCAAGAGGCACATCCTGCTAAAGCACTGTGTTTTTTTCTCTCAAAGTGCTCCCCAGCAAGAATACAACAGAGGAAATGTTTTTCTTTTTTTAAGTTGTAAAGGTAAGACAAACAACAGCAAGTAACAGAATACATGACATTACAGAGAATTAAAAGCCAAACAGAAGAGAGGTGAGTTTTTATGAGGGAAAAGTAGGGTTTCAGCATTTCAGTGAAGTACTCTCAGGCTAAGCCATGTAATGCTTTCAGAGAAGGTAAAATTAATTAAAAATCAACCCTGCATGGCTAATATGGGTAACCGATGTAGGGAAGCCAGGATCAGGGTTACGTGAATGTGAAACTCAGTCCCTGCCAACAACATGCCAGTCGCCCACAGGTTACCAGCTGTTATCGGAGAGAGATGGGCCTCTTTACCAATCAGCACATGCGCTACTGTCGTACTGCGTGTGACCTGTAGGGTGTCAAATGGTCACTGGCTCACAGGCGAGAGCATCAGAGGACTGTGCACGCTTCAGCTGCAGTATTCCTGGTGAATGGGAAGTGGGAGGCACAGCAGTAACTTGAGAGGCACAATTGGAAATTCCAAATTAGAAAGAAAAGATAGGAAAAATGTGTTTAAAAAAAGGTGGGACAATATGTTCTGATAAGCAAATGGAGTTAAATAGGAGTGCTCCGAGATACAGAGCTGGGCTTTGTCTGAGTCCTGCACAGGCCGTGAGGGTCGTGACAATTCCTACTTTGTAAAATTGTATTCAGAAATCACAGCGTCAAGCAGCCAGCCAGGGCTTCTGCCGAAATCCAGCTGAATTCCCTGTTGCCCGCTGGATGTATTTAAACAAAGCCACCTATCCCAGCGGAGTCTGGTTTGATCAAACACCCCGGAGTGCATTTCAGAACCCCAGTCAGTGCAGTCTGCAATCTGCCCCATAATCCCCTGCTTTGTTTTCCTGCCCGGGGCTGCGCAAGAGCTAAAACAAACACGTTAAAAATAAAAGGTGTCACAAAGATGTAAATTTGGCTCCTCACACCTTACGTGACGGTATGAGAGCTGAGCATTAGCCTCTCATCTTCCAGCGGCCCTGCCAGTTGCCAGACTCCGACCAGGGACTCGTAACAATGATTTACGTAATGCAGGTTATTCTGTTTAACTTTTTTTTTTTTAAACATTTTTTGGACATTTAACAGACACCTTTGTCTAGAGCGACTTACATAGTTTAGATTTTTTTATTCATACGATCCATTAATACAGATGGATATTTAATGAAGCAATTGAGGTTAAGTACCTCGCTCAACAGCAGTGCACCACCTGGGAATTGAACCTGCAACCTCTGAGTTACAAGCCCAGCTCCGTAACTTGCACTACCCTGCCGCCTTTATCTTGTTGTTGTTTTTTAAAGTTTGTATTTTGTGAAGAGTTTGTGAATTTGGTCTAGATCTGTAGCTCTGTAATTAGAGGAGAGAAAAGTGCCGGTGACAAAGGAGAATGGGGGTTCCTCCAGAGTAGACTGTACCGCCACCCCCCACCCACCCCCGGGTTTAATTACGGCACTCACTAAAACGGTTGCAATTCAAACAAGCTCCCAGTTCTCATCACCTTTAAAAGCTCTATAACCTGTAGGACAGGCCAATAACCTGCTCATTAACGGCAGTTTGGATGCACTTAGACCAAATGAAGAGTACCTTTTATTTTTTAAGTGCTTCTGTTCCTCCATTATTATTATTATTCTTTTAATCTCACCTACTCGCATGAAAACTGACATGTAAACCACCACAGATCGGCCTAAACTGCAACCGACGTGTCGGATAAGGTGGGACTGACCCCTTCCCATATGGTGAGAGTGAAAGAAGCTTTGAAGACCGTGGCTAATTATTTTGCTCTCATTTAGGAAAAACGGTGACGATGGAGGTGCCGGGCTCTTTTTAAAAGATTAAGTCATGATGTCACACAGCAACAACAGAAACCAAACCACTCTCCTTTCGTCTTTCCTTGTTTCTTACTACAAACAACTCATTAAGGAAATACAAATATGCCTTTTTCTGCTGAGGAAGGAGCACGTCTTACTATTCAAATTCAAAATGTTTGAATAAAAAAGTTGAAATAATTTCAATGCCACAAAGTCATTGACGGATGGTTTGGCTGAAAAATGTACAGAAACGTGGCATGATCAAATTTAAAATTTCACAACACAAAAACACAAGCCCCAAGGGCTCAGTTGGGGGGTTTGTAATGGCCTGCAATGCAATGTACTGACACAAATTGTATGGCCGTGCTGACCTAACCAGAAAATGTATATCCTTCACAGATATTGTGAATGTACGAGAGTTAGCCATATCCATTTTTTTAAATCAAAGAACACTTTATATTAACATCGTCCACTCCTTCGTTGTAAAAGGTGCTCCGTATTAATATCTTCTTCCAAAAGGTATGAAATCAAATATTTTTTGCAGCATGGAAAGCAGGTCCCAAGCGTCTGGAACTCTTGGAGGGATGCAACACCATTCTTCCACAAGAAATTCTATCATTTGGGGTTTTGTTGTTGATGGTGGTGGTAAACACTGTATCAGGCACCACTCCAGAATCTCCCATAAGTGTTCAATTGGGTTGAGATCTGGTGACTGAGACGGCGATGGCATATGGTTTACATCGTTTTCATGCTCATCAAATCATTCAGCAACCACTCGTGCCCTGTGGATTGGGGCATTGTCATCCTGGAAGAGACCACTCCCATCAGGATAGAAATGATTTGTATTTATTGGCATTTACCTTTCGCTCTAAGGGGTTGAGTGGCCCTAAACCATACCATGAAAATAACAATGTTTCCTTTATTTTGTCAGTGACCTGAATGTAACGTAATAAACTGACTAATGATGCACCTCAATTGTACACCATATGAATGGAGAATTCAGTGGATAAATTCACATGTGAGCTCTGAAAGCTTCCTCCTATTTCTTCTGTTTGTCCTTGCTGACCACAGTGGCTGATGTGTTCGTGGAGAGGCAGGAGAAAGGACCCCTGGAGCTATAGTATTCCTCACATTCTTTCACACGATCTCCAGAAGGAGGGGGGGATGATTGATTTGATATGTACTTAAGGAGAAGAAAGCAATCGTACGGGTGAGTGCAGTTACGTTACCTGCGAGTACATTTACTGTAACAGGTGAAACCATTTTAGTTTAAAGAGAGAGAGAGCGAAGGAGAGAGAGAGAGAGAGAGAGAGAGAGAGAGAGAGAGAAAGAGAGAGAGAGAGAGAGAGAGAGAGAGAGATAACTTCCAAAGCATTGTACACAAATATGAAGCAAACAGAAGACATGATATGTCATTTTATTTACACAAAGATGAAGCAAACAGTGGTAGAATGGACAGCATGAATGGAAGCAAATAGAAAAGTGATCTCTCTTAATGACATTCTGCGGTTGGTTGAATGCCATTGTTCCTGTACAGACATGAAGTTCTGTAAGAATAGATTTGATATTATAATACTATCAATACCCTCATTCCTTTTATAAAAATTATATGTACATTTTTCTGAAGACAAAAAATAAACAAAAGTGCTATTAATCTGAATTATATTAATATTGCAAGATTCACATGATGTAATATCAAATTTCTTACTTACAGTATTTCATTAATAATTATGAACACAAATCTGCTTTTGCTATAAAAAGCTGCAGCAGGGCAGGAGGAATGTGAAAAGTGACACAAGTTCGCAGACATTTTTTCTGTTTTATTTATAGCTACCTCTTTTCTGAGGTATAGACATGGACTTTTTTTCCTGAAGCCGATTTGTTTTCAGGCAATATTTGTGCCAAGGGATTGAAAAGTTTTATAAATTAGATATAAATGTGAGCATGATCTCAAAATTGTGCTTGTCTGAGAATTGAATTCTAGAATCCTGCATAATTTCATGGAGCAATCATTCAGGTGGGCTTATATAAGGGCTTATACAGAATGAAATATTAAATACCAAAACACGTACTTGCTTATACTTGTAACTGGCATATGAAATGTTAAGTCATTTGCATGCATTAGCATATAAAACATTTGGCACAGATGCCATAAAAACATTCAAAAAGAGATTAATTGTCATCTACGGGGCTTGGTGACAGTTAAAAATGAGCTGTGGTTGAGAAGCCAATTATCAGAGACTTTTGAAATAGCCCTTTTCATCAGTGGTTTTCTATGTACTCTATACACACAAATACACCATTTTAAGGTTTGAAAAACACCTATAAACATAAAGCACAAAAATCTCACAAGCACAGCTGCCTGTGTTGAGAAAACAGGTTGTGTTTTATCAGCATTAGCGTCAACAAACAGTGTTTTACTATTTTCTGGTGATTCTGGGGAGTGCTAGGACATATACATATAAATAAACTGTATATATATATATATATATATATATATATATATATAAAAACTCAAAATAGCTCAGGTATCCTTTTCTTTCAAAGAACTGAATGCACAACCTCAGGAACTCAGGGTCTGACTTGGGGATGGAGTATTTAATTAGAAATGCCCCCTCATCTCCTGCCCACCCCCTTTGGACTGCCCATTTACACCACAACATGAATGAAATATTTAAACATCCATCTGCATATCTCAGCGTGTATAGATAACGTTAATCTAAACTATCCCGCAGTAATCACAAGGGCGGATTTAGGAAATCTGAAAAAATATTAGAAAAAAACATTTAGGAAACCTACCAGGACATGCCCCCACCCCCAGGTCAAAAAAGACACAAACACAAGTAGTAGGACATACTGAATAATCACATCACTGGTTCACAACAATTTTGCAACAATTTCAGCACACACACAGGTGCTGAAACACCACAACCTCATAGCCCAAATAACACAACACACTCTGCCAACCACAACATGATAAGGGAGTCTGAACCAAACAGTGACGTCACCCAAAACTAATAACTATAACAGCACACTAATATGACACCAATAAGATGCAAATACAGCTCAATTGCATCGCTAAATAAGCAGAAGTGAAGCCAATGACTAGGTGTTATATCATTTTTAGTGTTAATAGTTTTATAGCTCATATTTATACACGTTATGATTGGGGTCAATAATAAACCCATTTATCATCCAAATTGCGATTTCACCAGAACAACATAGGAGTTTGCATTGCATTATATGTTGATTCAAATGCCAGATATTGTTTTAATTGCGTACCAGAACAGCATAAGAGAAAATGAGTAAACCAATTGTCTTACCTTTTAAACCACAGCCTTCCTCTAGATTTCCTCCTGGGGAAATTCATTATAATGTTGTCAAAGTAAATTTTTCACAACAGCTCAGATTTGATGAGTGATAAAGAGCTGCCTTTGGTGCATTGTAGATTTACTGAAAGTTTATTTTTCACTTTTTCTATTAGTAAAAAAGAGCGCTCTCTGTCACAATTGTGTCAGGAAAAATCAAATATTATGTCCGCAATAGTAGGTACTTATTATGTATAATTGTATTTTATTAAAGCTCACTAAATGTTTGTGACTGTTTGTGAGATCTTAAGGGGACAAAATATGATCTGCGTTCTAATCATGTCTGAAAATGTTTAGGCCTATTCAATTGCTTTAGCTCGCTTGTTAGGTAGCTAACGTTATCTTACCAACTTACCTTACCTTTTGAGCAGTTAGTTTTTGTTTGAAGTCAGATAGCTAACTACATTTCTGGGACATTCAGGTTAAGTACCATTGCTCAAGGGTACACCAGCAGTGACCCACCTGGGCTTGAACTGGCAACTCCCAAGTTACAAGCTTATTAACCTTTACACCACTCTGCTGCCCATAGTCCCTGTGATAACTGGATGGTTTTCTATTTACAATACTGTCCGAGGAAACACATAGCCGACAAGGGAGAAGTTTTAGTTTCCAAAAGCAACAAACATGGAGAAAGGCTTTAATGCTTCTTTTCTTTGGAAATCAGTGTGCATCTGGTATTTTAAATAAAACTCCACTCTGAGTATCCGTTGTGTGTGAGGTAACCATAATGAGGATCAGAAAAAACTTTTAAAAGACATGTCAATGCTGTACAGATTAACTGAAGTTAACGCTTTTCATAACAATTGCATAGATCTTATCCATATCCAAAGGACCGGCCATTGATTACAAAGAGCTACAATGTTACATGTTTTTATGTTTGGTTATGTTGTGTCATTGTAATGCCAATATGTAATGTATTGCAATGACTCTGTATGTCCAGGACAAATTCTCTCTTTAAGGGTAAAAGTAAAGTTTTCAATTCTACTCTATTTTGTTCTATTCTATCTTAGTTTGATCTTAAACCAAGACTTCAGTCCAGGGGTGACAGATTCCAGAACTCCAGTCCCAGAGGGCTGCAGTGTCTACAGGTTTAACTCCAGTCCTGGAGGGCTGATTGAGATACAAGCAAGATATAACAGAATACAAACTGCTGGTTTGTGGTGCGTTTCCAATTAAGTGATTCATTTACGTTATTGATTGGCTAAAGGGTTCACACACCTTTTTTCAAGGCCTAAATTGGCCGATTGAAAGGAAACAGCTGAAACCTGGCAGGCACTGTGACCCTACAGGGGATGAGTTTGATACCCACTGCTTCGATCTTGCCACAGACTCCCTGGGCTCGAGAGCGGTGGCCCCTGTTTCCGGCCGCATGCCAGGCGGCTTGTTTGTACACACTAATGACTTTATAATCCCACCGCAGCAGGACGCCGGGCTCAGCACCGCCGGTTAAGAACTCTGGCAAACAAAGGGAGTCTGCGGCCATGGCGATGAGCCACGCCAGATCCCACTGGTCCATCTGTGCAGTCGTGTTGGGAGGGTATGGGGGTGTGGGCAGGGGGAGGGGTTATGACTTTGCCTTTTCCCCTCATTGGTATGCCGCCCTATCCTCTAACCACACCTCTTTCCTGTCATACACATGGCCCGCATGTATGCTTTCTGACACCTAAATAAGGGGAAAGTGAAAACAAGGAAGAAAAACCTCAAACAGGTCTGTCCAACCCCAGTGTGGGGTTACAGACAGGTGTGTGTTGGGGGTGAGAGAGGGAGAGGGAGAAAGAGAGAGACAGAGACAGAGGGAGAGACAGACAGAGAGAGAGAGCCTTTGTGTACCTTCTCTTTCATCCAATGACATCCTTTTATTTGACAATTGTTTACTTGGATCAGTATTCAAATGCTTGTTAATTAACAAAAAATGAGGAGAAAGCACTTTATTGTTTCTAATATTACTATTGTTTATTAATTGTGTCGGCTGGGATTGGACAGAAGCATGTGGTGGGTTCAAGGGAAGTTTGTGTGAACATTATGTGAGATTTCCAGCAGACACAATGGGCAATGAGTAGGTTGTGTGACCTCTAACCCAGGAAGTAGAAGTCTCCACAGTGGCAATACAGTAGAGGCTAGATGCTCTTCTTCCAGAGGACCGAGATGCAAGGTACACATAGGGTGGCCATTTCCAAAACCCCAGAATGGAGGACACTTCAGGCAGCAGCAATTTTAACATGTAATTATATGACCAATTTAAAACCATAAACTATACAGACTAACTGAGATTGAAAATGTGTACTCACAATAACTGGATGGTCTACATTTGGTACTTCTGTCCCTTCCTGGCATTTTCCAGAAGCCTTCTGTTGGCCAGGAATTTTTGGTAACTTTCTGTGCACCCCTGGCTGCTGACCTCCACCTCACAACGACACACAGAAGACATGATTATCATCTTTTCTGCTTTTAGATATAAATCTGTGCTCCTTTGACCACTCTGGCTTGTATGACGTCTTCCGTTTCTGAATTTTGCAGGTCTGGCTATGATAGCACCAAACACTCTCCGATAGCACTTCGGCGATAGCAAAAATCACGTGGCTTGCTGCTCACACCCATAGTGTACGTAAGAATGTCATATTAAAGTGTGGTATTTGTTTACATTTATTAGACCAATGACACAGGCGATTTGTTATTTGACGAATACATAAACCAATAAGAAGCACGTTCGAATCTTCAAATGTGATTTATTTAAGAATTTCGGGTTTTCTAGTCTAGACTTCAAAAGGAGGACAAATGAGCGTCTGGCAGAGGATCATGCTGGACGGAGAACAGAGCGCTTGCAAACCGGACTGTCCGGCATAATGCCTAGGTACGCATGACTTGAACATCGTAATTTACGGTTCGGGTTACAGTTAGGTTTAGGGTTAGTTGCAGTGGCTTGATGGCACAAGCCGGTAAGCCTGCCAGCAAGGAATTGCAGTAGTCCAGACGTGAGATCACCAGGGCCTGGACCAGGAGTTGTGTGGCCTCTTGGGTGAGGAACGGTCAGATCCTCAGGATGTTATGGAGGGAGAATCAGCAGGTCTGTTGCGATATGGCCCAAGAAGGACAGCTGGTTTTCCAGGGTTACTCCTGGCAGACTGGGATGGAGACACTATGGAGCTTTCCACGGTGATTGAAACATCAATCATCGGGGAGCCCTTCGCTGGGAGGAAAAGCAGCTCTGTCTTCCCCAGGTTCAGCTTCAGGTGGTGTGTGGACATCCAGGCAGAGATGTCTGCCAGGCATGCAGAGATCCATGCCGGGACTTGGGTCTCAGAAGGAGAGAAGGAGAGAAAGAGTTGAGTGTCATCAGCATAACAGTGACATGAAAAACCATGGGCAGAGATGACCGAACCAAGTGATTTGATGTACAGGGAGAATAGGAGGGGGCCTAGCCACGAGCAGAGCAGTTTCTGTGGAGTGGTCTGCCTTCAACCCAGATTGGTTGGGATCAAGCAGGTCGTTCTGTAAGAGACAGACAGACAGTTGATTATATACAGCCCGCTCTAGTGTTTTGGAAAGGAATGAGAGGAGAGAGACAGTACGGTAATTAGAAATGACAGCAGGATTCAGAGCGGGTTTTTTGAGGGGGGGATGATATGGATGCTTTTGAGGGGAGAGGGGACAGAGCCAGAGGAAAGAGAGGAGTTGATAACATTGGAGACAAGGGGGAGGATGTCTGTAGCGATAGACTGGAAAAGGGGGGAAGGAATGGGATTGAGAGGGCAGGTGGTAGGATGGTGAGGGTGAACAAGTTGAAAGATGTCCGAGTCAGGGAGGGGTGAGAAGGAGGACAGGGAGGCGAGAGGTTTTAGTAGTGAGATGGGTGAGGGAGGGTTGGGGTTGGGGAAAAGGAGTTCGTAATGTCATTGGCCTTCTTGCGAGGAAGGATGCAAATCATCTGCGGTTAGAGAGGAGGGGGTGGGGGAGGAGAGAGGAAAATGTAGAGTACAGTTTGTGAGGATTAGAAGCAGAGGAGAGGCTAGAGGAAAAGGTAGCCAGGAGAGTGTGAAAGTCAGTCAGGGCCCCAGGGGATTTGGATTTCCTTTCTGCTGCTCACAGTTTGAGTCGGTCAGCCCAAATGCAGTCAGTTAGCCAGGGGGTGGGGGGTTGAAGACAAGCAGGTTTAGTGGAGAGAGGACAGAGTGAATCAAAGGAGGAGTAGAGAGAGGACAGTAGGATGGATGAGGCTTCCTCAACAGGTAGCTGAGAGAAGGTATCAATGAGGGGGAAGGGATGAGAGAACAGTAGCTGCCAGAGCTGAGGAGGAGAGAGAGCGGAGGTTGCAATGGACAGAAAGAGTGGAGGGAGGTGAAAGGGGTTTATGTGAAGAGAGGAGCGGGAGGGAAAAACACAGAAAGCAGTGGTCAGACACATGCAGAGGAGATACTACATTGTTGGGTGAGGTGCAGTTCCTGGTGAAGACAAGGTCCACAAGGTCGGTTGACTGCCGGCCTTGTGGGTGGATGGGGATTCAGCCATGGTGAAGTCGAAGGATTTAAGCAGGGGGAGAAATGCAGAGGACTGAGGGGTGTCCAGCAGCAGGTTGAAGCCACCTAGAAGTAAGATAGGAGTGCCATCCTCAGGGAAGGAGCTGAGTAGGGCATCCATCTCATCTAGGAAACTCCCCAGTGGACCTGATGGTCGGCAAAGAACAATAATGTGTAGTTTACATGGAACAGTGACAGTGACAGCATGATATTCAAAGGAGGAGGATGAGAAGTGAGGGAATAATACCAAATCTCCACAGGGGGGAGATCAGCATACCTGTCCATCCACCTCTACCTGTGGATCATGGAGTGTGGGAGAAGGTGTAGGCAGTGGAGAGAGCAGCAGGCTGTGTTCTGCGGAGTGATCCATGTCTCAGTGAGCGCCAGGAACTGCAGGGAGAGTAAGGAGGCCTGGGCTGAGATGAAATCAGCCTTCCGGACAGTGGACTGGCAGTTCCATAGGCTGCCTGCTACCACGATGTCAACACCGGTGTATCTAGGAGGGTGAATTAGACTGGAGAGGTTGCGTCTGTGAGTTTCATCGATCCTTCTAGGAAATCTAGGAGAGGAGACACAGACTGGTTAGGTTTAGGGATAGGATTAGGTCACACACGAAAAATAAAATCGAAACAAACCAACAGGCTAATCACATCTCAAATCACATCTCGTCCTCTGGAAGAGGGGCATCTAGCCTCTACCATGGCAATACTGGTCTAGGAGGTGATGGTACGATCAGGCACTGTGTCCGGGTGCTGTCCTGTCTTTGCTGCGCCGAAGGTGGGTTTACCATCTGTGGTAGCAGGGCACTTCCTCTATCTCTCTCCAGGGGACTGGCACTGGGATCCGTTGCTCTAGTAACAAAACTGCCTTGGACAGAGCATGGCAGGGGGGAAAGGGAAGGAGCAGGAGACCGTGGAGTCAGGGGGTCATCCTCCACCGCTGCCACTGGATCTGGGCCTCGTCATCTCTGCTCGTTTGTGAGGACAAAAGCCCAATGTGCCGTTTCTCAACCAGGCTGGCTCAAAATATGAAATCACACCAAAGCCATAGTAAAAACAGCAGGTGAGCAAAAGTCAATCTCCTTCTGGTCTCTATACCTAGAGTTTAATGCTAAGCATACCTCCTTCTGGTCTTTATATCTAAAGTTCAATGTTAAGCATACCTTCTTCTGGTCTCTATACCTAAAGCTAAATGTTAAGCATATCACCTTCTGGTGTCTATACTTCTGTGTCGGTGGGAGAACGAGCTCCCCATGGAAACAGCCCTCCTGCCTCGGTGATCCCCTCGTCTCCTCCGTCGGATGTTCTCCCTGTATCTGTGCTCTCACAGCTACATTTTATTCAGTGAGAAACTGATAACAGCAACAACAAACCCCGGCATCCGAACGGTAACTCTGAATCCACTTCCTGCTGTTTCCAGTCCGCTTCCCGTCATCCTGTCCTTCCAAACCCTAAGGAAATGTATCCAACCCACTCCAACTGATTTGTTTCTCTAAATTGATAGAACCAAAAATGTTTTTTGTTCTATCAATTTATCCCCCCAAATTCCCCCCAAACTAACAATACCCAAGAAGAAAAATTACAAAAACATTTTGAAAGCACAGACAATGCCGTGGATCAAATTTAAGTACAGAGGACATTGAAATTCTGAAAGGCTTGGAGTCTTTGTTTTTTTAACTTCATTGTTAAAAGCTCAATGATTGAAGTGACCGAAATTTGAAATGTCAAATGTAGTGTCCCTGAAAAACACGCAGATGCCATCCCCCTTCACAGTGAGTGTGAATTTAATGAAACTGAATGTAGTTCAGATTAATGAAAAGCCAACTGGAGTTGCCAGAGGTTTTTCTGTATTTTATTTTAAATTTTTCATATGAATACAAGTGGTAAATATCATCAGGGAAATAGTTGTTCCTTCTTCCCAGGGGAGGGGGAAGGATTCTACTCACTAAAACACCCCCCACCAAGGCAGATGGAAAAGTGTTCCTAAGCAACAAAACCCATTTTCTTTATTCATATGTGCACAATCTAACCCCCAAAGATTGACAAGGTGGGTGTAGAACATGTGCAGGACCCAACTTAATGGTTTTGTTTTAACAAACAGCAACAATGTTATTAACAGACTCCAGTTATATTGTTATGTTCTGAGGGTTCACAGTAAATACTATAGAATTCCAATGTGTGTGTGACCATGTGTGTGAGCATGTGTGGGTGTGTGCATGTGTGGCATGTGACAAATTTGCAAATGTGTACACACAGCAGTATGAGTGTGTGCATGTGATTCTGGTTAAAATTTACTCAAATGTTTTCCTTTGTACACACAGCAGTATGTCTATGATGACGCTGCCACCTAGTGGGTGATTCTGGTTAAAATGCATGGAATCCAACCCTGTACACTGAGTAACCCCATACACCAAGGTTCCCCAAATCACGGTCCTCGTGGGTCAGGTACTGCTGTTTTTCCACCCTACCTTTACCTGGGAGTTAGTGGTGAACACTGGCCAATCAATAACATTAATTGTTCAACTAATTACCTGAGAGAAAGAAAAACCAGGACCGAATTTGGATTCATGGGCCAGATTTGAGGAACCCTGCCATACACTGACTAACAATTAGTAGTAAATTAAACCTTGGTTTATACCCCTTTCATTGAAATGCATTGAAAATCATCTTAATTATCTTAGCATATCCATGTCATTGTGTGCATTTCACAAATGCTGCTAGCAGTTCTTTTCAGGATATTTCACCTTTATTTGTGAAAAAGCACAATACCGTGTACAAATAAGCCTTGAAATAACGAAACAATACGCTTCAGAACTGAGAAAGGTTGCTAAGAACAAAGGACAATATCAACAGGATGGGTGAAATGACTAGAAATCTCAAGATGTAAGTATTTTCAGTAACAGAAGTCTTCATTACAATACCAGGTTTAACCATCTTTTCAAGTTTATCAACACAAAGGGAAAGACAAAGCATTTTCTTTTTTTTCTTCTTTTTGTTCATGTCACAACAAATATTAGATGCAAAACAATTTCAGAATGTCCTAAAACAGCAAACAAAAAAAACATCCTCGCGTTCCTTTGACACAATTTGAAGCTTTTTTCTATTCTCAATTTACTGACCGCACACTCAAAAAAAGACTGAAGGAGTAATAAGATTGGTCATGTGGATTAAAAATATGCAAAGTCGGTTTTTAGCTCCTCATTTTGACCACATACAAAAAAAAGTGGGGGGAAAAAAATGATGGTCACAACTAAACTTGTACAATCCACACAAACAACTGCATTTATTCCCTTTACATGTTTTACTTTTGCTTTGCACAACACAGACACTCTTGAGGTATGCTGTAGATATAATCACAAGGCCTGGCGCGCAGTTACTGCGCTCTCTGGCCCGAACACAAACTCCCACAGAGCACACGCCGGCTGCCATCTGTGCCACATGGACATAAAGGAATGACGGCAGGTCAGCCCAACAACACATGTACCCACATACATGTTTTTGGTCGTGTTACTAACTGAAATCTGGGCCGTTTCAATTAGCACAATGCTACTGAGGTCCAATGCTGTTTGCTGCAACCTTACCGGAAGCAACACTACACTACAGTGACCTACAGGCACTGAATTGCTGACAGTATGTACCTCCTGTTAACAATATATTCGTATTCTATATTAAGTAATTTATTTCTTTTTTGTTGTGATAGTGCTAACACCTGAAGGAGATAAACAGCGCTGAATTGTCATGTTTAACTTGGGTAACATAGCAGTAAACACAGTCATAATTTTTGTTCAGAAGAAAGCAATTTGATCAAACTTCACCACCATTAATACCTGCCCTGCGCACTTCTCAGACAAACAGTAAAAAACACACACGCGCACACACACACACAGGCACACGCACATTTTTAGAAGTCACATTTACAATTTCAGGATATGACATCATATCTACGTAGCTTGATTTCCCCTTGAAACGGTTGGTCTGTAGGGACAGCGTTGTCGAGGTGGAGCAGTTTCGCCCCCTGGTGGACAAAGCTGGAACAGACACCAGGGGTCCGTGTGGAGGTCGCTCTGTTGCCGGGGGCTGCCGCCATGGTTAGGCGTGGTGCGGCCCAGCTGTGCTGAGACCTGGGCTTTGCTCCTTTCGCAGTGGGGGTGTGTGAGTCTGGTGGTGAACTCTGACCCCTACCTGCTGAGCCGCAGCTTAATGGAGTTCTTCACCACGGAGACAGGATTAGCCGGGAGAAGAGGCACATCCGACAGGTCAGTGCTGGGGAGTCTCTAAAGGACAAAACAAGAAAGAGAGAGATTAAAAATGGATTCGCGCACACAGAAATTTATTAAAACTGCCTGTTTGTTTTGTTTGACAAATTCAAATAACTGCACAGGTCATACAAATATCTTTTCACATGGGACAACTTCAATATGAGGTATTCAGGAAATATTTTAAGACAAAGCAAATTTGTTTTAGCTGCATGTAGTACATTTTAGACATGATGTTCATGGCTCACAAACTTAGAAATCTAGTTTCCAGGACTAACGAAAGACATATGGACTTTTTGTATGAAACACTGTACAACCTGTACAACCTGTGTTGAAAATATGAGTAGAGTAGAAGAAATGTTTTTTCATACCTTAATTTCTGCCTCAGCTGTCACCTCACTGTTGCCTTCGCCCATCTGCAGTAAGCAAACATTCAAACCCATTTCCATTCACAGAAACTTCACAAACAAAAATAAATCTAGAAATTAATTCACATGACATTCTTCTTGGACTCCAGATATTAACTGTACCAGACATAAAACAACAAATACGTTTGGTTAGCAGAACAAGAGGGCACAGGTGGAAATTAGTTACATTCAAATTTCGCACGGATCTTAGGAATTATTATTATTAATTTTTTTTACACAGAGAGTTGTCAATGCCTGGAACAGCTTGCCGGGTCAGGTAGTAGAGGCAGAAACACTTGAGCTATTCAAGTCCAGGCTAGATGCAGTACTAGATGCTCTTTAGATTAGGACATGACGAGCCTAGATGGGCTGAACTTCATGATGTGTTCTCTTCATTATGTGTTCTTAAATACGTAGTAAGTTATTGATAATAATAAGTGATCACACTGTAAGACTGCGCTGCAGTTGATCTCACTAAACTATAAGCACACCAAACATAAAATAATCAAAACAGGAAAGCATAAAAACCATATGCTAAAGACAATAAGAATGGATGCATCACTATTGTCACATAAGAGAAGGAGGGGGAGGAGTTTAGAATAAGGAGAAATAGGAGGTAGAGACAGGGCAGGGTGAAATTTACATGGAGCGATATAGAGACAAGCAGAGATGTGCCGGTATTCATAAATCGTCTGATCTAGGATCAGTTTGCCTTTTACTTCATAATGGATATGGTTAGGATAAGGACAGGGGAAGCCTGATCCTAGATCAGCACTCTTACCCTGAGGACCCTGGAATAAGCGGGTGAGGGGTCAGAGGCTAAATCTGCAGGAGGCGTTGTGTTTACCTCCGTGACACCCAAGCCTTCCCCCGCAGGCTCCACCGCTGGCTCCTTTTCTAATGAGTCCTGTGACAACATCAGAGCCAAGTCACGCACACTGACACTCTGTTTCCACACTTTACAAACACTTTATACACACAATTCTATGTGACACTTTATAATATACATACATGGGGTTTATATACTTTATACCATTTTATATTTTCACTTGTTTTATGATCTATTTCATTCATCTATTTATTTTAATGTTTCTTTATTGATTTTGTCAGTTGATGGTGTTGGGGGGCGGGGCTTCAGGATGTGATCAAGATGATGGTGTTGGGGGGTGGGGCTACAGGGTCCGGTCAGTGGTGATGGTGTTGGGGGGCGGGGCTACAAGAGTGTCAGTGGTGATGGTGGGGCGGGGCTACAGGGTGTGGTCAAGGTGATGGGGTCGGGGGTGGGGCTATAAGGTGTGGTCAGTGGTGATGATGTTCGGGGCGGGAGTCTACAGGGTGTGGTCATTGGTGATTGGGGGGGTGGGCCTACCTCCTCCACCTTCAGTCTCTTGGCCCTCTCCTCCAGCAGGAAGGGAGACCCCGGCCGTTTCGCCCCGTGGGAGGGGGGCTGCAGGGGTCTGCGGTCTGCACTTGGGCGGGGGCGGGCATGGCAGTGGGCAGGGCGGAGGGCGGATTGCATCCCTCATCACCTATGAAGAGACAGGAGATGCTGTGTTACCACAGATGCGCTGTTGAAACCCATGGTTACGCAGAGGAGCGGCGGGAATTGCAGCACCAACCTGCCAAGGTGTCAGAGGGCGTGGCCAGGAGAGTAGAGGGACTGGAGCTGCACACCACAGGAGTCAAAGAGAAGGAGAAACACACACATGCACACAGACACACACACGCACACACAGTGTGTTAGGAAATGTGTACACCGAGTAAAAATAACAACCCCTAAATTCACAAAATGGCTTGATGAAAAATAAATGCCAGCTAACCCCAAAAGTAGCTCATAAATATACTTTTTATGTTTGTAAGTTTTTATACGTTTTCACTATTTCTCAACTGAAAGACAATATCAGAATATCACAACATCAATATCAGAAATCGTAAACATAGTGTTATCTTAGTAAGTTTTAGTATATATCGTTCCATCGTTCATGTGTATTGTTTTTCCTTGTAAAGCACTTTGTACACACCAAAGAAAAGCACTCTATAAATAAAGTATTATTAGAGTATTATTAGAACTGTGAGAAAGAATCTCGTTAAAAGGCATATAAACATAAAACATAATAATAATAATAATAATAATAATAATAATAACAACAACAACAGTTAATTTTCGAGAGAGGGACTGAAAGTGTCAGAGCTCACCCTCGGGGGGTGGGGGCGTGGCTCTGGCTGAGGGGTCCGCCCTTGGGCGTGGCTGTGGGCGAGGGTACAGACATGCTGTTGTCACTGTCCTGGGACGCATCCAGACAGCCCTCAATGGGCGGGCTTGGTCCCTCTGTGGAGTGCTGGAGGGAGAGAGAGAGATAGAGAGAGAGAAAGTCAGGTGCGTGGATCTTACAGTAACTTCTGTGGCATTTAAAACCACCTACATCTGGGTCATTGCACATAACCATATGACCACAGGTGAACTGCCAATGCCTCCACAGCACCTCACATTGTTACGTGAATAGAGCCTCGCCTAGACGACAAAAAGAGTGAGACACAGAGGTAGGAACAGAGAGAGTGAGAGTGAGTCAGGAACATGGGTCTGACAGTACCTTGTGTGGCATTAATGCATTCCCTTTCAAAAATAATGCTTTACGAGTCAGTTTGAGGAGAGTTATACACAAGCGTGTAAACAGCTTCACAAGTATTCAAATTGACATGTACCACTCACTGCAATTAAGGATTAGGGTGTAATGTCACTCAGGTAGCTTCTATAATGACATAAACTACAATCTCCTGCTCCGTACAAATTACGTTGTTTCAATATGTTGACAAAAAAGGAGTAGTAGCAAATGAATGAAACCGTCCTTACGGTGTAATTGCACTGTATTTACTCAGAGTTGTGAAACAGGTAAGTTACGGCGTTTCTCCCACCTTCCTGCGCCTCGGGATGACGCAGTCCGGAAGCAGCTGCTGAAGCTGCTTCCTCTTCACGTGCATGGCTGTGATCTTCATGTCCGCTTCGAACATCTTGCTGCCGATGGCCTGTCTGTACACTGCAGCCACACGGAAACGAGCGCGCGTTTATGATTGGCCCGACACGTGCTACATGTACACGCGTACACAGCACAATATTCTGCATAAGACACTGAACATGCCAGAATAACTGGAAGCGGTAAATTGAAGCAGTATTAAACTGTAATAAAACTATACTGTGTTGTCATGTTGAAGTTGTAATAATGGCTGTATTTCTGTATTGATACTATGCTCTATTGCTAATGCTTAATGTTAATGCTGCAACGAAGCTGTGCCATATTACTGCACTGATACAGCAATGAGGCTCTACTATGATGCTGGATTGAAGCTGTACTGTTGCTGTATTGAACCTGTGTTGAAGCTGTACATTGCTGCTGTATTGAAACTGTACTGATGCTGTATTTAAGCTGGATGAAGCTGTACAGTGCTGCTGGCTGTAGTGAAGCTGTACTCTGCTGCTATATTGAAGCTGTGTCAAAGCTTTGTTGAAGCTGTATTGAGGCTACAGTGCAATGTTTTGATAAGAGAATGTAAGATATACTTTATTGTCCCTGTAGGGAAACATGTCTTGGACTCAGTGTCGCTGCTTTACAGAAACCATAAACAGGTGTAACATCATACATAAATACAAACAATGATACATGCAGGTTGCATTGTGATAAATTCCCTCACCCGTGTCAGTGAAGGACTGGATGTCGTAGGTCAGGTCCACGTTGAGGTTTTCTGAGCCCTCCACCTTCTTAAAAACAATCCCAATCACCCACATCGTGCTGACCTCCTCCCTGTTCCAAACAAAGCACAGAATAAGATCCAAAAACACTGATGTGAATGTGCCAAGCAAGGATTTAAGCCAGGGGTGTCAAACTCATTCCATCGTGGGCCGAGTGTAGGCAGGTTTTTGTTGCAACCAGTACACAACACCAGGTGATTTCACTAATTAGCTTCCTTCTTCAACCAATTGACAAGGATTTAAGCCATGAGATTTAACAGAGGTTTGGGCTACAGGTACAGCAGAATTAAGAGACCACAGGGCTCACTTCTCATTGCCTTCTTTGGGTCCGGGGAATGACTGCGGATTAACGTGTGCCAGCGTGATGAACTCATTCTTCTCCAGGTTCCCCACCAAGATTCTGATCTTCGACTCCACTAAGCCCACCCTGCAGGAGGAACAGAGCGAGATCCACACTATGCACACAAGCACACTGGAGCTTCAATCTAACTGCAAGGACATGTCAGTTAAGAAAAGTGTCCGCAAAGAAACAAACACCAATTCCACACTGCTGTGACCCAATCGATCGTACCAAACGGAAGGGAGTCAAACGTGAACGATCCATTTATTCATTTTTGTCACAATGGGCGGAGGAATTAAATCAACAGCAACAAGGTTTAGGCTTCTCCAAAAACATTGACTTTAGCTAGAATTCCCTTTTGTTCCCCCCTACTTTATACACACAACATTATACATTTGCCAGTCAGCACTGCTGATGGGAAATGTGCAAGAAAACTCTTGTTTCCTCTTACTCTGCATGAATTATCCTGATCTCACAGAACTTTAACTCCTTGTTTTTGTTTTGACAGTGGCACTTCCAACACAAATCATCACAGCCGTTCACGCCGGCGAAGCCAACGTTGCCTGCGCCGTGCGAGGTACTCACCATTCCAGATGCTGTTTCTCTGTCGGCGCGCTCGCGAGCAACACTATATAATGCCTTGGAACATAGAAACAGAACAATGCCATTACACCATTTAAAACAGCGCGTACAGACACATGCTCCTGATTACACCCTTTGAAAGAGCGCGTAGACACGCGCCCCTGACAGCTGCACGCCCTCACAAAGGGCCAGGGTACGAGAGGAGAAAGGACCGCCTCGCTCTTCCTAGGCCCGAGTGCGCGGTGTTCTACACCCGAGCGCCCACCCCTCCGATCTTCGGCGGGGAGACAAAGAGGTGGAGCGCACCCGCCACGCTACGGCACATCAAAGCAACACAATGTGTAGCGTCGCTTCACCAGCCAATTCAAGCCCCGACAACGCCAACTGCGCCCCCAGACTGAGATAATGCGTGTGCAAAGGCTGAGCAATAGGAAACTACGGGTGATTACCCAATCCAATCAGCACACAATAGGCACTTTTTAATTAGAGCCAAGCGAGCAACAAACCATACTACTCCCTGCAATTAGGGGCAGTCTGTGCATAATGATCTCAGGTAAGGGCACAATTGTCACCAGAAGTAAGCCTGAATTACAGCTGGCAAGAGAACTGAATACCTATGAAGGAAAATGCAGTCAGTTCATTGAAATGGGACAGAAATTGCTGTGTAAATTCAACATAACGTTAAACGATATTATAATCCTCCATAATACAACCGTATGTGTGCTGTGCTCCGGGACTCGTCATCAGTCATCTCCAGAGGGGGGGAATTTAACTCTCATACTTTGTGGTTTGGAAAACAAATTGCATGGCCTTTTTATTCAAGTAAAATTGCGTGATTTTATTTTTCTAAATTAAAGGCCAAACCACAAAGTGCGAGGAGTATTGGTCTCTTATGCCAAAACTCCTTGTCATCATAAATCATACATGATTTAATTATAAGTCAACTATATATTTTTTTGCAACAGCAAAAAACATTCCAGGTTGAGTAATATTTTCTACAGATGTATCTATCGATAAAATATACCAATAGGTACAATTCTGAAGCTAAAATTCAAAAAGAAGAAAAAGTGCCTAACCAGATAGACAATGAAATGTAGACCACATACAAATAAAACTTATTTAACACTGCCATTTTCATTCCAAATTCTATATTCTAGCTGACGTATACAATTAACCAATAAAAAACTCCAAAATAGGCTTTCCATTTGTCCATCAGACTTAACCCAACAGGCAGTGATTTTACACTTTCATAATTGGATAAAAAGAAAATACTTCTGATGACTAGCAGTTTAATCAGTTGCCTGTTGTGGATAAAAGGGGCAAAAAAACACTACTCTTCACACATAACACAGAAAAGAACAAATTCATGTTGGAATGAATCCGGCACCACCTGGAAAATAAACCAAGACTGAGACATGAATATAGGATTCATTTATTCACAGCAAAGGGTACATGAATGAATGTGAACGCAAGTCTTGAATCTATGGAGGTAAGTTCATTTAAGTTACTCTCCATGTCACACGGGTACGAATCCATGAGAAGTGACCAGCAGAGACGCAGAGAAGTGAGAGATAGCTGGAGAGGGAACCCCATTAATCATCAGGAAATTAACTTCATTGACAGAAATCTGAGAGTCAGAACTTTACAGAACTAATTCAATGTACTGCTAATCAATCAATAGGGAGCGACATTACCAGGGTCTATATTTATTACTGTGAAGGCTAATGTTCCATCTTTTGGCCCGGTCAAACTTTGGTAAATGTGATTATCGTCTTAGACCACTTGTTTTGCCTCGGCTACGGCCAGAAAGTGCGTCAGAGAGCCTTTTAAGGGTTCGAGGACGGTTCTGAAATTGACAGACAGTCGTTTCCTGTTATAGGTGAAGTCCAGGCAACTGAGCCGAAACCTTTAGCGAGGTCTTATTCTTCACTGAGATCATTTCTGAAATGCTACCGAAACTTTGTTGCCGGTCTATTTCGGAGTAAGGGATCCGAGCACGTTCTCTCGAGGATAAATTGAGACCATTTGAGCAACCTCAAGCAGCCATATGAAGACATGCTGTGGTGTGAGGGCTGACTGGCTAAAATGGTTTCCGACAAAAATATTCCACCCTGTGCATAAGGTCTTGTGTCTCGCATATGCAAATTGTGGGGATAGCAAAGAATGACAGTGGAAAGCTATAGGCTTGGTACCAGTCATGAACGGCAGGCGCATGCAAAGCTTTTTTGACTCGAGGATTCAAGCTAAACATTTCGACTAAGAGAACGGCTCCCGGAGAAGCTTTTCCATTCCCGAGGGAAAGTTTGTTATGATACTTAAAGCGGGGATGGAAATGGCTCTCCCAGGACATAGCGGTTAGTAAAACCTGGAATGGCTCAATCTACTATGCACTGGAAGTGCCATTTCTATCTCTAACAGTAAAACTATAGAAAGTGGCCTCTGTAATAGCTAGCCTGTGAATGAAACTATAGTGGTCCCTGTAACAGGTAGCCTGGCAACACCAGTTTTCTTAAAGGGCAAATATGGGCATGGTGCCCTCCTCCACAATGGGGGAGGAGCTTGGCTGCTCAGAATGTCACTCTACCCTAAGAGCTCTGAATTTGGACTGAAGTCGCTCTGTGAAACAAGGACACAAATCTGCTGCAATACATATTCCAAAAGCCCATGTCCCTGGGGCAGATGAATCACAAAATATTATGAATATAAAAATATTCAGCGAAGGGAAAAAGTGCAATGTGGCAAATTAATGCCTCCATAAATGTATACAGCCAATACATAACAATAAATCAACAGTCACATCAGCGAGTGGCGACATTATTCTAAAGTGACTAATTAGTCACTCCACAAAGAAAACAGAAAAATGCAAGGCTAGCAGTTATAACTTTTAACGGTCATAACTTAAGATTACATTCAATAATTGTGCACCTCTTCATTGAAGAGTACATCTAGGTTTGCGAGGTAAAATATGTTGTTTTCCCTCAAAGAAATAAAAAACTATGAGGGGCTAGAAGACATACTGCAGCAGAGCATCCATATGGATACATGAAGCTTTTCACAATTTTTGTGTCTAGTTTCGAGTTTCAAGCACTTTAAAGCTCCTTACAGTACTAAATGTCTTAATTTTCCAGCAGCTTAAGCCAACCTTAAGATTCAAATTTAAGTTAAGTTTCAAACTTTATACATGTTCTGAGGGGAACCACTGTTATTGGATTAGTACATTCATGGAAAATAATCACAGAAATCCCTATGGAACACAGACTAACAAGAAATACATAGTGCAAATTGTGAACTAAAACATTTTATTTGAAATTGCTGGATACAGTTTAATAAGGCACATGGAAAGCAGGAGAAATGAACTTTTAATAAGATATACAACTCCTGTACCTACCTTCGGGTATGCAACATCACAGGTACATGCATGAACAAATCCCTAAATATTATCTGCTGTGCTCTCAATGAAAAATATTCTATTGTGAAAAGTTGAATTTCTCTATTATAGGACTCAAACATATTTAAGCTATATTATTTTTATGCAGTTTTTTGTAATCATAATAAAACGTTGAGTCTTACGGTATTTTCGTGTCTTTATTTCATATCCACAATGGATCACAACATCAAACAATGAAGGCATAGCACATATACTAAGGAAGTATTTGCGTGCTTGATTGAAAAAGAAAACTTTATTTAAATAGTTAAGCCTCACCACGTGCGTCCAACAGGATATGCAGATTAATACATACTTGTATTTCTGAAAGAAGTTTGGTGCTTCAAATAGTTTGGACCATTCAGATTTATTCAGCAAGATTTTGTCCGTGATGGCAAGACCTGAAAAGGAAAGATAAAAGGTGGTTAGCTAAATGTTCATTGTGATGTCATCTCTGATGGACAAACACTCCATGCTGTCATTAATAAGAGACAACGTCACCAAGCACAATGTACAATTATTTACACTTAATATTTTCTCATTTCCATTGGTCACAGTCTTTATATTAGGTTTACAATATTACACTATGCCCTGGATTTAATCAAAATTTGTCCTTAACTTTGGCTCAAGTATTTGTTTGTTTTTTCCCTTCAAAAGCAGTTAAACGACTTTAGCATCCCCAAACTGTGTTTATAAAGTAAAAGAGTATTTATTTGTAAGTAAAAAAATCTTTATATTCTGTATAGTGTCACTTTACTATGCACTTCAGCTTCTTCTTCTTATTATTTTTTTAAATCATACAAAATAGTGAATGAACACTCACATGGAGTCTGTTGTAGATGATTGAAACGAGCCTGGACAGATATAGAGTTTTAGTGTCTGGGTGAACGTGTTGGACTAACCCTGTTTGAACTCTTCCATCATGACGGCGCGGGTGGACACCGATACGTTGTAGGTGGAGTTCTGCTGGGGGTAGGCTGGGGTGATTATGGGCATCAGGTGATACCGGTCACTGGGGGTCACCTGAAATGAGCAGGTTTACCTTTAAGCATCACATTCCTCACTCTTTCAACATGGCCCTGTTGGCAGACAGCTCTAAAGCCTCAGTGTGATCACCTCTGGTGACGTTCATGAATGCTTTATATAGTTATTAAACATTTTCAGTGCCTTTTCATAAAGAGGCAGACATGGAGATTGAGAGACAGAGAGAGAAAGACAGAGAGAGAGAGAGAGAGAGACAGAGACAGAGAGACAGAGAGACAGAGACAGACAGAGAGAGAGAGAGAGAGAGAGAGAGAGAGAGAGAGAGAGAGAGAGAGAGAGAGAGAAAGAGAGGGAGAGAGAGAGAGAGAAACAGAGGGAGAGTGAAAAAGGGAAAGACTGTGTTATTACCCTGGGGTCCCACACAGGCAGGTTCAGATTACAGTCTTCAGGCTGCTTCAAAAGGACAGGGTTAGGCCATTCCCTAAGGGAGACCAACAACCAATCAGTACAATACTCCACAAAACATTCAGCACGTTCTCACAATTCCCTACATTCCTCCTTAATGGACAACAACTGTAGTGTGAAAATGCCATTTTAAGTTAAATTGCCATAGTAAACCAACCAGGACAACACGGGGAGACCTGAACAAGGAGTAACAACAGACCACGGTATCGTAAAACTGAATAATTTCCAATATTTCCAAAAGTTCTCTTAAGAGCGTCTGCTAAATGCCTAAAATGACAAATGTAAATGTTTATCGTTCCACTTGACGAATGTGACGTGCGCAGCTGTGCGGTCGCTCTTGGCAGCTCACCACTTTGAGAAGACGAGAAAGAACTTGTGCACGAGTGTGGAAGCCACAGCATTGGGGTACAGCTGGCAGGTCCGAGCCACCAACATGGCCCACGATACCCCGCCCAGGAAGCCCAGGATGTTGGAGTAGATGTTGTGACCTGCAGGAACGTCACTTGGTGAAATCATCAGCTGCAGAACTCATACGCCGCGACCTCCCCTGAGCACTTACACGCTCCTTATTTACAGCGTTGTGGTCTCGCACACTTAACCCATGTGTGTGTGTAGGAGTTCAGGGACCTGAGTGAGCACGTCAACATCCGCTACAGGAGGTGGGGCTCGTCAACATCTGCTAAAGCACCCCCTGGAGCTTTAGTGAGAGTGTGATTAGTTCCCTTGGCTGGTGACCTTCGGTCTTTAGCTTAGGGAGCCAATCATATCTCTTGTTGTGGAGTGTGGCCAGCGAGTACCATAGTTTGAAGCCTAATCAAGAATTGGAAAATATTTCATTTGGAAACGTAATTTGCTACAATATCTGTAATATCCATCCATCCATCCATTATCTAAGCCGCTTATTCCTGGTCAGGGTCGCGGGGGGCTGGAGCCTATCCCAGCATGCGTTCCGGGCGAGAGGCAGGAATACACCCTGGACAGGTCGCCAATCCATCGCAGGGCACACACACCATTCACTCACACACTCATACCTACGGGCAATTTAGACTCTCCAATTAGCCTAACGTGCATGTCTTTGGACTGTGGGAGGAAACCGGAGTACCCGGAGGAAACCCACGCGGACATGGGGAGAACATGCAAACTCCACACAGAAAGGCCCCCAGCCTGGATTCGAACCCGAGACCTTCTTGCTGTGAGGCGACAGTGCTATCCACTGCACCACCGTGCTGCCCTTACAATATCTGTAATATTGTAATGTAAACCTATTTCTTATTTGTAATTTGTCATTTTTGTAAATTGTTTTATACTTGTCTACAACTTAATGCTGCTGCCTGTCTTGGCTAGGACCCCCTTGAAAAATAAATTGTTAATTTCAATGGGGCTATTCCTAGTTAAATAAAGTTTAAATTACAAAAAATTATAAACACATTGTGGGCTTTCTATGAGGGTTGGACAGTATGAAGTTGGTAAGTAAAACTCACAAAATGTTCTTTTAATTAGCTTGTGTTCTTAGTTGTTCAAAGAGCTTCCCAGTAAATAGATTCACTACAGTAAAGATAAGGAAACACACATACAATTTCACGAAAGTGATACAGTTAATCGGAGGCAAAAAGATGACAAAGCGGCTATAGGTTACTGATTTCCAATACATTTACCAACACAATTGGCAGAAAGCTTTGAATCAGAACACACTTATTCAGGGTTTCTAACCCTTTTCCTGTCATGCATCAAGTAGAATGATAAAAAAAGTGAAAAGACTGATACATACGTTTGGCCCACAGCTTGATGGCCCGCAGAGTCAGCCTAAAGTTCTCTATGTTAGGCACCAAGTGAAGTATTTCATCGGTCACCCGGCAACCTGGACGTCAAAATCAATGGCATTGAGGCACACGCCACAGATATGGATTCATCATCTTCATTTCATCACTCCCGTGTGTACACATGAATAACATTATAAAGCTAATGTGAATACGTTCAAAATGACTGTTGCACGAGGTGGGTTTAGATTTCAAATAGGTTCTATAATAATTATAGTTTAAGGTAAAAAAAAAAGAAATGTGATAACTACCGTTAAGACTTCTTATACAGCGAATGTCCAAATTCTTTAGTAAGCTGTCATCTCGAAGGTCCAGACTTTCTGGGATGGTTTGAAGTGCTAACCGGGCGAACAGAATGTCAATCTAATAAAAAATAAAATGTGATTGATTAATCAAGGCCTAGAAATGCAGGTGTCACTCACTGACAGAGCAGTTACATTACATTACAGGCATTTAGCAGACGTTCTTGTCCAGAGCAACACACAGTTTACATTTCTTTACGTACAATCCACTCATACAGCTGGATATTTAAAGAAGCAATTCAGGTTAACTACCTTGATCAAGAGTACAATGGCATTTTTTTATGGAAATTTACTACTAAAGATGTGCAGCAGTCTTTTTTTCTTCTTTTTTTATGTGGTAATATAGCTAGCACTCACACATCAGTTTTGTTGCAATATATCATCTCATGCACTGTCTATTGGTTGTACTGGGGCATATACAATGTACAATATACAAATATACAATGAAAATATGATTTTGCTACATCCCTGCTGAAAAACTAAATCATACCTCAATGCCACCGAAGGACAACTTTATTACAGGAACAAATGCCTCCTCCACAGCCTATAGGAGAAAAAATGGACATGTCATTTTCAAGATAATTCAAATATGTTAAAAGGTTAGATAGATAAATGTTCCTGCATTATAATCCTTCATGAAGGCACACAATGCCAGAACATTGGTGGCAACTACCCAATTACAAAATTCACGGTTAACTTGAGGAATGTGTCTACACTGAGTCAGTACCTCATCAAACCTGATGTGGATTCTTTACTATCCTGCAAGCACTATTGGCATTATACCTTTCATGTCATACCAAAAAAGTAATATTTCACAAATTTAATTCTATAGAGCAATGGCCACGACTAATGAATTTTATATAGCGATGGTCACATGACTATCGAGATGTTCTCCTACCCTCAAGTCTTTGACCTCCTCTTGCTCCTTCAGCTTCTCGTAGAACGAGGAGAAAAAATCTGGCCTCTCCACGTGTCTCGGGGCGACACAGAGGGCATCGATATCAGCACCTTTGTGAGCATGGAGAACAAATGTTACAACTCTGGGAAAATGCAAACCAAAGCAACTGAGAGGTGCCTTCATAGCTAAGCTGCAGTGCAGCAGAGTTAACATGTAGCTTCACTGCATGGAGAGGGCATGCCTTTAAAACCACTGGAATCCTATTGGTACAACTTCCAGCATCCTTACACAGCTGGAAATGAACTGAAGCAGGTCAGTTAAGTGCCTTGCTCAAGGAGTACAACAGCGGTGCCCCACGTGGGATCTAACCCAGCAACCTCCTGGTCACGGATGCAACTCCTGTCCTTGTCATAAACATGCGTGTTCAGTGCTGCTCTTTTTATAACTGCCAATCTCGAAAATTACTCCTATTGAGATCAGCCACGCAACCATAGAAAAACATGACACTACAACCAACACCACACTTACTACATATATATTTTTTAAGGATGAATTAGTTACCTTTTGTGTGAACTCCTAACCTGTAGGACCCAAATGTGAAGATCTTTCCTCCAACATTCTCTATCACAGATGCAGGCAAATTCTGTAGGGAATGAAAATGAATAGTAAATAGATATGTAAGAGCCATTTGAGGTAATATATATATATTTATATTTTTTACCTATCAAACACCTGACACCGCATCCTTCCCTCAATTCATTAAATTGTTGAACAGTCAATACTAATGAAGACCTACCTTAGTTTCACTGATGTCTTTTATCCACTCTTTAACCAGGGTGTTTAATTTGCCTAAAACCAGAATTCTGTCCAAGAGAAAAGGCATTAGCTCAGAAAAATCACACGATTTTAGCAGCCGACTGCAATAATACGTATCTTGTTAACAATGAACAAGACATCCTTTCAATGGCTTCATTCATTAATAAGCAATCATAATTACGGTCTTCCACGTTTAATTGGCAGCGAGGCACAAGCACTCAATGGGTGGCATTCAACCATGATGGCACACTGTTCATTACTGACAATCAGATACAGGTATTATTTTTCTTGGGGTCATTTTGATCATTTCCTGATGCATGTGCTGTACATATAATTTTTTTAATACATTTACATTTTAAGCATTTAGCAGACGCTCTTATCCAGAGCGACTTACAAGATGTGCATTAATACATGGTAAGAGCAATCATTGTTCGCGCAAGAGATCAGTGCAGTAATACCGTTACTATTGCCCAAATTATTACATCAAAGTAAATGAGACGGTAGGGTTGTTTATTGAACTGATCTGAGAGAATAGAGTTGCGCTTGAGGTATTACATGCAGGTCGCAACAACACTGGTCACCTGCGCTGCAACTCTAGCTCTTCCTCGAATACGCCATAGGGCTTGAGCGCCTCCGCCAGCTTCCGAGTAAACAGCAGGTCGGCCTCCTTCGGCGGAGCGAGGCTGATGGGTGATGTGATCCCGAAGTGCTTCGTCGCCTGCACTTGATTTGTAACGGGACTGTGGACAAAGAATTCGCTTCAGTAACCATTAAGTCGACTACCTTCGACCAACAATTATGTTACGTCAGCACCATCATTGTTGTCTTTGACATTCATTACTTTTCCAACTGCTAGTTTTTCTTTTTTTGACAGTGTGTAGTAATCGTTGGCTGCTTTAGTAGACCTAATTAGAACAAATTAGAACAAATGTATTTCCATGCCATGCATTTCAGATGTTGTAAATGATGCAAGCATGTTCCCCAAAATTAGTAATAAAAGAAATGCAATAAAAGATCCGTAATCCAAACCCGATCTGATAATGCTGTGACTGTCACCTTTTATTTGACGTGAGGTCTTAGTTACAGTCGTACGTGTTCTGTCATTGATTACTTTAGTCTAACAGCAGTGCAACAAGAGACACTACATAGGCTCTATTTTTTCTTTAAAAAAGATTCTACACAATGCTGTCCCGTTTTGACTTGACAAAGCAAGTCAACGTCATTCGGTTACCCAAATATTCATAAACCGTAACAAACAAAATCTCTAAGGCACAATGCAGTTTCTGCTTTCTGTAGGCTATTTGAGAAGACGAATTTACGAATATAACCGCGGTTTCTTCAAACTATGAAACAGTAGTATAGGTTGTACATGTAAATAATGGCAAACAAATAATTCCCTGTTTCCGAATGAAATATTCAAGGAGTAACGTACAAACAAATTCCAAAAATATTTTAATGAAAAGCTTTGTGAAGAACATAACAGACGTGCAGGTGAAACCTGATAAAAATGTAATTCACAATCATAGTCACGAGGCGGAAAATGACCTGTTAAAAACTTTATTTTTTATGATCTTAAATAATATAGCCTAATAGCATATTAACCACAATGGTGGTATGAACTACCCATAACTTTCAGGTAGAACTACTGAATCAGTCACCACATTCTGACACGTAACAAACTTTAAGACTTAGGCTAACTTTACAAGTATGTTTAGCTATACCATGCACCCATATTTAATGAATGTTGATATGGCAGTGGCTTTTACGATTGATTTATTGTTCGTCAACATGAACAAGCTAACTTAATGATGCAATTTAATCTTGGCCTTAATTGATCAATGCTAAAACCATATAAACACCACAATTTTTGATCATTTAGTGCCACCAGTTTGATTGCCACTGTTTTGCTGTTATGTTTGCTATTTGACAACTATTGGCAGCCTGTTGCCCAGTTACTCTACTTTGGGCTTTAGCTACCCACTGTTCTGATGGCTCATGTGATATGTAATTTAAACACACAATTCTCCAGATCATGGATGAGTTAGCTTGGAGCGTGTGTCAAACATAACTAGCAACGAGTTAACGAAACCCCCCACCCCCACAGCTATCCAACGCATTTACTTCAACGTGTTTTAGAAATAATTATATTTATTTTTGGCGATGTAAATGTGACTAATTGGAAGGTGGTAAAATATAACTAACTTACTATAAACAGCTATTCGCTGGTTAGCAGAGAGGGGCACAAACCTCCAGCTAGCTAACATTAGCTACTTTGTTTTATGTTCGTCTGCAAACCAGAACTGAAGGTTGAAATGAAGTTACGTTCGCTAGCCAGCGAGTTATCTACTTTTGAACACGTTAGTTGTTAGCTAATTTGAAATGTGCGACAAATAAATGCAAAACATGAATAATATTCACGATTCCCCTTGCTTGCCCGTTAGCAAGCTACATTATGGTAGATTTGATAATACAAGACTAGGTATCCTTAGCCAACTAGCTAGCTAGGCCCAATCCGCTCCTGGACCATTTCACGAACGCTACTTAGCTAAACACTGGTCAAAATCCAATATACTTACAAAGGCATGGTAACTCCAGTGCACAAATTAATACCCCTCAAATACCATTTTCGTGTTATTTTAATCTTTTTCAGAAAGCTTGGAAAATGGTCTGTTTAAACAAGCTAGCACACTAGCGTTACTGAAGTCGTTTCTTTTGTTTCTCTTCAACATGGCGTAACATTAGCGTAAGCGTAGCTTTTACCACGGCAACCCAACGTAAACGTGGGGTCAATCCTCTTGACACAAACGCTTCAGAACAGGCGCTGCGACGATCTGTGATCTTCATCTCGTTAGGATAGGTCGGTAAAATTAAAACTGGTACGATTATCGAACTGTATAATATTATAGATCAGTGAATACTCGCATAGCCTATCTAAATTTATAACAGCACCATGTATGCGGTTCCCTTTTACATATGAGAAATTACGTGAATGTACACAATTTCTGTGGAGCTAAAATAAAATAAAAAATAAATATTAAGAATCTTACTTTTGATTATAAAGTAACTATATCGGGTTTGAATTTTCTTGCATGTTCTACAACATGTGGAAACTTGAACTAAAAGTCAAATATGGTATTTATACATTGACAAACGATCATTTAAGTAAAGACAAGAGTTACATTTGTTGTTCATTTATTATAAAGGGAAAATTAATTTAATAGTGTACAAGCATACATTTACACATCATTAGTCCTGGTGTCATTGGTGCCATCAGTCAACAAGGTCGTGGTTTCTGAGTATATATTCAGCCTAAAAAGAAAAAACACAAAAAGCTCAATTTTAGTCAAAAAAAAAGAAACATCATAGAATACATAGTAGAACACATAGTCAGACACTATATATTTCAGAAAAAGGGGTAAACATTACCAGAAAGTCTACAGGGTCATCAGGTTTGACTTTGCAGCATTCGATCAGTGATTTGGTGAGGGTGGGCATCACATTCTTCATCAGATAGTTCCGTAAGGGGATGGACCGTGCCTCCAGCATCTCGTGCTCCTGCCTTTTCACCTCTCTCCGATTTTTGTTCTGTGGATAGACACACACACAGACATACATGGACACACACAAAGTTCAGCACTCATTAGACCCATAGACAGTTAAAGAGAAAATTACAGCTTTGTAGTTTAACCTTTGCTTCAACAAGGTGAACACACATCCCTTGAGCCTCTGCTCACCCACTCCTCCAAACGAACAGCACGATTGGCTGCCTCCTCTGCCTCCTTCCTTTCCATCTCCTCCCTCTCTGCTGCGAGCAGCTTCATCCTCTCTTCCGCTCTCCTCCGCTCCTCCTTCTCACGCTCCTCAGCTGAGGGCCCATAGTTTTTGGCATTCCCCACAGCCCTAACAATCTTCTCTGTCACAGCCAGGTATTTGGAATCTTTGTCGCCAGTGACCTCTAAAAAATACACAAACAACAACTGTGTCATCCACAGCCACTGCTGGTAAATTAGACCCAGCTCTCTTAATAATATTATCACCATCACCATTATCTCTTGGACCAAGGGAGTAAAAATAATGTGTTGTTACAATTTTAAGATCCAGCTGTGGACTTTTGTTCACACTCGACAACCACACGTTTTTGATGTTATACAGATATTTATTGACTTTTTACTCACCTCACCTCAGTAAGTGTGGTCCTACACTGGGAAGATGGGAGAAAACTCTATTTAGACAATTCTGTTCCTTTATTACCTATGTGTTCTGGATGAATCTCCAGCTCGTCAAAGTAGTCGAGCACCGTTTCATCCTGGGCGTTGTCGTCTCTGAATTCAGCCAGGCGGCGAAGGAACTGGTCCTGAGCATAATGCGTTCCCTGCACTACACTCTCCGGAAGGTTCTGCACACGCTCTTTCAGGAACTCATCCGTGGCATTCAGAGAGAAAACATAGTCTGTGAAAGAAAGAGAGAGAAAAGGATTGTGACAGGCTGATGCATCACACCAGTTCTCTTTAAGTGTGATATATGAAAAAAACATTTGTTCTTCATACATTTAAGCCAATTCATTTCATTCATTCGTTTGAGAGAGTTAAAAAGCACTACGCTCAACAATAAATTGTAATTAAACAAACTTTACTAGAGAAGAAATGAAACTTACTAAATAATGTTTGTCAATAATGCAATATGCAATTTTAAAATATTTTTGCAATGTTTCCAATCATCGACTGACCTGGGATGATTTTCTGGTTAAACAGAGGCATTTTGGATCTGGGGTCCTCTGCTTCTTCCTCTTCGCCTAATAAAATAAAGGTCTGTTAAATCACAGAAATGTGTGTGTTTTCAAAAGGACTTACATTAAAATAAGATCCAAATAATTACCATAGAACAGCTCCTTGGCTTGATCGTACGTCTTAGGATAGCCGTCCAGAACAAACCCTTGGTTTCTGCATGGTTTTGAATTCAGCTTGTCTCTCACAATTTGAAAAACAAACTGGTCATCCAACCGACCTAGAAGAGGTGATGACTGCTATGAAAAATCACACTAGGATTCACATACATTTTTATGCCATTAGTTCCACCAGCGAAGGGAAAAATAACGCTGTAAAAATGGCAGTACATCACAGTCACCACACGAGAATTAAACTGGATGAAGCATGGCTGAACACAAAATAAAAGAAAGACAAATTTATCGATCTTTCATTCATTAGAATTTGTTCATTCAGTTTGAAAACAAGTGGGCCTCTGCTGGGTTTATTATAATTTATCATTTTAGCAGCATACTTCATCCTCCCACTAGGGAGTTTTTTGCCACACTTACTGGCTTTTTGGGGGTTCAGGCCTGGTATTTTCATGTTTTCTGTTTTCTGTGTGACAGTGCTCTGTAAAAAGCACTATAGAAATACAATTTGAATTGAATTGAATTCAATGTAATTTAAATTTATGAACCAGTTATCCTTCTCCATACATTTTACTGCTGGGTTGTGGTTTAGATGAGGAAGCTTGCTCTGCAGTACAGCAGTAGCTCCACGCCTCATGGGTGATGTTAATTTCTCTCTGTGTAGATACAACTTATCAAAGTACCTCCGTTCTGATTCATGTTGTCCTTCAAGGAATCCAGGAGTTCCTGAGTGGCCAAAGTGTCATCACTCTCGCCTTCTTGATCATCCATTTGAACCACTTCCTCCTGGAACAAGCCCAGAACTGAAATCACCCCTCTACTGGCAACATTGCAGTCCCAACCACAGCCAAAGTCCATGAATAGCTTTTTAAAAATGATTATTTTAGATCAGGATGTGGACAAGATAGTATCTTTGGATGTTTCCTCGTGATCACATCACAGGTTGGTTATCTCTGGATTATGAGATTAAGATTGTTTCTAATACAATATGTGCTGCTATGCTGTCATAACAGCTTCATCTGGTATGACAATTTTTATTTTATCTCTTTATCAGGAGATAAGACAAATCAGAAAGTGAATCATCGGGTAACTATGGATACTGAAGTGACTGATGTTGACAGTCTGGACATGAACAGTAAACACCAGTTTTACTTTAATACAGATAAAACAAAACACCTTTATCAAATAAATGTTTTTCACTAAATAAAAGACAATGTAATCACACGTCATATAAATAAAAAAACTTTATCATGGGTTTAGAGACATTATGCCCTTATGTTTATTAATTTAATTTAACAGTCGCCCACGCCTACCATTTACATCTGAATATCAAAGGAAGAGACAGAGCATTCTGGGTGACATCACTGACCAGCTGTTTGATTTTCTCTCCGATGGCATCCTTGACCGTGACGTGGTGGAGTTTGTAATGTCTGCAAATCTTCACTGCCACGGTGGTTTTTCCCACAGCAGGGGGTCCCAGGATACAAATACGGATCGGCTGGTGAAGAAAGACGATATACGCACTGTGAGATACATTTTACTACTCCTCCGAGTTTATTGTTGCACATTTTCACCCCGATTCAGAATGCCCAAACGCGACAGCCAATCGCAACTTGAATGGACATTATTAAGACATTACTGATTGAGGGTTTGTATGAATTCGTGGTGATAATTATTTATGCATTTCAGAATGTATTGATTGCGGTCTTTTACTTCCCCTAGCACGGTATTTGGATACAACATTTGTACAGTATACATTGGATATTACTCAAGTTGGTCTTTGGCCTGCCAAAATGGCATGCCTTTTTCAGAGAGGACAACAATGGAAATAAGTTGACTTGTGTAGCTTGTTATATTGCAAAGCTCTGTGTGTATAGATGGTATCAAACGCGTAAACTTGCCAGCAGTTGTCTGTTTTGCTTGTACTCTTCCACCACACGCTCTATGTTCGAGACTATCCCTGACTCGCACACCCACTGGAGATTAAAACTGTTCTTCAGAAAGACTGCTTCTGTGCACAGGTGCACGGACAGGGCATCGACGTTCCGTTGCTGTGGAGACAGCAGATACATATGTAACCGTACCTATCACGCAGGGCGATTATACAGCTGAAGGACAATGAGCTTATTCATAAAGCTTCATGATAAACACCATGCCATTGTCACGTACATTGAAACATTTCGTGTGGAATGCCTCTTCTTTTGCGACCTTTTCTATTTTTCCTGGACCGAGCATGTCACTGATCGCCTTGGGGGGGGAGGAATATATGTAAGAACATTTCCGACAAGACAAAAAAAGGAAAAAATAAATAAAAGGAAGAATGGTCTATATCACATTAAGAATTACCTTCACGATGTCTTCAAATGTATTATTGGAGTCATCAACAGCCATTAAGTAGTGTGTCTTTGGCTTGTGGTCAATAATATTTTGGATCACTCTTATGATGACGAGAGAGAAATTAATGTAAGACATGAATGGATATTTATAAAAAGACACACAAATTAATAATAAAACCGTTACATATTATTTCATCAAGCTGTAAGGTCATGCGAGTTGGACTTGTTGGAAATGATGGAAGTTTCACGAACCCAGCGAGGTCGTTGACATGTATTGTTGGAATGACGTTGTTGCCTGATCCAAAAACAGGTACTCTAGTAATCTCTCCCAGCCAAGAAGCCTAGAAAAAGGACAATTGCGTGTTTCGGAAGAAAACAATATGGCGCAACAAGAATCATTTTATAACAATTGTTAGATGTTGTATACCTTCAAAAAATAGTGAAATATGTTCTCCCCCATTCCATACTGAAGACCTGCAGCCACAACATAGGTAGACAACCTGGACCTTTTCTGAAAGATGCAAACCGGAGTAAAACGCAGATGTTAAAACACTTGACATAGGAAAATAAAACTGAAAATGTAAAGGAGCAATGGAATTACAGTTTTGTTTCAGAACATGCATGTGGCGATGCAAACCTTCCAACTTTCCCATTGTCAGAAACTTAAAAAAAAAGTAACCTGACAAACTATGAGACCTAGCCTAGTATAGTGAGGTCTTTCATGGTCACTTAGCTCCACAGTGCAGTCACTCACAGTTTTGCCCATTTTAAGCACCAGTCTCTCCACACTGATGTGTTCCTTAAAGTTTGGATGGGGTCGTCTTCTCCTGTAGTCGTCCTCTGTGAAAGGGATGTCAATGTCATCCTGGAAGCAAACAAACAAAAAAGGTCAGACCCATCGAAGACTTAGCCTACTTCTGCACTTACTGAGGACTGTCCGGAGACTTTATCACCTGGCTCACATGAGAGCACGCGGCAGTTCGGTTCTGCTACAAGCACGGTGAATGTAATTCACACTACGAGATCGTCGCAAACACTTACTGTGTCTATTGGTTTTGTTAGGGCCCACGTCATCACAGTTGATATCAAGATAAATATCTTCGGACCTCCGAAATGATGTATTTCACTATTCAGCGCTGAAAGAAAATACAGTTAAGATGATCACGATAAAATGTTTTGAGGCTAAAGGGCAGACAGCATAAACACCATGCGGATGAATTCCATAATGTGGCTGATCCTCTCATGTTAGACATGCTAATGTTAAACTAAGAAATAAACAGGATATGCTATCACCTGATGCACACTGTAGCCTATCGTTGTTTGTTTTTATTCATTTTTAGTTTTTTGTTTGGTCTTTCTTTTATTTTTCTATCCCTGTGTGGTTGCTGTTCTGAGTGTCTGTCCTGTTGTCTTGTTTTATATGTTTGATTATCTGTTAGGAAAAAAGAGAAAATACTGGTTCTGCTTGGACTTTATTTGTAAGGATGCATCTTTAACAACCTGAACCTTGAATAAAGAAAGAAAAGATGGTCACTTATAAAACATGTTGATTGCTGAAGACTTTGTTTATGTGCATAATACGTCCAGTTTATGTTAGGCTACTGTCTACAAATAAGTAGCCTACCATAGACAATTAAATGTAAACAAATTGTATCGTAATTCTCAAGCGTGTAAAATCAACGACCATCTCAGGCCATAGGCTACCAGAAATCGCCCAGGACGCCTCGTCCAACTGCTCGGAGTTTTCGCTGATGTTATAAACGATAACATCGCATTCCATGAGACGTCGCAGGAGCTCTTCGTGCCCGAGTGCCTACAAGTTCAAGTAAAAAGGTATGTTACTGTTTGCGAACTTACATCTCCGATCTCGTTCGTGTGTTTGATGTGGTGTGCAATTTCACTTACAAAATACTCTTCCGATGAAACACGAGACCTCCGTTTTTCCGTTTTGGTCTTGACGGTTCCCACGATCTGAAAAGTTACTTCATTGTCTTCCTCGCCCTCAACGTCCTCCGGCTCCACAGACGCTCCAACAACACAGGTGGACAGAAACTGTACCGTCGCACATACAGGAAAAAATAAGCTTACTAATATGACGGACTTGGCACCGCAATCCGCAATTGTTCGTCGACAAATCTAGAGCCTTACCTTGCCAATGCATCCAGAAGAATAGGAGTCGATGTGGTTGATAAAAACCTTTTTAGTTCCAGAGCCGATTGGATTCTGTTCCTCCGCCATTCTGTCGGCTGTGTTGAGCCTGGGCGTGCTAGGCAACCTAGAGGACGCGAACCGTTGCTAACGTGGTTGCGGCCAACCCTCTTGGGCCAACAAGGTTACTCAAATCAGTCCCACGAATCAAAATTCTGTACTTGCTTTTTTCTCTTCACACCTGACTCCCAGGTAAAGGGAGGGTGGAAAACCCTGCTCTACAATTTATAAAGTACGTAGATTACAATAAGCAAATATGAAGGTTTTACTTCCATAAAATATAGCAAAACAAGTTAAACCTTTAGCTGATAACATGAACTATAGCCTACTAACTGAACTAATTAACTCGAAACACTGCAAAACGGTCGTGTTATTGTGAAAGTGAATCAAAGGAGTTCACGTTACCAGCTTTATGAAATGAAGTACATATGCTACTCGTGATGGTTTAAAACGGTCTTTATTTAGACTACCTGTTTTATTTTCGTAGGTCAATAATCACACCGCTGCTCTCAAAAACAAGTGTATTATCATATATCAAGTATTTCACATTCAATCTGTAACCCGCTGATTAAATTTTTACCTAAATTCGGTGCAGGAAAAATCCTAATCAACAGCATGACATTGTGGTTTGTGGACAATATGTTGTTCTAGGACAATAAGTGCAGTTTTTGTTCGAAGTTTTAAAAAAATGTATTGCATTATCCCTTTAGTAATCCTTCAAACGAATTATAACTCACATTAATGCAAGTTCCCTTCACAAAAATATTAGCTAATTAAGAGACCAATTTTAAGGCATGAGCAAAACATGATTTTTGGTTTCAAGACAAATAGAACTAAATTATTAATTAGAAAATATTAAGGCACAATAGGATTAATTATTTAGGCTACTTTGTGTATATTTATATGCATCAATGTCACCAATGTTTACCATTTTGTAACTCGTGTTAAACATACCTTGATGATCTATTAGCTGGCCGTGTTTGCAATGCCATTACAGTCTGATGCGCAGCTTAAACAGAAACCCAATTTCTATCTACTGGCAGATAACTGCCTGGAGACAATCCCACCCCCCAATCCCAATCCCACAAGTCACACCACCCACCCCAAATTAATCATAATATTACATTCAGAATATCTTAGAAACAGAAGTGGGAAAAACAGTGCTGGGACAGGGTTGTGACACCTCAAAAATGACTGATGTTTAACATCTCCATGACGGTCCATTATCACTTGGCCTCTATTGCGAAATTATCAAACTGTGCCAGTTCAAACGTTTGGGAGCCGATGGCTGCCCAACCATTTTGGGGTCCCAGGACAACTGTGTTCTTCCATAAGGGGTATCCATCCAGCATTCCAGAGGCATACTGGCCCTGCAAAGACAGTAACCAGGTATGAATTACTACACGCATGTGACAGGGTCCTCATACCATGAAAACAGGTGAATTTCTGGACCAACCTCGATGGTGAGAGTTAAGGTGTGCCAGACGCCTGCTCTTGTTCCAGACAAGCCTTCCGCTAGCACAGTTTTCCCACCTTTTCAAAGAAAAGAGGGAGGAGGAAAAAAAACATGGTTAATCTCCAGCTACCGTCATCAATACTGGCAGTTTTGAGCAGATCAGAGACCAGAGCCCTGAAAACGTCAGGAGGAACCCCTTTCGGGCACCTGAGAACGTCAGGAGGAACCCCTTTAGGGCACTTACTGAGGTCATTGGTAACCTTGTAGGTGCCGTCTGCGTACACCCAGTAAAAGACCCCCTTGGCATTCCTGACCGACTCGCCCCCTTTATCCACTCGCCCTGCGATGAACAGGCCTCCCGTCTTCACAGTCTCAATGTACACATCGCACGTCACCGTCAGGTTCTGCCTGTAAAACAGAGAGATGCAGTAGAGCCCAGTCTTCCACCACCCTTAAGAAGCTGTCTCAGCAGCACTCAAATCAAATCTTCCTGGTCCCCCCAGGTGCCCATTACATTAGTTTAATTGAAAAATCATCCATAAATTGACCATGTATTTTTTTTTCTTTTTTTCTCATACAAAATCATCCTGCACAAATCGCAAAAAAATCTGGTACTCTTGTGAAAATGTAATAGTAACAAAAAAACTAAACACTTTCATAAATTCACAGGCAAGTATTAAACAGACACTTAAGGATGATCACATGACTTTGCTCAGAATACCAGTGGCAAGCGTAGCCAACGCATTTTAATCCCGCAGTTATGCGTCGGCGTTTGCAAATCTGCAAACATGCACGGGTGTCGCACGCACATCCGCATGGGTGTTTGCCAACATATTTGCAAGCAACATTAACGCGTGCACTAGGGGGCAGTGTCGCATTTACTACAAAACTAATGCACAGAAAATTAAGAAGAAACCCAGAAACGGAAACCGTTTTCATCCCCGGTGTAACAAACCAATCAGCGTTTGTTTAACGCACACGACCACAGCTACGCATGGTGTGTGTGTCGGCTCCTCTGCGGGCTACGGTTACCAATAAACCTCTTCTTTGTGTAGCTACGCAGAGACGTGTATGTGCATCTTCGCAGAAGCATAATTCCGCCTTAAGCCACTGTCCACATAGAGGTACAGTATGTGTAAAAGGAGCAGAACCTGTACAGGAAACAGCAGCTGGGAGGAGGAAGCATTTATCGAACAGTAAGTTCTTGTGTTGACGGCACAGAGGGGAAAGAAAGTTCAGGAAAGGCGGCATACCAGCTGTGGTCGCCTATGATGCTGATGGTCTGGTCGGCGTCGGCGGCCCAGGTGACAGGCCGCTGGGTGACCACCTGGCGCAGCGTGAACACGTGGGGGCCTGGGTCCGTCAGGTTGATGTAGTACTCAAACACGCCCGTCTGGTCAGCGAAGTCGGGCGCCTCCGTGAAGTGAGGGTTACCTGCAGAGAGAGGAAACGGTGGTGTGGGAAGGGGGTCCGCGTTACTTGTGAAACATCACCAAGTTGAGCCGTCTTGGTCACTGAAATGCCCCAAAAAAGGTGCCTAAATAATGACCCCTCTTTCAAAGTCACTGAGGTCTCCTCTTGCAGCCACGCTAGCCACACTGAATGGTCGCTGTAATCAATCTCAAGTTCAAGGCAAGTCAATGTCAATGTAATCACATTTTGTGAAAGACAGCCCTTTTGGCCAGACACTTACGGACATCAAAGTCATCCTTGTATGTTTTAGGGAAGGGGGTGGAGTCTGGTGGCGCTGGGTAGCTCCCTTTCTGGCCCGTAGTTACAGTAGTTAATGTGTAAACCTCATCTGGCTCCAGGTTCAAGGTGAAGGCCCCATCAGTAATCTATAAAGGTATAAAATATATACATGCACACAATGACTGTGCATCTAAAACTATTCCACTTGTAATTAAGTCATTTAAACAGTGAATTGACTATAAAATTACATTTAACATGTTTACAAGAACAGCAGTGTTAGTCTAGAAACAGGAACACCCCACATGACTATTATGAGCAGCTAACCTTTGTGGCCCTACAATATACATAAACTACAAAACTAAAATAAAAATGACTGCAGTGGTCACATTTCCTGATATTACAGCATCCATTTATACTGTAAAGAAAATTTTCTTTGCAAAACAAGGTGTACCTTCAAGGGACTGAGGTGTTTGAAGAAAGTGGGTTTTTTGGTTTTGAAATCAAACTTGGAGTGCCACACTTGGAGCACAGGGAGAGAACCCTGAAACACAAACAGCGTGAAAAAAAATTACTTTACATTTTTTGATTATTTGAGCAACGTGGAGCTGAGCCTTCAATATACTGAGAAACAATGTCGGGACTCTTATGGTACGCACAAACGATCCCTTCAGCTGGAAGGTTGCATTCTGGGAAGAGACGTTGAACGGAGGTAGTGGAGGTCTTATGCAGACAGAGTGATCGTGCGTCTGGGGAGGGGGAAATGAAAAGCAAAACACAGATTTATGACACTTAATGTTCACATGACTTTAACGATTACAATGCTCACGGGACACTGAGGATCAGAGCTACAGGTTTGGTGAGCTACAGGACACCCAGGGCGAGGCAGATAACTCCTTTACTCAATAATGACCTGGATCTGGTTTCTTTGGGTGGTTCCACTCATTATAAGCATTCCATTTTTACTTACTTGCATCTAATGCGGTCACTTGGAATTGAGACTAGTACACTGCATGCTAAATAATTAGTGTTAAAATTAAAATGTTTTTGTGTGTGCATGTAAGGGTATAGATCTGTGCAGGGACTGCAGATGAAAACTAGCTCTTTGGGTAAATCTGGCACTCTCACACTGGCGCGTCTGCGGAAATGTTGATTGTTGTGTATTTACGAATTACGCCATCAGAGTAAAATCACAGCGTTGGTACCTGGTCCTAAATGAGGGTGTTTTGTTAGCGTCCCTGCTGGCCCCATTCGTTCATCACAGGCCTTCACTGGGTTACAGTCAGCGTTCGCTGTGCTTTGATTACACATTTTCGACTTCTTACACGGATTCAAATGTCTAATGATTTAAGAAGCAGGAGATGTAGCTCACAGGACCCCAAGACCCCAAGTCCAGGTCCCATATGTATAAAACATCTCAGAGTAGGAGTGCTGCTCTAGGATCAGTTTAGCCTTTTAGCTCATAATGGATAAGCTTAGGACATGGACATGGGAAACCTGATCCTAGATCAGCACTCCCACTCTGAGATGCTTCATACATACAGGCCCAAACTTTAGAAAGTCCAGTAAGCGTGAAGTGACTAAGCTGACCTTTGACATCACCATCACTGCCATGCTCGATTTCAGGAACACTACTCACCATGGTTTCAATGATGACTGTGAGATTTCCCTTTCCATCCGTAAGAGCGACGTAACTTCCGCCATGCAACAGGTGCCCGACGGTCTGAAGATAGGTCCATCCAGGCTGGGCAAACTGGGTGGTGTGGGCTACAGGACAACACAAGACATTTATGAGACTACAGGGTAGCAGTGTGGCATTGTGGGTAAGAAGCTGTCATACCCTTGAGTAAGGTATTAGTATTATATTATTATTGTTGTTGTTGTTATTGTTGGTTGTTGTTAAAAATAATAAGAATAACAATGTTATTATGATTATTTTATCCATGTTTTGTTGGTTAATACTAAAAATAGAAGTATAATAATAAAAACGCTGCCTACAGGAAGTACAGTATCTGTAAATGTCAGTAGCCAACATGGGATTAAAACCTGCAACCCTGGTGACAAAGCCACTACTCCAGACAGACAGCATCTTTAGAGTATAACCTGCAGTGAACTTACTCCTCCTTTCGTGTATCGCCATCACTGATGGACCTTGACGCTCGATTGCAAAAAAAAAAAAAAAAAAAGGTGAACTTACTTTTGATGTTAAAAAAGCTTTTTTGTGGAAAACATCCTGACCTGCACTTTAATCTCCAAAGTTCAGCAGTATAGAGAGGGGGGTTTACGTGAGGCTTGCCCCGCCCTCATTGTGCCCTTCTCAGCACTTATTAGTCCCATACTAATGTCTTAAGAAGAAAACACAATGTACAGAACATTCCAGTCCATCTATGGGCCTCACTGAGGAAGTGACGGCACAGAAAAGGAAATGTTTTTGGCCAGATGTGCCAAGCTCTGTCGTGATCACGGCCCCAAAGCTCAGTCTCAGCCACATGTGATGTGCGATGCAGTGATCCAGAGTCATGTGCACTTCTAATGACGCAGCAACCATTTTTACATTTTTACATTTTAGGCATTTAGCAGACGCTCTTATCCAGAGCGACATACACAGTTTACATTTCTCTACATACAATACATTTATACAGCTGGATATTTTACTGAAGCAATTCAGGTTAAGTACCTTTAGCTCAAGGGTACAACAGCAGTGCCCCACCTGGGAATTGAACCTGCAACCTTTGAGTTACAAGCCCAGCTCCCTAACCATTACACTACACTGCCAGCAACCATATCGAATTACCTGCACTGTGAAAATAACAGGCTTTGCACACGAGGGGGTGATACCCATATTAGCCTCAAAGTTGGCCAATCATTATCCACCCAGATAGCCATATTAGCCTCACAGTCATTGGTTCAGGAGATGCCTTAGCAAGCATGGATGAGTAATCAAAGCATCAAAACAGTTCTTATGTTTCCACTGTCCTACTGATAGCATTGTCTTCACACAAGGTGAATATAACAATATAAAAAAAGTGCAACAGTATAATTGTTCGGAAGATGGGCTTGTAACTCCAGGTTGCAGCTGATTGCTGCTTCCAGGTGGGGCACTGCCGTTGTACCCTTGAGCAAGGCACTAAACCTGAATTGCTTCAGTAAATATCCAGCTGGATAAATGGATTGTAAGAAATGTAAACTGTGTAGGCCACACACAGTACTACAGGAGAGCCAGTGACCATTTTACACCCTACAAGCCACACAGTACAACAGGAGAGACCTAGCACCGATCAGAGGAGAGGCCTATGTCTCTGATAACAACTGGTAACATATGGGTGCCTGGTGAGTGATTGTGTGGAGCAACTATAGCAGTATATATTTGTATTAACTGTAATGTGGGGAGAGACTGCGCCCCTGGTGGTTAATACCTGTGATCCATATGGGAGACTCCACTGCGTAGCTCCCGCTCCACGGCTCCTCCGCAGTCATCAGCCCGTTTCTTCCGAACGAGAGGTCCTCATAGTAACTGGCAATCAGGTTCCAGGAAATGGTGCTGAATCACACAGCAGGAGGAGTCAATTTACAGCAGGAGACCGTATATACACACACACAAACACACACACACACACACACACACACGTACTGTTAAAGACAAAGCTGAATTTACCATGCTGTTTGAAACTATACTGCAAGCATATAATCTTAACAAGACCAACTTTAAGAAAATGATCTTGTGATGCTCTATGCAGATGTGATTTCGACATAACCAAACTTTTCCATTTGAAAATAAAAAATTTTTGTATTTTTATATTCAAACATACCCCCAAAATTCTTACATTTTCCATTTGAAAATGTATTTTATGAGATGAATTTTCTTGTAAGGAAAATATGGTTACATTGTAACAAAGAGGCACCAGTCCTACAAGTTCTATGGAATGGTTTTCATTTTAGGTGGTCTCATTTTAGTAGCCAATAGCACTACTGGTTTGGCGGTATGTGGCTTCCTAGCAATTCTCAAACATTTAAAATGAATTCAGTGAGAGTAAAGTGGACCCGTACGCAGTCATCCGCCCGTTGACATAGTTCTGGTTGAGGATACGGGCCCAGCAGCCCCCACCGACATCGTCGTTGTAGGTGCTGTAGTCCTCCGAAGACCAAAGCTTCTTCTCGGTCTTCAGTGCCTCCAACACAGTGTTGGTGCCTGGGTAATGTGCCCTGCAACACCGTTCAGCAAAGGCACTCTCTTAGAACTGCGCTCTCCGTTCCGGTCACGTTCCCTCAATACCTGCCCTGCTCCCTCACTTCCTGTCATGCTCTCCTCACTTCCTGTCACATTTCCTCACTTCCTGTCAGGCTCCATCCCTGGTCCTCTGAGGGCACGCTGCTGTTCATAATTCTGTGCAGACTCCCAGATCTTAAAATAGCCTGGATGTTTCATCACATTTACTAATCCATAGCAACCAATCCGCATGCCAGTAGGAACAGCTTTACAGAGCACGAGGCACCGAAATAAGAACCCTTACAGTCTCTATCTTTATCTATTCTCTATCTGTCATGTTAAATCAAGGAGTGAGATGTTTCTTCTTCTGAAGCAGCAAATTTATTTACATTCATTTCTACACAAAAATATGTGTGTTCCTTTTTGTAACTAGGTTTCCTTATAGAGCACGGAAGTCAGCGAGGAAATAAACCCCATTTAGCAAAGCATGTTGCGTCACACTGCGCATCATGAACACTTTGTTCCCCCACAGTCTCCCTGTGAAGATTCCTGTCAGCAATGTGTCATGCACTGAAAAGAAACGGTGGCACAGCCCACACAAAATGCAGCATACCCTATAACTTCAACCGCATTGCGAAGTTCAGGATCGAGCAGGAGGTACAGGGATATGGGCTGCCACAGGTTATCGCTGGCTATGATTTTAACCCTTTCCAAACCACTCTTATCCAAGGTGTATCGCAGGAGCTTTCCATTGATAGCAGAAAAAGAACGAAAGAGACAGAAATGTGACAGAGAGAGAGAGAGGGGTGACATAGGAACAGTGTCAAAGTGAAAATGATTCTGGTATACATGCATACGTGTGCACATATGTGCCTCCTCTTTGCCACAAATATCACTTCAGTGCATGCTAATGAAAACCCAAGGAAAACAGCCACTAACATTTAGTGTCAGGTGTCAAATCGCAAAGAAACCATTTCACTAGTTACACTAAAAAGTATCAAGCTCTCATCATAATTCAGAATTCCCATGTTAAATACCACAAATGCGATAAGATTCAGCATTCACTTGCTCAGGTTTGGATTAAAAGCACAGGACTGAAGCGCAAGTTGTCACCTCTGTAATAAACCGCAATGCAAAACACTAAAAGATTATTGCACTTATAAATACAATGTTATTTAATTCCATCTGAACAGCTGCATTCTGTTTGAAACAAATGTTAGTAGGTAGCAGTTAGTAAGGGAGGACAGTTCAGTAAATGTTGCACCATGGGGAAACAAAGTGTCACAGCAGCAGGGAGGTCCCGGGCTCTCAGTTTTGCCTGATGTCGGTAAAATGCCTACACTCTCTTACTTACCCTATCACTTCAACAGCATCGTTGAGGTAAGGGTCTACGCCCATGGCACTGGAGATGCTCCAGTTGCCATCCGCAGCGATGATGCCAACATTGGTTAAACCAACTCTATCCAATGCATCACGAAGGACCTTAGCAACAGACAACACACTCAGGGTAACGCAGAGTCCCAAGCTCTTGAAGAGGAAAGTTGTTCACAAAAACTATGCTGGGATTTTAATTAATACCAGTTAGCTTTTTTTAGAAGCTTAAGCTGAGAGCGATAATTGTCTCGATTTGAATTAGACACAGCCTATACGGTGAAGAAAAAAACGCATAACAGATTTGTTCATATAGAAGTTAGCAATGCAGTTTATGCAGATTCTATCCTTTCCTACTTCAGAAAAACGGACTAAATGTAGCGACACTAAATGTTGGTGGCTGCTTTAGTTATCTTTTTTGCCATTTTTATTTCAATACAATTTCATTTACAGCTGCACAATTTCCATTAGATGTTTTTGGTGTGGTAATACGTTTGAGCACGTACTTTACCTTGGCCATCCATTAATGTTGAGGAACAAATTAAATGATCTGAATCAATGTGTGATCAGGCTATAACTTTATATTTAAAATGATACGAATGAAAAGATCACCCTTACCTTAATGTAATTGCTATCAAATTTCCTTTCATTCCAGATCTACATGGGAGGGGGAAGAATGTTAGCACACAGTCCTTAAATGCAATGTGCAAAATTGTCGATTTGATCGAGACCATTAATATAAACAGCACCACACATCATAGATTCATTTAAGCACCAAATGTATGGCATTTAAAATATAACACATACCCCCACATAGTCGATGTCCAGATCATGATACTGTTTAGCCCCGATGATCCAGGATACAACATAATAGACCGTGATGTCTGGGTACTCATACGGCCAGTTGGTCCCGTGTCCGACCCAGCCAGGAAAAGCCCAAGGCAAACCTTAAAAGGAAAGCATACGTGTTTTATCACGTTTAAGCCGGTATGAAATACGTATCACAGCAGGTATTTGTGTAACACAGCAACATTATTACTTTAATACTTTACTTTTTTCAGTAATGTGTGTTTAGCTCACCAATTAGCTTGATGTTTGGGTTCCTGAGCTTGGCTTCTCTCATTAGCCACCATTCGTAGCCGCGGAAGTAGTTCTGGTCATTCTCGTAGTGCATATGAGAGGGTTCTGTGCCATCTGTCAAAATAATCATATATTCGTTTATTGGTATCAGTTTATCATGGGATCATGTCAAACGGAGAATTAAAGAGAAAGAAACCCGTAAACTAAATGGGATGCAATTCAATGTTTATAATTATTATTTTTCGCTTACCCGTTGTCTGTGAATCGCCTCCAATTTCAACTTTCAGAATTTGTAACGAGGCCCCAAAGTTCGGCTAGGAATCAAACAAAACGTGTATGAAAACGAACTACGTCTGATCAATGAGCATGATTTATTGAGGATAAGTAGGTACCTGCAATGCGTTTCAACTTGCAGCATCGTTTTTACTGTCTTTCTCACAGAGGTGGAAAGTTAGCATAGCAAACTTTTAAAAGGTATATAGTAATATTTAATTTATTTTAAGTAATTTATTTTAAAGAAGTAATCAATAAAATTGCACTGTGAAAATATTTAACCTAGAACATTGCATCTTGTGCTTCTATTGAGCAATTCAAAGTAAATGTGTAAATGGTTGATACGGTAGACAATTGAACAAGGATTCATGCGTGTGGGGATAACATTTTCACAGCAAATGCTCTGGACCCTTACAGAAACACCACCTCATATGTGCAAAACATAGCCAGAACAGAAACAGCCAATCGTACCTTGAAGAGGTAGTCCAGTATCTGGCTTCTGTATGGCTCAGCGTAATTTACAAGAAGTCGAGATGTTGCCTAGAAAGAAAATATATAATTTTAGCATTTCTGTTACGATCATTTAAACAGAACAGGAGATCAAGGAAGTGAACACATAAATGTAGCTCGCAAAGTTAGCCTTTTCGAAAGCGCTCACCCCACCGCCGCTTAAACCACCGATGCCATCGAATTGTCTTCCCAATCCAATTTTATCGTCCAAGACGTAGCTCTCTGCATCGCACCACCAGACAAACGAACATACCCATAAGACTCGGGAAAATAAAGTACGAGAAATCATTGTAATCGCACTCACGCCAGAGCCACTACATGCTCCGCGGTTAAGCTGTCCAGGCTCAAGTACACTATGCTCATATGATCCACACTGTCGGTCATGTGATTTCACTCACTTCCTCATGTTTGGGGCCGTGGCCGCGTGGGGCGCTGTACGAAACTGTTCACAGATTTACTGATCTATATGTCATCTAGATGGCCTAATTCCTTCATTTGGCGTACACTGTAGTTGATCTAGTTTATTGCGAATATGCGCAGAATTTAAGACGCACTCAGACATACAATCATAGAGCCAGATTGTTTTTTTAATAGGCGTTACAGTGAAAGAAAAATCTGGCTTGGACTGCACTTGCTACAGTTGTCACACGGTTTCAACTGCTAGAACCCAACGTTTTTTTGACAGACAATTACCATTTAGTTGTGGGAAATACATTATTAACTGAGATCAAAATAACTGTAATTAGGCTTCCAAGTCCGAAGGGCGGTTCTTGCCAGTATTTATACGTATGTATATACACATATCGTATCTACCATTGAGGACAGCGAGGTCATGACCTCAGTATTTTTTCGACATTTTATATTTTAACAGATGCTCTTATCCAGAGCGACTTACAACATGTGCATTTCTGAGTCTGAATTGTATTTTTTTGACATACTGATTCAGTGTAATACTGAATAAAAGTGGTGAACTACTGTACATAAAATGACTTCACTTTGGTATAGCAAAGATTTTGTACAAAGGCAAGATTACCACTTGCTTGCCTGATCACCGTCATCATCATTACTTCTGTGTGTGTTGTGGTGACGTGAACATTCCCGAGCAGGCGGATCTCGTCTACAAAATCTCTGCTCAGCAAAGATGACGCATTGACGCTTGGGGCGACTTTGCTGCACAGCAGGAGTTGTAACTCAGACTACTGATCTGAAGCCAAGCGAAGCATGACGTAGGTGCAGTGGTGGTTCTAGACCATTTCAACTCGGGGGCCAGGCTGGGTCTCCATACAAACAAATATTAAGCCGTTTTCCTCACTGCATTGTGGGCATTATGAGGCAAAAGACGATGTTTATTTATGCAGTCTTTTTCAGGTTTTGATATAGGTTAAAAAAGATATTATCTTATCAAAAAATGAAACATCTGATTCCATCAGAACACATCCTCCAAATACATAGAAATATTTATCTTATTGATTTCAGGTTTTCCCACAAGCCACACTCAAACCCAAATACCCTTTCATTTGCATTTACTGTAAAACCTCCTGTGTCTCTTTCAGTTCTCTTCTTGTGACATATTTCCAGATGTGCTGAAGTTACATCAACTGTATTCTGAGTTTTTAACGGTTTCTTGCAAATAGGTCAACAAATGCATCTAGATTCAAAGCCTTTGCCCTCCTAGACTCAATACTTAGTAAGCCTAAATAGCTAAATCTCTCATCTGCCATAGTGGACCTAAGATACGTTTTCACCAGCTTTAGTGTAGAAAAACTCCATTCACAAGAAGCGGTAATAACAGGGATTGCAACAGCTATTTTGCACAGTTTGAAGAGTTAAAAAAAAACTTCTTTATAAAGCTCCATGAACAATGCCACCTCTACTACACTAGAGGGTCTCTGCATGCCATTCTGTATTCTCCTTGAACTGATGTAGTTCATGCCCTCAATATTTGATTCATACATTCTAGCAAATGAAAACAGAGCCTCCACTTTGATCAATGCATCACTTTTGGGGATTAGGGTTTGGATGTCCTTCATTATGTCAGTTTTTGCTAGAGAACCATCTGTTAAGGTCGTTGAGCATTTGATCTAAGACAGGGTAGATAAAGGCTGTACGAAAATTGTCTTTATCTAGCTCTGAATCTGACTTTCTCTTACCTACAGTAGTGAGTACACAGTATCCACTAAGTTGAGGGCTTAGCTTCTTTTTTTGTCAATTCACAGCTGGCTGTATTGCAGTATCACTTTGCTCAGCAGTGTACAACACTTCATTCCACAGGTTGGAATGAATCAAAAAATGACTCATCCCTGTAGTCATTCAAGGTTTGAACTAAGGCTTCAACTAAATCAACAGCCTTTGAGAGGGCAAGTGTTACGTTCCACGTGTATGTGTGCTTTTGTCTTCTCTGTTTCCGTGTTCCGTAGGAGTGCCATCCGCCATTCCATTCGCCTTCCCTACTGTCAATCATTTCTGTGTCCTGGTCCCGCCTCCACCAATCACCTGCCCTTCTATAAAAACCCCATGACTGCTTCCTGCAAGTGCCCTTTTGCTGTTTGTTTGCGGAACGTCGAGAGACTGAGAGACAGAGTGTGTTAACCAGTGAAAGTTTGGAAGTGAAAGTGTATGGTTAAGTTTGTTTGTTCCCACTTAGGCCTTGGGATAGGTAAGAGGGAGGCCTCCATACATTTTCATCGGTAGGTCAATCCTGTGTATAGAGACAATAGGAAAGGGGTGGTTGCCATCTGTGTACCTTTGTTTACGGGTAGCTAGTGTAGATTAGATAGGTAGACTTTTATTTTCTATAAAAGTTTAGATAGTCAGCCTATCTTAGTTTTTGTTTGTAGCTAGCCCTGTTCTGTTTTATTAAGTTCATTTCTTTGGCAACACCCGTGTCCCTTGGCCTTGTGTCTTTGTGTTTGTATTTGACCTTTGTAAATAGCCTCACTATTGTCCCTAAATATAAGTATATAAACACCGACTGCACCTTCCCCTCTTGCCTTGTCTTTATTATTTACCCTCATTTTTTGTTCATGACCTGATCCAATTATACTTCTATGTTACGGTCTCCCCCGTACCCCTAAAACCCGTCGGGGTCGTAACAGCAAGTGATGAAGACTGTAACATATCTGAGAGAAGTTTTGTTTCTCCAAAACGTTACGGAGTGTAACAAGATACACAATGAATTCTAAATCTATCTGTGTGAGCAGACCTCGTGCCCCAACAGATCTGTCACCATTGTGTTCTTGGGCTATCTCTTGCAGGACGCGCTTAATGGCAGGCAATCTATCCATAATATTACAAAGAGCCATACACCGACATGCCCAGCGAGTGTCACTTAGTCTCTGGAGCTCTCTGGGTGCACCTTCATACATCTCTCTTTGTACACTAAGCCATTTTTGATGCACATATGGCCCAGATGTGAACACATATGGTCTTTCTTGTCAGGAGAAGAACTGCTCTCCCTCGGGGACAGCTTTGACTGTATCTACTAAAATTACATTTAGACAGTGTGCACTGCAGTGGATGGAAAAGGCATGCTTTGCTTGCTCTTTAATGCAGGGCCTGGACACCTGAATGCTTGCCACTCATGACGGACGTACCACTATATGCTTGGCCTACTAGGTTGTCTTTGTATTCAAGACCATGACTTTCTATCATTTGTATAATTTTGTCAGGAAACCTTCACCAATGTATTTCCCAGAAACATGACCAGAAGCACTTGGGCTATTCAAGCCTAGGCTAGATGCAGAACTAGATATTCTTTAGGACATGATGAGCCTATATGCGCTGAGCGGCCCGTTCTCATCATGATGTATTCTTATGACACATGCAACCCAACCATTTTACAGAGCATGTTGCATCATGCTTTGTTAAGGAATTGTAACTTATTGGGAAATATCTATAGAGGTATTGTACTATAGGGAAGGTGATGCAGATCACGAAGGCTTTGTGAAAACACATGAGTGAGGTCTGTAACAAAAAGCAACATGTGCAAGGATGCTTTGTCTTAACCTTGGTTAAATAAAGAACTACACCACTCTTGTTAGAATTGTTTTAAATTCAAATAATTATACATTTGTACATACTGTACTAGCTGACTATTACACAAACCACCTTTTAGTCAGACTACAGTGGTGATAATTTAGGCTAATGTTAGCTAATGACAGTGGTGATTGGCACAAAGCTAGCTACATTTTAGTGTACATTTTCAGGGCCATTCATAAAATCATGACAGTATAGTACTCTTGCAGTGAATTAGCTACAAAGGTAGACTGATTAAATAAAATATTTCTTTGTGACATTTCTCATGACGAACCTAAGTCTCATGACTTTTTTTTTTGCGTTATTTTATTTAGTCTCATCCTTTTTTCCGGGATGAACTTTTGTATTGCACTACGCTCGATTGAAACAAAATTTGACATGCATGCCACGTGCATGGAGCATTTTGGAAGCATTTGTCCAAAAGCCACGCCCACTACACCCAAAACACATGCATTTTTTGCACAATTTTCAGCAAAACAAGCATCCCAGGGCCAACTTGGCAGGACTTTATAATTAAGTTGTCATTAGTTCTCAGCAAGTGTAGTATATAACTACGTGATATAGTGATTAAGTGATAGCACATATGCTTTGACTGCCACGCCCCCTAATGTTCACGCACCACCCAAAATTGAGGTGTTAGGCATACCTCGTTTTGATGCGCAAGCCTCCTACAGCATAAGTCGTAGGGATTTCATGCATGCATATACTAGACCAGGGGTCGGCAACCCGTAACACTCAAAGAGCCATTTGGACCCGGTTTCCACGCGAAAATAATTCTTGCGCCCCTCGGATTTTCTGTCGACGGGGTGCTACGTCAAAAAAGTTTGCGCCCAATTTTGCGCCCGATTCAATTGGATACTTATTATTTATTTTCCCAAGCCACGCGGAGCCGCAACATAAGACTGAAAGAGCCGCAACATGAGGCTGAAAGAGCCGCATGCGGCTGCGGAGCCGCAGGTTGCCGACCCCTGTACTAGACATATAGGCCCACTTGAATTGCTAAGCATTATCTTGAATGGTCTTAGTACCACGCCTTATGTAGTGTGCCATTTTGTTTACAATATGTGCCAAATCATAATTTTTGGAGTTTTGTAAGCACATCACACATAGTCCTGAGGTGGCAGGGTAGCGTACTGGAATTTAATTGAAGCAAATAATCGTCATAACCTCTAATGTTTGCCATCCACTAAAATTAGGAATTTCCCTTGATTATTTTGTGATCCTCTCTATCCAAAAGTTTAATTTGTACAAGCTTAATACTGCTTGTGTATGTGTCGCCTATAATGATCTACTGGATTTGCGAAAGAATAGTATAGATCTTTATTCCATTGTGGCCATGCCCCAAAATGTTTTCCAGAGAGTTTTTCCATAGATTGATGGTACATGTAAGCCTCCTGTGGCACATTGTTCAGGGACTTGAAACTATACGTGCCTTGAGGAAACATAGGGATAAAATAATTGTGAATAGTCGGTGGTCTGGTGGACACGCCCCCTAACATTTGTAATTTTGCATTTTACACAGTTTTTTGACATTCTGCTTGATCCAATGTTGGAATAGGCTTCAAGCTTAGCAAAAGTTTACAAATATTACTCCCTTTCCATACATAACACAAAACATGGCAGGTCACATGATGCAGCGGCCATATTGCGTATAGTATCTCCTCATCAAATGCTCGCATAACCTCAAACTTGGCAAACAGGTTCAAAATTTCACTTCCTAGGGTTACGTGACATCAAACTTTATTTATAATGATATCTAATTATTATCTATTCTTACATGGATGGGTATATTAAAGATTAGCTACCTGCCTTCATCCAGTATAGTTTTCCAGTCTACTAACAGTGCTATTTTCTATTTACATGTGAAGCTATACTGTAATTGGCTCATCATTTTCTTTCTCATTTTAAACCCACCTCCACCCCCCCTCTTATAGGAGGGCAACTTTATCAATGCCCAATTATATTTAATTATTATTTAATTTTACATGGAATCTTATATAGTTTTGCTCATGTTAGAAGTTTATTTTCTTTTTGATACCTTTACCTGTCACCACCCCCTCTCTTAGGACATATTACAGTTTTTACACTAACTATTGAAGGAGAAAATATTCCCTCCACTGACAAAATTGAGTCTGACTGTGGTGGGCCAGGGCTCAGTAGCCGACCTGAAACCCAGGGGTCAACCACAGGACTGCTTATGTCTCTTTAAGGTGGACTGTGTATGGTCAGAATGTGATCTGTATTAAGCCAATACAGAGAACCCAGGACAGAAAACATTTGCAGTTTCAGAGCTGATACAACCGTATTCTAGATCAAACGCTTTGAGCGCTAAACTATTATTTAGCCAAGAACAACTGTAAACTATTATTTAGCCAAGAATAAATGTCAAAGTATATTCAAAGATAAGCAAAAGAGTGTGATTATTAATAGCTGTAAGGAAAGAACCCATGATTTTGATACTGATGCCACTATATTCGAATTCTGGTGGAAAAGTACCACAAATATCTAGAGAGAGATAAACAAACATAACAGGATGCGAAAATGTGTGTTAACCGTCAGTTCTGTGAGGGTCTGCCAAGAGAGCGTCCCCCGATCAGAGAGAGGGGGTGTTTGCCTCTGCGAGCAGTTTCTCTTTGCCACTTTCTGGCAAGCTAAGCAAGGCAGGGGCGAAGAATGACTAGAACCAGCTGTGGGTGCTCAAAATAGTACAGTATAGTCGGTAGGATAGGAGCCACTTAAATGTCGACATGGGTGTATGACATACTTTTAAAAATCGGACGTCCCGCCGGCGGGACATAGATACGATCTGCGCGAATTCGGCCAAATACAGAAAAGTTACGTTAACAAAAGTGCACATGCCTTATATGGCTAGAAAGCTACGATTCTTGTGATTCGAATGATATAAACTATTCCAAGATAAGATCACAACAGCAGGTACAATCAGCCGCTATGTCAGACCTACAACAAACCAACAAACGAAAAAAATTCTAGTCAACTCACCTACAAATTCATATTGTAATCCACCGATCGATTACAATCCGACTAAAACGCTTATGTGACATTGGCAAAGAGTCCAGGCGATCCAATCCAGTAAAATATATAGTCCAAACCTCATTTTTCCTTCAAAAACACGCAGGAACCGCTGGAGCAAAAATACGCTTTTCACTACAGACATGCGTAATCTTGCAAGTTTTCAGCTTCTAACTCCGGGTCAGGATCTCAGAATTACCATATTTTACTACAAAAATGTCTGACAGGTCTGACCTTTTGAATGACACCTCATTTGACCAAATAGGAGCTCCCAAGCGGCCTCAATAGCCGTCAATAGCCAATGCGTGTCTGTGTTCACCGCGATTACCTTCTTATCTTTGATTTACGATAGCCTTATCAAATCGAAGCCGATTTAGCTGATAACTGACACATATCATTGTTTAGCTAATCCAATGAGCTAACGACATTTGGTTGGTTGAGCGGTCCTATATAAACTCACTTCTGGATAGGTTTATTGTACCAGTGGCCACGCGTAATTGCGCATCCCTATGATTACGCAGCTATGCGAATAATCTAGTAATGGCGAAACGGAGTGAAAAATTGAAATATTCAAGTATTTCATTATATTATAACATATATTGTTGTATATTTTGACATAAATAAACTATAGTTTAGTCTTTTGTTTGACTGTGAAGTGAAACTAACTTCTAAAAAGGTAGTTTCTTATAAATTAGTCTGTGCCTGTGTTTGTCTTTTGTTTGACTGTGAAGTGTGAATTGTATGTGTGTGCTGTGTGTGTCCCCCTTTGTGCCCTCGCTCTTTTGTTTGACTAGGAAGTGTGAAAGTGTATGTGTGTCTTCCCCCCTTTGTGTTTCATTGTGTGACTGAACTGCTGATGTGAGATGAGCTGTAAAAAAAGAATACAGAAAGGACACTATAACCTCACTCAGGGATTTTGTAAATAGTTCATGTTTGCTGTGTTTTATTTATGCTCTATACTTTTTTGAATGCAAATTTTATTTTTATTTCAAAATTGTATTTGTTCAGACAAGAAAGAAAAGGCCCCTTTGGAGTCTCCAAATGGCACAGTTTGGGAACGCCTGGTGGTACCCTTCAAAAAAAAACTGTGTAATATGTTCATTTTTTGAGGTTTTGTTCTGAAATTTGAACCTGAACTTGGTAACACTTCATGCTATGTTCCTATGGTGTTTTCCAGCTTATACCTACCAGCTATAGTCACCTGCAGGCATCTGTTTCTACAAAAATTCCAGGCGGAATTTATATCCTTCAAATTCAGCACATTCAGACCACTATTACACAGTGCCAGAGGCACTTAGTGATTCTGACTGTTTTGCAATTCAAAAATTCAGAGTGTTATCTTTTGAATGAGACCAAAACCATGCATATACTGCAAGCGGTTGAAGAGCAGCTTTAATTTACTTTTGGGTATGTCGTTTTTGGGCGTTTTTGATAAATTCACTTAAACATGTAAGAGGTTTTAAGCACTTCTATCATTGTGTTGTTAGAATTCACTGTTAAAGTTGAAACTAGGTAGAGAATGTAATCTTGCAGTTACTCACACAAATATACTGGAAAGTAATGTTGTATAAACTCACAATCACTTACACACATACACTGAAAGGTGATGTGTGTAATTATATGCGGTCACAAGATGTTTGTGTAATTATATGCGTTCACAAGATGTTTGTATAAATATACGCGGTTACAAGATGTTTGTAGAATTGTACGCGGTCACAGGATGTATTACAGAATGTATTGAGTTATTTTGTGTCACTGTTTCTAGCATAGCAGAGATACTATTGCTTAATAGTAAGATAAAATTCCATATAAGGTGCTTGGATAAATCATTATTTTTAGCCTGGCGGAACCACCATTAGAAAAGTGATGAGTAAAGCACTTGGTAAAATGCCAAGATGGTGTGAAAGTCAGCTGAGAAGGGACCACCCCCAGGGGAGGGATGGAGAGATGGGAATAGCCATTTATGGATAAAACCACCATTATTTTCAAGTGATTAATGTTACGCATAACTAAAAGACCAATTAAAATGGCCAGAAAAGTCAAACAAAAAGGTAATCCAATGAGATGAGGTAAAAGAATGAAGTGACCAATCATGTAACGATTAAGAGGAGTATATAAACTTTTTTGAAACAAAGGAATATTGGACCTGCTTGCAAGCTGCTCTCGGCTTTGTGATTTCATCTGAAATAAAGTCTAAACTTTGAAAATCTTTTGCCTGAAACCTCTTCTCTACTTTTCAGAAAATTGAGCAAAACGGGATTTAGAAAATAATTGGACTTCTGAAAAATTGAACAAAAAGGACTTAGAAAATACTTTGAAAAGATTAACAAAAAAGGACTTTTTCCACAACACTATCTTACAACAGGTTTTTTTAATAAGGTCTTTTGTGGGGGTTTCTGTGTGTGTTTTTATGTTTTTGTTTTTTGCTTTTTATTATAGTTATGTGACTCAAAATCTTTTCATATTATACACATTTCATGGCTTAGTCTATCTAAAGCATCAATAGCCTATTACAACATCAGTCTTCTGTTTCTGTGTGCAAAAACCCTAACATATTCATCAATACCTAGCCCAGTTGTTATGACCTTCTCATGAGCCAGAATCACCAAGTTTCTCTTTCACTCATGTAACATTGTGTGACGGAAGGTGGTTAGGACACAGGAAAGGCTTCCTTAAACTCCTGTAGGTGTTTGAAAATGGTGGAGAGGTCTGCAACAGTAGAGGTGAACTTATTTTCCAACATGACTTTTGCAACACAAATGTCATTAGAAAGGCTGTCACTGCAGGCAGTACCTGCCAGCTTCTGCAGGGGATTCAACAAGGCAACATCTAGAAAAGAGGGAGATTGAGGAAGAAGGCAATTCACTGCCTTTATGAGATCAAGATTGCCTCTGGAGAATCTGGTCTTCATTTCCACAATAGCTCTGTCCAGAATATTGACAAGAGCTCTCTTCAGAGACTGGCTAGGAGTCTTAGAGGTTTCGGTGTGGCCTACAGTGGACAGAGCAACACTACCTGTGAGCTGTGAGCTTATTGTCCTCTTTCTTTTAGCTGCTGGAGCAGGGTAGTCTATCTCAAAATTAGTCAAATGAGTTAATGAGTCATCATCTCTCATCTCCCTCAGAGCCTATAGAGATGCACTGACTACTTCCCTAGCATGGCACAGGTCAACAGAATGAGCCTGTAGAATAGCATTTGCAGGCTTCAAGGCACCAAGCACTTTGAGGAGGAATCTTCCTATTTCAAATAAATTATGCTTCCTCTGCATCATTAACAGCACTGATGCCTCTGTGCAGATATCAACTGCTGGTGCACTGTCCTCCAAAAGCCTCTGAAAAATTACTGAGGATAGCATCTTGATTTTCCACAAGGCATTTAGTCACATCATGGTGACTTGTCCACCATATCTCCAGCAGGCATTTAAAGGAGGGGACATCATCATTTAACACTAAATTAGCTAGTGTGTCAATTATTTCATTTAGCCTGTTTTTGGATGTGGTGTATTTTGCATTTTGAGGAATACTTTTTGTAATTGCATTAAGGTTGGGATCCTGCGCTAGAATGTATACAAAAGGTTTTAGGAAAAGGCCAGCAGACAAATCCTGTTCATCACCAACATCACTATGTGCCCTTTCCAAGCTGCCATGAAGAAGAAACGCATTAACCTCAAGGAACTTAACTACTTCTCCAATGCTTTTGATATAATATCTATTTTTTTCTAATTGGGTGGGCCCCAGGAGGTTTGCAATAGTTTCCCCAGTTGCCTCCCTTTGTTGCATTTGAGACCAGGTTAAAGCACTCTTCAAATGACATTGACTAGATGTGTGCTTGCTGAATCCCTTGTCTTTCACCAATGCAGTTTCCCCATTATTAAATCGTTGTTTGGTAAAAATTATGTCTGTCATTAGATGCACCAAGCTTTGCAGAGTACACCAGCCATGGTCTCCCACGGTAACAGCCCGGGTTGAATGCACGATGCATGATGACAGAGAAAGGGAGAGAGAACGCAAAGCACAGCGAAAGAAACACTAAAAACTAAATAATCTCTGGACTGAGTATAGAAACGTGCAGCTATCGTGTAGAGTGCAGCTAACCAACACCAACACACACACCACAGGTGCAGCCAGCTAACAACTGCCAGCAGGCAATTGCAAAATATTAGAAAAGATTCCTAATCCTAACGACCTCTACTGGATGCAACTTGCAAGTAGGCTGATAAATCTATCTAACGCCAGTATTTAAAAATCAGATCTCCCTGACTGACTGAGACTCCCACCACTAGGCTATCCTCATCGGAGTCACTCAGCAAGTTAGGCTAACAACTTGGAATTCAGGCAGCTTTGTACAGTAGTCAAATGACAGCGTCTACTGATCAGAGAAGTGACACCGCTCTCCCACTGTGTCTCCATATTTTCTATGGCCAAACCAACCAATCAGATATTAGTAAAACATAAAACATAATTTCGATGTGGCATTTTTATGATTGGATGAATTGATGAGGACAAAATACTTTTTATTTTTGCAGTTTGAGATGAAGCAGGGACACAGTGTTGGGGGCATTTGGTGGGGCATTAACCCCCCCCAATGCCCATGTCTATAACTGGCCCAGAGTGGCAGCCATGTTGCATGTGGTGAATACATGCTAATGTGTTTCTTCCTGAGATTTTGTATACACTCCAAACCTGGCAAACACATTTTAAGAATGATGTCTTTTTGATAACAGTTTTTGGACTGTTTTTTTTGTTGCAAGGGGCTTGGAAGCCTCTGAGGTTGGCTGCAGCCTCTAGTTGAATAAAATTTGTGAAATTTGTTTGAAGTAAAAATAACAAATAAAAAAATAAAGTAAAGCAAAAGACCTAGCAAAACTCTGTAGAGCATGTGTATGGTTGGTTTGTGTTCTGTGTGAGGGTGGCTATGTTTGGACAGAAATGAACCTATTTTTCATCTTGGAATAGCCTTCATGGTTAAGGGGAATGAGAGGAATGTAGTGGCAGAACAGAAATGTGGACAACAAGGGAAAGAAAGAAGAAGCGTTTGACTTTTGGTCTGTGAGAAAGAGCGATTGTTTGCACAAAGAGCATGACAGAAAAGCGTATGCCTTCAATTCCTTTCTGGCAATTCAATTGAATTTGATCCATGACACATGTTTTAGTGCACAAGTAAAAAAAAGAAAAGTCCTCACTTCAAACTCTGAAACACTGAACACTGACTTTAAATTAAACAAAACGAAAGTGTGGTACAAAGAGAGGGTTCTCCTTGTATCCTTTTATTTTATTTTCACACACATTCAAAAGAGCTATAAAACATTTACAGGACAGGTTTTTTTTTTTTTTTACAAAAAAACATTTCATTTGAATTAGTTTGGAGAGTGTGAGATGTGGCACCCCTGCAGCCATGGGCATTTTCTCCTGTCTCCGCAGTCACCGATTCCAAGAGTTCCCAAATCTCGCCCCCAAATCACAGCATACAGCCCTCACCACACGCTTAGTGTCACCCTGAAACAGTAGGGCCACATACAGGGAGATAACGCATCAGAAAACTGGAGAGATTCAGGTGAGATTAGGATTGCTGAAGAGAGTTTTAGGATCAGATTATGGCTGTGATAGAATCATTATTATGCACCGTTTATAACTGCAACTTGTTATCCATTGGTGGATAGTGTTCAAATATAGTATACGTGTGTTTGTGGAGATGTGTGTAACTACAGGGTGATTGTCTCTGGACAGTGTGTGCGGTGTGGAAGGTAGACTGTTAATGGTCACCTGGGGAGGGATGAAAGGGGCACACTTACCTGAGGGGCAGTGGGGGGAGGTGATGGTGATCCCGTACAGGTGAGATCTGTAATCGGGCAGGTACTCATCTGTAACCCGATGGCCGTCCTCACTCAGGACCAAGACAGCCTCCCTGAAAGACCACTCCGATCAACGACAGTCACACTGAAACATTGGAAATCTGCAGATAAAATATGATAGATAGAAACCTGCCTTTGAACCTTTACTAGTTATTCAGGTGAATGTAACCACCTAAGGCGTCATGATTCTAATGAATCAATCCTGAGAGTTGGTTATGAATGATGAATAAACAAATCATGTTAAGATTTACTGACTCGCATGGCAACCTTACTGAGTGAGACTCTTGACCTAGTGCATACCCCACACACATCCAGGTACTACAAACTGTAAGAATAAATAAGGTGAAATAAATATCATTGAGTCCGATTAAGGAATGCTGTGTAAATTCATGCAAAATTGTGCTTAACAGCATCATCGGGCGTGGCTGAGGGTGGCCAGGGAGCGACAAAATAAACAGAGAGAAGGAAAAATAAAGCAAAAATGGAACCAAAAAATAGGGCGAAAGCCCAACGATACCAAGTGAGGCAGGGCCTCTCTCACCTTCTCCAGTCTGAATAGTAGAAATGATTGCCGTGTGACACCAGGCTGAAGGGGTAGCTCAGATCATTCTGGATCTCACGTCTCCCTGTCCCATCGGGGGACATGCACTCCAGCCGTTTAGTGCCTGATCGACAGAGGTGACGCTTATTTCGGTGCTTGTTCCATTTGTTTAACTCAAAACTTTCATATCAGACAGAGATATAACCATTAACACACATAAGCACACAATTCATTATTAAACTATGTACAGCATGTATAGTAAAATGAAACTTCTGTGGAAGCAGAATAAAATATAATCAGTTGCAGAATGAAGCATAATCAATTGCAGAATAAAGTATAATCAGTTTCAGAATAAAGTATAATCAATTGCTACATATTGTTTATTAGGAAAATATAAATAGGTTTTACTGTCTTGGTTGTCTGTGCAAAATGCTGTTGGGAGGTGTTGAGCTGAGGTGCCTGAATGGAAAAGCTACAAAAGAAGAACTGTGACCTTCTTATTATGAGGCAAATAACATGGATGCGATACCATACTGGTAGGATGCCCAGTACTAGGTTGTACAAGACGGGTTGTGAACTGCAGGGTTGTAAAGACTGTCTGAGCGCCTCATGTGATAAGATAAAGAGGAGAATTAACTAAATTATTTATAATTAAATAAAACTAAAGTCACACCACCTCATCCCATTTCATTATGTATAAGTTGATAGCACCTTTGGTATTTTCTTTAGTTCTATGCCTGACACTCCAGCATGTCTATGCTTAGGATGCTTCTGTGCCTATGCCTGAACTCCCTGCAATTGCCTGAACAAAGATCCTTTTGTTGAAGATTCTCTTCAAAACCACAACACTTCAGATTGTTAAAAGCAACCTGGGGAAGGGAGGGTATCTTACCTGCGTCCGCCCAGCACAGGAGGTTCACAGAGGGGTCAAAGGTCAGGGCGTTGGGAAGCCCGATCCCATCGTGCACTAGCACTCTCCTGTTATGGCCTTCTATAGTGGAGCTCTCGATTTTCGGGTTGTCCCGGTTCCAGTCTGTCCAGTACAGGGTTCTGTGGAATGAGGCGCAGGCCCAGAGTCACTGTCTGGAGGATCCCTCAGCAAAGGCAGGGGTCCCCAAACTTGGTCCTGGGGACACCCTGTGTATGTTGGTTTACACTGTGTGTTAGGGACCCACTCTGTATGCTGGTTTTAATTCCAACCATTACTGCAACCTCTAACTTCTAATTAGGTGTTAATTATTCTTTTTTAGGCACTTTTAATGTCTACTGAAGGATGATTTACCCTTGTAAGGCCAATATGTCAGAATGCCACCATAGCTATGCATGCCATGAACAATGTGCCATATTCACATCCCAGGACCTTTAATCAGTCAAATCAACTATTAAATTATAGACTGGCAGGTGTAATCAGTGGGGGCCTAATTGTTGAAAGTGTGGTCACTGAAACTAAATAATTTGTGAAAAGCTAAAGGTTAAAAGACAAAGCAAATGGTAATGAGCCAAAGCTGTATTGTTAATAATTTTAAGGAAAGAAGCATGGTAGAACACACGTTTTAAACAACCTTTATTGATTAAGAGGCTAGTTGTAATAAAAACCAGTATACACAGTAGGTTCCCAGGACCCAGTTTAGGAACCACTGAGCTAAGGCATTTTACTTATGCTATTTTGTAGGATTCTCGATTAGTCTTTTAAATGTGTCCTGCCAGAGCCCATTGCTGACAGTATTGCTTATGCAGCCTTTGATCGGCAGGTGACAGAAAGATGAGGTTTATGCCGGAGGTGGGACGTACCCACTGGTAGAGTCCACAACAATGGCTCGGGGGCTGACCAGGTCAGTGTCGAATAGGACCCTTCTGCCACTGCCATCCAGACTCGATGCTTCGATTCTGTCAGTCCCACTGTCTACCCAGAACAACATCCTACGCACTGTATCCACAGCCAAGCCCTCCGGACTGATCAACCCTGGACAGCACGTTATAGAATATATTTTATGTCTTCTGTTTCATATTTGACCTGTAATTATATTTCTAAACAAGCAGGTTTAATCTGGCATAATTTGGTACCGGCCTCTGCCATCAAGCCACTGCAACTGGTCCAGAATGCTGTTGCACGTCTGGTGTTCAATCAACCCAATTTCACGCATATCACCCCCCTACTCACCTCTCTGCACTGGCTTCCCATCACAGCACGCATCAAATTCAAATCACTGGTGCTGGCTTATCAAGCGGCTAGAGGAACTGCTCCACCCTACTTCCAGACACTCATCACACCCTACACCCCAGCCAGACCCCTCCGCCTCCTCTGGCAAACTAACTGTCCCATCCCTCCGGGTGCCCGGCAGCTGCTCCTCACGTCTCGCCTCTGCGGAATCACTTGCCATCTTCTCTGGCAAGAGACTGCCCAAACCCACCTTTTCAGACTCCACGGAATCACTTGTCACTGAAGACTCAAAACCCATCTACCAGCCAGTTGTCATTACCACTGCCTATATGTCTAATACTGCTTTTTGTACATGTATACTTGTTTAAAACTTCCTTAAAATTTTTACTAACCTTTTCCTTCCTGGTGTTACAGGTATAGTATGCAGCTGCCAACAATGATGTCTATCGCTGTATTACTGCACTGATCTCTTGTGCCAACAATGATTGATCATACCATGTATTAATGCACATCTTGTAAGTCGCTCTGGATAAGAGCATCTGCAAAATGCTTAAAATGTAATGTAATGTTTGTGTTTGTGTTTGTGCTGTTACCTCTACCATAAATTGTGCTTGTGCCTAATGTGTATATTACCTGTGTTTATGATGGTCTCAGGCTCTGCCCAAGGCTCAAGTCTGGCCCTGCTGATAGTCTGTGTGGCGAGGTCAGTCCAGTACAGCCTCTTACCCCAACAGTCATAGACAATCCCAACCACAATGGATCCCTATGTTTCCATCACAGCACAAAGGGCATGGTCATAAGATTAGCACTGGGATTAGTGTCTTTCAAGATTATCCTAAGATTAGCACTAGAATCAGTGTCTTTTAAGAATAGCCTAAAATTAGCACTGGGATTAGTGTCTTTTAAGATTAGCCTAAGATTAACACTGGGCCTTGAACCTGATGCTGCCACTGAGAAGATTTACAGACACTGTTACCTGCAGCGTTAGCAGCACCGAGGCCTTCTTCTTGTCCAGGTGAGCCCCATTGAGAGGCAATGCCCCAATCTGCTGGCCCTGGGCATACAGGAGGGTAGGGCCTGATAGGGGAGGGACTACATCACGGCGGGGCGGAAGATGCGTTGTGGGAGGAGCCACAGTCGGAATGCCTGCCAATGATTCAAAGAGTGGTCGGCAATGCTTCAATCAGTAACTTGAGGGTAAAGCCAGTCAGACACGTAACGGAAAAAAATCCCATAAACGAAACAAACCCCATGCTTTTAAACAAACACATTAGTCAGTTCAAAAGGTTCCAATTTAAATTTTAAAATAAAATTTGTAAAAGATAAAAGACTTTAAAAAACACTGTAAATTGACACTGATGCACTGAGGAGGCAGACTCACAGGCGGGCTTCACGGCGTCATGTGATCGTGTCCCGATCACCTCCCTCCCATCGCGGTCTGCACACCAGCAGTAGGTGCTGTCTCCGTAGCACTGAACCGGTTGGAACTGGCCCAGGGCATCGCACTGGGGCATGTAGTCGTATGAGGATGGCTGGCCCCCATAGTGCTCCAACAGGCTGGACCTCCAGTGCTCACACACCGTCTGCGGGCGTGGCATGGATGGGGCTGTGGGGAGGGGGGGAGCATGTATCATAAGTCTCACACTCTGCATAGCCCTGCGGTCTAACTGCTTTATCAGACAAATGGATATACAGTGATAATATTATAAAGAATAATATAAGTTATATTGCTATATTATTCAAGAAGACAGGATTAAAAAGCACAGGATTTATGATTTATCCAGTAAAGCTATGTTCATTTTAATTCAGGCACTGCAGAAGACTCTCTGGACTGCTCTGTGTACAGCATTGTGTTTACAGTGTAAGAATGAAGTCTTCCTGGTTGCATGCGACACTGACATTGGCTCGGCTCTGTTATAGTACTTTCACAAACAAGGGATTTGGAAGCACTCATTATAATCCTACTCTCTCACACTGGGTAATTATCTCAAATATAGACTTGGCTCCCCTTTCTGTGTATGAATCAAGATGAAAATCTCTCTGTCAGAATTTGCACAGCATTTCAAAGGAATGGTTCAAGAGAAACATCGAATGTATTTGCCGTAAAGCAACCTTCATGGGACTTTTATGTGTAATCTCTGTGTTAGAGCCAGTGATTGGGTGTAGGGATATCTAATACCCCCCTTTACACCGACGGTAACACTGGTTATTGCTAAGTTCAGCTTTGGTGTAAATGGTCGACCCGGGTTATCGGACACGGCAATTCAACCCAGTGCATTGGCATGTCAGCTTTGGTATAAAAGGGCAACCCAGCTTGCACCTGGATTTCCGATTTAGCATACTCCACATTTACACCAAAATCGATTAGCTACCCATTAGTTCAAATGGGACAAACTAGAGGAGCTCTCCTCTTGACTGAACAAATGGGGAACCGCAAGAAAGGGTAAAAATAATAAAATGATCGGGTGTGCGTGTGTGTTATGTATATACCAAAGAGTGTGAATGTCGATACAGATTCGGCCAGTCTGGCAAGTGTACCATTTACCTTCTAAACCTACTAGAGCTGTACGTTGCCCATAGCGCGTAGCCCCGTGGCACAGCCAGTGACACACAGTCTCGGGTTACGCTTTTGTGCATCGGGTTACGCTTCTTCGCTTGTAGCGCATTTCTGCACTCAGTTGGAGATGCACGTCTACGACATAGCATACAATATAATACTGTAGAAAAATGATACGGTCACATATAAAATTAGAGATTTTCATGCAGCAAACACCAATTCCATGTCTCTTTCCATACTGCAAGCATGCAGAATTCAATTTGACTCATCAGAAACTATTTTGTTAGGGTAAAAATCTTACGCATTTAACATCAGCATTTTTTGCCGTGCTTCCACTCTCAGTTTGGCAGACAGTGCAGTGTTGCATTTTGCTGTGATCATTGTTTTGGCAAAACAAAAATACGTTGTTCTTTATTTTGCCATCATTGGCAAAATAAAGTGGAAAAGGCACGCACAATTATCCTCACTACTAAATTCTGAATCAGGTTAGCGAGGATTTTAGACTGAATGCACTGTCCAGAAATAGAGACAACCTGAAACCGGCTGACGTTTGATTAGTCTGGATTAAACCTGTTAAACTGTTAAACAGGTCCCTGACTTTGTTGATGGCTGGATTTTCAGAGTTTGTGGGTTGGGCAGGTGACTTTACCTGGCTGGTCAAAGTTGGTGGATGGGCTGCCTGGGAATGTCCTGGTCCCCGCTTGCTCCTGCCCCCTGCTGTCCACACACCAGCACTGTCCCGTGGAGCCGTGGCACTGCAGGGGTCTGTATCCCCCGTCCTCCTCACACTGGGGCACAAAGGCCCCCTGCACTGTGGCCCGGCCCTCCCAAGACACCTGGCTCTCCAGCAGGACGTCTCGCACTGAGTCGAAGGGCGCACAGAGTGCACTGTGGATAATGACAGGAATCACGGCAGGTCAGACCAAGGGGCAACGCTATCAAAAGGCTCACAGGATTGGCTATGGATGGGGTGCGCTGTCCGCAAATCAGATTGTAGTTCCCAAATTGCTCCTTTTTTGCTTCAAAACACAAACTGGGGGAAATAGGACTGGCTCAGTCCACTAAATATACTGGCTATGGGTCAGACACATTCAGCCACTGTTATGGGCATAAGATCAGACCAATCCCCCAAAAAATATGAAAAGAAGTACTTGACTGGAGACTTGTCTGATTTGCACATTTCGACTGGCTAAATGCTTGGGGACAAACAGAATTGACCTTAAAAAATTCAATGTATTTTTATACATCATATTGGTTTATGGGATTGACCCCAATACTCCAGTAATCTGACCGCCATACCGGCGCTTACCACTGGGTGGCAGGCAGTGGAACCCGTCTCCCTCAAACCCGGGCCAGCACTGGCACTGGAAGGAGCCTGGAGAGTTGGTGCAGGAGGCGTGGGGGTGGCACAGCTGGGACAGACACTCATCGATGTCTACGACATTAAGGGATATATCGACAGTATAGAGCTTGGTGAAGATCTGTGGTGATCCGTTTAAGAATGCTGTATCAAATAAGTGTATCCAGGGACATATGCACAAAGAACAACTTACCTATATCCCCTGAACTACTCCACAGGTCTACATCCATGACCCTGTGACCTCAGACCCCTAAACTACTCTACAGGTCTGTATCCATGAGCCCATGACCTCTAACTGTATTTTTATACCACAATAGTTTTATAAAGGTTATGTTTTTACCTATATGTGTTCGTGCATGTATTTTGTTTGATTTATTGTCATGTTTTGATATATGCTTTTCTGTAGTTTATTGTGGACAGGTGATGGAAATTTGCCTTTGGCTATAAAGACTTAAAGCGCTGCTTGTTTTTACCATTATAACAATGTGTTTGCTATAAATGAATACATAAAATTTAAAATAACAAATAACCCCTACACCATGGCCTATGATTTCTAAACCACACATTACTTTTCACAGCTGTCCCACAGGGATCCTGCCACTCCTGGCACACTGGAGTCATGTGAGACCATTTCGGAGGATCTTTGGATCAGTTCCCAAACCACCACACTGGGCCACCCCCACCCATCCCCCCCACCACACCCGTCTCCCCCCAGAAGGAGCTCACCAATGCAGGTCCAGCCGTCAAAATCAGTCTGGTAGCCGCTATGACACAGGCAGTGGTGACTACCCGGAACATTGACACACTGAGAGAGAGACCCACAGGCACTGAGACCCATGGTACACTCATCAACATCTGGGAGGGAGGGAGGGAGGGAGGGAGAGAAAGGAGACAAAGAGGGAGGGGAGAGGGAGAAGGCGGGATAGGAGAGGGAGGGAGAGAGAGGGCGAGAAAGGGGTAGGGGGATGAGAGAGGGAGGACAAGAGGCAGAGACAAAGTGAGAGAACAGAGTTAAAGATAAGCCCTGATTATCGACAATTGTTAAACAGAGACTGATTATTGTTCAATTAAATTTGCTTTACTGCATAATTTAAAGTTAAGTTATAAAAAATACAAAAAAAATACAAAAATTAATAAAAATGAATGAATACAATTTATTTAATAAAGTATAACTGACTTGTAATGCATTTCATCAGTAGTTCCAGTAAATATCTCCAAACGCACATGTACCTTTTAATCTCTCAGCACACCCTGTGCTCTGTGGCCCATCCCCCATCTCTTACCATAGCAGCTGTGGCCATCGCCCCAGTACCCCAGCGCACACTGGCAGTGGAAGTGGGCGCCCTCACCAGGCAGACAGAGGGCAGTGGCATGGCAGTCGTGGGTGCCGTCAGTGCACGGGTTCACAGACAGAGCTGGATCCGCTGAAGGGGCAGGGGCAGGGCCAAAGCTCAAAGGTCATCAAGAGGTCACAACAGTCAATCAGACAAAGATAGTTTGTTTTCTTCTGATGACAGGATGAAACTGATTCATCAAAAACAAACAAGAGTTTGTTTCCCCCAAATTCCCCAGCCTGCCTCTACCCCTTTCACACAGCTTCATACAGAGTCACGATGGGAATCTTGGGTATTAATGTTGCAGGGAGAAGCAGACTATCATCTCTTATGCACACATCTTCATATGGAGAGTTCTGCTCCTCCACAGTACAGACACACACACCCTCACACACAGAGTTCAGCTCCACTCTACCACAGACACACACACACCCTCACACACAGAGTTCAGCTCCACTCTAGCACAGACACACACACACCCTCACACACAGAGTTCAGCTCCACTCTAGCACAGACACACACACACACCCTCACACACAGAGTTCAGCTCCACTCTAGCACAGACACACACACACCCTCACACACAGAGTTCAGCTCCACTCAGGCACAGACACACACACACCCTCACACACAGAGTTCAGCTCCACTCCAGCACAGACACAGCTCCATACAGTTAGCGCAGCTGCTCTGCAGTACAGACACACACACCCTCGCACACACCTGTACAGTACAGATACATCTCCAGGCAGAGCTCTCACCTCTGACAGGCCCTACGGTGTTGGCAGTGGTGTATCGGAGGCTGCGCTCGCCGGCCTCGTACAGCACGCCCACACGCTCCACGCGCAGCTGCAGCGTGTCGGGGTGGGCGGGGGGGTCATGCGGGCAGGCCCCGTGAGTCACATTCTGATGCAGCAGGAAGGAGAAGGTCTCTGAGCTGCCGTCCGTCGACACAACAGTGTACTCCCGCACCGACGAGGCTGTCACCACTGCGCCCGGGAGAAACAACAGACTACATTACCCAGAATGCACCATGGGCTCATTTCCCTGTCCCAGCCCTGCTCCCACATTGGATCATTTTAACTGGCTTATGTTGACTTTTTTTTCTTCTTCTAATTTCTATTTTATTATTCTATTTTATATCTATTATTCTTTTTCATTTTGTCGTATTTTTACTTTGAACATAATGTATGAAAAGTGCGCTATACATTTTTACATTCACATTTTAGGCATTTAGTAGACACTCTTATCCAGAGAGACTTACAATAAGTTCATTTAACATGGCAAGAACAATCAAAGCTATAAATAAAGTTATTATTTTTAATTATTATTATAATTATTATGTTCAGGATCAAATCTCTATGGGCTACGGTCTCACATTTTAGGCTGCATCCCAATACATATATATATATAAAAATATTTAAATATATAAATATATATAAATATATCTGACTATAGTCCCGGGTTCGAATCCCGGCCGGGGCCTTTCTGTGTGGAGTTTGCATGTTCTCCCCGTGTCCGCGTGGGTTTCCTCCGGATACTCTGGTTTCCTCCCACAGTCCAAAGACATGCACATTAGGCTAATTGGAGTCTGCCTGTAGGTATAAGTGTGTGAGTGAATGGTGTATGTGCCCTCGTCCAATACATGCTGGGATTGGATTCAAGACCCTGACCAGGAATAACTGTCCAGCGCAACTTTGTTTATTTTTATGTATTCCTGTTCCTGTTCTCCCTGCCCAATGCATGCTGGGATCAGGCTCCAGTCCTGCCAGCCATCTTCCCTGCCCCCAAGACCCTGACCAGGAATAAACAGGTTAGATAATGAATGAATGAATTAAGATGTTTCCCACAACTGCCTGCCTGCCCATTATAGGCTGGGTCTGCCCTCACCACGGTCAAACATCCTGTGAAACTTCAGGTTTATTTGTCCAATTAACCAATAATGAATGAATGAATGAAATGCTTGTGCAAGCCAAAAAAACACATGTAAATCATCTGGCGTTTCATTGCACGTGAACAGTACACAGGCTGTTATAGGCTCTTACACACGCTTCAAGCAGGTATAGACAGTGCATGGCAGCGATTGGTTAGCGATTGGATGTTTTTTGTTAAGGAATGAGTTTTTGAAAGTCATTCTCATAGTTATTATTATGGCATAAACACTTTCATTCATCTGAATTGAAATTGTTATTTAAAAATATATATATTGCAGACACCATTATAGTTATGGTTAGTGTTGCTGGTGGAAACATGATTTCAGGGTTAGCGATGAGGTCACCTGATGCGCCGTACTGAAACGTCTCCGTGTACGGCTCAATTTGCACGGTGGCACCAGGAGCGATGAAGGGCAGGTCGCCATGGATATGGGTGTCCACACTCAGGTAGTTGAGGGAGTCCAGGCCCCTGGCCTCCTGAACAATGGACACGCGCTCGTTACCTGGGCTGAACGTCACCTCCGTGTGGAAGGAAAACTCAGCACCTGAGACAGAGTGATAGAGAGAGAGGGGGGAGAGGAAGACATCTGTGGGCCTTTTCCTGTTCTTTTTTAAATCCTTTTTTTTTGTTGCCCAATTTTCTCACAATTTGGAAGGACTGATCAAAGTTGACCTGTCCATTGGTGCAACACCCTCTGTCAGTTGTGGAGAGTGCAGACAAGCACACACTCTCTTCAGAAGTGCATGTTGCCAGAGTACACTTAACTCACAGCAGATGCTGGTGGCAGACTTCGGGTGCACAATGAGACAGAGGTCATGTTCTGCTAGGTAGGATCTTTGTAAACTGTAAGTCGCTCTGGATAAGAGCGTCTGCTAAATGCCTGTAATGCAATGTAATGTAATCTTTCTAACATCTGCACAGATTCACTGACCTTGATATCATCTGGATAGCTCATCCCGTTCATTGAGTCGATCAGTGGATCTGCACACATTTGACTTAAATCAGACTAAACCAGACCCCTGATGCTTCTCAAATGTATCAGTGCTTTAAATACAGGCAACACTGCGAGGTGTAAGGGCAGCACCGCAAGGCCTTACCGATGAGGCTGAAGCCGTTCTGGTGGCCTGGCATCTCCAGGGCAAATAACCAGCCGAACAGGCCCCCGATGGGGGTGAGGGGCATCAGGGCTTGGCCAATGTGTTCAGGGACCTGGCTGAGGGAGACAAAGGCACGGCCGTCCCCCACCACCATGTAGGCATGCAGGTCTGCCCCGCCAAGCTCCACCAGGCTGTTCCCCACGGTGAGCACGCCCTGCACCTTACCGCTCACACGCTGGGGGATACCTGGAGCGCAGGTACAACACCTGAACACCTGAACACCCAACACCTGACCCAACACCCTTAATACCTGAGCACCATTCTGACCCAATGTTCTTATCATAGCCCGATTGTGACAAATATGCTCAAAAACATTCGTACAACATCCACTCTGATAGGCTGACACTCTTTTGTGAGGGGAGGGGCTAATCTATGACATCAACACGTATAACTCACCCTGTGGCAGGCAATGGCGCCCGTTGCCATAGTAGCCAGAGCGGCAGTGGCAGCAGAATCCAGAGAAGTAGTCAGTGCAGTAACTGTCCTGAGAGCATTGCTGGTGGAACAAGGCACATGTCTCAACATCTCCACTGGACTGTACCACTACAGAGAATAGAGAGGGGGAGAGAGGGGAGAGTTTATTAATATTGGACTGTACTAACACAGAAAACAGAGAGAGGGGATAGGTAATCGCTGCTGGCCTTTACCTTCACCCAGGCGCTGTGAAAGGGTGAGGTTGTGGGAAGTTCAGAACAACAGGTAAGGAGAAACACCAGACAGAGAGTGAAGTTCACCTCCACTGCCAAAGTCCAGGTAGTCCTCATCAGGACTCCCTGGTCCCCTGATCCTCTGGTCAGGTGACAGGGCCTGCCGCCCATCCTCCAGAGGGAGGTTCTGGAGGGGAACAGGGCGTGAGGGGTCAGAGGTCAGGGGGGGTAGTGATGATCCAGACTGAGTCTCAGTGGTAGAGGGGGGAACCTGAGGAGGGAGAGAGGGGGTACAGCTGAGGGTTTTGCAGGTTGTTCCCATTAGTCATGTTATTGATTTTCCACTGTTGCTGGACCAGTTCCTGGACCCATATACTAGAGCAGCAAAAGCTCAATGATTCCTCCTCTTCTATCTCCACACGTCTTTAATTAATTGTTCCATTAATTAATTAGGTCCAATATAAATTAATTAATTGAATAACTGCTCCTGAATGGCTGGGATTTTGTCTGTATTGCTAATTTAACTAAAAGAGTTACATATAAATACAAAATAAGTCCTGAGGATATTACGTGGTGAAAGCAGCCATGCATTTTAGAATATTTCTGTTTCTGCACTAAGCAGATACATTTTAAAAAGACAAATGCATACATCAAGCCTGTGCTTCAAGATAGACAGATTTATAAACTTTGGTGTTCGATTTTGTCTTTTGGGATATTTTTAGGTTTTGGTTTTTAGAGTGTTGTTTTTCCCCATAACGGATGCCACGTTAGCAGCCTTAAATAGAATGTAGAATACACTACTCTGCCTTTATTGTTTCTAATTTTGGTGATGTAAAATACAGGTATTGATGCAATTCCAATTGTAAAAGCCAAAACAATATTGTCTTTCACAGTTCATATTCTTACACGCATTAAGTGCTTGGTAAATATGTTTTATTGAGTTAAGAGATTAAATGTCGGATTGACTCACGTGTAATTCACCGATCGGCACTTCATAGACTTCCATTGGTCTTTTTAGATCGCCCAGTTCTGTAGTCCCGTTTCGTTCTTGCATGATTAAATCGTCTCCGGGTGTTCCATAGGTCGCTACAATGCAGATTTTCAGAAAGGACAGTATGACTGTGACCCTCATATTCAGAGATCTGGGTGGGGAGAGGGACAGTTTAACCGAAGAGCGCGCGGGTTTCGCCGTACATCCGTAAATGATTGGCAGCTATTTTATATCTAGAGGGATTGCAAACATGTTCTGCTGCACGACCGAAACGCAGTAGAAACCTTACCGCTAGGAATTCAACGGAAAAGAAGGCGACGATTGGCCATTGCATTCTTTGACTGGCGAGACACCGGACACCCAGGGATCAAGTCAGGTCGAGAAGGACACTTTTTGCAACATGTCTCAGAAGCCAATCAAGTCATGCACCTCCCTTGTGTAGATGCTACACCCACTGAAACAACAACTAGACCGCCTCTCCTCGGTCGAAGTGTCCAGAGCGAGTGGAACAGATCAACGGATGTTATTTTGTTCATTTAAAAAATGAAGAAATGAAAAAAATTGTTGTGTCATACAGAGAATTAAGGAGCATGGGCATCGCAGAAACGTCTCACAAATCCTCTTTGATGTGGTTTTGGGGGTTGTGTTTTTCGCACCTGTCCCAATTCGACCTGTTCCCCCTGCTTTTTCCCCTCGGATCCTCCTTGATTGCATGGACACAGTCCCCTGTCCTCATCTGCCGTTTGAACCGAGTATGCTGAATTTAGACCTCAGGCACATCTATTTTGTGTTCATATTTGTTCATATTTCTATTTACTGAAAACAGCTCCATAACTGAAAACGGCTTGTAAACACTTGTAGGCAAATGGCACATTGTACTCGTTTGCTATTTGTCCTCAGCACTGTTGTTTATAATATTGTTTATTATTATTATTATTATTATTATTATTATTATTATTATTATTATCTCTAAACTTTTTTGCATCGCAGATAAATTGTCATAGTGCAAGGACGCAAAACTATCACCAATTGTTTCCACACGGTGGCGCACCCTCCCCTTGCATGAAAACAAAAATGTGAGAAATCGTCACAGTTCTCAAGTATTGAAGTGTGAGGGAGATTACAGGGCAAGAGAAATGTCTGATCTTTATACGGTATTTGATTTTTACACTCCAGTTTGTAGGATCCATATGACTGTGATGTAATTTAGCAACGTGTTTGTTCTCATGCTCAGAATGTAGAATTTCTTGGCTGCTGGGTGGCTCATCCTGTTAAGGCACTGTTCTAATGTGTGGATGAGCCCCACGGCCTGCATCCTATTAAGGCACTGCTTTAGTGTGTGGATGAGCCCCACGGCCTGCACCCTATTAAGGCACTGCTCTAGTGTGTGGATGAGCCCCACGGTCTGCATCCTGTTAATTAATGCACTGCTCTAGTGTGTGGTGAGCCTCATTGTCTGCATCTTTTTAATGCACTGTTCTAGTGTGTGGATAAGCCCCATGATCTGGTATCGAATCCACACCGTGCCAGTGCCAACTGTGGCCAACAGCGCAACACATGATTGGCGGTAGCATCGCCCAGGATTCAATTGACCGGGTTGTCCATGTCTCATCGCACATCAGCTTGTCAATCAGGTGACCATGGTCTGAGGTATAAAACTGCATATAAAGTGACTTCCGGTAACTCACGTCGGTGTCAGCTTTAAGATTTATCCTTAAAAATGTATTTGGGGGAAAAGGGGTAAAAAAGAAGAAAACCAGAGAATGATTTCAGATAGACTTGTGTATTTAATTATTAAAACAAACAAAGAGCTTATCAATATGGGTAACTACTATCACGAAGACAAAGAACAACATATTACAGTTTCAATTCTCAGTGAGGATATATTTTAAGACCAGACTGTTTATTTATTTATTTCATGTTTCATTACAGATTTGATGTTCATTTTCAATCACTATTAGAGTTAATTTTAAATAGAGTACATGTTCATTTTCAATCACATATTAAAAATTAATTTTAAATATCAAGGCTATCAAGTTATGCATTTTAGCCAATATCAATGTTTGTGTCATGTTATGACCCTACATGCAAGGTTTGCAGTAAATGTCAATTCCAGTGCAGGAGTTATGCAACTTAAACCTTACAGTGTAAAGGCAAATATTTCACAAAACATTTGCCATAATACGCTTTAAAGCACACCCCGGGCCTGAACCCCCACAAAGGCAAGCCTAGGGCAACAGTGGCGAGGGAAATCTCCATGGATGGGACAAATAGGAAGAAACCTTGGGAGGAACCAGACTCAAGAGGGCCAAATCTACAAATGGTGATCATTTTGAGTGTGCCCTCACAGTGCCAGCTCCTGTTACATTACATTACAGGCATTTAGCAGATGCTCTTATCCAGAGCGACACAGTTGAAATAAAATCCATTTATACAGCTGGCTATTAACTGAAGCAATTCAGATGAGGTACCTTGCTCAAGGTGCCAGTGCTTCACCTGGAGATTGATCCTGCTACCTTAGTGTTACAAGCCCAGCTGCCTAACCATTCACTGGCCAATACGATTTTTCTTGCATGGGGTTTTTCAACGGATTCTAGCTAACTTCTGGGTGCTGAATCCAAATCTGGCATTAGTTTTTGCCTATCACATCAGGTTTTTGAACTATAAAAAGTCATTATTTCTGAGAAAACTGCAATTTTACACTCGAAGTTGAAAAACACTGTTGCATTAGAAGATCGATAGATGCAAAAATGTTTACAATGAAAGGTATCTACTTCAATTACAATATTTAATTGTAAAACGTAGATTAGGTAGAGTCTTAACAGCAGATTAGGTAGAGTCTTCACAGCTGCAAATCACAAAAAACATAAACTTATGTAAAACATGTTTTTATGACTTAAAACATTTGTACAATTATTTTAAGGCCCTAAATGAAGTAGTTTTGGTGAGAATAATGTTTTATCCCCACCAAGATTCCCAGACCGGATGGTCAACTTTTGTAAAATCCATGAATATGGAGCATAGATAGCACAAAAACTTGATGTGATTGAGCAAATCTGAGATTTGGATTCAGCAGCCCAAAATGAGACAAAACCAGTTTCAAAAGTCCATGCAAGAAAGAAAAACTTTTTTTTTGTAGACCAGTGTTATAATGCACGACCTCCTACTACAGCTCCCTCTAGGATATACGTACGTGAATGGTCAGACCATCCAAAGTTCATGCCAAAGTTCATGCAATTTGGAAATTGGTACAATGTAGTTTAATGAAAAAACTGGGAAATTATGATAGCAAATAATAATAAAAGTCAACAATCGGCTTCCTCAGCCTTAGGGTTGTAAGCCTAATAAACCACAACTGTAATAAGCAGTATTAACTGCATAAGCTAGACCGGGCTGTCTCTTAAGCATTCAATATATTACAGGCAGACTACGGGTCTATGGTGGGTTTTCACTGCCATAGCTTAAAAAAATAGCCTTTGGGTTTGTATTATCCATCCATCCATTATCTAAGCCGCTTATTCCTGGTCAGGGTCGCGGGGGGTGGCTGGAGCCTATCCCAGCATGCGTTCCGGGCGAGAGGCAGGAATACACCCTGGACAGGTCGCCAATCCATCGCAGGGTTTGTATTATTATTATTATTATTATTATTATTATAAATTATTATTATCTCATTTATTTCGTTTTAATTAGAAAAAAAAAACCATCTGTTTCCACTGTGTCTCCATGGGCTATTCTGACCAGTGAGTAGAAGACTTGTCACACGCCACAAATGGTGTGGAACTGGTTAAGTAGCAACAATTGTACCTTCACTGCTTTGGGCTAACGTTGAACGCACGGACGCGCGTTACAGTGGAGAGAAGTGGAAGCAGTAATAGGAAAACATGATAAATGATTCATGAGTGTTTCATAGTTTTGAAGAGAATATTCTTTATTTCCAGCGGGGCTTCACTATTTAAGGTTACTGAGGTTAAGGAAAACAGGTTATCTGTTTTATTTGTTTTCTTTGTAATAACAATGTAAACTGAATGTTCGTAGCTACAATATTGCGTCTCACAAGAATGTGAACTGCTCAACTGCGCGTGTGAAAATAACGAGTAATTCAAACAGGAAATACCATTTGAACAATGACGGAAAATCCATCCTTCTTACCCTAGTTAAAACATCATTACTATTTCAATGCTTTGTTTTTTTCTGCTGAGAAGGAGTGTTACTGGCTCAGCGTCCGTCTTCAGGAGGACTGCCACTGGCTACTCATCAGCCCACCGAAGGGATAAGAACAACCCGGGACCCAGCAGCGACGATGTTCCGTGCAGCAGACGGGAAATGTAATAAATCTATTAGATAGACCCCGTGGGTGAAGACGTTTACGGGAAGTCCTACATAAAGTTGGCGAATCGACCTGCAATTAGATTGTGTTTTCTTCATCATTTCTCTATCATGTAGTGTGCGGTACTTTTTGGAATCCGATTCAAAACTCTAGGTTCACTGAGCTGAGATAGGATTTTGGCTACGTATTTACCTGTGAGAAAGCTGTTAAAATGTCCAACATCTACGGACAAACAGACTTAAGTGAATGGAAACTAGAATGGTCAATGCGTAACTTAAAAACATAAGGGAAAAAATTGCAGAACTTTTGGAGAAACTTTTTTTCCCCATGGAACCAAATGTCACAGAAACGCATGGGGACGTGTGTAATGACACGGTATACATTGATCCGGGGAAGCCGACCATCGCATTGATGATGTTCTTATCTGGTGTAATCGGGAATGTGACCGCTTTGGTGCTTTTAGAGAAACGTCGGAGGAAGGAGCGCATCCGCCAGCAGCAGTCTCTGTTCCGCGTGCTGGTGACGGCGCTCGTGGTCACAGACCTGATGGGAACATGCGCAGTCAGTCCTCTTGTGCTGGCCTCTTATGGGACTCATAAAACGATGATTGGCATGGGTGACAGCGAAATCGTGTGCGATTATTTTGGATTCAGCATGACCTTCTTCAGCATGGCCACGTTTTCCATCCTCTTCGCAATGGCGTTGGAGCGCTGCTTCTCGATAGGATACCCATACTTTTACGAGAGACATTTCAGTACGCGTTGTGGATACATCTCAGTGCCATTCATTTACGTGATTTGCGTCATTTTCTGCCTCTTGCCTTTCCTGAGCGTGGGAGATTACGTGCAGTACTGCCCTGGCACGTGGTGCTTCATTAACATGAACCCAGCTAAGCTCAATGACAAGGTTTACGCCAACCTGTATGCCACTGTGATGCTCCTACTCATCTCCACTACCGTTTTTTGCAACGTGTTTGTCATCTGTCACCTAGTCCTCATGCAACGACGGCGCAAAGGCACCGTGGGGTCCGTGGTGAGACGAAACAGAAACCACAGGTCGTTCTCCATGACAGAAGAAGCAGAACACCTTCTTTTCCTGGTTTTCTTGACTGTGGCGTTTGTCATTTGCTCACTTCCACTAATGGTAAGAACAATGTATATGTTTTTTGCAACTGTGTGATTGCTTTGATGCATTTGTGACTCATCTTTAACAAATTGATATGCCTAATTAAATGTACTCAACTGTTTTCATATTCACAAATGTAACATCTGTCTACAGTTAGTCACAGCCGGTTCAGGAGAGAGACAAACATATAGCAGAAGCGTCCTTGGCTTTATTCTGCAGGCAGGATGGACGCCACCTGTTTAATGGGACACATTTATCTGCTGCAAGGCCATTTTCCCTGCTGGGCATCTCTGAATGTATTTCAGAGGGTAAATGAAACAAAAGTAGGTGTATTCTTATAAAGAGCTTGCCAGAGGCAAACATTCTGAAGAGAAAGGCATGCTTGTAAAGAGCCAGCTGTGTCATCTAAAAGTCTCGTTATTTACTTGGCTAAATGTACAGACTTTGATAGGCCAATGTTGCCAATATGTTGAGTTTCCTCAGTAATGGAAGATTCAACAGGATGTCTATGCAGCCCTCTGGAACTTTGAGCAGCATTCCAGGATTTCTGTCCCCTGGTGGGGTATGTGTGTGACTGTGTGCGCTCCTGCAACCCTCACAGATCCGTGTGTACCTTCATACCATCGGCCAGAGGAATGAGAGTGACCTCACTGACCTCCGCGCCTTGCGTTTCCTGTCCCTCAACTCCATCATCGATCCCTGGGTTTACATCATCCTCGGCCCATCTGCTCTACGCTGCTTCCGGGGGGCGCTGTGTGGGGGCCGTGCATCCCACCCCCGTGCCTCACTCGAGCTCCAGCACAGGAGCTCCCCCACAGAGCAGAGCAAACCCCACAGCCCGAATTGGGCGCCCTGACCAAGAGGACAGGAAACAGGAAATGGTCACTTAGGAAGCCGCCAAGTGGATGTTGTCAGTAGACAATTTCTTCTCTCTAAAATAACCGTATATTCTCAATTTTTCTTTTCCTTTTGTTTTGTTGTTCCCAATTACTCAAATTGTGAAGATACCATTTTTTTTGTGTGACACTTGGCAATATTTTGATTGTACTGACATAACATTCTGGCATAAAGAGGCATGATTGTGGTATAGAATTCAGGTCTCAACATATATCAAATAAAATGCACAAATAACTCTTTATCAAAGGACAATGTTAATTAAATGTGTTGGTATGTTTGTGGTGCACACGTGTTTGCACGTGTGTGTGCGTTTGTTGTTTATTGTCCTCTGCCTGTCAAATCCATTTCTGAGCCGAGAATCACTGATGCCCTGCAAGATAAGATATCGTTTAACCACATAACTCAAAGCTGCAATTAATAACTCAGTAAGACTGCTGTCACCTGTATGTCAAATTTAATGTGGAGGTTCACAGGAACAGTTTTCACACAAGATACACACTGTTTATTTTTTATTCCAAAAAACAAGCTGCAGTGTCACTCCCAGAGGCACAAGGATCCAGGTGAGGAAGTCGGACACTTAACCTTTTGCTTTCTCACCTGCCACCTTTTTGGTCTACTTCCTGCTTGCTCAAAACATGCTGTGTTTGCAGAACAGTTCTGAATTGTGACCAAAATCAATGTCGCAAGGCTTATGTGACATCTGTATCAATACTGTGGAGATTTCCTGATCTTAATATCACCTGGATGGCTCATGCTGTAGACTGACCCCTCTGGCGCAGCCAGTGCAGACACTATAAAGATCAGATAATCTGCACAGCACTGCAGTATTGATGGTAATAATTGTAACATTTAATGGCGAAGGAGTGAGCTCATGCATTTTCTTGTAAGCTTCACTGTTTGAGACAAATGCCACACATCTACAGTATTGTAATATGCAAACCCTGCAATGATACACCCCCACCATAATTAGACACAGACAGGAGTGCACAGCACCATGCAAACTGTAACTCTGTATCAAATAGTAGCATCAATCACAACTAGGGCCCGCAGGCAACATCGGAGGCTTTTTGGAGTGTATATGAGCAAAGCTCAGGGAGAAACAGCCGCTTACCACATTAACGCGTATTCGCCACACACAACATGGCCGCCATGTGACACAACATGTTTGATGTCACGTATCCTAGGAAGTAACATTTTGAACCTGTTTGCCAAGTTTGAAGGTTATGCGAGAATCAGATGAGGAGAAACGGCTTGAAACGGAAATAACCCGTATACCCCATATGCAAGATGGCCGCTGAGTCATGTGACCGGCAATGTTTTGTGTTATGTATGGAAAGGGAGTAATATTTTGAACCTTTTTGCAAAGCTTGAAGCTTATACAAGCATTGGAATGTCAAAACATTGTGTCAAATGCAACGTTAGGGGCCACCAGACCGTAAGGGCCGCCGACTATTCCGCAATTATTGCAGCCTTATATGTTTCCTCGAAGCACATATGGTTTCCTGCTTCGGGCTTGAAGTACAAACAGATATATGACCAGCTACAGTAAATTGAGTCTTCAGTGGAGTGGAAGTGGAGCAGTCTGACTCTTGCTTTTGTTGATGGGTTTTGGGATAAATTAGTTAAGTCATGCGACCACAGGTAAGTGTGGTGAGACTGCTGTCCTGGCCAGAGGGGAAAGGGGGATGGAGTTTTTATGGAACACAAAGTGCCCTTATAATAATAATACATGTAAAAAACTTGATTTATATAGCACTTTCACTGTGAATCAAACTGCAGCCCAAAATGCTTCACAGCACAAGTCAGACAGCACAAACATTTCAAATAAAATAAACTTGTGAATGCTGGGTGATCTACTTTTCACATTTACACCCAATTATTGTCTCAGGCCAGTGTATCCAGCACCCCACCACGGCTCCCACTGGACGGATATCTGTCAGAGTTTGTTTACAGGGCTGTGAATGCCAAACCGCGGGGGCCTTGGCAGGATTAGGTCTGTGGCTGATTTTCACAGCAAAAATGTGCAATTTGTGGGAATAAACAAACCACATACTTCCCAAAGCATTGTGGAAAGCTCACAATTTGAAAGGTGCTTTCTAAAATGCCCCCTCCAACCCCAGTCTTTGAGAGCCACAGGGTCTGCTGGTTTTTGTTTTCACCTTAAAAGGAACATGTTTAGACCCATGGAACCCGACAAGGTGATTTACTGTAACTGTGTAATCAGATGCTTTGATCAGTTAAGTGTTGAGTAAAAATGAAGACCAGTAGACCCTGCCAGGACCAGGTTTGGGAACCCCTGCTATAAAACATGAATGAACAGCAAATCCCATCTCCCCCATTAACATCACTGTTACCCACGCATTTCAATCCAGCCCATCGAGACTGTTATCCTCCCCCGCCATAGTCCATCTCACGCTCATAGGGTCCTCAAACACAGATCCAAGGGTGTAAACACTTCTAACCTAATCCCTATTTCATTAAAAACCCAGTCTGATGTTAATAAGGCTTTTCCCCAAGTACTGAACTTTTCACCACTTAATGTTAGGTTCTTGACTTACAAGACCTTTATAGTCAGCAACCTCATAAACAATCATAAACTTGATACCATTTTACTTACAGAAACCTGGCTGGACAAATATGGTACTATTGCACTAAATGAGGATTCACCCCCAAATTTCTATTTTCACCATGCAACAAGACAAGATAGGAAAGGTGGTTGCGGCTATATATTGAGATCAAATTTCCTGCAAACACATTTTTATTGGTCATTTTTCAACTTTTGAATGCCTAGCTTTGATTTTAAAATGTAATGTTTCTGTTCTGATTCTCACTGTATATCATCCACCAAGGTGTAGTTCAGGTATAGATGAATTTGCAGAACTACTGTCCCTAATTTCTACAGATCATGACTATGTTATTATATCTGGTGATTTTAACATTCATATTGATGATCCCACTGATACTAAAACAAAGGAGTTTATTAGTCTTCTTAGCTGCTTTGATTTTACCTCAACATTTCAGGGCCTACCCACAAACATGGCCATACACTGGACTTGGTCCTCACTAAGGGCCTGGATGTTAATGTCATTACTATTCTTTATGTAGCCATTTCTGATCATTTCTGTGTGTTTTTTGATGTGACTCTGGCTTTGGACTATGTAAACAGTAACAAGGTAATCAAAAAATGCTACCTAAATGTAAATGTTGCCAAAGCTTTCATGAATCTTGAATGTCTCACTCTTGTCCACCCACTTTGTAATCCTCCTGTGACACTAGTGGACAATTTTAACTGTAGAGTACAAGAAAATGCTGATATTATTGCCCCAGTTAAAACAAAGAGTATTCCTGGTAAACAAAAAGCTCCATGGAGAAATGGAGAAAAAGTAAGGCAACTTAAAAGAGACTGCCATAAGGCAGAGCACAATTGAACCAAGACCAAACCCCAGATACGCTTATATATTTATAAAGACAGTCTAAATAGCTAAATACTTTGATGATACCCAGCTTTATATTTCATTAACACCTGGAGACTTGGGTCCTCTGAGCGCTTTAATTAATTGTATCGAGGATATAAATCTGTGGATGTCCCTAAATTTAAACGTAACAAAGAAAAAACAGAGACTTTTCGACTCTGATCTTAACTTTCAAGCTCAGTAATATTTCTAAGCGTTTTATCATTTAAAAAACATTTCTAAAGTGCAGTGTTTTATTTCACAAACTGACTCAGAGAAACTCGTGCTTTCGTTACAAGTAGATTAGATTACTGTAATGGTCTTTTCTCTGGTCTCTTCCAATAAAAACTATCGTCTGCAGCTCATACAGAAAGCAGCAGTAAGAGTTCTAACCAGGACAAGAAAGGCGGAGCACATTACCCTTGTTAAAATCCCTGTAATGGCTCCCAATTTAGCACAATAATTGATTTAAAAATTCTCTTACTGGTTTAGTCTAAATGCCTAGCACCAAAATACATATCACACATGCTTGAAAATGATGAACTCACAAGGTCCCTTAGATCACCGGGAACTGGCCTCTTAGCTGTTCCTAGAGTAAGATCAAAGGCGGAGAAAACGTTTAGTTTTTATGCTCCTTGCCGGTGGAATAGCCTGCCTTTGGATCTGAGAAACACAGAAACATTGAATGGTTTTAAGAAAAAACTAAAAGCATACCTTTTCAGTATGAGTAATGTTTTTCACTAATATCTACAACTACTGTTATGCACTTTATATGTTTTCCTTATCTACTTTTAGGCCTATATTTTATTATGTTTTATTTATTTTATTGTGTATATTAATGTCGGTGTACATGTATACATACTATATGTATGTTTGTACACCTTCCTGCTCTATATATACGTATATATACAATTTGATTTGATTTGAAGGACAAAATAAATAAAAACAGCTTTTATTATTGGAGGAAACCTTAATAGTTTCATTTTGGAAGTATTGTGTTCCATCTTGTGCTTGATCTGGTGCTTATTTTCCATATGCATCTAAATTTAGATGGGCTAATCTGGGCTACAGAAGGAAGTCCAAATGAAGACTAGATTCAGACAGCATGAAGGTATCAAATCCATGTTCTTGACTGGTTCACAGTGAAAATGTGGCTCACTTTTAGGTTATGTGGCAAAGTGGATTGGAGTTGAACTCTTGTGCCGGAAACTGCAGGTTCAAATCCCAGTTGTGGTGCTGCTGGCGTACCCTTAACAGAGGGAATTCACCAGAACTGTTTCAGTAGAATATCCACTTGTACAAATGGACAATACTTATGGGCTGCATAATGTCTTGCAACGTAAATAAAACATGCAAGTAACAAAACACTAAAACCCAGCAAATACACAACAGAAACACACACACACACACACTCCAGCCTCTAGTGGCTAGTATCCATTAAACCCAGATTTCCTGAAGCCTTAAAGTACAGATGGAACTGAAAGATAGTGTAACAGTCGGACATTTTATGTATCACAGATCAGATCCTTTCCCAGTTTGCGGGAACTTTCATAGCAGCCTGAGGGAAGAGAGACGTTCACAGAGCGTGGAGGCTGAGGGACGAGGGACTGCACACAGTTTTATAAGCTCCCAGATTTTGCACGCTCTTAATCAGTTAAAGGCTTTTCCCAGGAACAAATATAGCAGCAAATTCCCAGAGGTCCAGTTCAAAGGCCTTATCCGAAAGGAAGACTTAATCTCAGCAGCTATCACATCACACTGGCCCGCACTGGCAGACTACAGCCATAATAATTATAATTATAATAATAATAACAATAATTATTATTATTATTATTATTATTATTAATTGCATTTGTATAGCATCTTTCAGGGACCCAAAGTGCTTAACAGTGAAGTGGGGAAACTCAGCTCAACCACCCTCAAAAACAAACACGCTGGTGCTTTACTGTGAGGCTGCTTCACCACAAACAGTGGGTCTGGATTTGTCCTTAGCACAGATCCAGACCCAGTTACAAAAATTGTGATCCAGATGTTTTCTGGAAAAAATTATTTAATAATATAATAGTTTTTCTGAACAATTGTATTAGTAGGTTTGGACCTTTCTGCATTTTTGGAGCATAAAATATACCTCATTACCTATTACATTATGTAGTTTATTTTATGCAATCTCTTTTGTTCATTTTCATCAAGGGTGTGAATAAAAATGGAGCCTACTGTATATTATAGCTTGCTATCTAGCCTACTAAATATTTACATTAACAAAAATAACACAGGCAGCAACATAACTGATCTTTAGTGCCTAAGCTACAACTTTTACAACAACGTTTACTTTAGCTGTATGTATCTCTAGCACCGCACTGTGATGTTTTATTTATTAACTTATATTTATATATTTTTGGCAATTTGGCCAGACAGAATTAAACAATGCTGGGGAATGGGAGCAGGAGTCAGCTGTCTGGCAGGAGGGCTTTTAAACAAAGCTGTGCGCCAAATTAACCTCACAGCTCCCACATTTTGGAAGAAGAGGAGGGCCATACCCACACTGAGCTGGGAGTGAATAGATTACACCCTGACTCCTGACTCCCAGCTCTCCCACACCGACACCCAGCTCTCCCACACCCTAACGCCCAGCTCTCCCACACCCTGACACCCAGCTCTCCCACACCCTGATCCCCAGCTCTCCCACACACTGATCCCCAGCTCTCCCACACACTAATCCCCAGCTCTCCCACACACTGATCCCCAGCTCTCCCACACACTAATCCCCAGCTCTCCCACACACTGATCCCCAGCTCTCCCACACACTAATTCCCAGCTCTCCCACACCCTGACACCCAGCTCTCCCACACACTAATCCCCAGCTCTCCCACACACTAATCCCCAGCTCTCCCACACACTGATCCCCAGCTCTCCCACACCCTGATCCCCAGCTCTCCCACACCCTGACACCCAGCTCTCCCAGCTCTCCCACACCCTGACGCCCAGCTCTCCCACACCCTGATGCCCAGCTCTCCCACACACTAATTCCCAGCTCTCCCACACTCTGATCCCCAGCTCTCCCACACCCTATTGCCCAGCCATTCCACAGACAGCTCTGTCAAACATGAGTTCCCTTCAATATTTCAGCCCTGTGTCTGTTTCTACCCAGGCCTGCTGCAGCCTAGAGATCTGAGTATAACAAAGTGTCAATTTCTGTCTAAATGGTCACGCAGTGTTGGGTGTATATTACGTAAACTGCACCACTTCTAGAATTAAGCAAACATTAGTCTATTGAAGTATCCATTAATCTGTTAACAGACACACTATTCTGCCAAAATGTACACTGAATACCGCACTACTGCTAATTAAAACAAAACACGTCATTTAAAACATGGGTGCGTGAAATGATACACCGCTCAAGCCAACAGAATATACCATCAGAAATCTGCGGGCACCATTCAGATTGCAGGAAGCCCAGGCCAGAAAGGTTAGCAAAGACACAGTGGGGTCCAAAAGTTTGAGTCCACTACCAAGATCTGTTTGTTTTCATCATTCATCAAAAACTAACACACAATTTGACCCCTAACGTCTTCACCTAGCTCTGCTGACATAATTACAAACAGCTGTAAAAACTTGGAAAGGAAGTGTCCTTTTTCAAGATTAAAGCCCCTGCAATAGCCACGAGAACACATATTAATTACGTGAATATCCGGTATTAATTGTTACAAGACCAAAACAACTCACACTGTGTATTAGGAGTGTCCATATATTAAAACTTAAATGAAAAATAAGGTGTCACAACATTTTGAGGAAATGAAAGGCAATGGTGTGCAAACAAAATATTTATAGATATTTCAATTTCATACCATCCTTTCTCAAACAATTTAAAAAAATTGTATCAGTGTTTTATGACATTCTTAAATAACAAATACGAGTAAAACTTTTGTGTTAGTTTTCAATGAACGATGAAAACAAACAGATCTTGGTAGTGGACTCCACTGTTTCTAGACACTCTGGCAAAGATTGGGTCTCTGGAGTGGAGACGATCAAAGGTATAATTCAGCTCAATAACCCACAAACCAGTTCTGAGGCCTGAGGGGCTCCCATGTCCTGGAAGACACAATAAGTGCACAGCTCAGAGGGTCCCGTCAGCTCCGTACGGCCCTCTCTCTCTCTCACGCTTCTCCCTTAGCTGTAGATTCCTTCCCAGAATGCATCTCACTTCAAAAATCTAATCACAGATATCAAATCCATATTTGTACAGCACCATTTACAAAGAGGTTGTCACACAGGACTTCACAATGGGGCATTAAAAAAAGTATAGTAATAAACCCTAATTGAGCCAGTTTGGGGAAAAACCCTGGCCCTTTGAAACGAGAATTCAGTGGAAATCCCAGAACATGGTGGGACACAGACGAGAATAGTTCAATAAACAAACTCATCACAGCTCCAGAGTTTCAGCTCCAGGTTTTCCAGATGACCGAATTCCTGTCACTGTGACTCTCGGTTCCACTGTCCTCAGAGACCGATATAATCCGCTTTCCTTTTCTCCCCAGAATAAGTGAGTGGTCTGTATGGAAAGTTAGGCAGCTGCAGACTGCACAGAGGGGGAATATTCCAGAGAAACACACTTATAAATTGCAGTCCAAACTGTCAGTGGAATTGATGCAGCTACAGCTAAGTACCGTAAGGCAGTACGTGATTGGCAGTGTTGTCTCATTGTGTAAGATTGACCCCTCTGGTCCCATTGGGCACCTACAGCCTTCCTGGACCATAATAATAATGCATGCAATTCATTCATATAATGCTTTTCATCTCATGATCTCAAAGCACTTTACAGTGTGTGTGTGTGTGGGGGGTATTCACGGCAACCACCACTGATGTGCAGCACTGATTTGGGGCTCCGCCAACAAAATGGCTGCGCTGTGGACAGTGGCATGAAAAGCAGAAGCAGCAGCAGCAGCAGCAGCCGGCAGCATGCGGTTCAGAACACACACACAGGCAGCCGGCAGCCTGAGCTTCAGAACACACACCTGCCTTTGTCAGCATTTTCCAGACCTGACAAAGGATGTTGCAGCAACGACATTAGCCTATGAATACAACGGGCCTTTCCAAATTGGGCAAACTTTATTTTTGGTGGACCTCAGAAGGAAGAAAAAAAAAAAAAAGAGAAGGAAGAAGGAAAACAAGGGTGTCCGTGATGGGGTCCAGCTGAGCTGACAGCAGTGGGAGTCTCGGGACTCGTTTCCCAGGCCTGTGGTCATGGGAGATGATGCATTGTGACCTCGCCGAGAAGCAGCCTGTTGTTGCGTGTGTCCGGGTGCTGTACGGCTGGGTAACGCACCCTGTCAGAGCTGTTTACACGCAGCCGTGATCCAGCACAGCCCACGCTCTGGACCCAGCCTGGTCAGACCAGGCCCAAACACTCCCGTCTTCCACCCATTTATAAAATATACTGAGAGGCCCATAGAGACCAGAGGAAACTAACTATGCTAACATATACATGTATTAACATCTTGTAAGTCGCTCTGGATAAGAGCGTCTGCTTAAAATGTAAACTACACAGAATATACCCAGAGTCTACATGACACAGAATATACCTGCAGTCTACACTGCACAGCAAGGCTGACACTTCCAGTCCACTGATTGGAGTGTGCTGGCTTGTTTTGCCTGGAATGTGAAATGAACGCACGGACATCACGTTCCAGGACAACGCACGTATGCCCACTGTAGCCCTTTGCCAATGATGTCCTTTCTTCACAGTTCCATGCTGACATCACCTTAGACACAGTTGCTCGTGAAACGTCAGCAATATGAGCTTTCTTGGTCACTGAAACGCCCGCCAATCACAGCTCAACAATCACCCCTCTGTCAAAGCCACAGAGTTCTCCTCTTGCAGCCATGCTAGACATAATTATAGGTGACCAGAATTTGTATACATAACCCTATGTATGCTGGGATGTCATTTGCTTCATAAAATAGTTCAATGTTATTGAACTGTCATATTCAACATTATTTGTTTCGGGATTCATTTCTTACTCTACCTTAAAATTAGTATTTACTGAACTAAATCTTCCACCTGTCCATCCACTGGCAATTCAATTATTCACACAGCATTGCATTCTATCTTCATTTTTGATCTAAAATTATGTGATCAGTTCAGCACTGTGGGATAAACTAAACCTTTATTTATGGTCGCAAATTAACTTTTTGCTTTTTATCGGAAAATCATATGTAGCTTCGGAAACACCTGCAAAGTATCGCTACAATTGAGGAAAAAATCTACGTCTTCATCTCCTGATCATGGCAGGACAAAAAACATACCAACAGAGGGCAGCATTGCCATCCCGTTTCAATGCATTAGCTTAAAATGTTTTCACAGGCATGGGGTCCTGGGATGATTGAAATTTATATTGAACAAAAATATGTGGTACCTTGAACAATGATTAATTGATTGAAAAATATAAAAATGTATTTGTGATGGAAAATTCAGTTATCTAAAACTTAAGTCTGCGGCAGTGTCGTGTAACGGTTAGGGAACTAGGCTTGTAACTCAGAGGTTGCTGGTTCAATCCCCAGGTGGGGCACTGCCGTTGTACCCTTGAGCAAGGTATCTAACCTGAATTGCTTCAGTAGAAATGTCCAGCTGTATAAATGGATTGTATGTAAAGAAATGTGAACTGTGTAAGTCACGTCTGAGAAATGCCTAAAATGCAAATGCAAAATGTAGTCTTAGCTGATGAAATGGGTCTATAAAACATTGGTAATCCGATTATTCATGTTGATTATTATTACTTCTTTTTTTAAAGAATTCGATTGATATTTTTTCTGATATCCCATTTTTCTCCCAATTTAGTGGCCAATTACACCCTCTCTTTTTCATGTCAATCCCCACCTTGTACTGTGAGTTCGCAGCCGTAGCCCTGAGACCGGCGGTGATAAAGGTGAAGCACTGTCTCCTCCGAGCCGTGAGCTGTGAGCAAACTCATGTCGGCTTCCCTCCCCCCTCCCTGGGGCGGACCGCCAATTGCCGCCCCCAATTGGCACTCCTGGCCAGAGCCAACACTCGTGCGGAATGTTGATCTTTTTTGATGTATATTTTTCTAATTGTATGATAAATCTTCTCTTAGTAACTGTAAAGACAATTATAGGGTAAAGTAATCTGCAAAGTCAAGGGCAAACTTTACCTTCTTATGACAATTAAATTCCCAATAAGACGTGTTAATACTTGACCCGGGTTGTTACTGTATTAAATAAATTCAAAATCACAAAACACAAAAACACAAAGAAAATTCACAACAAAACATTTTATATTCCTCGTGCAGATTTCACCTGCACATAGAAGCAAATAAATAATCTATACTTTAGTTCTGTCACCTAAAAATTCATATATACATATTATCCACACATATTTTACAAACTAGACTCATGGATAGTTTCCCATCCAGACATTAAAACACTCAAGAGTTATTAACAAAATATACTAGAGCATTTGCAGACACTGTCTGAAAGTTTACAGCTGTGAGGAACTGGGTTTGTCTACAGCTGAGACAGAGTTTATGTCCGTGTCAGACTGCATTCACATCGGTTGGAAACTGAATTTATAAATGTGTGTGACTGAGTTCATGTCTGTACTGCAATTGTGTGAGATTGAATTCATGTCTGTGTCCGATTGAGTTCACATTTGCATGAGAATGGGATCTGTTACTGAAAGGTGTTCGGTAGGGTAAAACCGCTTAGTTCCAGACTTCAAACGGCTCTGACAGCGCTAAACCAAGGCCTGTCCACTCATTTCTGCTGCAGTGATGAAAATAGCACACCTAATGCGGTGCAGTTTCAGTCAGTCCAGGTTTTACAGAAGCAGGTGAGTTGAAACATGCACCAACCTCCTTATGGTGTGACACTGGCCCACATTCATAAAGTGTCTCAGAGTAGTTGAGATGATCTAGGATCTGTCCTAGATCCTAACCTTATCTATTATGACCTAGCTGATCCTAGATCAGCACTCCTACTCTGAGAGCCCTGGATTGGCTCAAACCGCTCTGTGTTAGGGGTGCCGTTTTCACATGTGCACAGCCTCTGTAAGTGAATAGGACAAACCCGCATTGGGCCCAAACTGTGCCTGTGTTCCTTTCTGAGCAACAGGGTCCTCTGCCTGACGGCACCAAGTTCTGTAAAGGACCTCTAAATCGTCCTCTTTAATCGTCCTCTTGCTCTTCCTCCTCCTGGCCAGCAGGCGGCTGGTGTGACAGGGCAAAGGACTCGAGGACAAAGGCACGGCACATAGGGCAATGCTGGAAGCGCGCCACGCAGCCGTCACATAGGCAGGTGTGCCTGCAGGGCAGCAGGACCCGATTCACCGGGGCGTTCTGGCACACCACGCAGTCCCTGCCCACCCGCCGAGTCCCCTCCCCCCTCCTCCTCCTCCTCCTCTACCTCTGACTCCACCACATCCACATCCGGCTCCTCCCCCTCCGTGGTGGAGGTGGGGTCTGAGAGGTCAGCCTGCCCCCGGTCCTCTGTAGACATGAAGAGCGGCTGGAGAGAAAACACACGCAGCACAGACACTCAGCACAGACAACAAAGACACATAGCATAGCACTCAGCAGAGACACGCAGTAGAGACAGCACAGACATGCAGCAGGCAACAAAGACACGCAGCAGAGACAGCACACACACAGCATGGACACCAAAGATATGCAGCAGACATCACACACAGCACACCACTGACCTAAAGACACTAGCTTCAGAACAGCACTCAATAGTAAGAATGGAGATGTAGATTGCCACTGATGTACCTTCAGCTCGTACATGTTTCCTTGTGCCGTGAGGAGGTACTGATACAGGATCCGAGCAGACAGCCTGTATTTATCATCAGGGACATGGATCACAGTCACGCTCGCCACCTGACAGCCACAACAAGGCCTTCATCAGAGTCATGACAACTTTGCCATACCGGGACACTGACAACCCTGCCCCCCTGGATAACTGACAGCCCAATTCCCCAATTAAACTGACTCCTTTGGCCCCTTGAAGACTTACAGCACAGCACAGCACAGCCCCTCTGGATGACTGACAGCCCCACTCACCAATTAGACCAACAGCCCAGTCCCCCCTGTGAGATAATCAGGCCCGCCCCCTGAGACTCACAATGTCGTAAAAATCTCGGACTTCCTGCTCTGCCAGGGTTAGCAGAGCCACCAGGGGGTAGCAGGCGCGTGGCATCAACCCAAAATCCATGATCCCCAGATCTGCCGGCATTCCAGTGACACGCTCCTCTGCGTCATCTTTCTCAATACTGAGGGTTTGGTCAAAGAGTCTCCACATCTAGACAGCTGTTAGACTATAAGACGCACCGGGACTCCAGAGTGTGTTAATGATTGTGGTTAATTAGAGGACCTTTCAGGGTAAGAGGGTGAGAGGGTTCCAGGCTGATTAGTAGTCCTGAACCAAAGCAAGCCCCTCCCACAGCCTAAGTCAATTACTGATATCCTGTGCAGCAGAAACTTTCTGGGGTTGACTGTGCTCTAGACCAGTGGTTCCTGGAGTACCACTGTGTATGCTGCTTTTCGTTCCAACCAATCTCTTGTATAATTTAGGTTGTTGAACATGTGTTTAGGTTCCATAATTTTGTGCTGAAACAGATTTGAACACAGTGCAGGTTCAGCTCATTACAATTTGCTTTGTCCATGTAATTTTCCACAAATATTTAGTTGCAGTAACCAGGTATTCACACTTTTCATTTGCCACAGCACATTACAGAAACCATTAGTCTAAGAACTGATTTGACAGATTTAAAGCAGATCAAATTACATAGAGCATTAATTATTTTAAAATAAATATCTGTTTCTGTTCCAAAAACCATTAGCATGTTCCCTGGAAGTTCTCGCTATCTCCGCTGTACCCAGCTGCTTTGACAACCCTGATGAGTTTTCAGCACAGGCAACTGTACAAAACATGGAGGAGCCCGAGTAAATAACCCCCCCCCTCCTCCAGTGAGGCTGCATGAAGGATACTGGAAGGTCTGGCAATGCTGGTACTGGAAGTGGACAGCCTCCTGGAAGAGCTGTGGGGTGCTGAGGCTCGGGCCATGCTGGTGGGCGTGGAGGGCCCCCTGCAGAGCCTGGACCCCACAGCCCCAGTAGCAGCTGAGCACACATCCCTCCAGACAGCCCGGTCGCAGGGACACGCCCTCTGAGAGGAGAACGCAGTATTACCGCCACTATCGTTACCATTATTATCAACCAGATTAGCGGTGATGTTAATTTACAATTCAGAGATACTGTATACGATGACTTGTTAATTAATGAGAAAAAAGTTAATTACAGGCGTTTTCGTGTAGAACGCAGTAGCGTGCCGTCACTAACCTGCGACAGAGGTGACGGCGGTGGCGCTGGTCCCTATCTGGAGGGAGAACGGATTGGTCTTCCGCACCATGCGCTTCTCCGGAATGTTCCACGCAGAGTCCGCGTCGTCAGAGCTCCGTAGTATTACTGGCACGTCGAAACCAAACCTTTCGGTTGGGATGAAAAACACAGAGCTTAATTGACACGCGCGAGTTGGGGGCGGGAGGTGTGTATTCCCTCCCCAAAGCCAGTCGCAGACTGCATCATTGGGGAGTCATATGAACACTACATGTCACTGTCATGAAAAGATAATAAATATAGCATAGTAACAGCTGTTGACAAATATGGAAAGCAGCGATTATATAAAGCAGCATTTCATGAAGCTACCATTCGTGATGGTCTGACCACTGGAATTTAGCAAGCGATATGCAAGCAGCCAGTGTAGGCTACGCTGCAAAATCGAGTTTATAGCCCGAGCAAGCTATCTAACGTCATTATACGGTCTTTACTGTGCATGTGCACACTGATATTAAGCCATACAATACGCAACGTTAAGTATTAGCTAGCTATATATAATCATGCAATCAGAAACGTTACGCGTCGCTATCTTGACTATGCACAATAGTGTATTGATAGCAATATAAATGATTTAACTAGAAACTATACTTGTTTACCTGCAAGCTACAATAAGAAACAGCTGGATAGTTAGCTAGCTACCGAAGCAAGCTTAGTTATCTTAGCTAGCTTCCCTAGCTTGTATTTGCTAGCAAACTAGCAAACGTCAATATTCATTCGTATCACACGATTTTCCTGGAGAACGTACCAGCCCAGCACCATAGCAGCTGTAATGATAAAGCATAAGGACACAACGCTGATATAAAAAAGAGGAGAATATTCGTACAACATTACTAAAAACACAGCAGCCATGCCAAAGCTACATGAACGTAATGACGTAAACCCCCAAACCGAAGAGTACGTGCGCGCACTCGTCAGCTGCAGAGGGAGAGGTATGAGAGGAGGAGCTCGCTCTCATCTCCGCCAGGGGCTGATCTGTGATCAGTGCGGCTCGCCATTGAGTTGCTTCGAGGAGCAGCTGGATGATGAATTGGATTAAAATAAAGCCCGATCTCAGTGGACCAGTTTGCAAGAACATTAGCAGACTTTAAAACCTCGAGGTGAGACCAACATATCAATGAATTGTATTAAAACGCAATTGGCTTCTTCATATTCCCCTCAAGAGAAAATTTCAGTGCAGCAGGCCCCCAATGATATTTAATACACTTTCCATTGGAATTACATTTAAATTTTTTACATTTTAGGCATTTAGCAGACTTACACAGTTTACATTTCTTTACATACAATCCATTTATACAGTTGGATATTTTACTGAAGCAATTCAGGTTAAGTACCTTGCTCAAGGGTACAACAGCAGTGCCCCACCTGGGAATTGAACCTGCAACCTCTGAGTTACAAACCCAGCTCCCTAACCATTACACTACACTGCCAGCCGTATTCTGAATTCACTCCAGTCGTATTAAAACACTCCACCTGCTACATACAGTTATTTTCAAATATCTTAAAAACACACAGTGAGGGTCACTGGAAATGTATTCGCTCACTAAGAGGGTCGGGAACTCGTAAAGTCTGGGAACCACTGCATTTGTTGACTACCGTCAATTATGGCAGGTGTACCGGTACAGCCAAATCACAAATCAGTGACACACATAGCAATACCTACAGGTAACTGCCAAAATAAAGGAAACATAAAGTATCTTAATAGGGCATTGGGCTGACATGAGCCACCAGAACAACTTCAATGCAGTGTCTGGAACACTATTGGAGGGATGAAACACCATTCTTCCACGAGAAATTGCATCATTTGGTGTTTTGTTGATGGCGGTGGAAAATGCTCAGGCGCCACTCAAGAATCTCCCATAAGTGTTCAACTGGGTTGAAATTTGGTGACTGAGATGGCCATGGCATATGATTTACATCATTTTCATGCTCATCAAACCATTCAGTGACCACTCGTGCACTGTTGATGCGGACATTGGCATCATGGAAGAGAGCGCTCTCATCAGGATAGAAATGCTTCACCATAGAATGAAGGTGATCATTCAAAATGGCTTTGTATTTATTGGTGTTTACCTTGCCCTCTAAGGGGTTGAATAGATGTAAACCATGCCACTAAAGAACCCCACACCATAACAGAGCCACCAGAACCCTTTATTTGCTCAAGTGTTTCCTTCATTTTGGCAGTTACATACAGGTAACTCATTGCAACAGTGCTCATCGCAACACACTGATTTCATGTTCACTGAGCATATAGTGTCCCACCCCATATCACAGCAGGCAAACTGATAATGTTGTTTCCAAAACAGGCCATTGGATTCCCCTGTCATGAATTCCCCCACAGTTATGTCCCTGTGACTGTGACACCACCTATCAGAGAGCAACACAAGGCAGCCATAAGTGCCACAGACAAGGAAGCAAAGTTCAGAACTTTGTTCAATGCTTTCACTCTCCGTGTGCAGTCCTCAGCTATATGATACAGACGCCTGTGTAACATGGCCAGAGCAGTTAAAGAGCTGAGATCATAAGCTACTGGATAGTTTGAATAAGTCTGAGTGTAAAATGTGAGTTTATCTAAGCCCAGGACGAGAGCTGAGAAAATGAGTATTGAAATACCTGGCCACACAGCTGGAATGCTTTCACTCTCAAGATCAATGGCAATGAAACCATGGTAACGCATTCAGAAGTGGCCACATTCAGAGAGACTCAACGGTAAGTAGGCCCTTCCTCGATTGCACGCATTTGAAGTGCAAACAGTGTAGTGTATTTGCTCAAGGAACGAGTTTTCCACATTGTGGAAAACTTTTCACTGGCATATAAACATGAATTGGTAGTTTTTGTTTAGTTCATCGTCATTTGCACTGTAAACGGAATCTTTAGTCTCAATGAAAAGTAAATTGTGGTTTTAACGAACATCGCATTCTTGAATTTGACAATTTTGTAGACCACCAATAAGAATATGCGTATCATACGTAGTAATGAAGGCACTCCACGTGACTAGCTGTGAGCATTTTGAAGTACAGAGACGCTCTTGCTGAGCTGTCTGCAGACTCCGTGCAGTGAGAACTGCTGTGAATTGTCAGGTGTTTACAGGATATTGTAAAAGCGAATTGTTTATGTCTTACCTCAGCATATAACCGGATCTAATGGATTCTACGAAACAGACGAGCTGACCGAGCTATCTAGGCAGTCCAAATCCAGGATATTCCACGTGGAAAGCGCACCAGGACTGCGCGCCGCTCAGCGAGCTAATAGAAATTGGTAAGTTTTGCAGTTTTTACTGTTTCTGTTTTACTAGTCACTTGACTAGTTTTTACTTGATGCAGCGTTATTTTAACTGTTCTTCAGCGCATAGGTGAAATTACAAGGCATGCGTGTTGTAAATAGCTACTGTGTAGCTCATTCCTTAGATTTATAGCAGCGTTAAACTTATCCAAACAGTATACGAGAGCTAACGAAAGTGGGTGGCTTATTCCTGTAAATGATGTTTGGTGCAGTTTTATCGTGTTAAAATCCTCCTGCGACCGTGCTTTCCCCCAGCTGAAGTACTGTACAGTACAGTAGCGTACAGTATTTGTCAAATGGTAGGTTACGCTGCTTCATTCCTTTAACGTGATTCATACTTTTGTGGAAAACATTTTAATGTAAACATCTGTCTTTGTTAAGTTAAACGTTACATTAGTCAAATATGTGGAGGGTAGATACAATAAACCATATTAATGGGGTGTACAAGTAGATTGTGCCTGTGATTTATATTACAACTGAATTTAACGTTTCAATCCAAATAATCGCTCAAAATAATTTCAAAATGTGTCCCTGGTTCTTATCAATATCACAAATGTCTTGATTAAAATGCTACCCCGCCGATTTGTCTTTTTATAGCCAACCCGACTGATACAGCTACATATGGGTTGTATTATAGCTGTCGAGGGTAATATAGTGCATGTTGAGTTGTACGTACTGTGAGGTCAATAGACTAAGCCTCCTTTCTGTGGAGGCTGGGTTTTTGTTCGACTTCCAGCGTTATTGTCTGAAGACATACAGGCTAGCTACTCCGATTCTTAGTATTGTTTAACACTGGGCTGTTTATTTCAGAAACAGTAATCTGTGTGTATGGTTATGTTGGGAAAATGTTGAGTTCCGAACGTAGTTGCGATCGAAATTTGAAGTAGATAACTTGCCAGCTTAGTTACATATGATTGTTTCTTTTCAAGTCTCAGCAGATGGAAGGGGGTTTGCCATACCAGTTTTTCTAGCTGTGTGGGATGACTCAAAGCAACTATAGTTGCGTTGAAAAGCATCGGATACTTCACATAGCTGCCTTGCTGGTGCTTGCGAAATGCACGTTATTTTTGTTTGTAATTACATGGAACCAATTTGTAGGGAAGTATGGGTGTAGGATCTGGGTCTACAGTGGTTGCACAAGTTTTCCACAGCCGGGTAGCCGACCGATATTTGCGTCTCTACCTAGGGCGTTTGGCATAGAAATAAAGGGTTTATCATTGCGTAGGGGCAAAACGTTGATCCGAACAATTCCTCACAGTACTTAATCGGACCGGTGCGCCATTGTCCCTTTGAGACAGATAGAACTTGATTCAGCTCTTTGTATATCAAGCAAGGATAGTGAATAATATGCCAGATGTAAGCTATTTATGTTTTCATAAGCCAAAATAAATGGGGGTGGGGGGGTCTGGTATAGAATCCACACTGCGGCCAGCAGCCTTGCATTGGCAGTAGCGTCGCCCAGGGAGGGAGGGATTTAGTCGATGATTGTACATGATTCTGGGACTCCTACTTCTGTACAGTGTGGAATAACCAGTGAGGTCCTGCCTCTGGTGAAAGTCTTAATTCATACCTCATATTTATGTTTATGGTAAACCGCAATGAAATCAATCACTCCATTCATGTCGACAGTTGCCTGGAGTACGTAGGTTTCTATAGCCTTTTGTGTGTTCCCATACGTGAATATTTGCCCTTTGCCACAGTGATTTACATAATTGATTGCAAATATAGGGTAATGGTTTGGCCTGTCTATATGGGGCTGGTGTTGGCTGACCACAGCCTTGTTAAGGGTGTTCTTACTGGTTGTTCTATGGCAGGGGTTGAGTCTGTTACAGGAGAGGGAGATGGAGATGGAGATAGGGGTGGGGGTGAAGGTTTATTGTGGGTCCATCACTGCTCACCTCCTCATCGCTGAAGTGTTGCCTGCTTAGAATTCCTTGATAAGGTGTTATAAGACAGATTGCCGATGCATGCTTTTGGAGTAGGTCTTACAGAAACAAAATGGGGTGTGTTTCTTACAGATGGTGTTTTGGACAGTGATGTACCACTGGAGGAGGCTATATTCCAAATGAAGAAATGCCAAAGAAGCATTCAATTGTTTTTGTTTCCGTGCAATTAATTTAATAATAATTTTTAATAATCTTTCAGTCTTCAGTGACAGAACGGATGTGCACACCAAGTGTGCCTCTCTTCGGTGCAATTTATTGTGAAATGAATTTGTTAGAAAGTAAATCTTGTCCATCACAGATGTAATCTCCATAGTTTTAGCGGGACATAAAATGTAATCCTGAAAGGATTTTGGATTTCCTGTTCTTCCTTGAGTCCAAAGTTTAGAGTCCAAAAGGCTTTCGCATACAGGTGGAAGTCATCTTGTGATGTCTGCCCTGCCCTGCCCCGTTGAGAGCCATGTGCATTTGGCTGTAGTCTGGCGTTCTGTAGTGAGTGTTTCAGTGAGGATTCCTTTCCACTCTGGTAAACGGGAAGTGTGAATACATTTTATTCATTTGGTTTGGCTCAGGATCCGGCCTTCATAAATCCTGTGAGCCGAGGAGAGAATGGACAAAAACAAACCGGTCTGTCCAGCTGTTCGAGACGGCCCTGTCAGGACTGTGTCTTTAAAAATAGGTGCTCTTATTATTCTTGTGGATGCACTTATATTACATTCGCATTTAGGCATTTAGCAGATGCTCTTACCAAATTTATACAGCTGCATATTTACTGAAGCAATTCGGGTTAAGTACCTCACTCATGTATGCCTTACAGAGGCAATGCCCCACCTGGGAATCAAACTTGCAACCTCTTACAAGCAATTGCCTTTGTCCGTGCTGCGGTCAGTTGTTTCTGGTGATCAGTCTGACTCGATTTAACCTGGTTCTATTCGGTCATGTTTGGTCCCTGCTGGCACCTAGTTCAGACCTGCGCAAATGAACCAACATCTCCCGCGTTGAGCATGACATCTCTCTGTTTTGTATTTTATTATGCAACAACACAAAAGAGAACCTTTTTCAAGATGGCGTCCTGCATAACTGAAGTATGTATGTGTATGCATATATATATGTATATAGAGAGAGAGAGAGAGAGAGAGAGAGAGAAGCTCTCAAATCAGGGTGTGTCATAGGTCCGTGGGATTGCGACATTGCTCAATTCAGCACTCCCAGTTTCTGTTTAAAGTGCTTTTTTTTCCCGCCCCCTGCTCCACGTTTCCATTACTGTGCCAGCTGACCTTATGCAGACCTGAAGCAGCTGTGGTATTTGTGTGAGAATGCAGTGGATCTCAACCCTTTCTCTGGCTTCCTCTGAAATGGCAGGGTGATAAAAGTATTGGCATGGCGTAAACGGAAGGCATGTCTTTGAATACTGGTAGGAATGTGTTGAGTTTGGGCAAACTCAAGAACGGATCGTGACTTGAAGGCCATATAATTGGCATTCGTCACGACTTCTTGTTGAAAAGTGCTGTTGTTACTCATGTTGGGCGATCCTGAGGGTGTATGTGCGTGGGGGGGGGGGGTTGGGCCTCTTGGCAGGTGCTGCTAAACGAAGCCTTCATGGAAGGACGGAGCACAGTGTTTTTCTGTCTCTCTGTGGAGCAGCAGATTCGCCGGCAATGACTCCGGCGACTGAGGTGCCATGAGGACATTCCTCAGATGCTTGTTCACTTGGATCGGTATCGGAATGGGTCAGACGTTTATGTATTCATTGGTTGTTCAGTTGGAGGGACCGATGCAAGTTGACATGAATACAAGGTTAAAACAATAATCTAATGCATTGTAAAATAACATTTGTAGTTTATCCTCATTTCCAATGCTGGGCCAATTAGAACAAATACAAGTAAAAGACAGAATTAGTCAAAAACCAAGTAGTGAATCGAAATGAACCAGGATTGCATTGCAACAATTGCAAGAAGTAAAACTTCACTTCAGGATTACATATGATTGCATATCTAACCGAAAATACGAATCTGCCACCACATTGTCATTTAGCAAAAATGCTGGCTAGTGCTCAGAAGCAAAACTAAAACATGTATATATGGAAAGCAACACCGAAACATTGCTTACAATAGTCACTATGCTACTTCATAGTACAGTGTATGGAAGAGCTTATGTATTCAATTTAGCCATAATGATAACTGGCCCTTTAAGGCAGAAATATGTTCAAGAACTTAAGTGGAAAAGGGTTTATAAGCACGTTTAAAGTAAGTAGGGGGGAGGTGTCAAATGAATTATCATTCAAACATTTTTAACATTTAAGGAAATATGAAAATATTTTGTAAATTCACATGCAAATGTTTAAGCGGTAAATGGTACGCACCCATATAGTTTTTTAGTCTTTTTAAAATGAGGAAATATTCAGACTTTTATGCTCTCTCATCAACGTTGGTGAGGAAGGGGCTAAGGACACTGAAGAAGATGGTTGAGATGTGCAGAGGGAAGTGCACAGGGAAGCTTGCCTCATGTGCTGGGCACTGCATTAACTTGAGAAGTCCCTTGTCAGCTGGTTTTGTTGCCATGTCTGTCGAGCCTGCGTATGTGGTTGCCGCGGGCAATCTGTGCTTTGGCAGCAGTACAATTCTTCCTGAAAATCAGGTTGCTGCAGATTACTCATCTGTTGTACTTCATCTCTGATAGGCCTATGTGCATGTGCGTTAAATACAATCTAATTCCACGCATTTGTTCGAATCATTTTGTGGAATCATTTTGGCTTCTGCTTGTTCTGAGGCGAATCCAGAATGATATATGGCATATTCGGGACAGAGGCCCATTTGTTTGCGCCAGTCTAGGCTGGTGTGTCATGTGACCGTTGAACAATGGAGAATCACAGCAGGGTGTTTGTCTTTACATTTCTGGCCCTTGCTTTTCGTGCGTGTGAACAGCGGCCATGGGCATAATCACGTTAATAATGGTTGCTCTTACCATTGACGGATCTGGGCATAGAGCGGGGACGGCGTGATTATGGCAGTAAATGTGATTTTGTGATGCTCATTTTCTTTCACAAGTAGGGGGGTTTAGCTGGCTAAGAGCGTGCAGCTCTGCTGTGTGTGGAATGGAGGCAGCACGGTGTGGCACAACCAAGCGCAAAGACACCCACTGCATTTTCACGCAGACATGAAGGGGTTTATGCATGCTGCATTGCATGACATTACAGGCATTTAACTTGGCGTTACGAGCCCAGTTCCCTAACCGTTATACTACACTGCCGCCCCCACATTTGCAGTATTCACATGTTGTTACCTTTTACATTGTTCCACATTCTCTATTGTCTGTTTCTGTCTCCAGACAAAACTGGAGGCCTTCTGCTCTGCAATGAGTGCCAAAACCGCCATCAACAAGGAGATCTTTGTACCTCGGGATGAGAAGATGGTTGCTGCTGCGCAGGTGAAGAGGAGAACGAAGAAAAAGATACCCTTTCTGGCCACTGGTGGCCAGGGAGAGTACAGAACCTTCATCTGCCTGTCAGGTAATACATAAACTAAATCTACCTGTCAGGTAATCATAGCCTGCATCTGCTTTTCAGGTAATACAGACCCAATATATGCCTGTCAGGTGATGGATTTTGTATTGGAATTAATGCCAAAACCGATTTAAAAACGAAAAATGTTTTATGTGCAAATACACCAAATTGTATTTGGCTTTCAATGGTTTATCTGTCATAATCACCCTGACTGAATGACAGATAAACAATTTGATTTGAATTTAGATGATCTATAATTTATTACATAGTGCACATTTAATATGCCTATGTATTTAATGTGTGTGTGTGTGAAAGTGTGTGTCTCAGTCGTACTGGAGTTTCAGGTGGTACCTGACTCTGAGACTCTGTTATCTGTCCTGGCATGTGAAGAATGTGACACATGCAACAGAAGGAATATTTCAGAGTGAGCAGTGCCCCCCACCCCTTTCTCTCTCTCTCTCTCACACTCTCACACACACACACACACACACACACACACACACACATGCCCCCTACAGAGCCCCCTCACTCGTGCCCCCCCTTACACATAAATAAATCTTTCTATGAATTTTTCACTTTTCCACCCCTCCCATCTTTTCAGTGAACTGGCCAGAGTAAAAACACAAATGCAGTATAGGATATCAATGAAGCATAAAGTAATTAATGAGATTAAATGCCCCCATTTCAAAGGGTTTTATTAAATAAAAAACATGACAAACTGTGTATGTAAAACCTTGGCCACGGCCTCTTGGTTATTCCAGACTGAGCGATGAGTACAGTACAGTTTTGTGAGAGAGGACGCTGTGCTGTTATGAATTAAACACACTGGTGATTATGAATCTGGGAAACAGAACCTTTGTGTTCCTGATGTGGGAGTGGGATGGGGCTGGACAGGGGGAATTCTGATGGAATGTTCACCCCACCCTCGCCGTATACATCTCTTTATATATATACTGTAAATATATATATATATATATATTAGGAGTGTAATGGTACACAAATATATATTACCGAACTGTTACACAAGGACTACCAAACTGTTCGGTACAGGACTTTGAACCAAACGAATGCAATCTTGCTTTAACCACTAACGCACATGCGGAACATTTTTTTGTGTGCGGTTGCAGCAGTGTTGACAGAAATTTTATTTTTTAATTTAAGATGTGCCTTATTTTGTTCAGTAAATTACGGCCAATAAGCCACTGTTTAGAAAGTTCATAATAAATGAAAAGCAATTTTATGTTTTGCATTTCTTTTTTTCCCTGCTGTACCGAAAATGTACCGAACCGTGACTTCAAAACCGAGGTACGTACTGAACCATGATTTTGTGTGCCGTTACACTCCTTATATATATTATTTCCACTTTATGTATGTAAAGTGTTTATGGCCAAGGCATATTTGCAACACTTGTCCCCAATAAACTACAGAAAAACCAGTATGTATCCAAAAAAAAAAACAATGCAGAAACGCATTTAGAAAAAGTACATCCACTTAATACAGCGAAATAGCCTGGAAGTAATGAAATACCAGGCTTGCCTGTCCTGACGCTGTTTACACCTCACCAAGCGCTCCCGGAACATTTACAAAACCACGGCTAGTACAATTTAGGAATTCAGAATTAAAAGGGAAACCACATCTCTTTCTGAGTAGCATGCCAAACTGTCTTTATACACATTGATTGAGGCGACTCTTCCCTCCAAAAATGTGATCACTGCTGTGGGACTGGGACTTGAGCCAATGTTCCAGGACCAGTACTTGGGAAATATATTCACTCTAGTTAGACGGAGATTTGAGTGCTAATTTTCTCTGTATAGGTTTGAGAGCTAATTGTGCCTTCATTTTGTGGCATATACAAGTACTGTAAACAGCACCATAATATTTACAGTTTAGAGGCCCTGAACTCTGTGATGTGTTCAGACCTTTTATCCAGATGAGGGGGCCTGGTCTCTCCAGTTTCCACAGTAACGCACTGATCTTTATGAGAGTTCTGTGTGCGTGTGAGCGTGAAATTGCTCCGCTCCCACGCACTGAGCGAACGAGAACTGAGTAGACACTGTTCCCGCTGGCTGCGACTCCTCCGCCTGCCTTTTCACCCTGCAGTGCCTCTGGCGGTCAGACGTTGTCACTCTGGAAGCAGTGGACACTACCAGTCTCAGATACTCCAGGCTAAACTAAAGCTGCATGTGACCTGCTGCATGTGACCATGTGAATGTACAGGAATGATGTGGCACAGAACGTCCTTCTCAGTGGAGCGTGAAAACGCACAACTGTAGAGCCCTGCACTTGTAACTGGAAATGACCTGAAACCTGAACTGGGGAGTCTGAGGTGGTGGCAGTGGCTTTTGAGTCCTTTGAGAGACATGACAAGTGCTGTATAAATAATTGTATACTACTACTGCTACTGCTGCTACTTTTACTTTTACTGTTACTGCTACTGCTACTGCTGCTGCTACTTTTACTGCCTACTACTACTAGTGCTACTGCTCTTTTCGGTTAAAAGCGGCCTGTGATGTGGAGCAGGGCCAGTGTAAACACTGCTGGTCACAGAGCATGTAGCAGGAGTTTCACAGGACATGTTTGCGTTTGTTGGAAGAGCCCGCCTCGCAGAGAACGACTATGATTTGCGCTTTGCCAGTGGCTGTTGATACTTTGGGATTCAACCGCATTTCAATGCAACAGAGTAGTGGAAAGGATAATGGTGCCCTCTCCTCCGTGGAGAGGAAACCCTGCTTTGCTCTGCACTCTGGTATCAAATGTACTCTTAGGCTGTTTCTCTCCCCATAACACGAGTGGTTCTTTTGAAGCCTTTCAAGACCTTCCAGAGGTTTCTTGTTCTCGATGGTTCTTTAGGTTGCTGAGTTCGTGCATTCACTGAACCGGATTGTTTACGTTAACTTTAAATTGGGTCAAATTAAGCCGTGCGGTATCGGAAAAATGCGCATTGAAATAATGTTTTAACGTTGTATTGAATGTTTAAATCAAAGCGTACGCGTTCGAACGCGTGTAGGTTGTTCAGGTCACTGCGCAATTGCGTTGAGAAAATGGCGCTGTAAGGCAGGCGTGTTTCCCTTTACGACAGAGTATTGGCTGGTCTCGCGTAGCCTCGACGTGATAAAGGTGGGGTCGAAGGTCACCTGCGGTGGTAAAAGTGACGGGGAAGGGAGGAATGTGGAGAGTAGCCGATGACATCACACAGGCAGAGGTGAAACCCTGCAGAACAGCCTGAATAAACAATCAGGCTCTCCTCCTTAAACCTGAGCCAAAATGCACAGGGCCTGGGACGGGGCTAATGTTTACCCAGACTGGTGTGAACTCCAGTCAGGATAACAGACTGATACTTGCATATGCTGTAATAAACTCCTGACTGTAGACTCTCATATTTCTATAGACTAAAATGAACTCCTGACAGCGGAGACTAGTAATGATTCAGTTCAAGCACTACTCATATCTGAAATGGATGGTATTTACATAGATTTTGTAAAAGCTCTTAAATCCAGGATTAGGGACTCCTACACAGACTGGTGTTTATTGAGTTTACTTTAGGGTCTCCAGCCGTGTCATAGACACTTACCGCTTTAAGATTTATCCAGCGGGAATTTATTCAGCCCGTCAGACGGAATGTACCACATGTGTAAGAGCCGTCAACCCCTACCATTCCTGAAGTTTAACGGGAGAAATGGTACCCACTTCTAGTTCCCTGCTTCCTCCCCTAGTGCTGATAGATCGCCACCCCAACTCTGGGATCGCCTCTTCCGAGACTTGACCCGCCAGGCCGTCGACCGTAACTCACACAGATCCGCTTGCTTGGGGGAAACTCATGCCGGGCTTCCTCCCCCCTTCCCCTAGGGGACGGACAGCCAACCGCCACCCCCGAACAGGACTCCCTGGCGCAGCCTAGACTTGAACCCAGTGAGCAACCTGCACTTAGAACATGTGCCTTTACCGGTTGTGCCACACGGGGGCCCCTGCCTTAACCTTTAACCTCTTTTGCTGAGCCTGGTGTGCTCTTTCAGTTTTTCAACAATTAAAGCTTCTGATTGCTCAGTATATATACATGTGCCTCAGACAGTAAATGCCTTTGGTAGCATGTTCTGTTACAGTAATTTACTGGGATGATTAAGTGTGTAGTGCTAGCATCTTCTGCTTCATTGGCTTTTCGCTGTTCAGATTGGGCCCGGTGGTCCAGTGCACAGTGCTGTAGGTGAGAGCGAAGGCGATACTGTTGAACACCTCGCTGTCCTGCAGGCGAATGCAGTGGAGGAAGCTTCCATGTTCTGGCTGCTGCTCTCAGCATCGGAGGCCGGCTCTCACTTAAGGACGACGTGATTGGTGCTCGTCACAACATTGGAGACTTCTCAAATTTCTGGTCACGCCCCTTTGAAGGAGACAGAACGTTTCCTCTTTTAAAACAAATTGTGAGATTTGACTGCCATACTGGTACGGCTCATTTTAATATTTGAATGTGAATTGACTCGTCTCAGCATATGATTTTGTTTGTGTCGAAGTCATGGTGAGTCGTGGTCTCGCTGCCGATACTTTATCTTCCGAGGCCTGTTGACATGTTGTAAACCCCACCCTTTTCTGCTCCCCTCTGCAGTGACCAATAGCAAACCCCCGCAGCTCTACATCACCAAGGTGAAGCAGTTCGAAGGCTCCGCCACCTTTGCCAGACGCTCTCAGTGGACGGTGGAGCAGCTGCGGCAGGTCAACGGCATTGACCCCAAACGAGTGAGTCCCTTGCGGTTTCCCAGAATGCACTGTTCTGTGTGCAAACTATTTACTCGTGCGCTCTGAACTATGTACAAGGAGTAGACCGATTAATTGGCCAGGCCGATATTAAGCCTTGTGCACAATTGCCAGGTGTGCAAGGCGATTATGGCAGATTATTTTTCTCAGTCACGCCCCCTCTGATCTGTTCTCTGATGGTTGATATGGTTGATAATTTGATGAACGTTGCAACAAAGTTTGAGACATATGGAGCTGAAAAGGTTACTGTTCAAAAAGTACTAGGATAGGCAAAAATAGTGACATTTACAGTCATTGGCTGATGGATTGATTGCTGACTAATGATGGCCACTAATTGCTAATCTGTCAGCCATTTAAGTGGTTTATTCAGTGTGAACTCAAATGGTAGCATGGTATTTTCAACCTCTAACTAGGGGGGAAAAAAAGACAAATTACAAATTCGGCCTCCTTGCTCACCAAATATTGGTACCAGCATCGGTCTTAAAGAATCCAAATGTGTTGACCTCTCCCTCTCTCCCTCCCTCCCTCAGGACTGTGCAGAGTTTGACCTGGTGTTTGACGGTGGCTCAGACCAGTGGCAGGCGTCCTCCGCGGGTGAGAAGAGCACATTCATCCAGATCCTCCATCACTACTGCCAGAGACACTGCGCTGACCGCAAACCCGACTTCATCAACTGCCCGTCCAAGCTACTGAGGGGTAAGAGAGCCCCTCCACCCTCCTGAGGGGTGCACTGCCCTACCCACCCCCACCCCCACCCCCCAGCTTACTTCCTCCGAGCCCCAGGCTGGTTTTTCAACTCTTTGAAGCTTTCCTGTTGTCAGTTCAGTTGGACAGAGTATTTACACGACCGTTTCAAAACCTCCTCGGCTCTGTGATGTTACTGTCGCAGAAGCGATTACGACTTTCTTAAATTTGCGTATTTTATGAAATCCAAATTTGCACTGCTGCTCTGAATTGGACCTTATTTTGGTTGCTTATTTATTTTTCGTCATGATCCCTTATTTACAGAGGGCGTTATGAGCAGCCCAGTGTGGTTTGGTCAGTGGCAGCGCTCTTTTACCCTGACGGTTGCAGGTACTGCCACTCGCTGCCCCCCTTTAACTGTTCAAGGATCAGTTCCCACAGGGGACTGGGGCCAAGCGCAGAGAGAGAGAGAGAGAGCGAGAGAGAGAGGGAGAGAGGGAGAGAGGGAGAGAGGGGAGAGGGAGAGAGGGAGAGAGAGAGAGAGAGAGAGGAGAGAGAGAGAGGGAGAGAGGGAGAGAGAGGGAGAGAGGAGAGAGAGGGAGAGAGGGAGAGAGGGAGAGAGAGAGTGAGAGAGAGAGTGAGAGAGAGAGAGAGGGAGAGAGAGAGAGAGAGTGAGAGAGTGAGAGAGTCTCGCTTTACAGTGGCCCAATGCCAGGAAACTGAATCAGTTTCCGGTTTCCTGGAAAAGACGGCATCAAAGTGACCGGACTGTAATCAGTGTTGTAGCAGGACCACAGAACGGGAGCTTTGAAAAACCAGGCCTCTGGAGAACTAACCCTCGCCCTGGCGAGTGCTAATGCACACATGGGCCGTTTGGGAAGGCCTTGATTCGGGTGAACCACTTGCAGGAGGGAGGGAATTGCACTGAATTCTCATCTAAATGGAATTAGAAAGATCATTGCTAAAAAGCGCAGCCGTAAGTGTGCAGGTGTTAAACGCTGGGCTGGTGCAGAGCCAGGCGAGGTGGACAGGTGTGCGGAGAGGTTTGTCCCTGGAATCCTGGGGAAGCGGTAGCTGAAGTTGTGGTTCTGGCTTGTTCTGGGCGTCTCGTTGCAGTCGGAGGCCTTTCTCCAGTCTGGACCGCAGAAGCGCCCCTACGTCAGGACCGTACGACCGGACCGACTCCGGTTACAGAACCGGACTCGTCCTCTTTGTGGTGCCATGTTAGACAGCTCAGTGCCTCCATCTGACCCCATTAGAGATCCATTCACACAGACCTTTCAGCTTACTGCTGCACCCAGGCTCTGTTTAACGAGTGCTGAACATTATTGTGTTTTAGGCCGAGTCCGTTTGGTTCGGTTCTTATTAAGGATTGGTCCTAACCAGAATAGAGTCCTCTATTCTGTGTTGTGTATAGGATGTTTTAGTGTTTGGTCCTATTTAATCACTCTGCTCATCTGGCTGTGTAGAGTATCTGTGTCGTAGCAGTAGGCAGGAGGTGGTGGAGAGCTTCGCTCTGAGCACTTGATGGGCCCTGTCACTCAAACTGAAATGAGAAATATGCCAGTATAATTAGACAATTGTTTGACTGTTCGCCTCGGATGGGACAAATGTTGAAAGAACTTGCTGAGTTTGTGTTTGTGTGCCACCACAGTAATTAATGCCAGCAGGAGAGACAGGAGGGGGCAAGTAAGTGTTCACCTGTAGTGGCTAAAAGGGAACACTTGCTTATGTACAGGTAACTGCCAAAATAAAGGAAACATAAAGTGTCTTAATAGGGCATTGGGGCACCACGAGCTGCTAGAACAGCTTCAGTGCGTATTGGCATAGATTCTTAGAGTGTGTGGAACTCTTAAGGGGTTGAGTGGGCCTATACAATGCCAGGAAAGTGCACCCCACACCATAACAGAGCTGCCAGAACCCTTCATTTACTCATGTGTTTCCTTTATTTTGGAAATGACTTGTACATTTCACCTTGGAATTGCACAGTGTTTTGAAGGTCATAGAGTCAACTTGTTGCTAATATGCTTATCTATGTTGGCCATTTGTCTCAAACACTTGCAGTTTGTGTTCAAGTACAGACTTACTGTAGAATCCAGCAGGAGAGTTTCAACCATTAATATGAATGTAGATAATGGAAAAGAGGTTCACACACACACAAGGTGTAGGCACCAGCAGGAGAGAGGTTCTAATGCTCCCTGAGTATAGGCACCAGTAGGACAGAGGTTCTAATGCTCCCTGAGTATAGGCACCAGTAGGACAGAGGTTCTAATGCTTCCTGAGTATAGGCACCAGTAGGACAGAGGTTCTAATGCTCCCTGAGTATAGGCACCAGTAGGACAGAGGTTCTAATGCTCCCTGAGTTTAGGCACCAGTAGGAGACCGGTTCTTCTTTTCTCCGGGATTACTGTGCATTTTGTTGTGCTGGTGATATATTGGTGGAATGCGCTGTTGCTACTTGTACACGTATCTGCGCACCACCACCACGATCTCCACAGCTCCAGTGTGGTCCTTACTAACTCCTAATCTGCCCCGGACCCAATCTCCACTGCCACAGTGTGTTCTCCTGAGAGTGTCAGCTTTATCAGAGCCCATGTTCCTGCACTCTTCTGGAAAGGACCGTTACAAGGACACAGCGATTACAAATAAGGCTGCGGACTTATAACTTTGTTTTCAGCTGTGTTACTATTGTGCAGTTTTGCTTTGTCTGAATATGCTTTCTCACAGTGATGGACCGTGACGGCGGATAGCCAGCGTGATCTGAGACACTGTTTCTCTTTTTCACTGTTGTTTTTCTTGTCGCAGAAGGTCAGTCAGTTTGTTCAGTCGTTTTCCGTTGCAAGATCTTTTTGAGCAGAATGAGGAATTCGATGGTTTCAAACCAAGGTCGCCGGCTCTTTGAAGGTAAGCTAGAAAGACGCTTCCGAAGTTTAATTCTGCAACTGGAAACTAAACCCTTTAAAAATGTTGTGGGTGCAGTTATTTCAGCCGTAACACTCATTAATACCATTTTAATAAAACAGATACGTCTCCCCCATGCCACCCTGTCATTTTTCATGCGTGATCACAAGCCGCACCTCCCGGATCCGCCGTCTGTCTCCGTAAAGAGCAATACAGCGTGTAAACGTTACCACCATTGGAACACCTTGCGACGCGTGTCATCTCCCGAGTTTTGTCGCATGTGGCGGCTTGCGGCCAACTCCGACACTAGCTTACCGCCAACTTAGCCATCAGCCGGTGGCCGTTACGGGAGGAGAACGGCAGGTCAGGCGAGGCCGGAGGATTCAGCCGCAGGGGTCGAAGGTCATCTCTGCACTGTCATCACTACAAGGGGCGTATGCGTGCGTGTGCAGATCTTGCAGTTGGTGTGGGCATCTGAAATGGTTTACATTGCCGGCATGTCTGTGTGACATTACTGAAAACACTGAGAGACTGCAGGGTCCACAGGTCAGCCAGATGCAGTCATAGGTAGGGTCTGCTTAGTTTCACCGTTACATGTGTATACAAGAGTTTAAAGAAGCTTATGTTTGGTGGTATAACCATGTAGGGGGAGCTGTGTTTTACTCAAAATTCACAGTGAAAGGGTTATTTCAGGTTACATTACATTACATTACAGGCATTTAGCAGACGCTCTTATCCAGAGCGACTTACAGTTTTACATTTTCTTTACAATCCATTTATACAGCTGGATATTAACTGAAGCAATTCAGGTTAAGTACCTTGCTCAAGGGTACAACAGCAGTGTCCCACCTGGGGATTGAACCTGCAACCTTAACGTTACAAGCCCAGTTCCCTAACCATTATACCACACTGTTCTGCCTATGTCTATGTTCGGTTATGGACAAATCTGCAAATCAACAGCTCTGAGCGTAGCCACATTAGATGCAGCTAGCCTCAGTGCATCACAGCATGCATAAGCAGGAAATGCAATAGTCATGTCTCACTTATGACTATTGCATATGACTGTAATATACTGTAATATAAGACCTGTCAACTCCCGCATCGACACAACACACAAAAACCTCTCCAAATGCTCAAATTGAAAAATGTAGTGACCTTTCGGACGACTTTAAGACCGGGCACTGCTTCTACTACTACTACTGACCTGTCTGCGAAGGGCAGTTGGGTCAGTTTGGACCGCAGCCACATTTTTGTCTTTGTTCCGAGCCGTTGTGGCGGACGAGCTTCGGCACGTGCTTTCCGACACGACGTCTTGGTGGCCTTTATTCATACAAACGCGTTTGACTCCTCGTGAGCTTAGCCCACCCCTCCTCACCTGCTCTGCGCTCCACAGCTAGAAGGGAGGGAGCTTGGGGCCCGTTTGTTTTTATACGCTTGTGTTTATACGCGTGTTCTTTTATTAATAACGAAGGAAAGCTTTGTGTGCTTTCCACAGGTCCCCAGGGCCTGAGCGTCTCCTGGCCGTGTCTCCTCGCTAAAGTCATTTTTAATGAAAAAACAAGAAAAAAAAAGTCTCCATACTGGGTCAAGAGTTTCTGGTAGGAGCAGACGGAGAGAGGAAATGGGGGATGGGGACTGCGGGGGTCCCTGAACCCTGGTCTGTGTGAAGTGCTGTCTTGTGGGGCCACTGGAAAAGCCCTGGTTTTGTGTGTGTTGTGTGTGTGTGTGTGTGTGTGTGTGTGTGTGTGTGTGTGTGTGTGTACTCTAGCAGCTTGTTTTTGTTCCCCCCTCCAAAAAGAGCATGCCAATTCCCTATTTCCGTTATTATGAATATTCAGGCACATGACTATGTATATACAGGTAACTACCAAAATAAAGGAAACCCCACAATAAAGGTCCACTCAACCCCTGAGAGGGCAAGGTAAACACCAATAAATACAAAGCCATTGTGAGTGATCAACTTCATCCTATGGCGAAGCATGGGAGTGGTCTCTTCCAGGATAACAATGTCCCATCCACAGGGCACGAGTGGTCACTGAATGATTTGATGAGCATGAAAACTATCTTAACCTTGTGCCATGGCCATCTCCAGATCTAAACCCAATTGAACTCTGGAGCGGCGCCTGAGACAGCCTTTTCCACCACCATCAACAAAACACCAAATGATGGAATTTATCATAGTAAAATAGTGTTGCATCCCTCCAATAGAGTTCCAGGCACTTGTACAATCTATGCCAAGGCGCATTGAAGCTGTTCTAGCAGCTCGTGGTGGCCCAACACTTTATGTTGGTGTTTCCTTTATTTTGGCAGTGTACACACACATACACACACACACACAGGCAACTCCCAAAATAAAGGAAACATTGATGGGGTGTATATATGTATATATACACACACATACACACACACACACACACACACACACACACACACACACACACACACACCCCATGAATGTCTCCCTCAGGCCAGTGGCTCTGTAAGCCGATGCTGTGGGCAGTGAGAATCGGGCTTTGTTAGCCCGAGCGGTGGTGGAGCGCTGCCTCTCGGTTTGTTTATTGTGATTTTCGAGAACATTGGGGTGGGTGTAGGACGGGGGCCCGAGACCTGCGACGAGGGCTCAGAACAGGCCCTTTGTTTGGGCAGAAAGTGGGCGGGGCTGCGGGAACAATGGGGGGTGTTCAGAAGCCAAAGTGTTTGTATGCAGCAGGGCTGCGCCCCGCAGGGACAGGGGGACGTCGGAGCCGGGGCAGACCCCCTGATCTCTCTCTGTGTTCTGCACGGGCTCGCGACCGACACGGAGGCCCAGGTCCAACTCGTCTCGTCCTGTGCGGGAGTGACGCTAACAGAGCGCCGGGGAGGGAAAGCAGCAGAATGCGCCCGGACGCGGGGTGGGGGTGTGAACGCGAGCGCTGTGGGGGGGCGTTGCTGGGGGCGACTGTGGGCCAGCCTGTGTCCGCGTCAGATCCGAGACGACAAAACCACGCACAACCACATAAGTAGCCCACCTTATTCAGGAGCAGTCCGATGAGCTGCAGCCCCTGCAGGTACAAGCTTGTTCGGGGGCAGCTGGGGACATTCACTTCCTGCTTATTTCCCTGCTGTGCTCATAGCGCACACCTAGGGCCCGCCCCCTATAATTTCCTCCCTAAACAAAGACATAGGGCAGCATTCCTGAAGAACCACACGGTGGGCTGGGCTTCATTGTTACTCAGCACTTAATTGGTCGATTAAAGCAGCGGATTGCACAATTAACTTGTCGCACCTGGTTTCTTGTGTGTGAACTATTTGCCGAGGTCTTATTATTTCAGGCGAAAATGAAAAGTAGCGGACCCTCTGGCTCCCCAGGACCAGGGCTGGGTGTTGGGTTCAGGTGCAGTTTTTGTTCTTCGCGGTGGGATTTTGACCCCCGTCGTTGTGTCGGCCGCAGGCGCGAGCGGGCTGCAGGCCGCCACCGACAGCGTGGGCGGGGCGGTGCAGAAGGCCAGCCAGGCGCTGAGCGAGCGGGGGGAGCGGCTCGGCCGGACGGAGGAGAAGACGGAGGAGATGATGGACAGCGCCAGTCAGCTCGCCGACACGGCGCACAAGGTGAGCGGAGGAGTGAACGTCCGCTACCTGTGTCTGTCTGCCTGCCTGCCTGTCTGCCTGCCTGTCTACCTACCTGTCTGTTTGTCTGTCTGTCTGTCTACCTGCCTGCCTGCCTGTCTGTCTGTCTGTCTGTCTGTCTGTCTGTTTACCTACCTGCCTATCTGTCTGTCTGTCTGTCTGTCTACCTGCCTGTCTGTATGTCTGTCTACCTACTCACCTGCCTGCCTGTCTGTCTGTCTGTCTGTCTACATACCTGCCTATCTGTCTGTCTGTCTGTCTACCTACTCACCTGCCTGTCTGTATGTCTGTCTACCTACCTCGGTCCCTATCTAATCTGTCTGCCAGTCTGCTTTGGTCTGATTGGCGTGTCTCTGTGACATCTGTCTGTCTGTGAAATGTCTGTCAGTATGTTCTGTAAGTCTGTCTGTGTTGGTTTTGTCTGTCTCTGTACACACCGCATGAGCTGTTCTGATTGCGTGAGCTTCTGTTGTGTGCGAATCCCATTCTTGCATTGAACTCACACCCTCTCTTCATGGCGATTAAGGTGGAGTTGTGTTCTCAGTGACTGCTGAATCAACCGTGAATCTCTGTGTGAGATAAATGAGTCTCTTAGTTTGAGGAGCGTGCATCCGTTTCTCCCTCCGATGCGCTTCAGTCATGTGTTTCCAGCCTGATTGTATCATTCACAAGTTCAATAACGCAGGAGGTGGATTCACAATACAGACTCCGCCTCCCAGCGTGAGATGGCGAATGGCGGTGACGGCAGATGCTTTGAACGTGGTGCGAGATGAGTCTGTGGTCTTTCACTGCTCACAGACCAGTGTTATTTAAGAGCAGATAAGAGAATTAGCCTTCTCCACTCCCGGGAGAAAAACTGCTATGTTTATCGTCATGCAGTCTCCACTGTTAACGGCTTCGTTCAGCTGAGTAGTGAACCGTTACAGTCATTTTTCAGCTGATTAAATGCAGCCGTTTGTTTGAGCCTGTTCTGCTTCCTTTAAGATTTGTGTCGTATCTGTGTGGTTTGATCCATCATTCTGTGATAAGGTCTTGTCATGGAATCTGATGCTTGACTGCCCCCTGCTGTTTGTGCTATGAATTGCACTACACCAACACTGCTGGTCATTCCATCATGTAGAATAATCTCTCTCTGTCTCCTCTCTCCCTCCCTCCATCCCCCTTTCTTTCAGCTTGCCATGAAGTACAAGACTTAAAGAAAAGAGCTGATTCCCCGGATTTGCTAAGACCCGTTCCAGATTTAATACGTTCATTTTTTGTTTTGTTTTACATTTTTAAATGAAATTATTTTTGTCATAATTCATACTAATGTTTGATGATTGTTTATAATGTATTATCATTTGTAATGTATTATCAGTCGTGTCCTGCTTCTATCGTAGATCAGTGCTCACCCCAACACCCCACAACACCGAGCCTGTCGCCCCAACACCCCACAACAACATAGTGGCCTTTGCTCCAATACGGGGACCGTCACCCCAACACAGGGGCCATAGGCCAGAGGTGTCTCCTCAACGTGGACGTGTCATCCGAGACCCAAGTCTCCAAAGCACGAGGGACGGAGCGCTTATCCGGCCTGCCTGCTCCCTGACCAATCAGGAGAGGCTAAACGTCTGTGGTCCATTTGTTTCCGGCAGCGCCAAGCCTCCCAGTCAATTCCATTCATTTCAGAGACGCCTAGTTGGCGTGACTCGGCAGAACTGTCACGTTCTCGCCATGTCACAGGAAGTGCAGTGGCTCACTCCTCCCCCTGCTACTGCTGCTGTTCACACACGTTACCATGGCGACTGGGAGGAAGGCGTTGCTTCGTTGTGCTTTGTTTGTTGTGCTCAGAGTGATCTCTAGTGTGTGTGTGGATTGACCACGTCGGGTCAGGTGCTTGTGTGTAGGGGTTGGATTGCCCATATTGGTCAGGTGTCGGTCAGTGTGGCACCTTTAGGATGAATGTGGTGGGGGTTTTTAACGTTCTCAGAACATTCTGATCGCGTTAACCCCCCCTCAGCACTCTGGATTGGCTCACAGCGCTGAATAACCTGCCGTAGTGTAATACGTTTTAGTCTTATTTATTTACACTCTCACTTCCCTTTTCTCCTGCTGTCACGTGTAACACAAACCTGTGAACGGGTGCAAGCCGACAAACAGACATTTTATATCTCTGAACTCCTCCATGTTAACGTCAACGCCGTTCTCATCATTAGTGTTATTGTTAAGCGATTGATGACATGACAGTATTTTTATTTATGTTATTGTTTTCATGTTTGTGTTTTTGTTGCAGACATGCCATTTTAGGCTTGTTAATGTTTTTAGCAGATGAGTGTTGCGATCTGCTGCTTCAGACTGACACGGTGTGCATGCACCACGCTTCATTCTTGGCAGCTTGTTTTGCTCATAAATCCTTCCCAACATCCATTTCAAATGTCTGTTTATTTATTATGGCTCTTTTATTTATTATTTTTTCATTGTCTTCATTTCTAAATCTTCTTATTTCCCACGTGAGTGTGAGTGTGTCCCCCACAGGAGTGTGTGGTTTGACCGTACTCTTCGATGGTGGAGGATGATGATGCTAATGATTATTAAGGGTGCTGGTGATGGTATATTACATGTATATTACTCCTATCGTGGATCCCAAAGTGCTTCACAGCTAAAGGACGTGTAATTACCCTGAAGCCTACCCTAAAGGATGTGTAATTACCCTAATGTGTGGCCCTCACCCGGGTGATGAAGCACGGGAGCAATTTTTCTCCCGAGTGCATTCGTTTACTTGACCTTTAATTAACCAGGTAATAACCCTGTCATCGCACACTCTCGTAGGCATTGTGCCTTTCTTACTTTTCACTCCCACGGTATTCATTTCTCAAAGGGAAAAGGCTGTTAAGTTCAGGCGTAAATGCAGATGATCACTAAGAGCCACAGGGTTGGCGGGTGTTCGTTGTTAGTCAGCGCTTAATTCATCAATTCAAGTTTGATTACACAGTTAACTCACCTCACCTGGTTTCCTGGGTTTGAATCGGTCGCCGATTTGGTGAAAACAAAAAGCAACCACCTTGCGGCAAGAGTGAACACTACTGCTCTGAACTGGCGCCTGTCCGATTTGATGCCATTGATGTGATTGTACACTAGAGGGCGCTAATTCCTCAGAATCTTCGTGATTTGCAAATGCGGGTTTCGGAAACTCCTTGAGAGGTCTGCGATTGCTTTGATGCCAATGCATACATATTTAATCTGCCCATTTTATGAGCAATGCGGCTTTCGGTTTCATTAAGCAGCATGTGAAAGAACCCGCAAATTAGTCTGGACTAGAAAATGTTGAGACGTCTCTAATACAGCGTGGAGAGGAGTCTGCTGAATCCCTTGCTGGTAACCGGGCCAAAGGGACAGAGGAACCTGCTCTGCGTACGGCTGCACTAACCCTCTGCCTTATGTCCGCTCTCGTTTTATTTGAATGTTCACTTGCCACTTATCCAAATACGCTGCCAAGCTAATTCAGCAATATCACGGTGTATGCATTTACCGATAATGCTGTGCCAATGGTTTTGAACATGCAATAGAGCCATCAAAACCAATCTGTGCATCTGTCCCTGTGTGTGTGTGTGTTCAGTGCACACAAGTTTCTATTTGTAAGTGTGGTTGTGTGTCTCTGTGTTAATGCACACGTTTGTGTTTGTGAGCGTGTGTTTGTGCATCTGTCTGCATTTGTGTGTGTGTTTAGTGCACACACGTCTTTATGTGTAGGCCTAAGTGTTTGTGTGTCTGTCTGCGTCTCTGTGTTAATGCACACACGTTTGAGTTGTGCACATATGTATCTGTGAGTGAGTGTAATATAGTTATATAAAATACAATACAATTGTTCACCTTCCAATGGTGACTAAAAACACACCTGTCCAGACCCCCCTTGGTTCCCAGGATTTGGACCTATCATATGCAAAAAACATACCAAAGAACTCCTTTCAGTTATGAAACAAATTCTGCCATCATTTCACATAGCCCTTTAAGGTAATCGTTAGTCATGTTAAGTCTGACAGTAGCTATGGTGCAAGTTAATACTTCTCTTAATGGGCATATGTCAACACTATCACCTACTGTATGTGGCATTCGTGGATCACTGTTCGGCTCAAGGTTCAGGTCAGTGTGATGCTATCAGGTTGCTCTTAAGACTAATCGCTAGGCACTGATTTGCTTGATATACTTTTATTGGAACTATTGTTCTCACCGTAATGCATATTTACTGTAATGCAAGCTACTCTGCACCCACTGTATTTTATTGTTCTTGTTTCGCCTGTGACATGTTAAATGCCTCGCATGTAATGTATCATGACCTACTAGCCCTGCAAAGTGCCATGAACACAAAAGCACCTGCTAATAAATAAATATAACCTTGAATCGTAGATAGCATCTTATGTCACCTGCTCTTTTATAAAAGGAATTTACAAGGCTGGCACAGGACCCTGAAGTAGAGAGTGAACTCTGTATACGATACGATTGCAGAGCCGTCGATCTGCTAATGGTTTCCACTAGTAAGATTTAAGATTTGACACCGTAATGGTGACGGCTACCGGGGCGCAGTGTGAACTGCGGCAGCACATTTATAGAGATATTGATGAATGCCTTTGGCTCGCTCTCCGGGATGTAGTATTGATATTTTATCGTTTGCTCATCAGTAACGCTGATTGATTCTCACAGTTTAGCATTCGCGCCCACACTTGCAGTATCAGGAGTTTGCGTTTTGGACGGCGGAGATTTATGTCCCGATTGCTAAACGAGGCATATCAGCAGGAAGTGCGGGCAGTGACACTGCGGCTCTGAATCCACAATTAAACGGCATCAATCTCATTGATTCTCCGCGCTTTAATCGCCAGCGCCGCGACCTTGTGTCACGCCACAGTTAGGCCCGCGGATAACGAGGTGTTTCATCAGTAAGAAGCCATTGCCTATCAATTCACTTTGTTTAAGGTCTCAGCGTAAAAGTTCATCATCGGGTCGTTTTTCTCCACACCACGTCGCAGCAAATACCATGTGTCACTGCTACGCGACATTATGCGCGGGTGACATTTGACTTTCAAACAGCCATCACTCAGCTCGCGTCGGCATCAACAGTTGGAAGTTCCAGATGCGCTGAATCGCCTCGTGTGTGTAGGCTCTCTGTCTTTCCTTGTGTTGCCTGTAGGCTACCTGTTACAGTGGTTCTCAAGCCGCGGCTCAATTTGCATAATTGTACGACATGATTTATGTTTATAGACTAATAAAGATTTATTATCCTGTCAATGAAGAAAAGGGGGGAAACAATCCAATGACACCGGCCACGATCAGTCTTTTTTTTTTTTTTTCATCACATTAGTTTATTTAGGCTATGTATTTTTTAGCTGTAGCCTATGCATGTATGTATGTAGCCTATTTGGGACTTCGGTAAGAGCTATGAACAGACATTGGATGCATTATAATTCAACCACTATGCACAAAGATTCTACCAATGAGTCACACACGGCAGGCGGAGAAATGAAATTTTATAAAATGGCAGATTTGAGCAAGGACCACCGTAAGCATGACCTTTTCACAATGGACTTTAAATCATTTTAATGATAAGAACTCGGTTTTGAATTGTCATTATGACACATCATTTGTGGGGTAGCCTAGGCTACTCAATACAATAAAGGGCAATAGGCTGCGATGCTAATAGATTAAGTAAAACATTAACTGTCATTAAGATTTCATTTGTGTTACGCTACTTTTCTCACACACTTTTCTTTCCACTTGAACTTGATGTTGCTAGTCTCTAGTGTTTAACGTAGCTATTACTGCAGCGACCACAAAGAGGGAATGTCCATATAAAAATAGTACACAAAATTGCTTTTACTCATAATCTTGTGAAAGAGAGTGTATTTTATATTTATTTATTTATATATTTTCTTTGTTGTTGTTGCTGATGAAAACGACCTGTAAAAAAATGTTTTTAGTGAACAGACGGTGCAGTCTGTCGTCTGTAAACATACCTGAGGTCGCGTCTTGCTTCAAATGAATATTATTATTATAATTATTATTATTATTATTGTGCAAAAATCAAATTTGTGGATGTGGGAGACAAGCCGGCGCTGGTCGGGGGATTAGGGACAGGCGCGCACACCGGGGCTAGGATTGGAGCGTACACCGACGCAATGAATGAAGCTAACGGAAGTTGTATTTGGACCTAGACGAATCCAAGTTCGCTCGCACATTTCTCACGCCTTTGTCGTGAAAGTGAACAGTGACTTTTTCGGTTCTTACTGGAGATGATTGTAAATGAACACCCCCCTCACTCAACAATTCAGCCAGAGTCTTACTCTGTGGGCCGGCAGTGTGGTATAATGGTTAGGGAGCTGGGCTTGTAACGTTAAGGTTGCAGGTTCAATCCCCAGGTGGGACACTGCCGTTGTACCCTTGAGCAAGGTACTTAACCTGAATTGCTTCAGTTAATATCCAGCTGTATAAATGGATTGTAAAGAAAATGTGAAACTGTAAGTCGCTCTGGATAAGAGCGTCTGCTAAATGCCTGTAATGTAGGCCTAATGTAATGTACTCATGAGGATTTCAGCTATCGCGCCCATTCCTCGTCTTATAGCTCCTCCTGGGCTCTGAACCAGGTTTTCAGATATCCAGGTGCCATGTGGGCAATGGAACAGCAGGTGCCCCTCACACAGACACCCTTACACCTCTGAGGTGTGAGGACAAGGACACCCCTCACACTGTGGAGTCTCCAGCAGTACAGGTGAGGTGACCATTGACAGAGTCAACAGCAGTACAGGTGAAGTGGCCTTTCACTGGGTTTACAGCAGTGCAGGTGAGGTTCTCATTCACAGTGTCTCTGCAGTAGCACAGGTGAAGTGATCGTTCCCACCGCCGCTGAATAATCAAACCATTGGCTACACACTGTGCACCTCCTCGCTGATATTCAGGGTGAGAGCCGGCATGTCCTTAGATGAACCAGGTGGGCGGCCGGCTTTGTTTGGCAGGAGATCAAAGGCGCGGTCTCAGGTGTGGCGGCCTCTTTCATATGCAGCGCCCACAGGCAACCAGCGGGGCTGATTTAAATGTAGCTGCTGCAGCCACGGTGCCGCCATTCGGCGGACGGTCCGACGCCGCTGCCGTTGGACGCGCTTGCCGTCTTTTCCCCTCCCTGCACGCTGGCGCTCCCCGGGGGATAGAAAAGGCCCGGTGAGGACAGGTACCAGTGAAACCAGAGGCTTCAAATGAAGGCACATCGAGCTGTTCCCAGCAGCCTCCTGCGCCCCCCTTCACCCCCCCAGAACGCAAAGTGTTTCGACGTGCGCAGGCTCCGGCCTGACTCCTGCAGATATCAGCGCTTGTCTCGCCCCGGCTGATACATAAACACGCATCTGCTTCCTCTCTGTGCTGAGCTGGTGGCTTTTCAACTCCCAGAGACCCTTTAGAGAGATCCGCAGCCGAGGCTGGCTGTTGATGCGGTTGCAGTAGTGGTCGAGGTCCTTGGCTTATAACCTCAAGGTCGCCGGTTCGTTTCCCCGGAGAGCTGCTGTGTTGACCTTGCGGTGCACACACGCCACTGTCGGCTTGGTGGTGGAGCAGAGGGCAGCACAACATGAGAAAAAGAACAGCGACGACCTGACGAAGGTCCACTTAGATCAAAACACTGTTGCACAACTCGGAGCATAAATAGTGCAGGAGCCCTGCTCTCTGTCTTAGCTGAGCTACAGCAGCTGTCCAGCTGTGTAAACGGATGCTGTGTGAAATGTTGCCTGGGAGGTAAATAAATAATTTAAAAGGATGCTGTTGTGTTCTCTGAGGGGGAAGGGAAGAGAGCGGGGAATTATGGGCAGGGTTTATAAATGTGCCCCGCACTGGTCTGACCCCTGTGCCACGCCTGGCGCAGGCGAGAGAAACATGAATTGAACCCGGGTTAAGAGGTCGGCGGTGGCTCGGACAGGCTTGGCCCTGATTTTTGCCATGTCCTTGGCGACCGCCCCGGTAAATAACAACAAGTCTTAAGCGCCTTCGAAGAACGGCCTTAATCCCTCGCCGATGTCCAGTTATTTGAAGGAGTGAGCTTGGGCACATCTCCATCTGACCTATAGGGGCACTGTGTCAATGTGTTTGCCCCCTCTTTCCTATTGGTTCACAGTGTCAATGTGTACTTCTCTCCCCTATAAGGAGGATACACAACCACACTGCTGCCCTGTAGGGGAGAAGGGAAAACACATTCACATGACTACCCTATGAATGTGTTTGTGAATGTGAATATTTGCCCCTTCTCCCCTATAGGGCAACAGTGTGATTGTATACTTCTCTCCCCTATAGGGCAACAGTGTGATTGTATACTTCTCTCCCCTGTAAGGCAGAAGTGTGATTGTATACTTCTCTCCCCTATAGGGCAGAAGTGTGATTGTACATGCTCTTTGTCCCCTGTAGGGCAACAGTGTGATTGTATACTTCTCCCCCCAATAAGACAGCAGTGTGATTGTGCATGCTCCTTGTCCCCCGCAGTGTAATGTGATTGGGCATTCTCCCGTAAGGCAGTGTAATTGGACATGCCCCCTGTATGGTAGTGTAATTAGGTGGTTCCCCCTGTAGGGCAGTGTGGGCAGTGCGCCTAAAGCAGGGCCTCTGAAAGCATGTTAAATCTTTGGGACATGCTGTCTATCACGGCTCAGAGAGAGGTCAGACCTTCAGACGGATAACAGACACCCGTTCTCTATCACAGAATTGGAGAGGAATGGAACACAGCCTTGTCTAGTTGTCTTACTGGGAACATTGGTTGGTTGTAAGTGTTAAATGAGGTGGGGGCATTTAATCAGCTCGACGCTCTTGTTGCATTCTAACCCGACCCACGAGAGAGCAAGAGTGGGATGCTGTGTTTGTTGGCCTTAGTGATGCCGAATTGAACCTTAATCCCTCTACCCCGTAACAGGGCTGCTGCGTAAGTCACTCCAATGTCACAGCTGCTCCCGGATAAAAGGAGACAGAGATGCTTTGTGGTTTTAGTGCCCCACAGTCCGGCTCAATTCTCAGTCCTAGTTCTTCATTTTAATCCTCTCTTTTAATTCGAAACAAAATAGGGCCCATGCTGTCCACCTTTCTTTCATCCCCAAAAAATGGGTTTAATGAGGACCTGTCCCGTTTTGGGACGGGGACGAGACGGGACGGGAGCGGGTGCGACCGCCTGGGTTCCGGGACGGGCAGAAGTGCTTGCGTCGCATTCGTGTAAAGGGTATCGATTCCCTTCATTCCTCACCTGATCGATACTGGAGTGCGGCCGTGTCCATGGCAGGGGGAAATAAAGCAACAAACTTTGTATATCTTCTTTAGGACTGCAAATGTGTGTGCCTCATCCGTATCCAGTACACACACACACACACACACATACACACAAATATATACACACAGGTGTACAGTGCACACAAATACACACTAACACACGTGCATGCACATGTGGCAGGACACGTGGGTGGAGTTTGAGAGGTCGTTCTGGTGTGGCGCAGTGGCTCGGCCCGGTGCTATGGCACCAGTGCGGGGCGCTCTACGAGCCGCCGGCCAGTCTCACCGAGAACCTCCTCTGCTCGCCTTGACCTGTTGTCCCGCGCGGCTCGTGACAGAGAGGGCAGTGTCCGTGTCCGTGTCCATCAGAAGGTCTGACCTCTCTCTGAGCCGTGAAATACAGCATGTCCCAAAGATTTAACATGCTTTCGCAAGCCCTGCATCCGAATGGCTTTAACGGACCCCCGAGAGAGCGATCTCTCAGCACGTCGGTCAGATCGCCCGACGTACAGCTATTGCTCTTTACAGGAAGGGCTTTGGCTTTAATAATTAAACTTGTATTCCCTCCAGGAAGCGCTTATATGGAGGGCGAGATATCGCTTCGGTTTCTTTGCTCGGGATACTAGTACGATTTCTCTTCCAGTCGGGGCGAAATTGATTTATTCAAAGACACTGTTTTTTGGCGGGTGAGGTGGGGGTGGGGGGGGGGTTGTTCTTTTTCACAGAATTCAACGCTTACGTTGTCATCTTTCTCGCGTGCTTATTAAGGAAGAGGAGAAACTATGCGCTCGCGGGAAACCGAAGCCTCACATTGATAAATGAGTATTGACCGCCGCATCCGAATTCCCTCCACAACAGTGCAGCGGGGACAGAACCTATAGCGCTGCGGCCATTTGGTCGTTTGTTCAGCGCGCGCCGACTGCAAATTTAATTGGACGGAGAGCGGCTTCAAGTTGTGACTGCGGCGGTAATTAAGTAAATGTGAAAGGGCAGCGTTGCTGGAGGGAGAGAGGGGGTTTCAGGGTGCGTGGAAGAGAGCAGGGCTCCTGGGGACAGGCACAGAGAAGCCTCTCTCTCCTCATATCTTATTCACCTCTGCCGGAGTAAACATTTATTCAGCACATTCTCACATTTCCCAACGCGCAGCTTTTCTTTCTTCCTTTTCCTGCCAGTGCATGCAGTTCTGCATCCGCAGCGATCCCGCCGCACTTCCCCAGGAAGGTGATACGCACACGCAGACGGTGTTCGATGCGAACACGCAGAGCTGCTGCGGTTGCCAGATTAATGCCTCCTTACAGCTCCCCGCAGCCCAGCAGCAAGGGCAAGAGAGGGTTAACACCGTCCAATCAACTGACGAGCTAATTAGACTAATTGAAGGGCCCGGTGGAGCACCTGCAGGTCCACAGTGACTCTCTCTAGCTGGTTCCCCAGAGAGAGCCTCATTAAGCCTCCCACGCTCTAAGGCTTGCCAGAATGCAGGTGAGCACCGATTCGGTTCTCCGAGCCATTTTCACCACCTAATTGCTGGTGGATTGTGGCTTGGTAAACTAATCCTGGGTCAGTATTTTTTAGGGCCAGAAAAAGACCCTTCATCTTCACTGGACTCTTTACATCTGCATGGGAATGGAGCAGGGCATGGCCAGCCAGCCCATCGGGTGATGACACATGACGGCCCATGAGTTCAAGATGGAGGAGGCGATGATTTGACCTCAAAACCGTTCATTTGATCTCAGCCAGTTTGCGTTGGTTTTGATGAGCAGTCCCTGGTATGGACCGTACAGGGCCACGCCACTCGTTTACGGTGTATTTGGGGTCAGAACCTGGATTCATTCTCTCCTGGGACAACAGATCATCCCATAATTCTCTCAGTGCAGATTGCAGATCATCCCTGTTTCTCACGACAGATCATCCCGAACCAGTGCAGGTTGCTGGCTGTTTTGCACGTCCCCGAACCACTGGCCGACTTCCACAGCAATAAGAGGAGGAAACGGCCTCTAATCCCTTAAAGCACATATTTCTCACATGGCATGATTACAGTCCCAGCCATTCTGCATACTCTGTTTGAAATAATACAAACTCTGAATACTGCTAATGGGCTCACATCAAACGAAAAGAAAGGAGGAACAGAAAATGGAACAAAATATTCCAGCCTGCTTCTAATGTACCCAGCCTGAGAGGAACAAGGAGTAAGGCTGTGATACTGAATAGCTGTTGGATACATGCACACATACACGCTCACTCAAATGGAGAGATACATGCGTGCACATGCACACATACACACTCACTCAAATGGAGAGAGATATGCGTGCACATGCACACATACACACACACTCAAACAGAGACACACGTGCGTGCACATGCACACATACACACACACTCAAACAGAGAGACACATGCGTGCACATGCACACATACACACACACTCAAACAGAGAGACACTTGCATGCACATGCACACACACACACACACACATACATCCAGAGACACACAGTGAGACACTCACTGATACACTATGAAGGACAAGAAGTGTACACAATCACACTGCTGCCCTATAGGGGACAAGGAGCATACACAATCACACTGCTGCCCTATAGGGGACAAGGAGCATACACAATCACACTGCTGCCCTATAGGGGACAAGGAGCATACACAATCACACTGCTGCCCTATAGGGGACAAGGAGCATACACAATCACACTGCTGCCCTATAGGGGACAAGGAGCATACACAATCACACTGCTGCCATATAGGGGACAAGGGGTATATACAATCACACTGCTGCCCTATAGGGGACAAGGAGCATACACAATCACACTGCTGCCCTATAGGGGACAAGGAGCATACATAGCCAGGTACAAAGATTGTTTGAAAATACCCACAAACGATAAACGATATAGGAGGTTGATTTAAACTGTGCTTCCCCTCTCTGTACTGATGTGAATCTGCAACGGGCCAGCGTCGTTTAAAATGTAGGGTTGAGCTTTGGCACTTCCCCAGTGTTGTCTGTGTGATCCTGGTTAAGACAGGTTCATATTTAGGCAGATATTGATCTGTCCACAGACAAATGCAATGAGTTCCCTGTGAAATGGTCACAGGGCTTCTGCTTAGGAAAGGGCAGTGTGTAGTCACAGCGACCATGACTATGGCACTAACAGTATTACCATCTTCTGCTATCGGCCATGACAGCATATACAGTTCCCTCCAAAACGATTCACACCCTCGATAAGGACGAGCAAATTAGGCTGTATAAAATAAACAATACAAGTCACATATCCTTTTGATAAAAATACTTGTCAAACAAAATCTTTTTCTCTGAGCATTGTATTAGTATAAAAGAATATATTTTTTACAGCATACAATATAGCTTATTACCTGTATTGTTTATTTTGTACAGTCTTCTTTGGTCATCTTTATCAAGGGTGTGAATAATTTTGGGGGTATTGTAGCACTATATGTGTGCTGCTGTTGGTTCAGTGAGGCTCGTGGCTGTTTGCCCAGTGGAAACGGGGAGACAGAACCGTCTTACTGGGAGAGTCCGACCCGGGAGAAAGTAAAGACCTCCCCCAGGTGCACTTAGAAATTGTAAAGGTGTTGTGCACCAACCAGAGTTATCTTATTCAATAAATACAATATACAGGATTTCAGCAACTTTATTAGTGTATTGTGTGTTCATAACAATATTACTCTATAACAGTAGATTGCATTCACATTATATAGAACCTCTCAGAATCTCAAAGTGCTTTATACTGTAGAGGGCAGACTCAGCTCAACCACCGCCAAAGTGTAACACGCACATGGGTGATGCATGGCAACCATTGTGATGTCATGCTCTCCGCTGACACTCTCAGAGCCGAGCTGCTGTTCCATCTGGGAAGGGAGGGAAGCCTCGTTACTGGACCCACAATGTTCACTTCATGAGGAAAAATAGCAGCAATTGACAGAGGTCGGCCGGGTTTGAAGCGCGTAGCGGCCTTGTGCGTCAGGCGTCAGTCGCTCGCTTCCTGTCGCCGGGAGGAGAGGTGAGTCACTGTCCTTTAACGCCAGGCCCCGTCAGGCCCCACAGAAACACATGTGTGGGGGGGTGGGGGTTCTTGGGGGGGAGGGGGTCCACGGAGAGGGGCACGGATTCTAAATCAGAGAGCTTAATGTTGCAGCGTCGCAATCTACAGGAACCCGCCAATTAATCAGGACAGGCCTTGCATACAAAGATTAGGAGGTTCTGCCTCCTGCTGGAACCAATCAAATCGGGGCATTTGCGGGAAAGAAAAACAAATACTCATTCCTGACCTGATTTCAGTCATTCACCATTGGCTACATCTCAGTGGGCACAACTGGGACAGCGTCTGCTCTTAAAATAACCTTTATGTGCAGAATTACATTCATAACAAATCACACACCCCACGCGATTTCTTCCCTCCAAGGCTGAAAAGGATGCATCAAGTATTGTGAAAAGTAAGTGCCGTGACTTAGATCACATCTGAATATGTATCTGTAGCCAATCAGTACCCTATTGAAACATTCGTCACCGCAAACAACATCTAAATCTAATCAACTCCTTACTTTGAAGGGAATCTTTTTATTTGAGCATTACATTAGTATAAAAGAATATAGTTTTTCCATTTTTTTTACAGCATACAATATAGCTCATTACCTGTGTTGTTTATTTTGTACAGTCTTCTTTGCTCATCTTTATCAAGGGTGTGAATCATTTTGGGGGTACTGTAGCACTATATGTGTGCTGCTGTTGGTTCAGTGAGGCTCGTGGTCTTACTGGGAGAGTCCGACCCAGGAGAAAGTAAAGACCTCCCACCTTTGCCTCCTGTGTGTTCATAACAGTATTGACCAGTATATTATAGACAAAAGTTTAAAAAATGGTTTTATGTGGTGACACACAAAAGTTCAGGTGGTCATTATGTAGTATCAAGCAGCTGTGATGAAAAAGTTTTTTTGCCATTATTTATTTTAGCTTTGTTTTCTTTGGTACCTTAACAACATGAAGTGCTTGGATATGACCATGGATGTTGTGCTTGGATATGACCATGGATGTTGTGCTTGGATATGACCATGGATGTTGCAGTTGCCCCTGTGGACTGTTTTCCTGTTTGTGCTCCACACTTAATGAGCTCATACACATTTCTGTAGTGAATTTGCTGTTCAGACAGCCCCCCAATATGCTCTGTCAACACTCTCTCTACCGATGTGTGTGCACATCAGACACTTCTGTGCGCTAACAAGAAAATCGATGCAATATCACTCAGTCCCCAGTATAGCGGAGTGCCTAAACGTTGCCGTGCTTATATATTTTCTTTCACTACATTTTTGACATTTAGCAGATGCTCTTGTCCAGAGCAACCTACACAGCTTTTACATTTCTTACATACAATCCATTTATACAGCTGGATATTTACTGAAGCAATTCAGGTTAAGTACCTTGCTCAAGTACCTTGCTCAGTACCCCACCTGGGAATTGAACCTGCAACCTCTGTGTTACAAACCCAGTTCCCTAACCATAATACTATACTCTCCTATTTTACAAGCCTTAACGATCATCCCTCAACATGCCTGTCATGTGAAAACGGGGCTGGGATGCAGTGTTTGGTCTTATCAGCTTAGCAGGTTGTATCGTGTTACACCTTCTCCGTATTGCAGACACATCGGAGCAGGGTGCACCGGAAGGTTAAAAGGTCACGCGGGTGCTGAACGTTTCTCTGAAAGATCGTTCACGTTACAATCCACTTTATCCTCTGTTTCTTAGATAGCAAATGCCAGCAATCCTTTTACCCTAAGCCTGCTTTGAGATTGCCGGCGGACGTCACGAAGCTATCTCCGGCGTTAACAATCACACACTTATTGTTCAGTGGATTACATCAAAACACATCACATGAACGATGGTCCAACTGTTCAGTGGATTACATCGAGACTTTGATTAGAAATAAAATTACAAACCCAAAGCTATTGTTCTTAAGTGGATTGAGCCGTCTTCAAATCAAATAAACTCTCTCGTCGGCCATGGGTGCTAGATTCAGGTGATGGCGGGGTTGTTAAATGTGATGATCCAGCTGGTATATTCGGATTACAGTGAAAAGCGAAGCGTTTGCTTGTAGCGTTGATGTTGAATGGACTGTGTCCGTCACAGTGGATAATTGTACTGAAAGGAATGAGACTCATTAGAGCTGCAGATTGACGCAGCAGGACAGTGAGCAAGAGGAGGGAGAACAACTATTAGGTAACCTTTAACTCAGGGGAGTCCAATCTTATCTGCAGAAGGGCCGGAGTGGGTGCAGAAGGGCCAATGTAGGTGGAGGTGAGGAGGAGGTGGGATGTGGAAATTGCAACACCCAAGGAAGAAAGCTCAGTGACTCCATTATTCTAACATTGACTGGTAACAGGGATGAATGGATGTGTGAACTTAAGTTATAAACTTAAATGAGCCAGAACCTGCTTTATGCCATTTTGCAAGATTCATAAGCATGGCAAGTGAAATAAGGATCACGCACCAGAATCTGTGTCCTTTTCATTGTATTTAACCATTTAGCAGATGCTGTTTTACACAGTTTACCTTCCTTTACATACACTTCATTTATAAGGCTGCATATTTTACAAAAGCAATTCAGGCTTTTCAGGCTTTTATCAAGGGTATAACGGCAGTGCCCCACCCGGGAATCAAACCTGCAAGCTCTTGAGTTACAAACCCAGTTCCCTAACCATTATACTACCCTGCTGTGTTACACTTCACCTCCTGTGGTCCGGGTGGGGGCAAGGGGGCCCATAGCTCCCTTCCCCCAGGCAGTGTCCTCCATCCCCAGTGCCCCACCCAAATGAGTGATGAATGCATCCTGACAAAGCCCTTTATCCCCAGGGTACTCCCCCCACCCCTCCCCCGCCATTGCAGGGGCAGTTCTGCTGATCCCAGGTGAGCCCGTCTTTCGCTCGCACGGCCCCTGACTGGAGTCACATTTCTGCTGAAAGCGCTGCAGGACAGGAGAGATCCAATTGCGCTGAAACGCTCCCGGCGCAATACTGAGAGCAGACGCGCAGCGTGCAGAATAATTGCGCCGTCGCTCTTATTTATTCTACAGGCCGCGAGGCTCGCAGCTCGTTAGCAGCTGAAGAGAAGCCTTTTGGCTGGTGTCCAGCTTCCCTCGCTTCTTGCCCATATTTTCCCCATGTATCAAATGAAGCAATGTGTGCACAATTAGAAAAATGTGCAAATCAGTTCCTTTCTCTCATTTATTTAGATATATTTTCAGTTCCCATGACAGGCGATACATTTTTTATTAAAATAAAACAAGGAGAGAATCATTTGAGCGTTTTGCATCACATTCAACAGAACGTGTAGGCAGTTACTTGATATTTTTTTATATTGTGTAATGTGACAATGCAGGGACATTCTGTAATGTTACTTTATATCCATTCTGCAATGTTACACTATATCCATTCTATAATGTTACTTTATATCCATTCTATAATGTTGCACTTGAGTGACATTCCTCAGAGTTCCGTTGCGCTGCTGATTTGCATGTATCACGCTGCAGTGTGCAGTTCCTACTCTGACACAGTGTGTCTGAAGCATTCCAGAGCCTTCACTAAAGCTGGGTTCCACAGAGATTCAGGGAGAGCAGCCGTCCATGCAGTTCAGCCGGGCTGCACTCCTGTGAAACATTGAGCACTGCTCCGTAACGCTGCTCTGACCACTGCTCCACACTGGCAATGATGGAGCCAATTAAACTTTGTTGGGGGATAAACCAGTGGTTATCGGAGGCTCTAAATATAATCAGCGACACGTACAGATGGTGTTTAGCAGGATGTTTTGAACACAGCACTCCGAGTCGGCGGTGGAGAGGTAGATCTGCACCGACAGACAGAGGAGTGTGTTCATTATCAGTTCGCCACCTGCTAGGATAACACCTGCTCTGTCTCTCCCTCTGAGGAAGCAGCTCCCCCAAAGTCTGACATAACATCCTTACAGTGCTTACAATTAAAACGGCCTGACTGCTAATGAGGAGCTGCTCAAGAAACATCAAAGGTAGCAAAGGATTACTGGAGCACTCTCTCTTTGAAACAAGTCCGTTACAGGAGCGTGGCTCTAAATGTTTTAGGAATATGTATGACTTTGAGTGTTTCAGGAGTATGACTATTACATTATATTAATCAGTGTTCATGAGCAAAGATCACTGTTTAAGACTGATGCGCTGAGTGTTTAAGGAGCCAAAGACAAGAGTGATAGGGAACAGTGAAGTGGAGTACAGTGTCCTACATGGAGCAGCTGGGCTTCTGTGATGTGTTTCATCATGTTTATGAGATGGTACGTTTCTACAAACTATCTGATTCATTGCACACATATCAACACACACGCAGACATACTCATACACACACAAACACACACATACACACATATATTTACACACACACACACACACACACACACACACACACACACACACACACACACACACACACACACACACACACACACACACACACACACACACACACACACACACACACACACATATCTATTCACATACACAGACACACACATCAACACTTCCACTTTGCTGCTCAGCCTTCTCCCCCAGCTCATCACTATAAAAATAGTGAAACTAAAGCTGATGTGTTATAGTTATATAGCTGAGTGGTGTTGTGAGTGGTTGTTGTACAAATGAAGCAGTACTTGTTGTGAGACAGGTGACTGAGCTGTTGAAAGATGAATTTCTTGTGTAGGGCTGAGTGTATTGGTAAAGAATAAGAAAAAGCTCCACAACGTCTCGATTACACTCCAAAAAATGTGTCCATGAGTCCATAGTCATACATCAATGTTTGGACCCGACCAAACTTGTGCGGTTCATCATTCAACCTGCTTATGAGTAGGTGGATACATCAGTCTTTCAGCTGTAATGTATTTCCTCTTCAGATGCCCTTATCCAGAGCAATATACACAGTTTACATTTTTGACATAGGATCATTTTTTCACAGCTGGATATTTTATTGAAGTAATTCAGGTTAAGTAACTTGGTCCAGGTGTTACAGGCAATGCCCCAGCTGGGAATAATATGAATAACGATGCTGTAGCAATATTTTCACAACATTTCTTTTTTTTCACCACCCCAGAACCACAACATACCAGCCATAATGTAAACAGGTCCAGATCACATTTATACTTTTTTCCCCACAGGAAACCATGTTTGTGACCAGACAAAATCATCAGAGCACGATGTTTTCGCAACTTTCGCAACCTAAAAAAAACTGTCAGCAGTTTTCGTGGGTTCCCTGGAGCGGGATTTTGAGACGGTCCCTGGAGTGCTCTGCAGGGCTGTCTCATTGAATTATTGGGTGCTAATGCGGGGCACCTGCCATGGGGTTAGGTAGTTGGGGCTGGGCTTTATTATATAAGCAGCTCACCTGGGGGAAAGCAAGTCGTGTGGGGAAGAGAGCAGTCCCTTTGTTTCTTGTTGTTTGGGCAATTTCTTTTTTCTTTTTTTTTCTTTTCTTCTTTGGTGGGAGTTTTGTAAGTTTGTTTTATTTGCTTTGGGGAAGTTTTTAAAGTTTTTTATTAGTGGATATGTGTGAATGACTGAGTTGTTTGAGTGATGGTCGGGGTACCTACCTGAAGATGACAAGTTCGCGGTGGAGTCCGGGGACCTGGGAATGCAAAGGAAAAAAGGTGACGTTACTTTCGTTTCTGTGGTGGAGCGGCGGTGGAGACTGCGGGACAAGCCGAAGCAGACAGGAAGCACGGAGCCAAGGGTGGTGTTGGAGTTAACTTGGGGGATTACCCACCCCAAATCCAAACCGTGTTTTGCAGAGCTGACTGGGGAAAACTTACGAGAGCCATGACGGAGCAGTGAAGGGGCTGCAAGCCGGGGAAAACTTAAATGGAGTTAACCTTTCCTGTGTGTTGTGTGGGGTGTTTTTTTTTTTTTTTTTTTTTGTGGCAGTCCCCCATCTGCATTGCGGCATGGCTGGGGGCTCCACCATGAAAATATTGCTACACCATTGTTATTCACTCCAACCAAATCAGAACCTTAGGCAACCTTATTTGTTGTTCCATGTTGTGTGATGTGACATCGGATGGGTGCTGTGCAGGGCTGAATGTGCTCAAAGGGTTTAGCTCTTCCTCTTGGAGTGACAAGGAGGGCCGAGTGGTAGGCCACCCCGGGAGGCTATTCATTTGGTGTGTGGTGTGGAAATGTGTGCAGAGTGCCTCCTTGCATGTGAAATCTAGTCTCTTCAGGTATGTGATTGTCACAGTGTGTGGTGTGTACTGGCACACTTACTTAGGGGGCTCTTGTACTGCCTGGTGGGTCACGGGAGGGGGAGATAGAAAAAAAACACAGAATTAGTAATTTTGTGCAGTGTGCTTTCAATAATTAATTGTTAAATAAAGACATGAGTGGAGTGTGGTGGATTACCTGCAAAAACAAAAGGGGAAAAGGTAGATGGGTTAGTGTGAGGGAGCTCACAACCTTTGACAACCTTTTAAAATACATTTTTGGCTAGGTGGGTACCAATCCCAGTTCCTTGACCACGACAGTATGGTGCACTCAATATGCAGGATGTTTGGCACTGCATGCCAGTAGAAGCAGAGAGCTGGGGCAACGTGATCTCTATCACTCTCTCTCTCTGAGCACTCTACCATATCTATGATTAACAAATTCTATAAATGTTGATTTTATATCTGCAGAGGTAAACATCGCTTTATTGTCGGTGACATGGAAACGTGTAATTCTGTCATATAAAAAAAAACATTATAGGAGCGTTGTGGCATTTCACTTCTATTTCTTCTATCAATATTAGTTATTTGGGTCTGCACCTAACAGAAAGACCTGGCTCTGTGTCTGACCATTGTATGTCGTCGTCCCCCAAAATAAACATTTAAAACACTATTCAGGTTTCTACTATGTGTTCTAATGCTGTTTGGTTTTTGGGAGGAAACAAGGAGCAATTAAGGCATATTCTGTTTAGCTGTGTTTGTGTGTGCAATGAGGGTGTGAGGGGATCTGGGTGTCTGTGATTAACACGCCTGAGCTGGTGGATATTCCCTCACACAGGGGAGCGCTCTGAATCGGGGGAAGTCGCCTGGTTAATTGGCTGCCAAATGGCGTGGAACGCAATGGCTTATTTGGAAGGGGCGTGATTGTCGAGGCCTCTTTCAGCCACGTGTACTGTGGCAGGCGGGAGGGGGGCGGTCGTCTGTTAATGTTCATATTCTCTGCTGTTGCCCAAATTATTCTGGTCTCCACTCCATAATTCCTTACGTACTGAATCACAGCTCTGCCTCCTGCCTTAGAGTCCGGCCGGCGCTCACTGATGAGGCCATTTCATCTACACTAGCACAGCCCAGCTTCTCTGTATGGCCCATGGTGACATGTTGGCCATTTCCCACAATTCTAAGCATTGAAGTCCAGACAGGCCTGTTGTCATGGTAAGAAGTTATGAATGTGACAGCAGCTTGTCATTGGGGAGCAGCTTGTCACCAGGACAGGTTGTGGTGTGTTCAGCTTGTCACGGGGACAGGTTGTGATGTTGATGGGTTATCACGGGGACAGGTTGTGGCGGTGACAGGTTGTCAGGTGGACAGGTTGTGATGTTGACAGGTTGTCGGGGGAAAGGTTGTCATGGGGACAGGTTGTGATGCGATGTAATCTGAGGACAGGAGGAGTGTATTTTTAGAGCAGGACTCTGAGTTACGCGATGGGCAAATTGTTCTATTGCGGCACAGAGGAACCTGCCTGCATCAAACTCACTTGCAGTCTTGCTCTCCCACTGAGAGGGCTGGAGTCTTAATGTATTCATGCATATCCCCTCCCAAACAACGTCGAGTCTTTGTGAGAGGATCTTATATTGCATAACCAGGCGTGGACCAAGAGTTTATTTGTAAATATCAACTTTTCTAAATATTTTAACATCAAATATTTGTATGCTCAATCAAAGCAATTATTTGATTGAATATTCAAATATAGATCTTAAAAAGATCAATATTATTTGAAATGGTTTCAAATATTTGTCACATAAAAATATACTGTATATTTGAATGTATTTAAATATGAGCAAGTTTTGTGAAAAAGAGAAAAAATATATTTAATGAATAATTTCCTAAAATTCACTTTGTTAATTCCTTTAATAAATATTAATTCCTTCAATAAAAGGAATTTAATATATTTCATGAGTGCCAAATACTTGATGTTATAAATATACAATTAGTTCCATAGTCTTACAACAAAACATTTGAGAATTTCAGAGCAAAATAAACATTTTATCTTGTATCAGACATATAAATGAACTAATATTCATGTGAAAATGTGAAATAAAAACATACTACCTTCCCCAAATAAAATTCTTAAAGTGAGTGTCAAAACCTTTTTATTTGTCAACTAGAAAGTGGTCTATGTGTGAATTCCAAAACTCAAAGCTCTTTTTAGTATAATCTGAAAACACACAGACCCTATAACCACAGGCCTTATATCCAGCAATTCAAGATTTTCATTAGAAGGGATTCCTTTTGAAAACTGTATTACCATTACAAATTGATTAAGTGTATTTCCACAGGAGATTGTGTTTCCACGGTAGATAGTGCCTCACTTGACAAACGTATTGCTTTGTGAAGGGATACACTGAGAGACTCAGATATTAGGCACTCTGTGATCAATGTGCGCTCACTTGAAAATATTAACGTGATATCAACGTAGTCATGGTATACATCGCATACAGCTTCCAATGGGATTACTGTTACAAATTATTGGATAATAATTTGGGAAAAATAACGGTGGTGCCTAGTGACCTGCATAGACTTGAATATGATATTGATAGGAGGATGTACAGAAGGCACACCATACCAGATACAAACATAAATATTTTAGGTAAAATTAGAAGGATTTGCCACTTTATAAGTAAGAAAACTACTTATTTTGGGGGTGGAATATCACTTTAACATGATATTACATTTTTAACTAGTGTTTATAAAATACTTTAGCCAAATATCCCCTGTCTTATGGCCTTGATTTTATCCCTTGCTGTTTTATGGATTTGTTTTTGTATGTGTGTGGGTGTGTGTGTGTGTGTGTGTGTGTGTGTGTGTGTGTGTGTGTGTGTGTATGTGTGTGTATGTGTGTGTGTGTGTGTGTGTGTGTGTGTGTGTGTGTGTGTGTGTGTGTGTGTGTGTATACTTTTAGCTGTTTTGTCTGCACTTTGTGACCCGTTCTTGAAAAGTGCTATAAAAATTAAATTTACTTACTTGCTTACTTTAAATCTCTTGAAGGCCAGCAGGGCATTGCACAGCTTCCAGTTGTGAATGAAATCTCCAGTAATACCCCAGAAAGATTTAATCTGGCATGATGAACAAAGAGCCACAGTGTCACATACAGTAGGTGTAGTCTTAACTGGTTGGAAAGGTGACTCCATATATTACTGTGCATTGCATAGAGACCTACTGTTGACATTATTTTATGGCCTAGAACATTATAGCTTGGAGCCACTGCCTCCATAAACCATATGGGAAAGTCTATTTACATTAAACTTGGCTTGTGCATCTTAGTTTGTACTGCCACACGTGACACGCCAAAACCACACTTTAGGTCATACCAAAGCGTGTAAATTCACTTGATTCATTTGACTCCAGGTGTCTTGAAAATAAACTCTTATGGGTGCCATTTATGAAACATGAACAAGCTGGTGATAAGCGATTAAACGCTGCATTTCTGATATGCCACATCACACATCATCCTGGAATGGTGCTGGGGAGGAGAAGGTTCAAGATGTCTAGAGAGGTCAGGTCAAGTCAGTCAAAAGTCATGTCATACGTGCTGGAAAAGTATTGGCTTGTAATTACAAAAACATATGCCGGTCTGACGTATAAGGTGTGTGACGGACAGTGCAACCTCACACTTGTTGGTTTATGTAGTTTTTCTTAATTTCTGTGCCCAAGATGATAACCACACTTCCTTGCTCTGCTGTTGCTAGGGAACTAACTAAAGGGCGTAGCCCAAAGTAACAAGGCTTTACACTCAGATAAGAAAGTCTCACGTGCATAAAGGATGTGGCCCAATGTAACAATGTTTTAAATGTTTTAAAGAGAGGACACATAACATTGCTGTGGGCTTACTCTCCAGTGGTTGATTTTCCGCGACAGTGCCATGCCACTTATTGTGAGAATTACAGTGTTTTAGCGCATATTGCCGGCTCATTAGCATTTCATACATTGCACCCCAAGTTTGCAGTTAGGAAATGTATTTCAGGGGTCAACTTTGTCAGCATGTTTTAAACAGTTAATTTTCAATTAAGGAGGGCAGTTACCTTCTAACCTTTCAAATAGTTTGAAAGAATAGCATTCAAATATTCAAATATTCAAATATTCTGTATTCAAATATTTTTAATTATACACAAATGGTATTAGATTCTTTTTCTAATAATAGTTACTTTTCACAAAGCGTATTTGAAAGAATATTTATCCCAAGTTTGTATGTAACACACAGCATATCCAAAGCTAACCCAACCCATCTCGCACACTGAACTGAAAGAACATGATGGAAACACCTTCCCACCTGGGACAGCACCCTTCCTTTCAAATAGTTAAAGGCAAGAAAGCCAGCCCTGGTAACGTGTTGGACATGTGCCTTCCTTAAATGACATGCATGTGGTTAGTTTTATTTATTTACCTTCAGAATACACTACATCCATGTGGAAGATGATGTAATATGTCACCGTGATCCATGTGTTCTGACTGCTATCTGCAGATTTAGCGTGACAGAGTTTCCACCATAGTTTTGTTTTGTTTTCATAATTGTACCCTCTTCGAGTTTAACTACGCTCCCACCCCCTTTCATACTCTCAGTTTGCCACCACAACTCTGGGACCACAGGTGAAAAAGGCTAATTGAACTGCATGAGTGACATGGAGCCCGCCAAGCCATCGACCAAAACTCTGACACACACACGGCGTCCCTTCCCCCTCCCCCTGGGGGCAGACAGCCAATCATTGTCCCCAAACAGGACTCCCAACCAGAGCCTGGGCGTGAACCCAGGCTATAGTGCGCAACCTGCACTTAGAACAACTGTCTCTACTGGTTGTGCTACTTGGGGACCCACCCTTTTATTTTTATATTGACTCGGCTTCACCCTCCCATCCTGAGCTGTATGCCTGGAGCTGCTGCAGGTGTCAGGTGTGAGCATGGGAACCTCAGGACAAAGAAAACTGCTGCTGTTTCTACTGTTCAGCTGGCAGCCTCAGTGAGCGTTTGACCACAGATTCAGAGACTGAGCAGATACACAGCTCCTACTTTCCCCCCATCATCTCTGGGTTGATGACAGGGATTCATGGTGTTGCATCGCAGGACAGAATGTCCATTGCAACAGTATTGTCCTTGGTTACACTTCTTAGTGAATTTTCAAAAGATTATGAAATTGGCATTTCTTGGCAGCAGTAGGGAGACAGAACTTGTAGGTGTGTTCTACAATAAGTTCTTGAGGTTTTTGAGGCCACTGGAAGGACATTCCTCAGCAGCCTTAGTGGAGGGATGGGATGACCCCATGCTCAAGTCTCAGTGTGTTCTGTGTGTGTTTTAGCAGCCTTAGGCCTCAGTATACTTCAAACAAAATTGAATTTGGCATGTTCACACAGGCAAGATGGCGGGTTTGCGACCAAAACGATTGGGCTTAGATTGCCGCAGTGTGTGCAAGCTGGCTAGGCGATCTTGTCAAACTTTTCTCAATACACTGTCGCCTGCAATTGGTCAACAATTGGTTGTGTTTTTTTACATATGTCATTTGGGCCGCTTGTTTCCTGTTTACATCTTATCATCGCATCCAGCTGGTTCTCTACTTACTTCGTTAGCTCTAGCTAGCTATATTTCATGTTGACAAGCATCCAGTTTTTTTCTGGGAACACCAGTTGGAAACATTTTGTTCTTAGTTATTTGAAATACATTACATTACATTACATTACAGGCATTTAGCTACGCTTATCCAACAATTAGCTTGCTACCAAAATACAGCTCAGGTTAGTTATTTGACCTGGGGATTGAATCTATTTGGCCTCAGTTCACCAAAACCAATTTGTGTGACATAGGCTAGTTGCTAATCAAGTTAACCAGCTTGCTAATTAGCTACAGTATATTAATACGGATAGTCAGATACCATTTATTCAAAGTTATCATCAAAATAAAATTAACCCTGCTTAGTAATGACAATTGCTGATGCACAGTTGTTTAAATGTAATATAGGCAAAGCTAACTCATGGTCTACTACATCAAAAAATAAAATTCACATCACTTGATGCTAAATACAACGTACAATGAGAAATGACATTTTCCAGTTTCTGGAGCCCACTTTCTTATGTCTGTTACAGGATCCTATTGTTATTTTGTACATCAAGCATGACTTTATTGCACATTCGTCCCTTGCCGATGTTTGCTTCATTGGTATTTATATTTGCAGTCCCGTAGTCTAGTGACTAGCAAGCTCCCCCATCTGGCGTGGAGCATCATTAAACAAACAGACCTCAAGTCGCAGTGAGTATACTGACATTTGGTCACAGCGCCATATTCAACAGCAGTTCGACAGCCTGTGCGAACACGCCAAATTAAATTTAGTTTGAAGTAGGCCTTTACGGGGTAGGGATGGCCTCTCAGTGTGTTCTGTGTGTGTTTTAGTAACCTGACGTGAGACCTTGTTTGTGTTTTGACTCTCGAAAAAGGAGCCTTGGATTTATCGTCCAAGCGTCAGCAATGTGCAGACCACTCTAAACGTGTGGCCAGTCTTTTGATCTGTTTAAACATGCTTCAGGCAGGGGCAGATCTCCAGCTCATATCTCTAGTATGCAGCACTATGCATGTGAGTTCAGGCTTGTGAAAAAGGCACAAATACACAAAGACCTTGTTTGCATATACAGTGTGGTGTTTTAGCCAAACGCCCGTAAGAGTAGCATGATTGAAAATGCACCACAGCTTGTATGCCTGCATTCATAAATGATAGCCACACAATTCTCAGCTTCAAATATGGATATGAAGTGGGTGTGGAGATGTGGGTCTTACAGGATGTATTCAGTAATTACAGCAAGATCCTGTAATTTAGTCTTAGTCTGAAAGAGAGAGAGAGAGAGAGAGAGAGAGAGAGAGAGAGAGAGAGAGAGAGAGAGAGAGAGAAGGAGAGATGGACAGACAAACACACAGAGAGAGAGAGAGAGAGAGAGAGAGAGAGAGAGAGAGGAGAGAGAGAGAGAGAGAGAGAGAGACATGGAGAGACAGGGAGAGACAGAGAGAGCCAAAAGACAGAGAGAGATTGCTCTGCACTGTGCCATCAGGCCATCAGTAGACGGGTGTGTTCTTTTTTTACTTTTGCATTTGAGAGGAATTTCAGGTCCCAGCTGAATTTGAGACTGATCTGTCGAAGCTCGCTCGCTTCGATTTTTCCACTCAGAATTGTCGAGTCATCCTGGCAACCGATTCTCCGCCCAGGGAGGAAGGGAGGGATCCTGGATGGTCAGCGGGAAGATTCTCTCTGGGGTCAGTCAGGCCCGGCACTCAGCACTTTTACAGTGACCTTCATCGAGTATGGACCCCCCCATCCAGGACGTGGTACTGCCCCTCCCCTGTAGGAAAGAGAAGAAGCCGCAGATCGACTCCCCTGCCGCAGGACCGCTGTGACCCGCAGAATGCGTCAAATTATTGTCAGTGAACCCCACTGTGTACAAACCCAATAATAACCTGACTTAACTAACCTGATAAGTAAATATGAAAACCCCCAAATATCTATTTCAATCTGATGCAAACCGATTGACTTGAGATGAGATGATTCCGGGGCTGAGGCTAATTTAAGTTCAGCATGTTGATACCATGCCTGCTGTATGTGGATGCTGCAACACGTAGAAGTGTGTCGTGTATTAATTTGCGCAAACATATGTTGTGGCAACACTAGTCAGTCGACAGATTGCTAGGCGTGATTTTTGGAGCCTGTTTGATGAGCACGAGATATAGAGAGCAGGAATTTTCATCACAGCAGTGAAGGAAGAGCTGTAGACCTGCAAGCAGGCATATTTTATTCGATTCAGAAAGTACCTCCTGAACTGCTAAAGAGAGGAATGCGACTACAACTGCATGTGACTTTAATCACTTCCACCATTAAAAAAGCAAAGCACTACACACACGTCTATTGTACATCAATTCCATGTTTATTTCGGAAGAATTCTTCTTCTTTTTTCTTGGACTTTGTCTCATTGTCAGTTTGAACCGTGGAAAAAAATAGCACCAGAGCAGGTACATTATTGCCCATGTTTTGAGTGATTCAGATTCTGATTTGTGCTATAATTGGTTTAATAGTATAATGAGTTCCTAGCCGTGATGGTGGATGAATTATTGAATATATTTTGTGTATATACAAAGACAAGGACATATTTGCAAACAATAAGATGGATAAAGGGCGAACCTGGCATATACTTTTCATTTTAAATCAAAGCAATCAAATTAAAGTCACTGGAAGTGCATAATTTTCATTATTCAAGGATGGAATTTTGCTTTAAATGATGAGGATTATAATCTATATGTATGTATATGTATATGTGTATATGTTTATATATATATATATCTATGTACATGTATGGCACTTGATTACACAAAAGCAAGAAATCTCTTTTCACAAATGAAAGCGGTGGGCGCTTTGGTGTAAAAAAATAATAATTAAGGAAGTCACAGACTTTAGCATTTTTAGCAAATCCGCCCCACAGTGCTTTGCGATTCTGCTTTAAAGCAATGAAATGATTACTTACGTTAAGGTCAATGGTGCAAATACAGGCAAGAGCAACGACAACAACAAAACCTGTAAAATGCCAATGTATGTAATTTAAGTAGATCAGAGTTGGGTGATAGATATTAATATTTATATCATTCTGAAGTATAGACTCTGTTTCAAAATAGAGACAACGTTTGTGCATTTTGTCGCTGTTCTGTATGTGTCTAAAACAGGCGGACATAATCGGAACACTGTCACATACCGGATACATTCGGCTCCAGATGTTCGCTGCTTAGTGCAATATATATTTACTCTCTTCAAGTTCCGTAGATTGCGTTGTGTGCACAAACGAGTAAGTGCGTGAACATGTGACGGACACCATTTTTTCTAGCACTTTCACAAAGTATAAACTTTACTAAAAAGTAGCATCAGTGCATTTTAATAAATGTGAGGAACAAACGGTTGTCCTTGTTTGTCTTTGTCGTCTATAAAAGACCGTAAATAAAATCTACCCACCCGTCCAGTTCACGAACGTAACGAGTGGAATGCCCGTCGCATTGTTCTTATCACATGATGAACAGTCTCATCGGTAGCATCCTTCAAGTGCTACACGTAAGCGGAGTCACTTGACTGCGTGCGGCCGAAATTTGGCATACTCATTCGGGGCAAGTCTTTATTCCTGATTTCGTAAATTGACTTCCTCCTAGCTTGCACGCCTCTCACGGCCGTTTTGATCTTCCTCCATCCCAGGTGATTGAGTTCCGCTAAGTTCAGGACCACACAAATCCCACTCACGGCAAACATGAAGACTAGGAAGACGGTCTTCTCCGTTGGTCTCGAGACGTAGCATTCTACGTCTTTAATGCACGGGTATCGATCGCACTCGTACACCGCTGGGACGTTGAATCCGTACAGGAAATATTGACCCACGAGGAATCCTATTTCAAGCGCGTTTCTGAAAACGACTTGGATTATGTAGAATCTCGAGATGCCTTCTTGCCTCCTCATTTTTGACTTAGTAGTTCTCAGCGCTGAGGTGGGAATCTCTTTTACGTCCAAACAGTCCGGCTCGGCCTCTTTGGTTGAGTTCTCCGTGTTTTGAAGTACTCCATTAACAATTGTGTTTTTTATCTTTTTGCTGTCGTCTCGTTTGATCGGATCCGGGTCCTTGTCCAACGACAGAAAAACAGTGGAATATCTGCGGTCCTTCTGTTTTGCAGATTGGTGCACAGAGTAAGTAATGAAACACAGACTCGGAGTGCAGACCATAATGATCTGGAACACCCAGTATCTGATGTGTGAGATCGGAAATGCCTTGTCGTAGCACGCCTGGTTGCAGCCCGGTTGTAAGGTATTGCACACAAACATGGATTGCTCGTCGTCATAGACTGTTTCTCCGACAATCGCTACGATGAGAATCCGGAAGATCACCACAACTGTTAATAGGATCCTAAAAATAAGCAGATAAACAAACAAACAAGTCATAAATAAATGCATACCGAGCTCGTGTTTTTAAAATAACGCGACTTTAATCCCTTTTAGACATAATTAGAGAGTGCAAACATTGAGCCCTAAGCACATTGGTGGAAGGGAGCTGTCCAGTGCTGAAGCGCAAGATCAGCTCATAGGGGGACATTCTATCCTACATTACCCGTCCATGCGACGTTAAAGCATTGGAATAAATGTAACCTGTATCAAAAAGTGCCTTACCTTCCTATCATAGTGGAGTGCTGTTGCACAGCTGCCTCCAAGAGCCGCTCCAAGATGGTCCATTCCCCCATGTCTGATCATTCGGAGACGCGAGCACACAGCACACTGCGCGAGTTCCTGCCGAACGGATTGTTTCCCGTTTTAGTCTCCGGAGGTTCCGATTTTATCTGGCGAATGCATTGATCACACGCCACCACTTTCCCCCTCCGCTCAGTGTCTCTGCTGAACGCTCACTGGAGGAGCCAACACTTTCGCTTGCTGGAGTTCTGAAGCGCGGAATAGAAGGAAACCCTTCGGTTTTCACAGAGGGGTGATGGGCCACGCGTTGTCTGAATGGAGAGAGGTGGGATTTGATGTTTTGCCCTCGCTAATCCCGCTTTAAGTAGTCTCCTCCTGCGTCACAGGCAGACAGGTTGGTGGAAAGAGGCCAAAGTACCTGGATTTCCTTGTTTCGATATGATTTGAAATGAGTAAGGATGCGTCCGAAATTAAAAGTATTGTTTATAATCTTACATCACCCAGAGGGTATCTGCCTTAAAACAACTAAACCTATCTGAGCGGGAAAAAACTGTGCTCAGTCTTTATGAAGCAGATTAGAGGCGCGCATGTGTGTGTGTGTGTGTGTGTGTGTGTGTGTGTGTGTGTGTGTGTGTGTGTTTGCGCGCTTGTGTGTTTGTGTGTGCGTGTCCGCGTACGCCCAATATGGTCTAGCCTTCAGGTCAGGAAAGGTATTAAAAGGTATGAAACCCTGATTTACGTTTTCATTTTCTTCTTTTTTAAAACGGATGTCTGTGTTTGAGTAATTCGTTGTGGCGTTCGCTCTTCATCTTTGAAACTTACTGTCTTCTCTGTGCTCATGTTGCATGATTGTAAATGTATTTTTCCCGTCCATGCGGCTCCCGCGCCTCCAGTAAGTTCGTGTTTCTAAAGCGTGCACCGACAAAGCCTTAAATAAACTTTAACAAGTGAAAGTATTATCCTGAGCGTCCCGAGGGACTAATCGCTTTACGGGGTTCACCGCGAGCGTCTTAAAATAGGCACAGCTCGCCATAGGAGGCTGGGCCCTGCATTTCACCTTCGTGCAGTACACCGATATAGTAAGTCATGGTGTATGATTACCTTGCTTATAGCTGTTATGAATGAATGATCTACGGAACGGCGGTAAGTTTATTTGCAGACATATTAATCATTAATATGTTTTATTAATATAAAAGAATGAATACTAATTGCCTAAACGTTTTTTTTAAATTACCATTGCTGGCTTGATACAATATCCCATTGAAAGAGATTTCTGTCAGCCAGAATTAGCTTTATCAGTTTTTACTAACTGAATGAAACACTCACTGAAAATAAATTCCTACATTTGCTTCAGTAACTTAAAGCTATTGATAGATTTTTGTAATTTGACCCTTTGAATTCTCCACCATTCATGTGAATGTATATTCATGCAGCCAATGAGATCGTAGCATAGAGCTCAGCGGAAGTGCTGATGCGAGATTGTCCAGTGCTTCCAAACTCAGAGCCACTTTCCTCAGCAAAACGTTAGGCTACTCAATACTTTGTCTTTGTGGCTTAACATAGGTGTGATCTATCTCTTACAACCGTGATCAGACAAGCAGTGTGTCAAATTATCATGAATAGTCTAACTCTAGGACATTCTAGAATAAACTTTTGAAACTATGCAAATTCGTGTTTGTTCGTTTTTTCAGCCACTCTTTCAGACTTTGCTAACGTTTTGATTCGTAATATTGCTTCACATTTCCGAACATTATTCGCACGCCGAAGATAAAAGCACATAGTTGCTTGATGGATAAATATGCAGCACCGTTTCAGGTCGGGTTGACAAGCTAGTAATCAATGAATTAATTCATTAATGTTTTTCTTTCTATAGCACCTTTCCAGCAGTACAGCCCAAGGTGCTTCACAAAATACACGAGGAATTAAAACAAAGACAAGACAGTAACAGAGAAAGCGAGACTATAACAGACATGGTCAAAAAGACCCAGCATAAAAAACTGAAAAACCAACATTAATACAAATGCTAAACGATCAATAGGCCTAAATGCACATTTAATTGCAATAAAAACATAAAAAGGTACACAACATGTGTTTTTAACGGTGCTTTAAAAGGCGTCACAGAAGTAGATGTTCTGGTCGCTGTGGGAAGGCTGTTCCAGAGTTTAGGGGCTTTGACCGAGAAGCCACTGTCTCCTTTGGTTTTCAACCTAGGATCCAGTGATATATTCTATTGTTTTATGAAAAGAAAACCAGTGGTCATTTTCCCAGAGTACAGCAATGAACGAAATGTTATGTTTTACATCATGTCGCTTGCTAGCACGGTCTATTTGGGAGATAGTGGAAAGAGCACGAATATAAGAGTTGGCAGTGTAGTGTAATGGTTAGGGAGCTTGGCTTGTAACTCAGAGGTTGCAGGTTCAATTCCCAAGTGGGGCACTGCTGTTGTACCCTTGAGCAAGGTATTTAACCTGAATTGCTTCAGTAATATATCCAGCTGTATAAATTGATTGTATGTAAAAGAAAATGCAAACTGTGTAAGTCGCTCTGGATAAGAGCGTCTGCAAAATGCCTAAAATGTCAATGTAAATGTAAGAGTGTTCTACAACGGAAAATTGCTTTCCAAGTAGTAGTGTAGTCCTACTCATGAGAGTGATCTTTAACATAAACTATTCGTTAGCGTAGAGATTCTTCCTATTGTCAATGTCACATTTCATGATGTTGTTGTGGGTGGTTTCGTGAATCCTGGCGGATTCCATTCCTGTGACAATGGACAAAAATGTTGTCAAACATACTCCCCTTCTGCAAAATAATAAAGTGAACTGCTGGGGCTGAAGGCCTCGCGCGGCAGGGTCATTGCAGGTGCTGAAGCGGGCAGCTCCGTGATTGCTGCGTACGAAAAACGACATAGGCTCCCATCTCTTTTACCGTTTGGCCAAGGCAACTTAAAGTAAGAGATCCCTACTGTTACACCACGTTGATAATCATGCACATTTATTCAGCTTATTTGCTCATTTAATTAATTGGATGATTGAAAGCACTATTACTTTGTATGCAGGTGTGGGGTCGTGGAACTAAGATAGGTCTGCATACCACTGAAATAACGTATACTGCGACGTACATTCAGCGGCCCTCGGTCAGCAAGGTGCGCTGCTCCTCGGGACAACGCGCAGCTCGTTGCAGGAAGTGTGGTGCCAGTTGTCTCCCCGGTCGGTGATGATGCAGTGCTCGATGATGTACTGTACTTCAGAATGAGCATACCCCGCCTACTCTGTGCCTAATCGTCGATTTAGGAGCCTTTCATTGTCTGACATTTTAAATTAATTCATTTATTTATTCTTCAACTGCCATAAACAACATCATACATGTTATCTCTACGTACTGCATACAACGGTTTTAAAATGTAAGTAAATTACTGGAGCTGTTTGTAGAGAAGTCCTGTTTTGTCCTGTTTAGTCCTGGTATTGTTTGGAAGCGATGGCTGGTTAGTTGAAAAAATGGGCTAGTATGAGCATTTATTAAAGTAATATGGGTGGGTAAATAGTGCGTTACCTATGACTGGAGTAGGATAGGTTGCGGCTTGCTGGAGTCTACAAAACGGGCAGGCTTCGTGCGTTCATTCAGCCGAATTCTGGGGGGGACAGGGCACAGTGCAAAGAGCAAACGTCCATTTATGCTGTAAGCAAGAGGGAAAGTGGCCGGATGACCACCCTCTACGTATTTGATACCCGCTACGCCATTTAGAGCCGCGAGGCGCGATGCCATCAATGGAAGGCGGAGGAGGCGAGAGTCCAGAACGGGTCGCGAGAGGCCAGGGAGGGGCCTCCGTGGGTTGGTCTGACTGAATCGCCTCAGCCCTAAGTTAAAAATAACAAAAACATAGTCTAGACTTGAATAAACAAAGAACTAGGTCAAAATAGAATTAGTAGCAGAATTTACGACCTCACCGGTTTTTGTACTGCAAGCTTATTTACAGAAAAGTAGAGCATTGACATTTTGAACAGCACCGAGTATGTATGTGTGTGTGTATATATATATATATTCGGTAGAGGAAGAGCATGGTATGTGCAGGCTGCATAACATCAAATGTGTAAGTATTGTTCAACCCCTTGTTCAACCCCCTCGGGGACCCTCGCTAGAAATAGTCTACAAATCTACAAATAGTAGCCTAAGCTTTGATACAGAGTTTTTATGTCACGGTGATGTATAGGCTACAATAATCTTGAATTGCATTGCAAAGTTCAATTATTTCAGTTTGTAGAAATATTTTGAAGAAAGATGATGCAGGTAGACGCCCAGTATTGTACTATTATACGAGGAATTACTTTATTATTATGCGTTTTCCTTTGTTAGTTAAATGGTATTGATGGTGAGTGTGTTTATCAGCTAAATATGGAAGCATGTAATATTTAATTACATTAAAAGTGAAAAATGTGTGCAGGCCTTGCATATGAAAGTCATATCATAACTTTAAAGTACGAATTCCTGATTTTAGGAAACTCGCTGTTATTGATGTTCAAACTAGTACAGAAGATGATTGACTGGATTATGGCCACGTGTGGCATGGCGAGAATGAATTTGAGACTCGCTGCTCCAGCACAATGCAGACACGTTGCGATAATTTCAGAGATAAATCCGGTGTAATTTTCACTTAAGGACCTTCCTCTGAAATACAGATAAAACAAAAGTATCACATTACTACCATCGTTTTGTTCGCATAGTCTCCGACAGGAGAAGACAGAGAAGAAACGCCTTTTCCCCATAGAGACCAGGATATTTAAGCAAATAATTCTGATAAAAGAAACATGCTGCTTAAAAAAGATAAAAGCGCTTCCGTGATGGGCCTTTACTGCATGGTCTGTCATACACTCACATGTATCTACATATCTACGTATGTATCTACCATTGAGGACACCGAGGTCATGACCTCTGTATTTTTTATGAGTCTGAGTTGTATTTTTTTTACATACTGATTCAGTGTAATACTGAATAAAAGTGGTGAACTACTGTACATAAAATCACTTCACTTCGGTATAGCAAAGATTTTGTACAAAACCAAGATTACCGCTTGTTCGCCTGATCACCGTCATCGTAATGACTTCTCTGTGTGTTTTGAAGTGTAGGCCTACCAGTCCCGAGCAGGAGGATCTCGTCGTTACTACAAAATCTTTGCTCAGCAAAGATGACACAGTGACACTTGGGACAATTTTGCTGCACTCAGACTGCTGATCTGAAGCCAAGCATGATGAAGCATGATGAAGGTGTAGAGATCTCTCACATTATTAAAAAAAGTTGACTGCTTGTTTTATAATCAGATTAATGCTATTCATCTTCAGAGATCATCTATCGATAGCTACTTTGTGTGTAGTTTTGTGTAGTCTCTAGCCAAACATAGCTGTCTAGCTGGCTGTTAGACCACTTTTTAGTCAGACTACAGTTGTGTTAGGCTTATTTAGGCCAACGTTAGCTAACGTAGCATACATTGACAGTGGTGATAGGCACAAAGCTAGATACATTATAGTGTACATTTCCAGTGGCCATTCATAAAATCATGACAGTCTACTACTCTTGTAATGAATTAGCTACAAGGGTAGACTGATTACATAAAATATTTCTCACACTCATTTCTCGTGACGAATGACCTCGGTAATTCTCGGTTCCTGAATACAGCACTGTATGCAGCGTATTTCAAGGGGTCATACAAGATACATAAAGATATTCCTCCGTTGATGCTCCTAGGTGGACCCCTTAATAATGATGGTACGTGTGTCAAATACCAGACAGAACCAGAGGGGGTGGGTAACCTTTTTAAATTAAAGCTATAATTGGCAACCTTTAGCAATTTAAGATGCGGGATTTGCAGAGTAAATCAATCCTAGCCGGATCTTAAGGGTTAAGCAAACCTCATGTCCAGGTGTTGCTTCACGGGGGTCCAAGAATTACATCCATTTCACCGACATAATAATAACATAATAATAATAATAATAATAACCATTGCCAATATTAATATTGTTGTTATTATTACTATTATGATGATGGTCATCATCATCTTTGTTCTTGTATCTGTACATTTTATTGTTAATAGCAATAATGATAAAAGGAACAATTAACAATACAATTCACTAAATATGTGTGTGGGCGAGAGAGTTCATTTCAAATCCATCACTGTGTTAATATGAGTGATAACATTACTAATACAGTTAAATAATAAACAAAACAATGAACTAATTAACACTGTCTTGCTCTCACACACATGCATGTTGTGCACAGTATTGTGTATGAATTAATGATTTTTTGTATTACTCCCACGATTCTACAGTACTTATTGTAAAAACAAACAACATAGCATTGTATACGAATTTTATCAGGTGTATGAGAGTGAAGTTTCCATGTGTGTGTTTTGGATACAACTGGATATCCTCTCTCACAGTGCATCTGATGCAGTATCACAATGAGGAAGACCTGTCTGTCTCCACACCCAATCTGACTGCCAAGTGGAACAACGAAGTCATGCAATTACTGCTCCTGATGATTTGGGACAAAACCTCACTTCAAAATAAATTTGTAAGGAATTGGCACTTAAATGCACAAGAGAAGTATTTCAGTTCTGTACAATTCAATAGCTTTCCACAGAGCGGGAAGATGAGGTTAAACAACGCTTTTAATTAAAATGAAATATTCATGAAGTCAAAATTAAATAGCTTAATCTGCAGATGTGCAGCTTTGTGCGCGATGGTGGCCCTATTTGCATTCATCGGATTATTTTGGGCAAATCCCACTTTGGGGATTTGAAAGTGCTCCATTCTGGTGTACTGAGCTTGGCGAGTGATAGACTATCAGTCAGCGATAAAGAGCAATGAACTGCTGTTGTTGTTTAGCGTCTTCACAGCTGCGGCCGCTTAAAACTGAGGAAGGTGCTGAGTCATGCATTCATACACACTGCGGGCGAAGGCTCACTTTCTACCCTGGCCTGGTCATTAATATTCATGTTCAATCCTTCAGCCTTTTTCCTTCTTCCTTCCTTTTAATGATGGATACGCTTATTTCAGGAATCGAGTTTAGAATTAACTAGCTTCAGCCAATATTCCCACTGATGTAAAATTGTGTGGGTTTGCACTGTGTTCTGGACAAGCCCAACAACATTATATTAATATATTAACAGCAGGGGGGGGGGGTTGTGTAAACCAATTGTGTGTTTTTCAGTTTTATTTGAAGTTGAAAATACATCAATACAAGGAGCAATATGATTATAAAATGTAATAAAATGTATAATTTATAAAAAACTGACTGAAATTGTTATATTTTTGTTCTCAAAACCTTTTATTCTCTGTTTTATACCCAAATTCTTAATGACCTATCGTAATTGTAGGCCTGTCCCATTGCTGCAATATCCTCCAGCAATTGAGGAAGGCGCACGCTACCAAGCGATCCACTAACCGTGCCCCCGACGTGCGTGGCTGGAACAGACAAGCCACGAGCACCCTATTGACCAGAGGAGTTGCTATTGGACAAAGAGGTGTGGTCATGATCCGGACCCTTGTGGCCGTATCAATGCACTAAGACCAATCCACTGGCAACGCTACGACTAATTGAGCCTGATTTGTGCTCAAACCGGCACAGTGCAGAGGGCCATGGGGCGAAATGACACAATTGGTCAAAATTGGGGTCTATTGGGGTGCATCTCTCAAATTTTGAAACAATGCATCGGGGCTAATAAGGCTTTATGTGTTGCATCCATGGAACTTACATCCAGAATTGGCACTGGCATGGTCATGATCCGAACCCTTGGGGGCACATCAATGCACTAAGACCGATGTTTTAGTGGGGGAAAAGTCAGCTAAACGACAGCAGCAACAAAAAAACACTGTTAAACAAAACATTTTATGTTTTATATACATGTTGATGTGGGCTGAATAAATAAACATCAGTGTTTTTGAAGCTTGTTTCTTCTCACATTGGGTTAAATAACAAGCAGTGCCATGTTATCATGCTTTTGGACACTATAATACTTTAATGAATAATCATTCATTATTAATGAATTCATTTGAATCATTTATGTATAGTTCTGTATTCATAAATGATGAGGAGAATTGACATAAATGAAAGGGAGGAGAGAGTTCCTTATGTACATAAACAGTTTATATAATGGCCATGACTTAATTTTGCATCTGCTATGCTATGCTATACTATACTGTGTATACTCTGTATGTGTTTGTGTGTGTATGTGTGTAATATATATATTAAACCCATCAATGGTTCGCAAAAGCCAGAAAGCCAGTTGATACCTGCTACAGTACTTTAACTATGTTTGTCTAATTCAAACAATGTACTCACCACTGGGCAGGCTGCTGATGAATCAGTCAAACATTGTCTTTGAATCAACAACCAAACAGATTACTTTCAAAGGAGCACAGGACTTAAATACTTCATTCATTTCTAGATAACAATGATGTAAGTATTTTGTTGCTGTATGTCCTTGAAATGTACCAGTTATGTGTCTTGTTACTTTCTAGTAATTAATGCTCTGTAAAGGAAGAGCGCAGAATTGTGCACATTGTGCAGAATAGATTTTTGCGTAAAAGTAAGCGATGCTTCGCAAAATAACATCCTGGCTAGCCGACTTGCAGGAAGAAAGGAACGCAGAATATTGAGGCATTGGCAGTGATGTTTGGGATGGATATGGAGCAGGGATGGAGTAGCCCTGGTGTAGTCGATGAGTAAAGTTGAGGTCATTGCTCAGAGTTTAGGTTGGGGAGGTCACAGATGAAGCGTTTGCAGGGTAAGGGTGTTTACATGTGACTGGAAAGGGGCACATCTGTCTGTGCTATCTAAGTGCTGCCGCCCGGACTAATGACACGACTAAGCAAACCCATTAGTCTCAGTGGTCAGACAGAAGGGAGAATGGTCACTGTCACCACAGCAGATGGAGAAATCACACACTCAGCAAGGCAGTTTAGCGTCTTTTCCAGAGGAGGAGCAAAGCATCAAATTTCTGTGCAAAGACTTTGTTTCTGATGGTTTCCATTATGAGAATGAGCTCTGTGGGAATAGCCTTCAGAATGCCTCTCTCTGCCCACGTGCTGTTCAAAGGGAACACAAGTCACAGGAAGTGGGGTGCAGGTCACAGGAAGTGGAGGCAAAACCAGCCACCATGTGACCTTATAAACCCCACTGCCTGGAACAATAATATGATCCCTGTGAACCTGACAGTCTCTGGACCCCACGTCCCTATAGAAACCCCTAAAGTAGACAGATAGTCAGCTCCCATATTCTCTCCGTCTCTACCTCTCTGCTGTAGGAGGCTCCGGTTAGTAACAGGAGTCTCCGTTGCTGCAGTACAGTTTATCAATATTCATGAACTGGCGTACCCAAGGACGAAAGATCCATTGCCACCGGTATTGTCATTGGTCACGCCCCTACATGAAAATTCATATGCCTCAAATTGAGACATTTCCACTTCAACTGTAGAAAGGCAGAATTTCAGTGTTAAAAATACAGAGAGGAACATCTGGTTAGTCCACAGATTCTATAGATCCGCCAGATACTCAGCTCTGTGTTCTGTAGCTGATACCCTTCTTCAGAGTGATTCACATTTTTACACACTCCATTTATACTGCCAGAGACCCTCTGTAGTTACAAAGAAGAGAGGATGGAAGCAGCACAGGGTTGAGTATCTGGTGAGTCTAAAGAGTCTGTGGTTAGTGTATCGATTCTGTGCAGAGTGGCATTGGGACCTCATATGTGGTCACAAAGGTCAAAGGTCATTATCACACAGCTGAATTTGTGAGGTGGCCTAGAAAAAAATCAATAACCCAGAAATATGATACTTTAAGAAGTAATGTTTGGTGTGAAGGACTAAATGAATTTGGGGACATTATGATGCATTTCCCACAGCAGACAACACAGGTGCCAACTAAATATTTCTCATAAAAATGCAGCTGTTTAAGTGGACTCCAGAACATATTTGAGAAGCAATGTTTGAAACCTTAGGTAATCCTGTGTGAGGATCTGTAATATGTAATGTAATCTGTAAACACCATGATGTGGCTCTTCTGACAACTAGATGGTGCAGCAGCTCTGCTGACCAATTAGATGAATGGGTGTCGCAGTTCTTCCAACCAGTTCTTTGACCAAGGAGAAGATGATGCAGTGGTTCGCCTGACCAATGAGAGGATTGTGTGGTTCTTCTGACCCAGGAGCCCGCCTGTCATCATTTACAGGAAGACATGAATAATTTAGCAGCAGCCCTAGCTGCCAGAGGCCAAAGTGCCTGCCTATTGTATCTGTGGAGGGAGATGTTGCTTAAATGTATTACACTGCTGGCTTTCTCCATTCTGTCAGTGGCTTCTGGGTCTGTGTTGCACTATTATGGCAAAGCACACTAGCAGGGAGAACATTTAGGGACATTTACCTGAATCGTCTTACAGAGGTATGTTTAAATTATTAAGTGAAGTCTAGCCAAACGAAACAGCTATTTTCAGTGAAGAAGAATACTATCAGACATTTTTCCTTGTATGCTGTTAGTCGGATCCTTATGAAACAATCGTGGAGAGCAACATAAATCGTTGTCCAAACAAAAACAGCTCTTCCATGTGTGTGTGTGTGTATAAGTGCGTGTGTGCGTGTGTGTGTGTGCTCTTGCAGCCCTGCTCTCCCCCTCCCTCTCCTCTGCCTCATCTAATCCATAAGTTCCCTCCCTCCTCTTCTCTCCTCCCTCTATCTTCCTTCCCCCATCTCCTCCCTAACTCCCATCTGTTCTCTCCTTTCTCCTCTTCTCTCTCTTTTTTTCTCCCTCTCACTTGTCTCTCCTGCATTATGTTCTCAATTTCCCCTCTCCCCTCTCTCTAATCTTCTCCCTTGTTCATTTCTCCATCTCTCTCCTTCCCCCTTTTCGCCAAGGGTTTCAGGTGCCTTAATATTGCCTTAGTGGCATGCTGTTTTAGGCCTTCTCTCCTGTTACTGAATAACTCACACTTGCCTATAATGGTTGTCTATAATAACTACAGAGATGTACATCACATTTACATTACATTTTACATTTACATTTTAGGCATTTATCAGACACTCTTATCCAGAGCGACGTACCCAGTTCACATTTCTTTTACATACAATCCATTTATACAGCTGGACATTTACTGAAGCAATCCAGGTTAAGTACCTTGCTCAAGGGTACAATGGCAGTGCCCCACCTGGGAATCGAACATGCAACCTTTGCGTTACAAGCCCAGTTAACCATTATGCTAACATTGCCGCCCACATCACACAACTACATTAGCACAGAATGTCTGAGCAGAGACACAATAAAAACAGATACTCCTTTATGAGATAGATAACCCGCACTGCTTGCCGGTTTCGAGCCTCAGCTGTGCTTTCGAGCTTCCGCCCTGTGCTTTTCCCAAAATGAAAAACTCCCTCTGGGAGGAGAAGGATTGATTCGCACCCTGGGTCTTAACGTCCACTTAGAGCCCTCTGTGGTGCCGCTGCTGTGAGTACAAAGCAGGCGAGATTGATAGGGTCCTAAACGACGGCGGCTGAATCGATGTCCGCTGAATTCCTGCAGAGCCGTGTGATGAGTCTCATTTCTCCGGTGGCCCCATATGCACTGCTGCCGGTGTCTCCGTCACTTCATGGGGTTGGACAAAAGCAGGCAGATCGGCCCTGACGCAATGAAGATGCGTGGCTTTCATAGAAAACGGAAATACACACACATACTGTACATGCTGAGTGAGCAATCGCACACTGACTGTGCGCTGTCACTGAACACAGAAACGTCTCCTCTTCGTGTTTCAGGTTAAGTAAATATCTCTGTTGGTGACTTGGCTTCACCTCATTTCTAAAAGCAGCTCCAGAGGCAGTCAGATGTGCAATCAGCCTCCCAATAATAAACCAGTGGACCAGATCCAACCTTACCGAAATAACTCTCTAGTATAATGGTTTGGGAACTGGGCTTGTAATGCAAAGGTTGCAGGTTTGATTCCCTGGTGGGGCACAGCAGTTGTTCCCTTGAGCATGGTAATGTAACCTGAATTGCTTCGGTAAATATCCAGCTGTATAAATGGATTGTATGTTAAGAAAGGCCCACTGTGTACGTCGCTGTGGGTAAGAAAATCTGTTAAATGCCTGTAATGTAACGGCCAGGACAGAACCAACTCTGCTGTAGTAATTCATTTGAACCAACATCACTGCTGTTAACTCATCGGATGCAGACAAAACTGTATGATGCCTGTGGCAGGCTTGGATCCAGACTGTATGTGGGCATCGTTGTGCCAGGCTTGGGCAGGACCCAGGGGCTGGGCATCGTTGTGCCAGGCTGGGGCTGGACCAGAGCAAAGGCCTGCAGTGCTGTCTGCTCGGAATGCCGCAGTGGAAGAACAGCAGCATGCATTATTCGTAGGCTCAAAGCTACACTCGGGTAAGGCTTCTCATTAACGGCCGTTGTTATAATTCATGCCAGCTGCTGTCGTTGCATGCTGAAAATGTGCACAGCAGAAAAGGAGAGGTAACTAATAAAGTTACGTCGGTTATGTGGATCAGAGGAGACCAAAGGGAGGTTTTCATAGACGTTATTTGGCAGTTATTCAACACGAGCGGCCCTTCGTTACAGCCAGGTGGTAAAAATAGCCCACCTGCAGCGTCCGTAATGAGCATCTAACACAAAATCCTCGATGCCGTTCCTGAGAGACGAACACACGGTACGTTCTTCATTTGCCTAGAAGGTAGACGCATTCACGTCGCTCCAAATGCCCGCAGTTGTACAGGATGCACACCAGCTATTTATCTGTGTATCGGGAGTTTTGCCAGAGAAATACAGGGTACCTTTCAGTCCCATTGGATCTTTATCTCATTGGATAGTCTAGTCTAGTCCAGTCCTATTGGATCTTTATCCCATCCCTTCAGTGCTATTGGTTATTTGTCTGTCCATCAGGTGTTTTACCAGAGAAATAAAGGGTCCCTTCAGTCTCATTGGATCCTATAAGCCTCAGCTCCAGGGTCAGCTGCTCCAGATGCTTCTCCACATCGCCGTGACTGCATGTGACAGATCAATATTCAATACAGATTGATGCCATGGTCACATGGGTGTACATGCTCTTAAATGTTGTGTTGCACAGTGCTTCTACTGGGCTGGACCTAGAACAAGATCAGGTTTGGTTCTGACACCATGATGGGTCAGACCTAGAATAAGATCAGGTTTAGTACTGACTCTGTACTCAAATCAATGTGTGAAAATAGTTGTATTCACACTGTAGGTAAGATATAAAAGGTGCAATGTTTCACATCTGCACTCATATAAAATGCATATAGATGGCCTACGGTATATTAAGAATATATAAGAATGTACACAAACCTTAAATTGAAGGAATGTAAAATGTATGAAAAATACACAAGAATTGGTTTCTTTTCATGATATAAAAAGGGTTTGGAAAATATACAGTGAAACCATTGAGAATTTATGGTAATTATGTAGTATTATATATTTTATTATTATATTATATTATGCGTTTATCATATGTATGATAAAGACGGGTGATACTTGTCTCAGAGATCTCCCAATTAAATGAGGAAAAAATAAAACTACAGCTTTGCAAATAAAAAGTTCCACAAATACTTCAAAAATCTGTCACTTAAACCTCTCAAATGTCGATTTGAAATCTGGTTGGCTTGTGGCCACACGCAGCAGCAACTTTTCCACTGCAGTAGTGCCAGTGACATGGGAAAAGACCGCATGCACCTTTAACTGCATTTTTTATTTTAATAGGGACTGCAGTAAAGTTTCAACCAGCAGCCACAGATGTGGAGGATGAATACCCCAAGGAGCAATAAACTGAGAATCTTTCATCTGGGGAAACTTCGCCTAACCTTCTACAGCCTTAGAAGGTTTTGGAAGTCTTAAAAGATTCTTTGTTAAAAAAAAAACTGCAGCGTGCTGCCTAAGCTCCAGCCACGTTTGGCTCCCTGATACCATTGTAAATATTCTTCTGCGGCTATTGCGGGAGAATTTCCACATGGATTAAGAGCAGAATTACATTCGCATATCAAATTGTACTAATGACTGTTTTTCTGCTCTCTGAAGCTGCCTAATTTAAATACATAATGCTATTCTTACTAAGACTGGTCTGTGTGTGCTCAAAATAAATGCACATGCACACACACATACACACACACACACACACCCACATGCACACACACACACACACACACACACACACACACACTCACACTCATGATCGCTCACACACACATTTTCCCCCTAAGGTTAGACACAGGAAAGAGAAAGGTAGGATGACTGATTCTATGTCGGTACCTTAGTGTGGTACCTTACAATTCTGGGTGTAAAAACCCTCAGTAACGCAAAAATGTAGAAAAGCTGATTGTGAGCCCTATTCTGTTTTTATCCCGGCTGTGTGTGTGTCTGTTGGTTCAGCAGGGGATATTCAGGTTTGGCACTTCATCTCACTGGAGGTGAGACGTTGGTGTTTGGTTTCTGCTGTAGCACAGCAGGAGCGGGCAGGTCGTTTGAGGGTGAACACCGGGGTTGAAACTCAGCAAACATGGGACAATGACAGTGTCGGTGGAAGTTGCCCGTGAGCACTGGTCTGAAGTCAGTTTTACAATTTTCTTCCTCATGGTTAAGGTTAGGATTAGGAGTTAGCTGGTTCTGTATCAGTGCTTAGGGGCAAGTTATCCCTCAAGCGACAATGACACAGTGGCCTTCTGCAGGGCCAGTGGGCGTGGCAGAAAGTGGAGGCACGCCCTTAACCCTCACCTGCAGGTTTGGCGCCGCCCACCTCCAACACTCCATCCACTGAGATATCGCCTGGGGGGGTCCTCTGAATTATGCACCAATCAGCACATCTCTTGCACATTCTTGTGCAGCTATTGGATGATTTGTGTAGAACTACTTCATGTGAGACTAGGTCTATTTCAGTACCTATTGTGGAAAATGACTAAAACCCCTGTATAGGTTGTTGGCACAGTAATTATGTATTCATAAGGCAATGAATGACATTTTTTTGGAAAAAAGCTTGGTAGATTGAGATACTTCTATTTTTACAGAAATACTAAAGCTCATGCACCAGCTTTACTATAGTACTGTGTGACTCACGACTCATCTATATAAAAAGCTGACGGCATTAATGAGAACGAGCAGGGAAGAAAGAACGCAGATTAAAGCTAATTGCCGAATTCAAAACACTGCAGATTTAGGGTCTGTCGGGTCGTTGGCATGGCAACAGTCAGACAGCTGTGAGGACTCCACAAACTGCTCGGGTGGTTGGCATGGTAACAGCGCGGTCATGCCAGCTGACAGGCAGACAGCGTCTGATGGTGCTTGCACTGACTGACAGCTAGCGCTCTCTCTCAGAGCCGTGGCTGACAGCTCTCCCTGACGCCTCATCTCTTCAAGTTCAGTCCACTGTGCTTACCATGGCACTCATCACGTGCTCTTTGTGACAATGCAAATAGGACACAGCACCAGGAAGCACACAGGTAGAGCATTCACTGTATCAAGTACACTCATTGTACCTGGGGTAAATAGAACACTTACAGGGTGCTAGTGAAAATGTTGGGGGGTTCCGTTGCTGTTGGATAAATTCAGTGGAATGTCCCAACTCTCCAGAGGACAGGTGTGTTTACACCCTCCCCCTCCACACGGAGGTATATATACCTGCACAGGTGTGTTTATACCCTCCCCCTCCACACTGAGGTATTTATACCTGCACAGGTGTGTTTACACCCCCCCCCAGACTGAGGTATATATACATGCACAGGTGTGTTTACACCCTCCCCCCCCAGACTGAGGTATATATACATGCACAGGTGTGTTTACACCCTTCCCCTCCACACTGAGGTATTTATACCTGCACAGGTGTGTTACACCCTCCCCCTCCACACGGAGGTATATATACCTGCACAGGTGTGTTTATACCCTCCCCCTCCACACTGAGGTATATATACATGCACAGGTGTGTTTACACCCTCCCCCTCCACACTGAGGTATTTATACCTGCACAGGTGTGTTACACCCTCCCCCTCCACACTGAGGTATATATACATGCACAGGTGTGTTACACCCTCCCCCTCCACACTGAGGTATGTATACATGCACAGGTGTGTTATACCCTCTCCCTCCACACTGAGGTATTTATACCTGCACAGGTGTGTTTATACCCTCTCCCCCAGACTGAGGTATATATACCTGCACAGGTGTGTTTATACCCTCTCCCCCAGACTGAGGTATATATACATGCGCAGGTGTGTTTATACCCTCCCCCTCCACACTGAGGTATTTATACCTGCACAGGTGTGTTACACCCTCTCCCTCCACACTGAGGTATTTATACCTGCACAGGTGTGTTACACCCTCTCCCTCCACACTGAGGTATGTATACATGCACAGGTGTGTTACACCCTCTCCCTGCACACTGAGGTATGTATACATGCACAGGTGTGTTTACACCCTCCCCCTCCACACTGAGGCATATATACCTGCACAGGTGTGTTACACCCTCCCCCTCCACACTGAGGTATTTATACATGCACAGGTGTGTTACACCCTCCCCCTCCACACTGAGGCATATATACCTGCACAGGTGTGTTTACACCCTCCCCCTCCACACTGAGGTATTTATACCTGCACAGGTGTGTTACACCCTCCCCCTCCACACTGAGGTATACAGTCAACTTCAACATTATTCACACCCTTGATAAAGATGAACAAGACGGCTGTATAAAATAAACAATACAGGTAATACTCATGCTTTGTATGCTCAACAAATGGGAATATCACACACAGATTGTGAGGGTGGCCTTGAGATCAGACACACTTGCAGCAAAGAGGATGATTTCTGAGACTGCCGGTCCAAAGGATCTTGGCTCACACTCACACTGGTGCTAAACACTCTAATCTTGGCCCAGGGAGCATGACTCCTACCCCAGATCACACTTTAACCTTCTGTTAACACCTTTTACAGGAATGTGTGCCTCTTTCTCTCCGCCTCCCCCACTGAGGCCCTGCCACCTTGGGTAAGACAGAGGCCCCCTCACGCCTCCAACGGACAGGACGTCCCATGCTCACACCATCAAATGAGTCAAATCCAGTCCTTTTTTAACCTGTTAAATTTCCTCTTCAGATGTCAAATAGCCACAGAACCCTTGAAAGTGATCATTTCCCCCAAATAAATTGGTTTAAGCCAACAGAAATATTAAATAGAAAAAAATCACAAACCAATAAGCATGTTAACACATTGGGCACTTAATAAAATTAATGATTTACAGTAAGACTTGAACATAAAAAAAATGTACGTGTTGGCATCTTAAGCGCATGAATACATTAAGCACATCTAAATAATGTGTATCTACCAATGAGGTACCCACGGACATACGGTAAGGTTCAGGGCATTGGAACAAGGTCAGAATGGCGTTCTTTATGTGAGACCATGCATGCTTATTAAGAATTCCTTTACTCTACAGAGTCCCATCAACAAGCTACACTGAAACTGGAACATCTCAACACTGACCCCTACTGGCAGAGAGTAAGAAATTATGTTATGATGGTAGTGGGAATCTCACAGGTCCTACACATAGGACTCAGAGGTCGGTGTTCCGGCCAGCAGCTGGGTCTAATCAAGGATATGACAATGCAAACGGTCAAACTCAAATCTGACTGTGTCTGTTGGGAATTTCTACAAATATTCTAATTATAAACGGGGACACACACTCTTTAAAGGTTGTGTGCTACGGCCTCCCGCGTGGTCCAGTGGTTACAATGTTCAACGCTGGCCACGGCGACTGGGGTTCGCCAGTGCCACCGGGGGCTGTCCGCCCCAGGGAGGGGGGAGGGAAGCCGACAGGATGTTCGCTGCACACAGGAGTGGCTCTGGGGTGCCGGAGTTACAGTCGACGGCTTGGCGAGTGCCGTCTCGAAAGAGACGATGCTTCGCCTTCGACACCGCTGGTCACAGGGCTATGGCAGCGAACTCATAGTACGAGGGGGGGATTGACATGAAAATAGTGGGTGTAATTGGATACCAAATTGGGTAACAATCCCAGAAACAAAAATCTGAAACAAAATTTTAAAAAATAAAAAGGTTGTGTGTTACACTCAGACACACAAACAGACATGCAATCATGGCTCAAACACACTTGGTCAGGATTGCAGGACTGGTCATTTTCCACAAGATACTGAAAACCCATCTCTTCAGACTACACTTCCACTAAATATAAAAATACAAAAAAATATACGGTACGTACTTTTCTCTCCCTGTTTTATAGGTGTGGCGTGCATTTGTCTATGATGGCATCTATTGTATTGTTGCTGTACTGATCTCGAGGTCTAGCTGTGATTGCTCTTGGTTCCAAACTTATTCCATTTCACAATGATGGAGCCCACTGTTCTCCTGGGTGCTTTCAATGCTTTAGCAATGTTTTTATACCCTTCCCCAGATCTATGCCTAAACACAATTCTATCTCGGAGGTCTATGGAGAGTTCCTAGGACTTCATGGCTTGGTTTTTACTCTGACATGCACTGTCAATCGTGGGACCTTATATAGACAGGTGTGTGCCTTTCCAAATCATGTCCAATCAATTGAATTTACCACAGCTGGACTCCAATGAAGTTCTAGCACCTGAGCTCAATTTTGAGTGTCACAGCAAACGGCGTGAATACTTACAGTGGGGAAAATAAGTATTTCACCCCCTGCTGATTTTGTGAGTTTGCCCCCTTACAAAGAAAGGAACGGAACGGTCGGTCTATAAATTTCATGGTAGGTTCATCTTAACAGTGAGAGACAGAATATTTAAAAAAATCCCAGAAAATCACATTATATGAATTTTAAACATTTATTTGTGTTTTATTGAGGAAAATAAGTATTTCACCCCCTAGCAAAACAGCAAGAATTCTGGCTCCCACAGACCGGTTATGTGACCAGGAGGCACACAGATTAGTCCTCTTACTTAATTAGTACTCCTAATTAAGTACTCGTTACCTGTATAAAAGACAACTGTCCACAGAATCAATCAATGAATCAGATTCCAACCTCTCCACAATGGGCAAGACCAAAGAATTGTCTAAGGACATCAGGGACAAAATTGTAGACCTGCACAAGACTGGAATGGGCTACAAGACCATTGGCAAGCAGCTTGGTGAGAAGGAGTCAACTGTTGGTGCGATAATTAGAAAATGGAAGAAACACCAATTGACCATCAATCTCCCTCGGTCTGGGGCTCCACGCAAGATCTCACCTCGTGGAGTCAACCTGATCATGAGAAAGGTGAGGGAACAACCCAGAACTACACGGCTGGAGCTTGTTGATGATCTTAAGGCAGCTGGGACCACAGTCACCAAGATGACTATTTGTAACACACTACGCCGTAATGGATTTAAATCCTGTAGTGCCTGCAAGGTCCCCCTGCTCAAGAAGGCACATGTACAGGCCCGTCTGAAGTTTGCCAATGAGCACCTGGATGATTCAGAGGAGGCTTGGGAGAAAGTGCTGTGGTCAGATGAGACTAAAATTGAGCTCTTTGGCATCAACTCGACTCGCCGTGTTTGGAGGAAGAAAAAGCTGCCTTGGACCCCAAGAACACCATCCCCACCGTCAAGCATGGCGGTGGAAACATTATGCTTTGGGGTTGTTTCTCTGCTAAGGGCACAGGACGACTTCACCGGATCGAGGGGAGGATGAATGGGGCCATGTACCGGGAAATCTTGGGTGAGAACCTCCTTCCCTCAGCCAGGACACTGAAAATGGATTTCTAAGGATTTGGAGAGGATCTGCAAAGAGGAGTGGGCCAAAATCCCTCCTGGGATCTGCGCAAACTTGGTGACCAACTACAAGAAACGTCTGACCGCTGTGCTTGCCAACAAGGGTTTCTCCACCAAGTACTGAGTCATGTTTTGCTAGGGGTGAAATACTTATTTTCCTCAATAAAACACAAATAAATGTTTAAAATTCATATAATGTAATTTTCTGGGATTTTTTAAATATTCTGTCTCTCACTGTTAAGATGAACCTACCATGAAAATTATAGACCGTTCCTTTCTTTGTAAGGGGGCAAACTCACAAAATCAGCAGGGGGTGAAATACTTATTTTCCCCACTGTATGTACATGTGATATTTTCGTTTTTTATTTTTAATACATTTGCAAAAATGTATCAAAAACTTTTTTTACTTTGTCATTATGGGGTATTGTGTGTAGAATTCTGAGAAAAAAATGAATTTAATCCATTTTGGAATAAGGCTGTAACATAACAAAATGTGGAAAAAGTGAAGCGATGTGAATACTTTCCGGATGCACTGTATGCAACCACACCCACACACTCACACACATCCTCATCCTCACCCACTCCCACACCCATCGACATCCACACACACTGCCTCCCCCATCCCCAAATCCGCACACACACACACACCCACATACTCACACTCACACACACTTGGACACACACACAGACCCGTTAGAGGGCCATCTCCATGTCGACTGCAGCAGAAGCCCTTGCGTGTGAAAGACAAGGGAAAAGAAGGAGGTGGCCTCGGGGGACTGTGACATCATCGTCTCTGCTTAAATCTAAAGTGGCAGCAACCTGCTAGGAAATGCCCCGTGTCCGAACCCCAGACACACTCTGAGTGACAGGCCTCTGCCTCACCACCCACCACCCCCACTGAGTGACATGTCTCTGTCATGCCCCCAGCTCTGAGTGACAGGCCTCTGCCAGCCCCTGCCCCCCCCCCAGAGCAGATGATATGCACATGCCTCTCCCCGTACGTAGTCCTGTGACAGGAGGAGCCAGCCTCCAACTTCACGGGAGGGTGTGGTCCTGGTGTATAAACTGGGGTTCAGTGTGTGTGTGTGTGTGTGTGTGTGTGTGTGTGAGAATGTGCAATCTTGGATAAACCAGGCATCAGGGGAGTCCTGCCTGAATATCTCTCTGTCTTTCTCTCTCTCTCACACACACACCCACACACAGCCTGGACCTCTGTCTGTCCATCCAGACCATTTTGCTGACCAGGTATGACCCACTGCCACTGGCACCCTTTCCCCCACAACACAGTGGTTGAAGAGTTCCACAGTGACCAAGACCTTACAGCTTCACCCTCACTGCCCCACAGCTTCACCCTCACTGGCCCACAGATTCACCCTCACTGGCCCACAGATTCACCCTCACTGCCCCACAGACTTCACCCTCACTGCCCCACAGATTCACCCTCACTGCCCCACAGATTCACCCTCACTGCCCCACAGATTCACCCTCACTGCCCCACAGATTCACCCTCACTGCCCCACAGATTCACCCTCACTGCCCTGATTCCCCACAGATTCCCCACAGATTCACCCTCACTGCCCCCAGATTCAGCCCCACAGATTCACCCTCACTGCCCCACAGATTCACCCTCACTGCCCCACAGATTCACCCTCACTGGCCCACAGATTCACCCTCACTGCCCCACAGATTCAACCCTCACTGCTCCACACTCCGTTGTTCTGGAGAGGCTATGTATTGTTTGAACTACATTGTTCAAAGGTAGACTGTGCCCTGCTGGATGCTCCTGGGGACTTCCGTGTGATAATCTTGTACAGTCAGCATCTGTCCGGCATCTGTGCAGGACCTGGCCATTAAAGAGAGCGCACATCTCAAAAGGGCTCTAATCCTCCGCCAGACCCAAAGCCAGAGCCAGCAGTGCTCTGTGATCCAGGGCCAGAGATGACAGGGACAGAGAAAAGACTACAGTCTTAAATTGTTTATGCGTAAGCAGATGAAATCACAAAATATACTTAAATATTCAACTGAAATGCTCAGAAAATGGGTTTTAAGACCATTTTTTATAATATACAAACTTTGTAAATCTATAAACTAGATAATATAGTCTTTTATCTGTAGTTTAAAACACTTATGCTAAAATATATTGTTTTGCACATTAAAAATCACTTAAAATATACCAAAATATTAAATACAAACCCAAAATGACATGTTTGTAGCCTCCCTGTATAGAGTAAAAACACATTGCTCACCCAAGGTGTTAATTTAAGTGACAAGGCTTTTTTATTCTTTCATTTACTCAACTGGGACAATAATGCCATTACAATGCTTCACTGTCTATGAACTATGCAGCGGTAGAACACAAGTGACACCTAATGGCAACTGTAAAAAAAGCATCAACGACAACTGCAAGAGAAGGGAACCTTAAACCCTATAAAGAAATGCATTCCACAAATTACAAAAGTCATACCAGACAAACGGATGCCTGGACAGCTACATGTGATCACATCCACAAAGACATTGTAATTTTGGAGAATGGGGTCTATCTGTGAGTGCCCATTTAAAGCTGTTTAATACATGCCATTTAGCAGAGGCTTTTATCCAAAGCAACTTATAGTAGTGAATGGATACATTTTTCAGTATATATGGTCCCAGTGGGAATTTAACCCACAACCTAAGCGTTGCCAATGCCATGCTCTACCTACTGAGCCACACAGAACCACGAGGTGCCCATTTAAAGCAGACACCCCTCAGTATGGCTTTCCAACAAGGTCACTATGGGAAATGGGCCCTGCTGCGTTTGGCCTTCGTTGGTAAGCTGTGGAGCGGACACTTCCTCCTCACTCTGCCGCTGGCTGGGTGTTGAGACAGTGGTATGAGGCTCACAGTTGGGAGGGTCAGGGTTGCATTACATTTTTTACATTTGACATTTTAAGCATTTAGCAGACGCTCTTATCCAGAGAGACTTACACAGTTTACATTTTTATTTACATACATTCCATTTATACAGCTGGATGTTTTTTTACTGAAGCAATTCAGGTTGAGTACCTTGCTCAAGGGTACAACGGCAGTGCTCCACCTGGGAATTGAACATGCAACCTATGAGTTACAAGCCCAGTTCCTAACCATTACACTACACTGCCGCCTTGGCAGTTGCCATGGCACTCGGTCAGGGTTTCCCAGGGCGATCGGACTCCATATCCCATGAAGGGCCCCTGCACTTGGGCAGTCCCCTGTGAAGCGTTCTGTGGGTTTACAGGTGAGTGTGCTGCCTCAAGCTCCGCCCACACTCCCCAGCAGGTGAAGGGCTTCTGGCCGGTGTGGCCCAGGCAGTGGCGTCTCAGTTTGGGCGGGGAGCTGAAGGACTTGGGGCACTCCAGGCACTGGTGATGCCTCCCGCCTCTGGAGGGCCGAGGGTACCGTGGGGCTCACCTCCGACGTGTTTGGGGATGGACCTGTGTGTGTTTGGGAGCGGCGCTTTAGAGGGGTAGCTGGTCTTTTTATATGCCATTTAGCAGATGCTTTTATCCAAAACAACTTACAGTAGTGAATGCATACATTTTTATTTTTTTCAGTACATGTGGTCCCAGTGGGAATTGAACCCACAACCTAAGCGTTGCCAACGCCGTGCTCTACCAACTGAGCCACACAGAACCACTGAAGTCTGAAGGCTCACCCAGGTGCGGTGCGCAGATTAAGCAGGGATTAAACTGCTGCTCCTGGAGCACGTGCTTAGTGGGGGACCCCTCGATCAGGATGGCATCCGGTCAACCTCGTTCCTGCTGAGACCAGGTGTCTCGGTTGGCGCAGTGTGTGGACTTAAGCTCTCCCCTACGACATGTGGAGAGATCCCTCATCATGTGGCTTGCCAGGTACGTATTTAGGCAGCCGGCCTGCCGGAAGGCCCTCCTGCACTGAGAACAGGATAAAGACCTCCTCTGTCCCGTGTGGGTGAGGTGGTGCCGCTGCAGTTTGGAAGCAAGCGGAAACTGATGTGCCATTCTGCAGCCACAAGGGGATTCAGAAGCAGAGCTCATCTCTGATATGGCTGGCAGTGTAGTGTCATGGTTAGGGAGCTGGGCTTGTAACTCCGAGGTTGCAGGTTCAATTCCCAGGTGGGACACCGTGTTTATGTAACTTTGCATGCCAGTCCTAGAATGTGATGAGTTATTGTGCAAGGTGTCAGTCTAGGCAGGGGAATTGGGGTGATTAACAGCCAGGGCAGCTGGGGCACACAGCTGGGCTGCATTAGGTAATTGTACCTGTTTGTTTAAAATTTGCTCTGCTCTCTTAGTAAGTGGCTGGAACACTGAAGCTAATGGCTGGTGAGAGAGAACCGTGAGACGGCACATGAAAGCGAAATTGAAAAGTCGCAATTGTCTGTGCGTAGCGTTGTGTTTGTTATAGTGTTTTGACTGAAAGGTGCTTGTTATTTTAGTTTGTTATTTTGATTTATTGTTTTTAGCCGGAACCCATGAGGGGGATGGGCGAAGATTTTGTTTACTTGTATTGTGCACGCTCTCTCTCGCTCTCCCTCTCCGTGTGTGAGAAGGAATGGAAATAAAAAGATAAAATAAAATAAAATAAAAGACTGATAACTCCATTCCCTGCATCCTGCTGTTCTGTTCCAAAGCAGGTTGTGTCACATGGTGTGTGACAGCTGTGTATAAGGGCATGCATTGTGAGTTGTATATTTTGATAATGATTTTGATCCGCCAGATCGCTCAGCCTATCAATGAATTTGGTGATTTCATTGATAATTGGTAACCTGTCTAGTAGTTATTATATTAAATCAAATAAATATATTTAACATGTAGGATAAGTGAGAGGTTTTGACACATAATACCACTTGTGTACAGTATTCAGAGTCCTGAATTCAGAGTGCAACTTTCAACAAAGGTATTTGATTGTTAAGGCTACTGGATTCAGGGAATAGACGTTTTTTATTCAAACCTTACTAATCCGACAATGGGCTGTTATATGCACCCCTCTGGCCCCTCCCCCACCCTGGCGCTGATAATTCCGTTGGGCTGCTATGGCCAGTGTGTGACCAGGATTGATAAGAACAGCTTTGGTCAGCTCTTTTTCCAGCTACAGGCCCGAGGCCCCCCACCAGATCTCACAACCACATTGGGCCTACAAACCCCTACCCCCTCCCTCCATGCCCTGAATCCGTTGTGCTTCAGGACTGGGGCCCAGACATGAAAGACAGCACAGTGTTCCTCTATTCATTGTATGGCTCTGATGTTTGGCTCTGCTAAATCATATTTATTTTAGATAGCCACAAGGCTCTGTGTTCTAAAAGATACTGGGTGTGGTGACATCCTGGATCATTTTTGTTAAGACAACACACACCCGAGATATGTTCCTGATGTCACATCTTAATGAACTTTGGTCAGTTTATTAGCCATGTAACATACACATTTTTTGTATTAGCACTTTTCTGAAAATGTATATTTATATATGCAAATTAGGCGCAAACTCGTTAAATATGCTAATTTAGCGTAGCCTACAATTCAAATTCAGTTACAGCAAGATAGGAGTGAGTGGCTATTTCTTTTTCATCTCGTTTTGTTAAGATACTTAATTTTTTTTTTAATACAGAGGGGATTTTGAATATTTGAATATACACTTCAGGAATTTACAACTATGCAAATAAAAACGCATTTTCGCCTATTGTTTGGGATATAATTGCAATCCGTATTTATTTTAGGAATACATCAAATAATTATCTCATACAATTTGGTGGTTTATTCACAAGTTCAGATAACTGAAAAAGTATGAGCTAAGAACCTAGTTTTGAAGAAAAAAAGCCGTCCAAGATTTGCATTGTTTATTGGTCGGCATTGACCGGCATGTCATAAAATGGTAAAAATACATGGAACTATTGTTATTTGGCGATTTTTAATTATGCAGTGTGATTTTTTTTTTTTACGTTTATTTAGCAAAATATACTAAAATCTGAAAATTCATGGGGGGACCAAAAATGGGTGTGTCTTGCCTTAAATACGTATTTATTTAGTGCAGCTGAATATTACAATGAATTCAAATAATAATCAATAATTGCATCAATGCAACTGCTACCGAAGGCGGGAAGAGATTAGTTCTAATTTGTGCCGATATGGATCATCTGTGTCACGTTTGTGAATAAATGAACATGATTCAGTGCGTATGACCGGATTGAAACATTAAGAAGTTGAGAGAACTCTAAAATATATGAATGCTACACCATCTTCAACAAAAAACAATCCCTCGATAAATCCTGCCCGCGCCTTGAACTGCAAACAATTGCACACTTGAACACTTGACAGTGTTTGAGCTGTATTGCAAGTCAAACTAATTTCTGAAATCACTGGGAATGAAAAATACGTTGTTGCGATTTGTATACTGTACATGAATAATGCAGTACAACATTGTCAACAATATATTTTTTTATTAGATGTAGCTATTGAACATAATATATATATGTGTGAACACGAACACACAGTGAGGTCGGTTATTTTCTGTCTGACATTAAATAGTTTATTTTAAAATTTTATTTAATTTTAAAACACTGCAACAATACAATATTTTTTCCATTGGAACATATACATTTGACACCGTATTTTTGACTTTCCAGCTGCTCTGCACGCGCAACATCTGGTCTCCTCGTTGACTCGCACTCCTCCCAAAGGCTTATGGCCTGCTTCTCGTGTGCTTCTTCTCACGGACTTCCCGGAAAATATCTGCACAGATGACAAGGAAAGGCGATTTCCCATTTTTTATTTGGTCGTAGGGAGCGGATCTTTCCACTTCGTGAACAGCAAGGTGATTCCATTGGTAGGGGTTCCTCGGAAAAACCGTCCCGCAGTGGATACACTCACACACCTCGTTTGCCCAGTGGGTAGGAAAGTCGACATGCGCGATATGGTCGTATCTCAAAGATGTCGTGCTGTACATTTCCCTTAGTTGCTGGGCGCTATCGTTTCCTTGAACTTTAAAATATTGTTCCACGGGTGTGCGACTGTCCTTTGACCTCGAAGACGGTTCTTGCCCAAGGACGTCGTGCGCTGCTCGTTGGTGTTGAACCGAGCACCCCGAGCTATCCAGAACAAAGTGGTGCTGATCGCTGATCGACATCTTCCGCTCGTTCTCTTTCCCCTGGACGGACTGTTTCTCGGGGTCCTGCCTCGCGACCAGCTCGGTCCCCCTGCCGCCCTTCGGCTCTCCGACGTTCGCTGCGCGAGGCTTGTGCCACCTGCGGTGTGATGCCAGGTTTGCAGGGCAGTTGAAGGCTTTGTCACACTCGGGGCAGCGGTACTCCACACGTACGATTCTGGAGCACTTGTGGTGCGCCAAGGAAAATGGATTGGGGTATTCTTCTTGACAGAGCTGGCAAATAAACTTCCCAAGTGGCTTCACGCGACCAGAAAGTACTTCCGACTTGGTACCGGTTTTAGTCGTTTTCAGGCCAACCACAGTGGAAGTGGTGACTCCCACTTCTGAATTTAATTTAGGATTATTGACCTTCAAGTTGTCCGCGCGTTGTCGTTCGACGTGGTAACGTTTCATGGTGTGGTACTGGTGAAAAGGGCTGTCATTCTTCACATTCCATGGCGAAGAAGTGGAGAGGTTCTTCAGCAAACCCTCATTAGAAGTCACAGTGGCGCTCTTCGGAAAATGTTTCAGCTCTGGTCCAACGGGCTTTACCGCATGCAAAGCCCCAGACGATTCAAGGGACCGGTAATCGCTGTCAACGACTCTAAGGTGCGCGTAATCAGCCAAGATCCCTCTCATCCCTGCGCGCTCTGTGCTTTCGGGTAGCTGTGTGTGCTCATGGTCTGCTCGGACGCATTCCAGTGGCTTTCCGATACCTCCACTCGCTTTTACATCTGAACGCGACCTGGGCATACTCGTGGCCGGTACTGGAGCTTGTGAGGGCCGATGGACCTGTCGAGGTTCTCCGCCCCCATCGTGCATTTTATAGTACGCTACAGATAAAGTCCGCGTACTCCTTTTGACTAAAAATCCCCTGGGCATCTTTAAAACAGTTGCGTCCGTGCGTCGTCTCTGATGTTTGGTTAACGGAGCTTGGAGAAATTGTGTGGAAATTGTGTCGAAGCAATAACCTAATTTGCTTTGAGAAAACTTTGGGTCCGCGTTTTGTTTTTCGTGACATCATTATTGCCGTTGAAACCCAATCCAATAAAAGATGAGATAGATTGCTGGACCACAATCTCATAGTAGGAGGGGCAAGGTTTACTGATGATTACCTAATTGCTAAAGTCTTTATTGACCTTGCGAATATATTAGCAGTTTCAGCAGCAAACATACTCCTTTTACGAAGATCATATAAGATGATTATTGTGGACAATCAGCCTATATGAATCATAAAATCTCGTTATTATTATTGGCCACATTGGGGAAAATATCATACGGTGCAATACTGAATTTGGTGTAATATTAGCAATAAATACGAATGACGCCAGTACGCGCAGCTATTGTAGAAACTACACCATATTGTAGAAACCCTTATTATGTCACTACATTTTATTTCCGGCTATTCAGAATTAGGTAACATCAACATGCGCGTTAGGCACCTTGATATGGATCCATGATGACAATGAAGGCATCATCTGGCACAAATTAGCCAATGTCAACATGATGGACCTTGTTTTTTGTGTCGTTATTCATTATTCTGAATCCATTCGCCCACAGTTCATATAACTGCTCACAATCACAGTATTGCGTTGTATTTTATCATCACATAAAATCGATGCGACTCCCATATGTAGACACGGTCCATTTAGTTAATGTCTTTAGATAATCTGAGAGATGTATGCCATTCTTGTTAGTTTATGTTTCTGTTGAAGGCCTGGCGCACAAACGACGAGAATGTAGGCTATTATGTTCATCACCGAAAGTGACGTTTATCTCCACAACATAAGCATATAAATGCTCGCGGCTTCGACAGGGGGCGCGCGCGCTCGGTTTTGGAGGCAGCGTGCTACCGGCGGGCAAGTGACTCTCATCGTCGTTCCACCTCGAGAGGCTGGGAAGGCTGATAAGAAATCAGTGAAACCGAGGCGCCTTTATTCTCCAGGAAGAGCATGCGTGCTCTTGTTAATTGGCTTGAAGCGATTATGGATTTAGGGGGCCCTAATGAAAAATGAACTTAAATTGAACCATGAGAATTGGCAGGCTTCTCTTGGCAAGGGTTACCGTGATTTACAGATTAATCTCTCTCTCTCTCTCTCTCTCTCTCTCTCTCTCTCTCTCTCTCTCTCTCTCTCTCTCTCTCTCTCTCTCTCTCTCTCTCTCTCTCCTTTTCAATATTTTCTGTATTATTTAGGTATCTTCAATGTATGTTTTTTTACTGCAGCTGAATTGCTGTCATGTACTTTAAGACATTTTTAGTGAATATATTTTATTTCAATATATTACTTTCAATCGGACCGTTTCGCAGTCTCGCTGGTAAGGAAACAAATAACGTGCTTTGAGATTTGCTTCAGTAAATATGTCTTCTACCGATATCCAGTGCCACCGCCACAATCGAACATTGTTCGAACATTGAGACACTGATATGTCTAGGCCTTTATGTAGTCTGTATAGATCCCACCATTATTGTCGCTTGTTGTCTAGAGTAGCTATACTAGCCCCGAATCATATTTTACCTAGAAAAACAAAACTTTGACACATATCTATAGCGAATATATTTATTATATACAGCCAGTAGTGATGGATTTATTGATCTCCAGTAATGGTCCACGATGATTCCGTACCGCCGCGGCGAACTGCAGCACTTTCTACAGAATTGGGTAAGTCACAACCCGGGTTGATGTCTTGCTTCTTCAAAGTAAGGCGATGTGGTTTGTACAGGTATTTAATGCGCTTCACGTGTAATTGTTTCTAATTCATCTATTTCGTCTATGTGTTCTGGAAACTGGTTATTTTGGTCACATTGGTCATTACACGTGGGGGAAAGAAAGAAACAAAATATAATTTTGAACAACTATATATGATTGTATTTTAATCAAATACATTGATTCAAATAAAGAGAGGCGAGGGTTTGATGTCAAACACTTCGAACGTCATCCGCTCCGCACCACAGCTTTCATCTTTCTTGTGTTGCCTCATGCCTGTCTGTACTTGAGGGGTTACAAAACCACCACGTCAATTAAATGTATTAGATAAGCTGCGATCTCTGTCTTAACGAGTAATTATTATTATTATTTTTGATTTATTATTATTATAATTATTTATTTTATTTTTATTATTATTATATTGTCCAATACCTCTGTTTTCAAAGAAGTAAAATTAATGCAAAGCAGCCTTTCTTCTTCTTATTATACTCCCTTTCTAAATGACCATGAAACAGTGGAATTATACGCGAGGTAACTTTATAGAGAGAAGAAACGCTTTGGACTGTAATTCGTAATATACTGCTAACGAGACTTGACTTGTATTTAAAACACCGTTTATAATCCTGTTTTGCCACAAGGGGACAGCATTGAAGCAACATTAGCTGTATATCACCAGCATAACGTTTTTGTTTATCTTTTTTCACAATCCAGTTGAATCAGATGACGCGTTAGTCATAATTCTAGTTTCTTAGAAAATATTTGTTCAAAATTCAGAAGTGTGTGAGGAATATTTTCAGGTCAATGCTTCATAATTAAATCCTAATCCCATAACTGCTGTTCCTAATAAACATTTTAACAAGGGTCCAATAGCAGTGTTCAACCCGGGATGTAGAACTGGTCATAAATGCGGTCGTTTAGCGTCATACCTGAACACATAGGGTGCCGACCTGGAGAATTACATACATAATAAATGGTGTCTCAATTCAGACTATGACTGCTGGTGTATAGAAAGTTGGAGAATTGGTGAATTCAGAGTCGGAGAGGTTAAAGTGAAGCTGCTGATGAGGTGTCAGTGGATCAAATGTGAAAAACAAAACAAAAACACACATACATAGTGTCCACAGGCAGACTATGAGCAAAGTGTTGAGTCACTGAAAGATCAGTGCAAACTTGTGACAAGCATGCAGACAGAAATAATCAATCTGACTAAATTCATAAACTATGATGTAATACTCTCACAATCATGGCCAACTAATTTGTTTGTTTCTTAACTATAACATGATTAATTTGAGGGAAGAGCATGGGAAAACAATACAATGCATATTGATCTTAAAGCAGGTCTAATTTATTCTATTACGAGCTCAAGGAAAGTATTTTTTACATAGTTAGTATGTGCGCTAACTATGATTGTTCTTACCTTGTATTAATGCACATCTTGTAAGTCGCTCTGGATAAGAGCATCTGCTAAATGCTTAAAATGTAAAATGTAATGTATTTTTGGGGGATTTTTCATAATTCTGTACATTTTGAGGTTATGTTTGCAGATTCACCAAATAAAAGTGGAAGGTGAGAAAGTGAGAAAGAAGTGGTGAAGATAGTGGGGCAGACTATAGCAGAAGCTGAAACGATGATCCCACATTTCTGCAGAAAGAGAGCATATACTGTGTGTATATATACTGTGTATATAAACTGTGTGTATATATATATCTAATCTCATCTCATTGTCTAAGCCGCTTATTCCTGGTCAGGGTCGCTGGAGCCTATCCCAGCATGCATAGGGGCGAGAGGCAGGAATACACCCTGGACAGGTCGCCAATCCATCGCAGGGCACACACACACCATTCATTCACACACTCATACCTACGGGCAATTTAGACTCTCCAATTAGGCTAACGTGCATGTCTTTGGACTGTGGGAGGAAACCGGAGTACCCAGAGGAAACCCACACGGACACGGGGAGAACATGCAAACTCCACACAGAAAGGCCCCCGGCCTGGATTCGAACCCGAGACCTTCTTGCTGTGAGGCGACAGTGCTACCCACTGCACCACCGTGCCGCCTATATATATATATATATAAGGAAAAACTTGAAGGGTGAAGGGTTCTGGTGGCTTTGTTTCCTTGCATGGCTTAGGTCCACTCAACCCCTTAGAGGGCAAGATAAACATCAGTAAATACAAAGCCATTCTGAGTGATCACCTTCACCCTATGGTGAAACATTTATACCCTGATGGAAGTGGTCTCTTCCAGGATGACAATACCCCCATTGACAGGGCACGAGTGGTCAGTGAATGGTTTGATGAACATGAAAACTATGTAAACTGCATTTCATGACCGTTTCAGTCACCAGATCTCAACCCAATTGACCAGTTATGGGAGATACTGGAGCAGTGCCTGTGAAAGCATGTTTTCCACCACCATCAACAAAACACCAAATGATGGAATTTCTCAGCTCCAGGCAGTTGTAGAACTTATGCCAAGGTGCAATGAAGCTGTTCTGGTGGCTCATGGTGGCCCAACGCCCTATTAAGACCCTTTATGTTGATGTTTCTTTTATTTTGGTAGTTACTGTATGTATATATATATATATATTTCGGATGTTAGTATCTATGTTGTATTTTAACATCAATATGGAAGTGTTGTTTGTATGACATATTGTTGATCTGCCTTGTGGACTGGTGCACTGATGACTGGGTATAGGTGTAACAGTGCCCCTGTACACCAGCTGCAGTGTGTTATTAAACAAACCAAAACATAAAGCAAAACTGGGACAAGGCTGGTATCCCTCCTCTGATTTGTTTTATCTAAGAGGGACAACATTGCCCCTGCAGCTCCCAGTGGGTAAAGGTTTGGTGTGTTTGGTGAAAGCTTTATATTATTTAAATGAGTACACTGGGAGGGTAGGGCATGCCCAGACCAATGCTGTGACATCACTCCCAGCCATACCTCACCCCCCCCTCCCCTCCCCCTGCCCCCCAAACCAACACTCCAGTCACCAAAACAAACATATGGAGTAACAGAAATGTGTGAATCAGCTTGACTTTCATCGGTTGACATGAGGAGACAAGACATGCAGGCAGTTCCTTGTGAACGCCTTAGCCCCGTTAAAGAGAAAAATTGTCGTTCTCTGATACAGACATGGGTTTTTAGTTAACTGCCTGTCACTGTTGACAGGAGCCCCTCTCACGAAGTTCTTGTTTCAAAATGCAGCAGCTGCCCTTAAGACAAAGATAATAAAAGACCTCCTGCCTGACTGTGTCATTACGCTCAATCAGGCGGATTAGCATGCAGCTGTTCTGTAATCACATCTCATATTAATCCTCCTGCCTGACTGTGCACACCTTTGAAGAAAAACAAGTTAGGTGTGTGCTCGGTAATAATACCTTTATTTGTACAGTAAGTCCTGTGCATACCTGTACACTGTATTAGCAGGTACCTGCGCTGTTAACAGAACACCACAAGATCAAATTAGGGTGTGCGCACATCCCAAATAATTACAGACGCAAGGTAAGGGCAAAGTAAATAGAAGAGTAACAGAACACCACAACTCACGGTCTGTCTGCATATCGCTCTGGTCGTCCACACACCACAGAGGGGCGGAGCTGACTTCTGTAATGCCGTGTAAACACTGCACATTCGCAGGGTTTTTTCAGAAAGTGCTTTGTGCACCAGGGACATTTCTCAGGATGTCCTCCGAACGTGTGAAAACGGACAGGGAGAGTCCCATCCCCTGTTCCTGCGGAGGTTTGCGTCAGCTCCACAAGAGCTTCTCAGAGCCGGCACCCACTGCCCGTGGAAGTTACCCGGCAAAAACAAAGACATTTTTGAAGGTTGAGGGAAAATGATGATAATAATAAAAATAGAAGCATTGTCTGATCTCTGGTTTGATCGCATATTGCCTCTACTTCACTGGCAAAACCTTGATGCCAATATTTGGTTGGCGGTTTGGTGGTGCATGTTTCTAAGATCAGATCATGGAATGAATCTGTAAACTATATAGTGCATTACATCACTCTAGAAGACATTAGTACAGAACCTTTGAGGAGGAATGATGAGCGTGCATGGACGTACCTGTAGTTGTTACAGTGCCCTCCAGAATTTGCGAAAACGTGTGTCACAATTATTGGCACCCCTTTATTTAATACTTTGTGCACCCTCGTCTTGCCAAGATAACAGCACTGAGTCTTCTGTAGTACTTGATGAGGTGGGAGAAAATATAACAAGGGATCTGAGAGCATTCCTCCATACAGAATCTTTCCAGATCCTTCAGAGTCCTTGGTCCTTGCTTGAGGACTCTCCTCTTCAGCTCACCCCACAGGTTTTCAATGGAGTTTAGGTTGGGGGACTGGCATGGCCATTGCAAAAGCTTGATTTGGAGGTATGCTTTGGATCATTATCCTGCAGGAGGATCCAACCATGCCCCAGTTTTAGCCTCCTGGCAGAGGCAGCCAGATTCTGATCTAAAATCACCTGGTACTTGATGGAGTCCATTATGCCATGTATACTAACAAGGTTCCCAGGGCCTTGGAAGTAAAACAGCCCCACAACATCACAGATACACCACCATACTTCACAGTGGGGATTAGGGGCAGGAGTTTTTTCTGCATGACCATCACTTTTATCATGCCAAACCCACCTCTTTTTTTGACCAAAAAGCTCTATTTTGGTCTTATCTGACCACAGAACCCAGTTCCTCTCAAAATTCCAATGACGTTTAATAAACTCCAGGCGCTTATGTTTGTGGTTTGATGACAGCAGAGGCTTACTTCTGGCAAGCCTTCCAAATAGCTTGTTGGCATGGAGGTGGCATCTAATTGTTGTTTTGGAGACTTGGGGACCCCAAGATGCATCCAACTTCTGCAATAGATATTTTATTTATAGCCATTGCACGATTTAAAGGTCACCAACCTTTTGTCTCATTTCATTTGTGTATTCTGTAGGGAGGGAGGGAGTGTAGGGAGTTTGGCCTGTGTGTCACCTCATATTTATACCCCAGTAAGTACCTCCCATAAACAGTTGGGTTACATGAACTGGGGGGGCTTCACAAGGAAAGTTAAGAGATTTCTTATCTTTATGTTAGACGCAAGAATGTTGTTGTTATCCTGCAGCAAGCAGGGCCACAAACCTACCCGAGATTACTGATAATTCCCCAGAGGTATTATACAGTCACAAGAGCATACCACAGGGAAAATATGCATGCAGGCGCACCCCTGGGGCTTTCTGCAGAACACATCACAGAACCCTATAATTAATGGTCATGTACCTCAGCCAGAAAACAAGGCACATACCCAACTAAACAACAAATTAAATTAGATGCATTGAATGAATGCATTTAAATTAATGTCTGGGCCACGTAGGCAACACAGGTGAAGATGCAAACACCAGCTCCCATGTGTTGAAATTAATGAAATGGTGGAAGACTGACAGTGGAAATTCACAAACTTTGTCCAATGGTATTTTTCCCAAACATTCCGCTTCTCCTGCTTAGGTTAGGCGTTTGTAATTGCAATCCTCCTAACACCGAAGGCGAGAGGGATATTCCCTCAATGGAAAACTCCCATGGTCATTCTTCCATACAGAGCTGTGCTGGAGCACTGTGACTCAAAGAAAAATGAGTCTAAGATCATCTGACCAGGTGAGTTTATTCACTGGTCATCTGATTTTCAGTGGTGAAAAACTGTTGTAGCAGTTCCACATTAAGAATTTGAAAATGGTATTCAAATAACTGGGGGAGGGTGAAGCAGCAGGGCAATTTCCCAACTGCTCAAGCATGCTGAAATTCCATTTTGTAAAGAGCAGTGAAATGTTCACTAAACAAGCGAGTTTTTTCCCCATTCATTCATATTAATTTCACAATCATTATTCATTCAAGTGGCGGCATAGGTATATTTGAGTGCATAATAGGAAACTACAGTCTTTCGTTTTTACTCTGTGGACTAGTTCGGTTCTAATTAGGGAATTTTCACCATAAAAGTCCGTTGTGAGTTTCCCTTGTAACCATTCAGCTATCTGTAAGCCGCACGGAAATCCCCTAGGCCAAACTCCGCCCCGTGAATAGGCTATATTTAACAGCCTGAACTCGCTGAGCAGCCACTGTGTCGAAGCCTTGTAACCACTGATCTCGAAATGGACGTCCATAGAGTGTACAACAGCAACCAAATGGATTATGATATTGATCATGCAAATCCCAAACTTGAAAAGATGCTACCTTGCAACGAAGACCGCCTAGACAGCGGACTGGATTCCCTGAAAGAGGATGAATATAATATTATTGTGAAAGAAATGGAAAGTATGAACATGGCTGCCGCGGGACCAACAAGAAGCGACAGCAATAACGAGCCCTGGAAACAAGAAGTTACCGAGGACGGAGACACGTAAGTTTAATTTTACATTTCTGCAACGAATAATAAGTAGTTGCCCCCTCATCGAAGTATCTATCCAGTGCAGTTATGAAACAAATATAACAAGTTCCCAATAACTTATTTTCTGCATATTATTGTTTTTATACATTTCGTCGTGGATTTTTCAGTTAACATATTTATCTAGATAAAATGCGTCTGCTTGACCTGTTACATAGCTATTCACTTTTGCAAAACAACTTGGGCAGGCTATACTTTTCATTATTAAATATAGCATTACATATAAATAACAAGTGATCAAAAGCATACAATGTGCAGGTATTGACTTGCATGATTATTTGCATGACTTTCCATTTTCAAAAGTGGAAAATAATGCACTTTCGTGCATTTCGTGATCTGCAAAAAAAAAAAAAAGTACGCAATGAAGTTAAAAGGGGGTTTACGTAAACAAAAGACTTTACAACAGAACGGAATGTACTCTGGCGCAGGCAGAGGCTGGGCGGGCGTTGTGTGCGCGAGACTGGAAAGTCCCTGGCGCGTTGCCAGGAGCCCGTGTCTGATAACACATCAGAAGGGTAAACCACAACTCGTGGAAATAACCTGAAAAAACCCAGTCTTGCGAAACACCATTATTGCTCACGCTTTGTTCTTTTTTTAACCATTTCCCCCTATTTTTTGTCTCTTCAGGTTTCTCCATTTGGCCATTATTCACGAAGCCACCGAGCAGGTGATTCAGATGATCAGTCTATCTCGCAATGACCCATTCCTCAACATCCAGAACAATCAGAGACAGGTAATTTAAAAATGCTATTCATACAGTGATCCCCCCCCAGTATAAATAAATAAATGTAATAAATAAATGTATTCACGGACACTAAACGGGTCCATATAGCTGAACGGACACTAAAGCAGGCTCACGTAGCTGACTGTGTTCCCTTTGGTCCTTCTCCCAGACTGCCCTGCACCTGGCTGTGATTATGGACCAGCCACAGGTGGTGGATAAGCTGCTTCGGGCCAACGCGGACCCCCAGCTGGTGGACGACTCGGGAAACACCCCACTCCATATCGCCTGCAAGAAGGGGTCTCTGTCCTGCTTCAGCGTGCTGACACAAGTCTTCCCCAGCCACCTGCCCTCCATCCTTACTACTCCAAATTACAGCGGTACGTCCCTCTGTCATCACCCCCCCTTGCCCCCTCCCCCCTTCTGGCCTTTCCTGAGACTTGGAGTGTGTTGGCCACTGCCCATCTCTAACCTGCTGCCTCTCTGCCCATTTCAGGTCACAACTGTCTCCATCTGGCCTCCATCCATGGTTTCCTGTCATTGGTGGAGAACCTCCTCAAGCTTGGGGCAGATGTTGATGCGCCGGTGAGTGTTGTTCTCTTAGCCCCTTTTGAGAAGTTTGTTTTTTAGAGTTCTAGTTATAATCTGGAATGTTCTATTCTGGAATTTTACAGTTCTTTGAGGATGCCATTGGCAACCCTTTATGATGTCATCATCAATTAGAATCAACTAGAATGTTATGGCATGTTCTAGAATGAACACCATAGTGCGACAGTACTTCTAAAAGGGATAAAGGTCAGATGTGCTAACGAGGCCCGCACCCTTTCTCCCGCTCTTTCAGGAGCAGTGTAACGGCCGCACCGCCCTCCACCTGGCCGTGGATCTCCAGAACCCGGCGCTGGTTCGGCTCCTGGTCGCTAGGGCGCCAATGTAAACAGCCTCACCTACGGCGGCTACTCGCCATACCACCTGACCTTTGGCCGGCAGAGCAGTGAGATCCGGCAGCAGCTGTACACCCTGACTGCACAGGAGCTGCGGGTGCTGCCCGAGAGCGAATCGGAGGAGAGCGATGGGGATGCTCTGTCGGAGGACGATGAGGTGAGCTGCCATCTTGTTTTTTATTTTTTTATTTTCTAACGGGACGAGGGATGGAGAGTGGGCAATAATTAGTGATGGACGCGACTTAATCGCCAATCCGGATCAATAACAAGGGAAACTTCTAACTTCTCCGATTTTTGATGCACGTTTCTCGTATACTCATGATGTTTGTTTTTCCGTCCGCAGATGTATGATGACATTCAGCTGGTGGGACACAAATAAGGTCACCCCCCCCACCCATCTACCTCCACCAATCAGAGCGGTACAAATGGAGCCTTCTGTCACTGACGGGCCCAAGGAATGACGCTGGGGGCGACCAGCCCTTAAACCAGGCAACCAGCACCATGGAAACCGGGCCAAAGACGGGCACAGCCACAAGAGAAGCCGATGAATGCGAAGATAAAGATGATGGCTTCGGAAGACTGACTGAATCGATGAAGAAAAAAATCAACCGAGGAAGAAACCGAGCAATGAACTTGTTCCGAACGTTCCACAGAAAATTCATATTTTCAAAATGTATAAACTGAATATTATGTATTATACTGTGTATATATATATATAGAGAGAGAGATATATCTATATTTTTATATGTGTAAATATTTTTACAACTTATGTATGACACTAGTGTAAGTATTCATTTGCTTCTATAATGTAGAGGACCCAACACACTTAAATTAAAAAGATAAATCAATCATTTGAATTTGTTGTCATTTGTGGGAATGTTGTAATTCAATTTTGTGGTAGCTTTATTTGAAATCTTTAGTAACCTTGGAGATGGACAGCCACACAGAAATAATCCAGATAGCTTAAACACCTGAAAGGGGCTTGGTTTCAATAATACTCAAATGGACTATCGCTCACCTTTTGATAACACATGTTAAACGGGACAGAAAAGATGCGCTGAGCACTTCCCAGTCAGTCCCATGGCCTACTGACAAAATCCTAACCCTAGTACGCAGCCCTTGTGTGGGGATAAAACCTAGGTGCGAGGGTGGAATCCATCCACACACAGATCACTGGAGGATCTTCCTTCCTCAGCTCAGGAAGAAGTAAAGATAAGTCCGTCTCCGTCAAACACCAATGAGTAAGCTTGTTGAGAACTCGTTGAGTGATGCGGCACTTCCCATAGGAAGGGAGGACTGACTGTTCCAGATTGTCCGGGCAGAGCTTCCTGTGATGCTGTTCTCTGGGAACCGGCCAGCTGTGACCTGATTGTCAGGAAAGTTGATTCACTGGCTTCTGTGGATTCCAGGGTTATGAATTCTTGGGTTTTCCTGTGAGTCAATAGTACAGTGCTGTGTCGTGGTGTCCGTGTGAGGGCTCATGTGCATTTAAATTCCAAGTCCCCCCCAGCAATCTCAGACAAGTGAATCATGTTTCAAATCTTAATTGAGGTCACATGAAGATCATAAAACAAGAATGAACAGATAATTAGGTAACCTAGCAACACCAAAACTTGGTGGCAACTTCAAACAAGCTGTTTTGACCCATGCAACACTAATTTGATTAGTCCCTCCTACAGGGAATATAACTCTTGGTCCTTTCGTTCCTAAATTAGTGTGCATGTATTTTGGATATATTGTTTGATATATAAGATTTACCACTGTAAACTTACTTGCATACCACAGGTCAACCCTTTATGGTAAACATCAAAGGCAGCTGACTACTAGCAGCAGTTTTGCTGGTAGTGGGAGAGAAAAAAACATACCAAGTTCATTGTGTAATAAACCGCTTTAATTTATTAATGAAGGGCTGGGTAACAATGAGAAACACTTGACCTTGAAAGGGAGGAGCAGCACCTCAGTACTTTTTTTTGGTGAATACAACAGAACCGAGACCTGACGTCATGGATTCCACAGTGCAAAAAACGAATCCCCATTACATAAAATCATGTTAACCAGCACCAAGGCGTGTTTATTACTCACTACAGTTGTGAAATTGTGTATTGCATTTTGTAACACTAGTCTAAAGCCCCATGAGTCACCAGCATACTGCGCTGATGGAAGCATGCATTTTGCTGCAAAATTGGTTTACTCATCAATAATTTCATTAAGCAAATTTAGCAAAGGTGTGCGTTTATCATGTGTTCGTAGTGCTCCCTATGTGGGCAGTGCTTGACACCTCATTGGGCTAAAAGGGGTGGGGGGGGGATGCACTCAATCCAATGAAATTAACCTGAAGGTAGTTATCATTGGGATACCAGTATTAAAAATAATGTGTTTCCAACCTTAAAGAGCAGCTGATGTTTAAAGGTACGGAGAGACAGAGCCGGGTCATGTGACCAAGTGCGTACATAACCAAAGCCACAACAGGAAGCAGACAGATAACCCCATTTCTTTTCTGCTACGACAATTTCCCCGTCTTCTCAAAAGCTTGCCGACATGAGAACTTAAGCAGTCAAACTCAAACAAAACTAGGACCGAGTTTCCTGGAAGGAAGGAGGAAGTAGCCGATGTTTACTGCAGTTCAGAGCCAGCAGGCATGCTCTCTCTCTCACACACGAGAGGGGGAAATTGAGAAGGAAATGGGGCTTGGTTCTTAATTTCTCTCTGAGATTATATCAGATACAGAATCCACTCTGAAGAGTGTAAGAATTAGGTTCATCATGCCCTTTGTGAGGAGTGTAGCTCAATTCCTCATGAATTCTGTGAATGGTGTACATTTCCATGTTACTTTTAACCATCTCTACCTAGCCCATTTGGACTTGTTTTCCCACTTTGGTGTGGGACAGCCCTAATAATATGCCTGGGATTGGGAATTCCAAATTGAAAGCACTGTACACTACGCGTATATTCTGTTGAGCGTAATTCAGTTTCACACGCAGTGTAGAGTGTGAGTCATGCTGCGCTGAAATTCTGGAAAAGCATTCCATTTCCTTGCCTCCTTATCCTCCGTTTGCTTCTGAACACAACAGAAGGAAAAAAGGAAAGGGAGGAGGAGGAATGGAGAACAGAGGAATGCACTTTGGACATTCCCGTCCGCTCCGGTAACATTGACGTCACTCATGTACGTTGTGAACAAAATCTGCAAAGACTGCATTTCTTTTTCTCCAAAATGTCATCTTTAATGGAACAGGGTAAATATACAGGAAACAGTGCTCGCTCCATTCTCCTTCTGCAATCTAATGTCCTGAAGCAGCTCTAAGGTGTGAAAGATCAGTCTCTTTCTGCCAGCGCCATCAGGTGGACGTCCACCTCGGACTCCGAAAGAATCCTGGGAGGGAGGGACAGATGGACATACAGAGATACACACGTCACAGGGGATCAGAACTGAGTTGGGGGAAGAGGGAACACACCCTCTGCAGAAAAAAAACAGATGAGGGTTCTGTAAAGATTCACAGCTCTAAACTGAGAACCAGCTTACATGAGGCCAGCCAATCACTGGTAAAACCTTCTGCAAATGTACAGAAGACCAGCCAATCACTGGTAAAACCTTATGCAAAGGCTCAATAAGTGACACGGTGTTTGAATGATCTGGCCGTGTGCCGAGTGGATATTGTTCCAGACCCTTGGGGACTGAATATGTGCACACCCTCCCCAATAGCCAATGGCCCCCATACATTACCTGAATTTGGGGTCCTCTGCAGTGATGACCCCGATCTCGAGTTCGGAGGGTTTGAAGTCGATGGACAGAACTGTGGTCAGACAGCTTATCGCAGTCTTTCAGAGAAATGGGGGGAACGCATCAAAAATCAACCACCAATCAAATGTGTACATAATACAGACTAACCTAGCGGCTACATTACGTTTATCATATTAAAATAGAATGCATAAATCACATGATCAATTAAATCATTTGTTTAATCATACACATCTGTTTAATTAATTTTCCTTGACGGTTTGCCAAGAAATAAATAACCATTACATAAATGGTTTTGCTGAAGGGACGTGTTCTTACCTCAATGGTTTGCTCGAAGGTCCAGTCCAATTTCTTCTTCACTTTTTTCTCCAGGAAGCTGGTGGCTTCGGTCTGCTTCACACCAGCTGCCGTTGCCTTGAAGCCGCAGTAGTAGCCAGCAGGATCACACTTATAAACCTGAGGGCCAGACTCCTCGTCCACACCAATCACAATCATGCCTGTGGTACACAGAGAGAAATCCCACCAATCACAATCATGCTTGTGACAGAGAGATCCCTTGCACTACCAAACTTTTCAGACAATACAGCAATATCATAATTTCAACAAGACCTCCAAGTGGTACTTGAATTAAGATGCATATATATTTCCTATATACCATTTAACATCCCCTTTACATTACATTCATTTAGCGGACACTCTTATCCAGAGCGACTTACAACACCGGAAAAAGGCACTGTAAGATATAAGCACTACCAGGTCATTAAATATTCAATGCATTAAAAGCAAGACTACATAATGCCTTTACTTAATGGAAGCCTAGAAGGTGGAGGCCTACATTCTGCATTAGGGTTAAAGTGAGTCCTCAACCTGACTCCACCTTCCCTTCTCCACCCCCTGAAGCAGGGCCTCCGTCCCTATCCGACCCGGCCTACACAAAAGGAGGAAGCAAATGACATCAAAAAATGTATTCAGTCTCTCACACCCAACCCAACCTAAGCCTTTTTTGGTCTCCAAATCCAGATGGTCAGATCTCGAGAGGAACCAGGAACTATCGCTCCAAATATAGCGATAAAGATATCATTCCAGTACAAATGAATGAAAGTGTCTATGCTACAACTATAATGGTAAAAATGAGTGACAGCGATGATGACAGATATCATTCGGATCACTCTCAGATCCATTTTTACAACCAATCACTGCTGTGTAGTCTGTACCTGTGGGAAGCTGCGTGTGCGTTGATTGACCGTAAAATGATAAAACGTTGGTGTAGAGGCTACGGAAGGATTTACAGTTCATCGTTGTATTGTTATTGATATAGTTCCCGGTGGAGATGGGCCTTTACAGTCTGGGAACAGCACTTTCTGTGGCAACGATAGGCACGCCAGGGACGTGAAAGCTCATTGGTCAGATTCTCAGGGGGTGGTTCGCGGAAGCTGGATACATTTGACAGATGTCTCATAGTTCTATTTCGTAATCGCTGGTTTGAGTCTCCACCTGCCCCTTAGACCCGCTTTCACTGGGTTGATGTGTTTGGTTAGAAAATATTGTATAGGTTTATCTGAACTGCATTGCTTTCGCCAGGCGCATAGAGTTGTATAGTTTATATGGTATAATGCATATGGTCACGCTCTGTGGGGTCTGAATTAGGGCCAGGGTAAAAGTTAGCGTTTGATATGGCACTCTGTACCCTGCATTAGGGCCAGGGTAAAATCATATGGGTCACTCACTGCAGCCCAGCGGCCTCATCTCTGCGTTTTGCGTGTAGACCTGAGAGATGTCCGCCATCCGCTTGCACAGCATGTCCACTGGGATCTCGTAGCCATACTTATACTGCCAGTTGGCTGCTTCGTAGCGGGCTCTCTGGACCTGGGATCTGCTGTCAGCTTTTGGGGGAGGGGGTTTGGGAGGAGAAATTAATGTGAACAGGATAAACCAAACCCCACACAAGACTGTCAGTACGGTGCTGGTTATGATATCGCTTACCTGTCATCCCAGACATCACACAGCCAATATTCTCAGTTATTCTGAACAGATGAGTGACAGTACTGGAATCTAATAGCTTGTCCTGCAACAGAGAGGGAGGAAGACAGAGATAGGAACACAGAGTGAGAGGGAGAGAAAGGTTTATTTTAAGTAACTGTTGAAAATTGTAATTGTAATCTATTTTCACCTCAACAGTAAGCTCCATGTGATGGTTCCACTTACCGGTACTTTTTTCTGTGTGACAACTACTGCGCAGTCTTTGCCTCGGACAGCTACTGAAGTCAGGCCGCCCTGGTTTATAGCCTTAAATGCATATTCTGTAATAAAGCAAAGTGCACAAAACATACATTTGCAGCCAGTTCGCAGTAACACAACGTAGCTCTTCGTCAACAAATTCAAATTTATTGACGGTCACTTCAGCTTCTGAAATTTTTCTATCCTGATAAAAGACGACTGTGCCACTTAATCATGGCTAACACTGCACATGTATTTTAATCTGAATGAGTAAGCCAGCTAACGTCAGCTATAAATAAGAATGCCTATTATATTGTTGGGAACAAAAATATATAGCAAGGTGGATGAATGCAGAATTCGAACTTGTCAGTTTGGTAGCTAGCTAGCTAACGTTTCAGACTGGACGCAATGCCATATTTTTGAATAGAAAACTTACGAAAATAAAGTTAAGACATATTACGTAAAGTTCAAACGTCTGGTTGCATTAATTTAAAACTGAATTCAGAATAATTGGGCATCACTGGTACAGCAAAAAAGTCCAGACAGTGAACGTTAGCCGGCAAAGTTTCACCTGGGTCTCGCTCATCTTAGCTAGCTAGGTAGCTAGCATTCGGTTTCATAGCAGTGGATCACAACAACTGGCTAGGCCTTTACATCATGACATGTTTCCACAAATCTAAATAAATAAACACTGCCCAGTTGTGTAGAATAACCGGTGTATACGTCCTGAAATACTTCAACGCGATTACGTACAAATCTGAATTGCAGGAATAAAAAATTGAATCGTGTTCCTGTAGGCGATGTGTACCATGACTGAGCAGTTAGCTAGCGTTAGATAATAGCTAGCTATGGGATATGCTTTCCAGAAGAGAAGATAAAGCGCTCCGTACTCACCTACTTGGTACAGACGACCCTCGGGTGAAAAAATGGTAATGTGTCGATCAAATCCCGCACTTGATCCTCGGGACATTGTGTTTTATTATTACTTTTATTTATTTATTTAACAGATATTCAAGTGTAAAAACCGATATGCCAAACTGACACACAACAAGCAAGCGAAAACTGTTGCCACCGGAAAACAGCTAGTAATCCACTACCGCGGTCAAAGGGGAAGAGGAGGGATTGCCAATGAAACTGGGTTACCTTGGTGATTAAATCCTCTGTTGGAAGGGTTTAGAAGATGTTGTATAACTGTTGCCTAGCTAACTTACTTCAGTATCGATGGGCAAATTCACGGAATAACGTTAGCTAATAACGAACATTACTGTTAATTAGAATGTGATAATACAGGGAATCAATAACAAACCAGGGTGGATAACGTGTCTGCACCTAATTTCTACGATACATGCGAGACACTGTTTTATTTATATTTTACATGTGATACATGTGGTAGTAGCTAATGCCACTGCAAGAAAAGCATCAAATACCCCTATAACTTGTGAACATAATCAAGCTGAAGGGTGAACCGATCAATGTGACCCATATGAGTGTGTCCATTCAAAACACTATAATTAATTCCAGAATTGTTGTTGAAATGTTTTTATTTTCTTTAGAATTGTATGCACACAATGCCATTGAATTCAACTTACACTAAACCCCATATACCCACTATTATTATTACTTTAATAATAATAATAATAATTATTATTATTATTATTATTAGTAGTAGTAGTAGTAGTAGTAGTGGTAGTGGTGGTAGTGGTAGTTTTAGTATTATCAGTGGTAGCAGCTGTAGAGGTAAATTTATCTGATAAGCAATCAGGAGGAGTTGTATTGGCAGTTGAATCTTGATTGCTGCAAATGTATGATTAACCAGAAGTGGTCCACCTTTGCATCTTTTATTGCAGGATGGATAATGGCTTATTCTAGAGTTTGCATGGCCTAATCTTGAGACAGCCACGGCTGGACTGAAGACTGAACTTGTCTTCTCAAAAGCAGTGGTGGGAACAGACCACTTTAACAGGGGTGGCCCAAGAGAGGCACAGAACCACACAGGGGGGGACATTCAAAATGTAATACATTTGAAAAGATGAGATTGACAACCTAATAACCTATCAAGAGCCAGATGAAGTAGGGTGGCACCCAGGATGGCCAACCAAATTTCTGTGGGGGCAGGTGCCCCCCCAGGCCCCTCCCTGGACACACCCCTGCTCAAAAGTGAATAGTCTCTGGGACTTGTGGGATTCACCTCATGCAAACCACCTGAGCTTCTGTGAATGAGGAGCTAGACCCGAGCCACAGTTTCACCTGACGCTGCGTGACTGTGTCATGTTCACTCCCTCAAGGTCAGATGAACACACCCTATAGCTGGAGAGGTCAAGACTTACCAGCGTGCTTGTAAAAATGTGAAAATCCACATTATACTCCAATGGCAAACCCCACTCCTCATTAGTCTCTTGAATAAAAAAGATCATGCCCTCTCCCATTACAAAGGAAACACAATATTATCATTATGATAATATTGTATGGCACGGTGGTGCAGTGGATAGCACTGTTGCCTCACAGCAAGAAGGTCTCGGGTTCGAATCCAGGCCGGGGGCCTTTCTGTGCGGAGTTTGCATGTTCTCCCCGTGTCCGCGTGGGTTTCCTCCGGGTACTCCGGTTTCTTCCCACAGTCCAAAGACATGCACGTTAGGCTAATTGGAGAGTCTAAATTGCCCGTAGGTATGAGTGTGTGAGTGAATGGTGTGTGTGCCCTGCGATGGATTGGCGACCTGTCCAGGGTGTATTCCTGCCTCTCGCCCGGAACGCATGCTGGGATAGGCTCCAGCCCCCCCGCGACCCTGACCAGGAATAAGCGGCTTAGATAATGGATGGATGGATGGATGATAATATTGTCATATTATATATCATTTAAAAAAATAAAAAGATAATAATAATAATAGTAGTAATTTTTTCTTTCTTTTTTTTCCAAATTTTTCGCCGTTTTTTCTCCCAATTTGGTTGCCAATTATACCCTCTATTTTATCTCAATTCACCCTCCCCCACGAGTCCGCCGCCTGTCCTCCGGGGTGGGATATTATTTCCGGGCAGATTTTATCCGCCTCTTCCAAGACGGAATTCTACCACGGACACCTTTTACCTGCTCCTCGACAGATCCCCTCCCCCGGAGGCAGACAGCCAAACGCCACCTCCGATCGGGACTGATGACTAGGGCCGGTCTGGTAGAAACGCGGGTTTCGAACTGCGTCCCTGAGAGGCAGCGCACACCACACCGGACCAGCCAAAGTGTGGTGCGTTAGACCGCTACGCTATCCGCCAGCCCATAATAGCAGTAATTTTACTAACCTTTTCCTTCCCAGTGTTACAGGTATTGTATGCAACTGCCAACAATGATGTCTATCACTGTATTACTGCACTGATCTCTTGCGCGAACGATGATTGATCATACCATGTATTAATGCACACCTTGTAAGTCGCTCTGGAAAAGAGCATCTGCTAAATGCTTAAAATGTAAAATGTAGTAGTAATAATTATGATGATGATGATGATGATAATAATGAAGATGATGATTATTATTCCCATGTTGACATTCCATTCCATTCCAATGTACGAGAAATGTCACTAAGGTGCTACTGCATATATCTATGTCAATTTTTCAGCCATGCCAAATTGTAAACGCCTAGTTACATCCGATACCATAATATAACAAAGAAACACCTGAACAGATAAGTTACCTACATTTAAAAAGGTAACAGGTGCTAGGGGGTGGGGTGGGGAAATGGGGACCTTATTTATTATTTAATATAAGGGACAACCAGATGTTTCACTTCTTACCCAGCGGAAGATCATTATTGTAAAAACAGCATCGCCACCCTGAATTGTATCCCCCATTCCTCATGCTTCAGCCGACATCAAGGGGTTTACGTGTTTCGTTTCTGTTCTCCTAAGAACGGGTGAGTGAATATTTGTGTTGTGCGTGAATGAAAGATTCAGACAGTGCACCTGGTGAGTGTTTCAGTCTTTGATGAGTCACACTTTACTCACGCTCCTCATTGGTGAGGACTTTCCCTAAGACACGTGTCTGTCGGACACCAATGACACATTCCCTGGGGGATTATACAGACTCTCTTGAGTTAAGCCAGTTCTATGAGCACTGTTATCTGACCTCTTTTACCTGCACTCGCCAAGCACGCAAGGTACTTTTCTACCAAACAGGAAGCAAGTCATCTTGTCGCTTATATAAAATAATAATACATGTCAACATATCGTTTGACATCCACGATATGATATGTTTATTATAAGAAATATGACACATAAATAATGACTATATAAAAATGTGTAATTTATTGCTATTGGCTCTGTGAGAAACAAGGAAACAAAATATAAGGAAATTCAATATTGCACAAGGAAAGGCTTTTATAAATATCTTTTCCGGCATAGTGCAATATTAAAAGACATTTCCTCAGCTCAGTTTTACACTCAGAGTGAATCAGCAGTTTATGTCTCAGCAGCTGTTTGGGAAAGCTTTTGTCTCAAATCCTGGGTTTGTCCTCCCCGTTCATTGTGCGGCTTTTCCCGGCATGTTCTCATGAATCTCACGAGTCACGAATGAAATGAGGATGAAACATCATACTTCTGTTTTTAAATCATGGTTCCCAAACCTTTTCATTTCTCGGCCCCCCAAAATGAGCGCCTTGTGACTGAGGACCCCCCGCTGCAATAAAATGGCTTGACCCCCTTCTCCACCACCTATAGGCTGCGATGCATTGGCTATTTAACACACTAATACATGTAAACATGGATCTATATAAGATATTTGGCCCTTTAGTACAGTACAAAATATTTAAGAATTATTACTTAATTCATTAATTCATTACAATGGGCACAACATTACCAAGGATGTGTAAAAATCATACAACATTTTCTGTCTAAAAAATTTCAATAATTAAATAATAAATCATAAACAAAATATTTTTAAAAGAGGACTAAGGATGTCCTGTGACTTATTCACAGGCCCCCTGGGGTTCCTGGACCCCCATTTGAAACTGGTTTACATGACAGTCTATGATCCAATGTAGACCATAAGTCATTAGACTGGAGTCACTTCTGAATGGCAGTGACGGTTTGAATTATGAATGGCAGCAATGGCGTGATCTCATTGATGCAGTGGAAGAGTGTTGAGACAGGGCGACGGAGGAGGAGGTGGGGGGTGGGGGGTGTAAATGATCTCGTGTAGCTTTGTGGTTATTTGACACAAAAAGCCTTTCCCTCATTTCCATGGGCAAGAAGTGAGAGCTGCTGCTCGTGTCTGAAGCCAGAAAGCACCGGTTTTGGTTTTGGAAACCGTGAATCAAATCTACAGTAAAGTCCCAGTCACTTGTGGTAAATCTCGGTGGACTCCCCTCATGTTCTGTTGGTTCAAGTGAGGGCAGGACCTCAATACATACCAAAATTGCCATCATCATCATCATCATCACCATCATCATCATTAGCATCAGTAGCAGCAGCAGTAGCTTCCTGTTTCACCTCTTCCAGGTGCAGTCTGCTCCTATAGGGGCCAGTTCCCCTTTCTCTTCAGGGAGGTGGCGGTGGGCAGTGTGGGGAGGGGGAGGGGGCAACGGGATGTACAGCTGTGCGGAGCGCGGCAGACTCCCCCGCTGAAATCCCCCTCCTCTCTACTGCCACCTAGTGGTGGTGCGGGAGATCATGGGGGAAGTGTGTGGCACAGGGGAAAATATTGTGGCAGCTCACTTCCTCCTCTTGGTCGATCACACAACACTCCTGGCCTTTAATCTTATCTTAGTTCCCTCCACCCTTTAGGAATGAAATACCCGATGAAAAGAAACACCTTTGAAAGAACCTTTTGTTGCGTGGTGTTTTGTTTTGTTCGTTTTACCAATGTGGAACTGGAACATTGTACTTCCTGCCCGCAAACATGTTGCATGTTCTTTATGCCGCTGGGTGACAAGAAGAAAAGACTGCCAGTCATGCTGACTTGGAGAGAAATATCTGTAATCAGGCTCTGAAGGAATCTCTGTTATTTAAAAAGGAGTGTTTGGATCAGGCGCACTCTGCTGTACAATAAACCTACATCTGCGCATTTTTTTGGTGTAGTTAGAAGTTAAATGCAAATAGCCTCTGGGACTTGCCCGTGCCCGTGCGGAGCTGCTTCCCCAGCACGGCTCCCGAGAAAAGGGGCACCTCATTGCCAAAGCCTCACGGATATGCCTGGTGGAGCACAGGCACTGATGGCACACATGTCCCTTGTTGTCACCGCTGTCTTCTTGTCTTTCTCCGGTATCATTTATGAAAAAAGTGCTCTGGAGCTTCCTGTCCACTGCTCTGGTGCTTTCCTGAGAGACCCTCGATGGAGAAGGGAAAAAAACATGGTGTGTTTCCACAGACGACCTGCTCGAAATGAGCCTCTGAGCTCAAAGCCAAAAGCGAAAGACCGTTATGATCCGGTCGGCCCACGGTTGATGGGTCTGAGCCTGTCTTCCCTCTGAGCTTATAGCTAAAAGCGAAAGACCGCTATGACCCGGTCGTTATGACCCACGGTCGACAAGTATGAGCCTGCCTTCTCTTTGAGTTCATAGCTAAAAGCGAAAGACCGTTATGACCCGGTCGGCCCACGGTCGACAGGTATGCCTCTCTCTTTCACTCTACCCCCCTCCCCCTCCTTTCTCACTTCTGTTCTGTCTCCTTCACCCCGGGAGTTTTCTTTCTTTGCCCCGCCTCCGCTCTCACCAGACTAAGAAAAGGTTGGACCACAGTGTAGCGGAAAGATTTTCCGCCCACATGACTGTGTTTCTTTCCCTCCTAAATGCCATGATGGGCCACTATGCTCCACCTCTGGGCTCTTAAAGGAAGTAACGTAACGTGACCTTGTGGGGGGGTGATCTACATTAATTTAAATTGGTCAACTCCCCCCTGCGCATTCGTAACTGGTTTTAAGAGTTCTACAGTTTTGCTTGTTTCTTGTGTGGCTTCCAAAAGATCAACAGGATAACTACAATATCATCGCCATCAATTCTCTGTTAATATGGTGCTCATTATGTGATTACAATTAACATCTAATCTCATGGGGTTTTTTCTTCTGCTTCCTTTCCCACTGAGAATGTAACCAAGTCTGTGCATGTGCTGCTCAAATCCTTATCAAGCATCTTCTGGGAAAGCGATTGCGGTGATTTCTTAACGACGTGGCAGCAAAAGTGCACATCGACAATGCGAGAAAAAGGCAAAGTCAGCCATCAGATGAGTACATTCAACACAGACTCGTCTACATCAGTCCATTTTCCATCCAGTCCAAGGCTTGTTTTACCGTGAATCATGCTTCCTCAAAGTGACAGTTTGAGATGGCAAATGGGGCAAAGGTCACAGTCTCAATTACGAGCACAGTTCATGAAGGGGTGGGGGGCACTCCAGTGAACCTTTATAGCCCTGTATGGGTCTGTGTGCCAGTCATCTCACACAGCTCGTCAGAAAGCACCCCCCCCTCCCACGTTCTCAGTGCACCTCAGTCTGTGGGCATGTATGTGGGCATCACTCAGAGCCTGTAGCCAAACCACCATCAAGAGAGGCGTAGAGGGAGAAAGAGAGACAGAGAGAGAGAGATAATTTTTTTAAATATAAAATTTATATCGTGAAAACAGGTACAGGGGGTATGTTAAATTGCAATTAAAAAGGAGTCTACACATGTGCTTCATATTAATGTCAATACATTTTTTACATTTTACATTTTATGCATTTAGCAGATGCTCTTATCCAGAGCGACTTACACAGTTTTACATTTTCTTTACATACAATCCATTTATACAGCTGGATATTTTACTGAAGCAATTCAGGGTAAGTACCTTGCTCAAGGTAGCAACAGCAGTGCCCCACCTGGGAATTGAACCTGCAACCTCTGAGTTACAAGCCCAGCTCCCTAACCATTACACTACACTGCCAGCCACATCAATATTGATTACCAATATGCCTCTGCTATAAAAGATGTTTTAAAATCAACACTTTAATATTTAATAGTTTCAAAAGCGACATGAGCGATCTCACAGGTTTTAATATATTTTTTGGTGTTTCCATTATTTTGTCAACCCCCTGCGCATGTACATGTAGTGGCCAAAAAGGTGGAAAAAAACATAATAGCATAACATAACTTAATAGGGTGACTTCTGACTGTGGTATCCTGCTCCATAGAGCTCTCGTCAGACCATTCTCAATTAAGCTGCCTGCTTGAGCCCTAGTTTGAATTTTTCAGTTTCAATTTAGAGTTGCTCACCTGTTTAGCCTTGCACCTCAAGCTAATGGACAGACATCACAAGTTGCATGCTGGCATCACCTTAGACACTGTTCCTTGTGAAACATCAGCAAGTTAAGCTCTATTCATCTCCTGCCAAACGTGCCCCAAAAATCACCCCTCTTTTGAAGTCACTGAGGTCTCATCTTCTAGCCATTTTAGTAATAATTATAAGCATCCAGGCCTGCCCGGCATTTTTGTACATGACTCTGAGCATGCTGGGGCGCTAAGTGCTTAATTAACTCAGGAACAAGACCTATGTGGAAGCACCTGCTTTCAATATACTCTACTTCAGTATCCCTAATTTATCCAAAGGTTTCCACCTTTTGGGCCATGACTTGTATCTCCCCAAAACAGTGCACATGTGCCCAAATCTGCCAATCCTACTGGGGAGGGAAGCCATTTTGCTACCCTGGTAGATCTGTCCTTCCCTCCGTGCCCAAGGTTCGAGTTATACCGAAATATCTCCCCCTAGCTCCCACGTAACTTGAACCCTGGCCATGCCACCACCAGAGGGACAGGAGTGATCAGGTGTAGTCTTAACTGTAGTCTCACACCTAAGTGTGTGTGTGTGTGTCTTCATTAACAAGCATTTCGCTTAAATATGCTATTCAGTTATGGAGCACAGCTATAGTGTTTCCAACACCTGCATCAAATGTAAAGTGTGTTGAGTTCAAGAGCCTTAGCAATGCAAACTTTGCACTCTTGAAATGGAACGGCACCGAATAGAGAAACAGAGAAACAGAAAGAGAGAGAGAGGAGAGAGAGAGAGAGAGAGAGAGAGAGAGGAGGTGGGGGAAATTAGGGTATTAAACCATTGTGTTCAGAGAGATGTAAAAGCTTTTTTTCTTGTGCAACTTTGCAAGAATACTTTCAGAGAAAGAATGAAGCAATCTGTTTTTGTTGAGTACAGTGACCTGACTATGTGGTTTCCAGGCTCCTGATTTGTGAAGCTTTCATTTCTCATAGCGACAGTGCAGGGGCGGCCACCCCTGGTCTTGGAAAATACCCTGCATCCCCTGCAGCTCCCTGGAGCTAAGGTTGAGGACTCCTGATACATGGCATTTCACAGCTCTGTGCCTCTCAGGTTTAGGGAGATACAGGGTATGGTGTGGGAGAAGGGACACTGTTCATTCTATTAATGAATAGAATTTCAGCTCACTTTGTTTTGTTTTGTTTTATTTATTTGGAATCATTTTACAATTATAGCCTGTGGTACAGGGCACTGGGGTCCCCAATAAGCAGGTGACTTGTAGGCCAACAAATAAACTATAAGGCGCAACGTTATCACTAAAGATAAAACATGAGAAGGAAAAACACATAGGGAGAAAAAGGCAAAGAGAACAGGAGAAGCCCCTGCAACAGGCAGATGATCACAGGCATTCTATGGTAACTAGAAGGGTCAATCTGACTAGATGTTTTTAAAATTTCAACAAAAAGGAAAAGTATAGTTAAAATATTTTTTTTCTATTGAAATTTATACCTGCCTTGGCTCATTTACTGTACTAAACATGTGATATAACAACTTTAGAATGGTTGAACATTCTCACTCTATCCAAATTGACCCGAAGGCCCTGCGGTGACTAAAAGAGGAAGACCATAGGAAGGTTTTAAAGGACATCTGAAGAAATGTTCTAAAAATACAGGGCCAGGAAAAATACAGGGCCGGGACCCTACAGGAAGTCAGGGTGGGGGGTGCGCTCAGTCCCCACACCATGGTCCCCCCTCCCCTCACACCCTCGTCCACCACAGGCTTTGAGAACTCTGATTGGAGAAGCACGCTGCCACCCTCGCAACTACATTGCACTGTGACACACTGTCCCAGTCATACTGGCTTAGAAGGGGTAAGGCAGCCGTGTGAAAAATGCTGTGATCTGTTCAGAAGAGCAGCAAGCCAGAGCTGTCTATTCAGTCTGATCTCTTTCTGAGTCTCTCTCTCTCTCTCTCTCTCTCTCTCTCTCTCTCTCTCTCTCTCTCTCTCTCTCTCTCTCTCTCTCTCTCTCTCTCTCTCACTCGCACACACATACACACACACACAATCATACATGCACACACATAAACACACAAACATACAGGCAGACACACAAAAACACATACTGCACTGCACCTATGCACACACATTCACACATGGGCACACACACTCACACATGGGCACACAAACACACACACATGCGCATACACTCACACACACACACTCTCACACAGGGACACATGTACGTGCACTCATTCACGCACAAACCCACATGGACAAACCCACT